>OX465293.1:16612910-17821243 GCA_949987695.1 Merzomyia westermanni | reverse complement strand
TTAAATTTAGGGATACATTTTATGGCAGTGCGTTACATTGTTGTCATAGAGTACAGTGGTGGTAATGAAAGTAAGCTCCAACTAACTGATATAAATTATCGAACTCTAACCCACTTCGGAACTTAAGAAAGTCTAATGGATCGAGGGTACATTCTAAATTCGCTTCAGTATGCACCAGTTCATAAACTAGAGATTTTTCTCTACATGGCATACACATGCGTATGTAAGTACGCATACACGCAGGCTCTCATCAAAAATTTGTTGCCCCGTCTTAACTCTTTCGAGCAATTTCTGCTGCATGTTGGCTGCCGTTTACTTTCACACGCACACTTATGTATGTAGTTGAGTTGTTGCAGCGCCTGCGGCATACTTTTCACTATCTTTTTTGTCATGGTTATAAATTGAATTATTTATTGAGAACAATTTCATGCTTCCTTCAGGAAAGCTTTGGGTTATTTGTAGTTTCAATAAACTCATACGAGTAAATATTTTGGTAGGCGGGCGTTTGTCGATTTATCTTTTAAGTAGTTTTTCGTTACGTTGGGCATACCAAAAAACCACCAAAAAAAAAGAGTTTGTATACATTTTTTCGAAATTACTTACATGTAATAAAGTAATTAAATCATGACAATGAAATGTGTTTTTCTTGAAGATTGATTGTGTGACCAGTTTCTTGTGGTATAAAATTTTTGTGATAAACGTCACTTTCGGTAAAATGATAAATCGTGTTGATCATTTAATTTGGTACCGTCAATGAATAATAATGATGAAATGTATGCGGTAAGGCGTTTCGAGTTAACTGCAGAACTTTACGTTTTTTATAAAAAAAGTTGCATGAAAAAGACAAGACAATAATTATCGAATTAAAGGAACCCCCATGCATAGAAGCGATTATGTTGCTTATCAAAGCAACTGACGGCAATTGGAAACACCAAGGGAGTTCAAGTAACCAACTGTTTTTCCCAAATCAGTTGAATGCGCCTACTTACTCTGCTGCCGAATTCGGGTGTGGATAGGTAAACCTTCTGGGCTAGAGCTTCTTAGTCCATTCCCCATGACCCAGGCAGCGTAGTCTTTGGGATTTTATTCGCTGCACTAAGGCTCATACAGCTCATCGCTAAATTTCCTTCGATACTCGCCATGTCCATGATTCCGAACCGTATATGAGGACAGCTATGATGTGAGACTTATAGAGGGGGATCTTTGTCCGTTGCGAGAGGACTTTATATCTCAGTTGCCTACTCAGTCCAAAGTAAAAGATGTTGGCAAAAGCTATTCTCCGTTGAATTTCTTGACTGACATTATTTTTGGTGTTAACGCTGGTTCCCAAATACAAGAAGTCCTTCACAGTTTCAAACTTGTAACCATCAACAGTGGCGTTGCTGTCAAGGCGCAGGTGCGCCGATTCTTTTTCTGAAGACAGCAAATACCTCGTATTTTCCTCTTCATATGTGGTGTCATAACCCTGCAAAAAAATCGTGCGATTGATCTCTATAGAGAGTGATCAACGATCAATATGTTTCGTCTACATCATCATTTCATTAACTCCTATTGGAGCATAGGGCCTCGACCACCGACTTGAATTGTATTCTGTTTGGTGCTGTTCTTGTGACATTATTCCAGGTGTATCCTGCGTCCTCGAGTTCTTTATCCACAGTTCTGCTCCAAGTTTTCACTGGTGCACCAGGCCGTCGACTTCCCTGTGGATTCCATCGCAATGCTTGTCCGGCTATATTTACTGAAGGTCTTATGAGAGTGTGGCCAATCCACGACCATTTGCGCTTGGTTATTTCTGTGGCAGCCATAGGTTGATTCTTTCGTCTACAGTGGGCTACAATTGTGCCTAACTATTCCGTTATATGGCTAGTTGGGTTATGTCGATTTTAATTTCTGTAGCCTACTTATAGGCTACTTACTTAGTAAACGTGGAGAAAAAAGGGGAGATGTCCAACACTACCCTTTTATTCATTAAAGAGAGCAATTAAGTACTCTCTTAAGAGGACATGCTCAAGCAAAAGAGACCCCTTCAACGCATACAAAGAGATTAAAACTGCCATTGGTCGCATGATCCTTTGTGACTCATCCCGGATTCATGCTAGACTAACCGCATTCTTTGTAGGGACATTTATTTTCTTATTACTTTTACAACCACTATATCGGAAATATATACAGTTGTGTTCAATATAATAGTAGTGAAATTAAATTGGATATCGTTCGACGAAATAAAAAGAAGCTGTGTTTTTAAAAATTTTTGTTTAAAATACAGCAAATTCCATAACAGAAACCACATAAAAAGAAATTACAAAGTTTACACAAAGTTCAGGAAAGTTAATTAAACTTTTATAAATTTTTGTCCAAATTTCAATATTTTTGGGCAGAATTTTTAGAAAATTTCTGTGTTCGCAGTTTTATAGCTCATTCAATTTTAGCATGACAATGTGTGAGTTATAGGAACCTAAAAATTTCCACTGAATTTTTAGAATTTTTTTTTCAAGGATGTTGGGTATTTTTTTTAATACAAAATAAATTTTTCTTCATGCATTGTATGGAAGAAATCACTCAACACCTTGACGAAGAAAATTCTGAAAATTCAGGGAAATTTTTGAGCGAGTTCTAACTTGCACAATATTGTACTAAAATTGATTGGTCTACAAAACTGCGTACTCAAAAATTTTATTCAATTTAATCAAGATGTGTCTATTACGTGACCATGAGTAGTGACAAAACACTTTTAAGTAACAAAGTCAGTCGGAGCTCCGTTCCAACTAGTAAATGTTCTAGTAAGAGCATATAATGCTTAGTTTAAGCCGAACTTAGATTTCCTTACTTGTAGAATGCTTATTACAGCTGCTTATTTGTTTTAAGTTACACAACGAATCCTAATGCTAACAAAATAGATACTAGCTATTATTAATTAATTATGAGAGGAAGCTTTCGCAGCTGATTTTCGCTGAATAAACAATTTTCTATTTGCTACCTGAAAAATGTCAAATGCTTGCTAATGATATTTGCTTCTAATCAAGTCTATTGTTTGAGTTAAATTGTATCTTGAATTTAAAAACCTATAAAACTCAATAACACAGTTCAAATGTGAAATTAAATGAAAAATGTGCACGAAAGTGTTTGTGTTAATTTGCATTACAACGGCAATTTTGCAACAGTCCAGGGCAGCGTGTCGGCACCACTGGAGGGAGGACTACGATGAGGACTACGATGAGGACTACGATGAGGACTACGATTCCTGGGAGGACTCATCACGTTATGGCCGTAATGATGCCAGCAATTGGAATGAAGCTGATATCCGTAACAAATACGATATTTACAAGCTGCCAAATCTAGCGTTCGCTATAAATAACATTGATAAGGACGACTTAGCATCCTTCAAAAAAATGGTTAGGCTGCAACTATACTTATTCAAGTTATACCAAGATAAATCCGATGATAACGATGATTATGTCTTTGATGTGGCTTACTATTTCTCAAAAGTCAAAAATAATGATTTATACACAAAATTATCCAGCAACACAAAGGCATCTTTTGATAAATATATTGACTATTTGCCTACATCCGTTAAAGTGTTATTCTTTGATGGCTCCTTTTGCTTAATGAGCCGCGAGTATGATAATAAATACTTATACGCATCGAATGAAGAGTTCGATAGTAAACGTAATTATGTGTTCTTAAGCACCAAAGATAATTTCCATCAAAAAGGCAAAAGCGAATGGAAAACAACAGCAATTGATGATTCCACCAAACATCATACAAAATTGAAATTTACACTGCAAAGTGTTAAATCCAATAATTTTGCTTATGTGGAACGTAACCGTTATAATGGTAAGAAAAATTTGGTGGCCACTTGGAGTGACAGCGGTAAACCCACTAATGTGGATTGGACTGTTAAACTATATCAAGATCAATTGATATTCAGCCAAAATGGGCGTGTTATATGCGCTAGTGATACGTTGAAAAGTGATAGTAGACGCTATGTTTATGGTGAGGATGAAAATGGTGAGGCTGTTGCAGAATGTCAATGGTTCGCCTTGGAATGCCCCAAATGAAATAGAATGTGAAAAGAATGCAAACATACGCATATCAATAAACGCGTTAGTTGTATTAAAGAAGTAGTTCTATCAAATATTGTTTATAAAAATAAATCAAAGAAAGTTGAGCTTATGAAATTTATGTTGTTATTTTATTTAAAACTAGCAGAGCACCCGGCGTCGCTCGGGTTGTGTACAGTTGATGCATTCCAGCCACCCTAAATTAGGCTGCCCTCTCCCATTTACCATGCATCTCAAACTACATCACAAACTTCTCCATTCACGTTCCTTCTTTATCTTATATTCATCTACATACTTCCCTCTATCTTAACCTCCAGTTTTATCTTCACCTCAGTCTTTGTTATGATAAGTTTTCACAAATAATTAAAAAATGTTTACTGCATAGCTGAAGATCTTTACCGCTTGTTAATAAGCGATTAAGTATAATAAAAAATTAAAAAATTGGAAAAATCATATAATCTTCCAAGATTTCTTTTAATATTTTTGTATCAACTATTCAAATAAAATGCTTGGACAACTTATTAAGCAGTTATATTATTAAGACTCTTCACGAAACATATCGACTTATCATTTTTCTTGCATCGAATTAAGCTGTTATTGCACAGATAATTCTTTATCATGCCCGTTTATATCCCCATATTTTTTTAGTTTCCAACCCCATTTTCATATTCCTCACCATCATCATCTTTTCCCCATTCTCCGTTTCTATGCCCTATGCCTTTCTATCACATAAGCTTAGTTTAAGTCTCCATCTCTGTCAGTACTTCCAGTAGGGTTTTTAAGAAATACTTCCTTCTCTCCATCTCCTTACCCTCAATTCATCATCTACCAAATCGATCTCCATCCCGTCTTGATATTCATCTCCATGGATAAAAAGAGAGACAAAAAATCTCAAGGTAGTTCAGATGAACTCTACAACATTCCCTACGTCATCTTCAGTAATTTTTTTTAAGAAAAATTCAATACACGACATTTCTAGAGTTTTAATATAATAATAATAATAATTCCCAAACGGCTTACCCATCATATCCCCCCCGACCGGCGCGAGGGGCGCATCCGCATAACGCGCGGATTATTCGTTAGAGCCGAGTCGTTGAAAGGCTTTGGTTTGTTAAACGTCGAGATCTAAAACTGCTCAGCTACAAAGAAAACCTCATCAGCTAAGTAAAGTAGATATAAGATAGATTATACATTAAGCAATAATTAGTTAACAGAATAAAATTATTGTTAGAAGTTAATATTGAAGTCAAAGAATAAGAAACAAATGTATTTAGGATAGAAAGAATTGATTTTTTTTATGCTGAAAAGCGAGTCTGAAATATCAAATCTACCAGAAAGAGAGTTATAATCTTGACACAAGCAGCGAAAAGGCTCATTTAACTGATAATTGGTTCGGCACTGTTTTAAGACTAGCGGTTTAAAATGCCTTGAAAGATGAGACGGTACATTGAAGTTCACTTCACTTAGGAGAAATGGGCTGGAGAGTGAACCATTTAGCAATTTAATCATAAAAACAATTCCAAGCTTTTCCCTCCCACTAGAAAGTGTGTGCAGATTAATGAGTTTTAAACGATTCGTATAGGGTGGCAGATTATACAAGGGATCCCAATGAAAATCTCTTAAGGCAAACAGTAAAAATTGTTTTTGAACTGATTCTAGGCGATTTACATGAACCTGGTAACGCGGGTTTCAAATTATAGAACCGTATTCAAGTATCGGTCTGACTAATGTAGTGAAGAGGGCTTTAGTTACATAACGGTTGCTAAATTCTTTAGACCATCGTTTAACGAATGCTAGGACACCTCTAGCCTTATTGACTGTTGTGTTAATATAGTATAGATAGTTTCAACACAAAAGGAAGCCGGAACATCTGGTTCGTTTGTTAATGAAATTAAAAACAGGTACCACGTCCTGTGGAATTTTACAGTTCAGAGGCTTATTTAAATAAAAGGTGACAAGGAAATCAAATCCTTCGATTTTATTGATCTTTAACTAAAAAAATGTTCGGCAGTCCGCGAACTCGAGAGATTTTTAAATCCAAAATAAAACTTGAAGTTATAATATGATTTTAAAATATTTCGTTATATAAATTCCCAATTTATTAAAAAAAATTCATTACATTTATACTTCCGGAATTCCATTCAAAAACAACTTGCAACTACAACATCTTTAGAGTATTCAAATGCCACTTAATAAGCATTCATTTGTCTTCTTCATTCCAATTACGCTCTTCTGGAAAAACAATTCAATACGTATTACGAGCTTCAAAATGTCTTTTGGCATCTGTTTGATAATTACGATTTGTAATTCAAATTCATCTTAAATGGGTTACAATGAAATTGCCGACTTTTCCTGGTCGCATCTTCTTTTCTGTTGTTTTATTTTACAACATTCAGCTATAAATTGTTTTTGTTATTTAACTGCAGTTTTTTGCAAATTGCCTTCTATGGTTGAATATCAGTAGTAATTTCTTCAACCTACTTTCGATTGCCACATGCCACATGTTGTACAGCAAGCTGCAACTATATAGAGACATACGTATATACATATGTACTATATGCATTTATCGGCTACATCAAGCGAAGAAGTGAGCTATTACACTAATAGCACTAAACACCAACGTTCAAGTTTTTTTTGTATGAAGATATCAAGTTCCTTCGTATACTAACATGTACCGTTATATGAAAATAGGCGTGGTTGTCAAACCGATATGCTTAATGTTTGACAGAAAAAAATCCATGGAAATAGTGGTATTGCCACTTGTCGCTTGAGTTACAGAGAAATTATATTTTTAATTTTAATTTTACCATATTCTTTTTTAGTACTACTGTGAAAAAGTGGGCGTGGCATTTAACCGATTTCGAGTATTTTTACACAAAAAAGGGTACCTTAGGGAGGCAACCAAGTCCATTTCGAAAAGGAAATGAGCAATGACAATAACAGTGTTACTCAAAGCTTAACCAAAAAAACGATGCCACGCCCATATTGAAAGCTTTTGGTATTTTCACACTGAGTTCCACAATATCACTATTAGGGTAAAATCTCTGTGAAAATTCCAGAAATACATTTTTTTACGTTCTTAATGAACTTTTGTATTGCAAAAATTAAATTGAAAACACACTTACGGGTTGACCAGTTTAATTTTCTTGTGAATCATAAATATTACAGCTGGATATACTCATACACCCTGAAGGAAAATTTTGAAGCAAATTCAAAAAAAATACTTGTATATCGCTCTGTGCATTTTATAAAAACTAGAGTTCGCCCAGTGGTTGAAAGTCAACCAATAAACTTTATTTTATTTTATTTTTTTGCTGTAGGTATGTTTTATCCGCCTTTTTTTCTTCCTTTCTATGTCGTTCCTTTCCTCTAACATATTTTTATTTTCCTTGATTTCTTTTTTTACTCTCTTATTTTATTTTTTCCTTTCCTTTCCCTTCCCTTCCTTTTATTTTCTTTCTTTCCCCTTCGTTTTCTTACCTTTCCTTTAATTACCTTTCCCTTCCCTTCCCTTCATTTCCTTACCCTTCCTTTCTTTCCTTTAATTTTCCTTCCTTTCCTATCCTTTCCATTCCCTTCCCTTCCCTTCCTTTCCTTTCCCTTTCCTTTCTTTCCTTTAATTTTCCTTCCTTTCAATTCTTTTCCTTTCCTCTATTTTTCTTTAATTTTCTTCGGTGTTTAATACTCTTTATGAGTAATCATTTATTTTATTTTTGTAAACCCTGTTTGTAGGTATCAGCAATGAATTTTACATATTTGCTCATATTTGAAATTGCGTGTTTATGTCTCCAACAAAGCAACTCTTCGTGCTCTCAGGAGAGCAGCTGACACTGGGCATCGTAGCCAGTAATCCATACAATAACAACAACTAAAGCAAAAATGCATGACACAACAGAGTATCTATAGTGCGAATACTTATTTTTCATTGGTCCACTACCAACTCTTCGCACTTACAGTGAGAGCCGACCACACGAATAACACAAAAACATGCATGGCAAGTCTACTCACACAACTACGGCTCTTAATTTTTTCCTCCAAAGCAACTCCTCGGCCATGCTCACGATTCAGCATAGTACACAAAAAGCAAGTACACACACACACGGCGTGTCTATAGTGTGAATAAGTGAATGTGTAGTAGTGTGACTTTTATGTTAAATTATTTATATTAAAATGATTTTTTAAATTTTTTTTTATTTACGGATAAAAGTACACCTCAAAATTTCCTACCTATACATATATAATTTGTATACCTTAGAATTATAGTTTAGCAGAAAACGGTTCTACATTGCATTCATCTTGTCTATTTATATATAAGATGATAGTAAAACTTTAAAGTATCGATAATCTCTCATCCATCACCTGAACTATGCTTTAACTAGAGGAACTGGATCGGTTCAGAACTAGCGAAGGTAACTTAGAACTATCCGAAAGCGAACCGGTTTAAAACTAATTGGCACTGAGCAAAAATTGCCACCGCCACTGACATCGCTATGTAAAGATGGACAGTTGAGAGCATTACGTTGGTATTGCGCTAGAACTAGTGCTGACTTCGAATTGTTTGCCTGAGGTAGTCCAATTTTCTGCAGGGGTATTTAATCAACACACATGAATTTATAACTTTTTTACTCATAAATTGATGTTGAAGATGCACTCTTTCTTTTGAATCATTCAAATTGAAAATTTTGTTTACATCTGTACAAGACATGAGTAATAAATAATTTCAGCGATTTTATCTTCAGAGAATGGGCAACATATCAAGCAACTGTTGAGGTAGCAAACGCGGTATTCATGTAATAATGACCAGTGTAAAAGCTGTATTTTTCTCGAAAGTTAGCGTTAATAGGTTTGATAATTGTCATTAAAAGATGATAAAAAACAAATAGTTAGTTTGCATTAAGTTGGATTTTGAAATTTATTGAAGAGAAAATTTAGCAAGGTTTTCCCCAATTTTAACGAAATTTTTTTACATTTTATCCACAAATCGTATTTAGAAACTCCACTGGGCATCCACCATTTGAAAATCGTTTGACTTTTTCACACTATTAACTAAAGTGTGAAACCAGACATATGTTGAGAAACATAAAAAAGCTGGTAAAGCTTTCAAAAATTATTTTTTGATTTTGTACAAGTTCATTAGTAATATTTATAGTGAAATTCATTCAGTAGTTCGCCTTTTACGATCAGCTGAATGAAATTATTACTTCATACAAATGTGGGCTGAACACTTAAGGCGTACTTACAACCATTCGTTAATTATCCAGCAACTAATCAAGAAGATGAGCAAACAATTAAAAAATAATAAAAAATAAAAAATATAAAAAAGTATAATGAGTATATATAAAAGGGAAAATTGCTTACATAATTTGCAGCCTCTTTATTTTCGCTTTCAACTCAAATAATTTGATGATTGTTTGCCTCGCAAGCTTCATTAGTCAACACATCTGCTGTTTGTTGTCACTTTTGTAAGTACTCGTAGCAAATTATTGTTGCTGAAGGTGTTGGCATTGATTTTTTCTTTGTACGCAATTTGCAGTGAATCGCGAAACTACTGAAAAAACGAATGATACATAACCCTATTTACTGAATAAATTCGAACTAGTCCAAAAAAGGTACAAATTGAAGCAATGAAAATTCAATATTTTAAAAAATAATAGGTTTCCTGACATGAAAAGAGAAATCATAATTGAAATAAGATTTGTTTGGTCGATTTAAATTTAGTTTGAGACTGGTATATTTCTCCATGTTAAAAATCCCAGTTGTTTATATGAAGGAAATACACTTGACTGATTAGGTAGTTTCAAACTGAAACTAGTTGTGAAGTAGTTTATCACTAATTGATTTGACTGCAGCGCAACTACTTGTCGAATTATTTATGCATGTGGGTGTTATTTTGCTATAATTGCCATCTCTTCATGGTAATGCTAATACTTATTCTAATTACTTTCTATTTCAATACTTAGTAATAAAAAGTTTAAATTTGTTAATTAGCGAAGAAATGTGTGTGAATTTCGCTTAAGTTTGATAGATATATATATATAAGTACTTACATAGGCATACATACTACTGCATTTTATTTTATTTTTATTATTTATTTTTTTCACAATTAAACTAAAAGACGTAATGATGTTGTCTGAGGTGTAATAAAGACGTAAAGAAATACTCATAACTGCTGAAAGCTTTGCTTAGTTAAATTTATTTTTTCTTTGCAAAATGACTCAATCCTTATCGTTAATAGAGCGCGACTCATGGTCAATGGAATAACAACAATCCTAATGATACAACCTAATAAGCAGCAGAAAAAATATAATTATGTATTTAGTATATTTACATATGTACGTATGCCTTGTACATATCTACATTTATTCATGTTTATTTGGCGAACTTCATGTAATCATTTATTAATGGAAATTATTAACACAACTTTCACATGAAGCAATCGTAATAAAAATAAACATGCAAAAAAAAATGCATTTAATTTTATCGAAGGCAGACAGCAAGCAGAAAAAGTACTTGGGTTTTTTATAGTTAAATATTGGCGCCAAGACTTCCGCAAAAATAAAAATAATCAATTCATTTGTAGTTTTTTGTTTCTAAGCACAATTGAGCTACTTGAGATTGCAAATTTTCAGTGCAATATTTTTGTGGTTAATGAGCGTGTAGTCCGGGAGCCACATGTAAACTTACAAAAACAAAAACAAGGTTAGTGTAAGATAAGACAAAATAAAATAAAATAAAATAAAACAAAATAAAACAAAATAGAATAAAATAAAATAAAATAAAATAAAATAAAATAAAATAAAATAACCTAAAATAAAATAAAATAAAGAAAAATAAAATAAAAGAAAATAAAATAAAATAATATAAAATAAAAGAAAATAGAATAAAATAAAATAAAATAAACAAAAATAAAATAAACTAAAATAAAATAAAATAAAATAAAATTAAATAAAATAAAATAAAATAAGACAAAATAAATAAAATAAAATATAATAAATTAAAATAAAATAAACTAAAATAAAATAAAACAAAATATAATAAAATAAAATAAAATAAAACGAACTAAAATAAAACAAAGTAAGCTAAAATAAAATAAAATTAAACAAAGTAAAATAAAATAAAATAAATGGAATAAAATAAAACAAAATAAAATAAAATAAAATAAAATATAATAAAATAAAATAAAATGAAACAAAATAAAATGATATAATATAAAATAAAATAAATAAAATAAAACAAAATAAGATAAAATAAAAAAAAATAGAACAAAATAAAATAAAATAAAATAAAATAAAATATAATAAACTAAAATAAAATAAAATAAAATAAAATAAAATAAAATAAAATAAAATAAAATAAAACAAAATAAAATAAAATAAAATAAAATAAAATAAAATAAAATAAAATAAAATGAAATAAAATAAAATAAAATAAAATAAAACAAAGTAAACTAAAATAAAATAAAACAAAATAAAATAAAATTAAACAAAGTAAAATAAAATAAAATAAATGGAATAAAATAAAATAAAATAAAATAAAATAAAATATAATAATATAAAATAAAATGAAACTAAATAAAATAATATAATGTAAAATAAAATAAATAAAATAAAACAAAATAAGATGAAATAAAATAGAATAAAATAAAATAAAATGAGATAAAACAAAATAAAATAAAATAAAATAAAATACAATAAAATATAATCAAATAAAATAAAGTAAAATAAAATAAAAGCACTTGATTTAGTGAGAAGATATGTATATCCAGCTCAAAGTTAACTAGTATCTATCGTCGTTTTACTTTCGCTAAATTGCGTGTTATGCATATATTTCTTTACATCTTTAAACAACAAACAACTTTACTCATTACACAAAGAAAAGGAAATTAACTTTAAAACTGAATTTAACAAGTTTCCTCCTACTTATTACCACATCTGAAGTGCACCTCAATATACGAGCTTTATAAACGCATAAATCGCTTAATTAGCAGTCGCTTTGAACTCTCTTAAGGACTGTGTGAAGATGAAAACTATTCCTCGGTATTATGCGCATAACAATGATGTTGCACAATGAAGGTATTGTTACACTCTTAAGTAAAGAGGAAAGATTTATGAATGTACTTATGTATGTGGCAAAATAAATTGCACTTGCCGCCACATGCATATGACACTTTTTACTATTTCCGCTGGAATGCTTTGCAAACGAAAGTTTAGAGCAATTGTCACAACTGATGAGTTCAACGGCAATTGTTGTCAGCTATTGCATGCAATTGCTATGAATCTTATGCGTTTTTCGTTCGCATGTAAATACTTGCCATATGTACTTGTACATATAAAGAGCTTAAGTGCAATTACAATTGCTTTCTGCTCTGTCAAGCATTGAACTTAAGGACAAAAACAAAAACAAGCACCCAGCCATACACAACAACGATGCTAGTCCTGCAGTCAAATCAACTAGTTCTAAACTACTGTACAAATCGAAATAATAAATTTTATTCTAACATTCTAACTTCATTATACTCCAAAACTTTAAATCTTTGCTTGGCTTGATTGTGCCTTTTCTGAGCATTTTGAAAGCAGTCAAAAAATTGTAGTTGTAAATTAGTATTTTTTCTGACTAGTTTGGCATTCCACTGCAGGAAAGCAAGTTGTTGCACGTTTCAACTTTTCATTTAAGTCACGCTGTCTATAGTTGGGTGGAAGTAAATATGTTTTTAGAGTATTTCTGTATTAACATTTTTATCTTAATTTTATTTAATTATTTTCATATTACAACATAAAATCGTATGTTTATATATATATAATTTCTTTAACAATTTATGCGCTGTTGTATTGCTATTGAGTTTTTATTATTTTTATTTATTTACTTTTGTTGGTGCTTCAGTGCGCTGAACGCTTAATTAGCAGAAAATTATGGGTTATTAAACAATGATTGCAACAATATCAACACAGCCAACAATATTTTATATGTGAAGACAAACATAAATATAAACAAATAATAGTTATGTATGGAAATGTAAACATATCTACTACTAATTCACGCATTCATCGAAAATACACGCATCGTGGAAACATACTTATGTACATACCCACCAAAAAATGTGTAGCGCATATAACGCTTGTTTCAAAACGCTTATCAAAATGGGACTCATAGTTTTTCTCAACTCTTGGTAGTACAGATTTACTTTCGCTAGAGTCTCATTAAAAATTAATATAATATGTAACCAGACCTGTTGAATAATAATTACTTATCGTGATGAATACCGGTTTGATTAATAATTTTCTTGAGAATCCATTTATTGATTGATTTCCCATTACTTTTAATTGTTAATGATTATTTTCCAATTATTTAAAAAAATAATCAAAACAAATCATAATTTTTTACGATTATTAAAAAAAAATTTTTTCTACTTAAAAAAGTTGTTTTAATTATTTTTAATTTTTGGATTATTTTGATTTTTTTCAGTATTGTTGTAGAAGCACATAAATATACACATCAACAATACTGAAAAAAAAAATCCAAAATATTCAAAAAAAATATAAAAATCAAAAGTAATCAAAACCACTTTTTTTTTGATTATTTTTAGTAATTTTTTATTTTTTTTTATTTTTCTAATCGTAATCAATTAATAATTGCCTTTTCTTGAAAAACAAATAAAATAATCATTACCAATTGAAAGAGCCGTCTTATTAGTTGCTTACTAATTAGTAATCAAAATTAACAGGTATGTATGTAACTGTCCGTACTATTATGTAAAACTATCGATAGTCAACATTATCGATATTTTCTGGTAGTTGTGTCCTCAATGTTTAATGTTGACTCATTAATAAACTTAAAGAAGAGTCATTATATACGACGAATAAATAAATTCAGGAAAACTTATTTTACTAAGAGCTTAATTGATGAATGCAGAATTTTTTTTGCTTAAAAAATTATAAGTACTAGATATTCTTTTGAGTTGTGAATACTTTCCAGCGATTATGTAGGATTTTACTGAAATAGCAGTCCTTGGTCGAGCAAAACCTGACTTATCCCGTTACGTAGACCCATCTGTTGTCCAAATATAAACTTTTTATGAATATATCTCATAATCACTTACACAATTTTTGATGGGTATGTAGTACATATGTACATTCAATATACCTATATGCAGTTATTTAGCAATAACATACTCACTTGTACAGGTGCTCTTTGTGGCATGACTTCTGCTTGCTTTGCCTTATGTTGCATGCCATCGAATAAGCTACACGATTGATTATTATTGCTATTGTTGTTGTTGTAAAGTATTGTATTTGCTTATGTTATTATCATTATTACTGCCACGTATCACCGCACAGACCGCAGTTCATGTACTTTGGCGCTTTGCTACTTCGATTGCTTGATTGGTTGTGCATTTGACTGGTTGACTAGCCGACTGTCACATAACGATGGCCCATGACAGTTTTTTGACCTCTTAATAACCGTCATCGTCATAGCGGTTGCTGCTGTTGCAATAATTGGCCGCAGACGGTGGTATATGCGTGGTTGTTTCAATTGAAAAACCGTTATGCTCAATGCGCACAAAAGCACATACAAACTGGCGGACATACCAAAGCGAACTTAGTCACTTGTCGTTCGTCGTAAATGGAGTCATGCAATGGGTTTCCTTTTTTTGGTTATTCTTTTAACTATGCGGCATTTTTGTGTACATACATTTCATATTCATATGTAGCGTATTATAGTCAATAAATGACAATAAAGTCAATGATATTTTACCTGATATCTTTACTTATGTCTGAGGGTTTCTCAATTTTTCAATTTCGTAGCTGTTATTGTTGTTGTTATGCTCGTGCTCATTAAATTTATATTGCATGCTACTGAAATTTTGAAGAAGAAATCCAATTTTTTAACATAGCTTTCTCTCTCTCAGACTCAGTTCTGTTATTGTTGCAGTACATTTAAAGTCCCCTTGGTGATAATCATTTTTCGAACTTCAAATATAAACGATTTTATAGAAAAGGGTTATGCTTTTTCTAGTTTTTTTTTGTCATAAAAATAAACACATTAAACTGGCCAAAAAACGAAATAATTTTTTTTGTTTTGAAAATCACATTGAAAAAGTTTCAGCCCTTTATATTAAATTTTAAAGGCCGCGCATTGTTAATTTAGACTGAAGAAGATATAGTTTTGATGTATATTGGAACGATTTTCCGTCATCCATTGTCAAATTTGGGTATGTAACAAACCGGTTTCGGCGTTGCGCCATCCTCAGTGTTTAGTTTCGTTCTTCTATTTTTTTTTTGCTTTTAATAGCACCAGCATTGAATCGTTGAGTTCAGCAAATTCGCCTACCTGATATATTTAGTTTACTTAGCTGATAACCTAGCCAACAGTGTCCCTTATAGTACCCAGTAGGAGTTTTTATGTTCTCCCTCTATAAACAGTTTTGGCCTGCCTTTGTCTCTGTATGGACAACTAATTCAGAATAAACTGCTTCCGCTTCCAGTTACGCATGATATCCTGCATGTGCGTTTTTGTAAGCCCACAAAATGGCTCTGGACCATCAAATTCTGATATGACACCTTGTTTGGCAAAGTGGTTTGCCGGTTCATTGCCTTTATACCCGTCATGCCTCAAAAATCATTCCGAAAAAACCTTGTTTTTTTTACTTTTCAGACCGTTGAGGACTTGTAAGCGTTAGTCAAGAAGTTTCGAAATAGCTGTGTGAGACTGAAAGTCCTGGAAGGCTGCGTTTCTGCACGACATATGTAAATTAGTATCGATGATAAACCTCTAAGAAAAGATATTGTCTATACATTTTCTTATTACTTTCTCTATCATATTTCCTATCCTTAGATCAGATATTCTCTGTCAGAATATGAAATAAAGGTATCTGCACTATGGAGCGAAGTACAATAGTATAACACTATCTCATTGCAGCTTTTATCAACACAAAGTACTCGACGCAGTTTACTCAATTCAGTGGTTGCTGTTCTTTTCGAGGCCTTAGGACCCCATACAAAGGAAGTGCCACCCAGCGATGGTGCTGGTATGGACAGCTTTCTGTCCGGCTGAAAGCTGCCTATAAAATTTTATTAAGGTAACTTGCAATCCTTTGCTATCACACCACTTTTCTATGATGGGGGGGCTTCTTGCAAAATAGAGGAGAAAGTACATCCCGTATGGTCGTATCTAGCCAGTTGTTCCTCCTATCTCGAGTTTATTTTGCTTATCTTTAGCACTAGTCGAATGATCAATGGGCTTAAATCCTTAAGGGCCCGACAGACTTTGTCCTGCCCCAAAATCTACCTGAATGGATCTAGAAATATTGGCTATCCCTATCACTATGACCGGTCCTTTCCTATCTCGCTCCTTTGCCTATCTCGCCCTTGTCCTTCATATAAAAGATGTCTTTAGCAAATATTAAATAGCTCGTAGAAAAGGCTTCACGGCTCCTTTTCTCTCTACCGACCTTTTCCCTCAACCGACCTTATTTCTCGAGGTGGTAGAGGTTGACGGAGGGAGGTGCCACGCCCAATTCTCCCTTTCTCCCATTTCTTCTTGATGTGTTATGATTAACCTATATAACTCTGTACCAGTTTTCAGTATTCTACCACGAATACTTCCAGAAATATGCAGTACGAAAAATATCGTTTGTATGTTAGGTGCTACGACCACTCCTTCCTTCTTCCTTCTTCCTCCTTTTCTTTCTTGAGGTGTTAAAGATTGGTCTCTTTTAACTCCTTACCAATTTTCAATATCTTACCATAAATGCTTCCGGAGATATGCACTAAGAAAATTTCCATTTATATGGGAGGTGCCACGCCCACTTTTTCCTTCCACCCAGAGATTGAACTCATTTAGCTCCTTAGCAATTTTCAATATTCCACTATAAATACTTCCAGAGATATGTAGTACGGAAAATTTCATTTGTATGGAAGGTGCCACGCCCACTCCTCTCTTCCTCCCATTTTTTCTTAAAGTGTAAAAGACTCATCTCATTCATTCAGCAACTTCGGTCCAGGCGTTTAGAAGGAGTTTAGTGACAGCGCACTTACGTACAGAAGATTTTATATATTAAGATAAATAAACCACAACTTCTACAACACAAAAAAATATCTCTGAAATATTGTCATCTCTCATCAACATTTAGCTATCGATTTATTACCATACCAATGCACTTTTAATAACGAAATACACGCCACATTTCAACAGCACATTAGAAATACCAAACTCCTAGCAAGTAAATAAATAATCCAGCTTTAGTAACGCACATTTTTTATGACCCAACAACAAGCCAGACGCGCCTATGAAGTAGCAACAATAGCAGTTATGAGCAGCAGCTAAGCATGTTGCAGCAACAAGTTGCATTGCATGATCTGCAACCAAGCCGCCCGCTAACAACCTGTGTAGGCCTGGCTGGCTAGACAACGCGCCGCGTCAACTTTCCATTTTTAATTTTTGTACAAAATTTTCACAACAAAAACAGCAACAGCATTGAAAGCGTGTAGACTACAACCACAACACGACGAAAACGCCTTTTCATTAGCTTTTTTTTTGCGGCAGCCGTGTGTTGTTGCTGTGCATTTAACGTACTTTGTATTAGCTTTTATTATAGTTGTTGTTGCTTATTTGATGTTGTAAGCACTGTTTTATTGCCAATTCGGAAAATTGCATACGCAAGCATTTATGTATGTGTGTGTTGGAACGTCGTTACACTCAGCCGCTTGAGACGGACTGGAAATTGAACTGTCGGCTTAAGTCGTCAACAAGCAGATAATATAAATATATAACCGCAACAAAAAGGAAAAGGAATCACGCCAACCAACAACTTGTTGCCGTCTATGGCATGTTTGTGGCAACTTGCATTTTCATCTTCTCACTTTTCAAATTTATGACCATTGCAAATTTTAGTAGACAAATTTTCCTGTCTGCCGTCGTCTGCTTTGGTGCGACGCATCTCCTTGGGGTTTGCTGTTGTTTTTTTTTTAGTTGTTAGTTGACGTTGTGCATTCACTTTGGTTTAGTAGCTTTTGGTTTTCCTTTCACAAAAATTTTAAGCGCTATAGTTTAGGTTTTGGTTTCGTTTGTGGTAGAGTTTTAAAGTTTTTCTTGTGCTCCAAGTGAAATGGGGAAAATAATCACAAATTGTCGACGTTTTATTAATTTTATTATCATTTTTTATTGCCTGCAACCGGTTGCTTACAAATGTTATGGCACTTTTTTTGCTATAAAGCGTGCGCATAAATCGATGAAAATGAAAGTGAAATTGATTTAGAGGACTTAAAGTTTATTGAGTGCAAACCTGTTAAATTTGATTGGTAACTAGTAATCAATTAAATACCCGGTAATGATTATTTCAATTGTTTCTCAAGAAAAAGCAATTATTAATTGATGTATATTGGAACGATTTTCCATCATCCCTTGTCAAATTTGGTTTTGTAACCAACCGGTTTCGGCGTTCCGCCATCCTCAGTGTTCAGTTTCTTTCTATTAATTGATTACCATTAGAAAAAAAAAAAAAAAATTAATTATTTTTTTTGATAATTTTTTTAATTAATTGAAAAATAATCATTAAAAATTGAAAGTAATTGGTAATCAATCATTAAAGGGATTCTCAAGAAAGTAATTAGTCGCACCGGTAATCATTAAGATTAGTAACCTGTTAATTGAGTGTCGGTTTGAGTGATTGAGTGTCAGTTTTTATTTTGTAAAGCAATCAAGTGACTACCTGCTTTTTAACTTAGTCCTGGTATACTTTAAACCTTTATAAAATTCGTGAAATCCCAGATTTTAAAATTTGTTTTCAGATTTAATTATCAATGCAAAATTAGAAACAGTTTAACTATGAAAGATTGTTTCTTTCGATGTATATCCCGTGTGTAACATTAGTATGGATGTATGTGGGTGAAAATGGCCTCGCTTTATCGGTAGGTACCCTGCAAATTGTGATTAGTCTAGAATGAATCCGGGATGAGTTCCAAAGGAGCATGCGACCAGTGCCAGTTTTGATCTCTTTGTATGGGTTTAAGTGATCCCTTTTGTTTGATCATGTCCTATGAAGCGACTAATTGGTCCCCTTCATGCTCAAAAGGGTAGTGTCGGGCAGATTCCCTTCGCTTCCCTACGGGTACGGTTAGACAAGTTTACATACAACATATAAAAGTTGGCTACAGAAATTAAAATCGACTTATCCTAAATATGCCTGTAACGGAATAGTAGGGATCAATTGTAGCCCGCTGTAGACGAAAGGTATTGATCCCGGATCACTCTCTTTAGAGATCAGTTGCACGATTTTTTGCAGGTTAGGTAGAAGTTAGTAATTTTAGTCGTTCGATTAATTTAGTATATTTTATTGCACCTGCTTGTTTGTTATACTTGAGTGTTTTGCTAAAAAACTAACATGTTCCCCATGTTCATAAAAAATAACATTTTTTATAAAGCTTTTTAAAATTACATTTCCATACAAATTTATTATTATTATTATTATTATTATTATTATTATTATTATTATTTATTTGTTAATCAACAAACAAGATACTTTTTTATGAATATGGGTGTATAACTATAGACTTTAATTTTTTTTTTGAATCGATGTAACCCAGCATTTACTTTATTTAAGTAGTTTTATTAAATTTTAGATTTGAAGCAGAGCTGTTTAATGCCCACTAGAATTGACTAATCAATTTATTGGTTGGCTCTTTCAATCAATAACGATTATTTTAATTGTATTCAAAACTACGCGATTAGTAATTTATTACCATTAAAAACAAATTAAAAAAAAAAATTTTATTTTTTTTATTTTTCTTTTTTTCCATGTAGACAAATCAAAAAATCAAAAAAAAAAAAAATTTAAGTAATTAAAATTAATCAAAAACAAATTTCTTTTGATTACTTAAAATTTTTTTATTTTTTTTTATTTCTCTTTAATTTATTTAATATTAATCGCGGAGTTGGCGGCCGCCGTGGTGTGAAGGTAGTGTTGCCGGCCTACCACACCGAAGGTCCATGGTTCGAGCCCTGGTACAGGTAACATCAAAAGTGATTTGAAAAAAGTTTTTCAAAACGGGGTCGCCCCTCGGCAGTGGTTTGGCAAACTCTCCGAGTGTATTTCTGCCATGACAGGCTTCTCAGCAAAAATTCGTCTCCTTTGTAGATGCCGTTCGGAGTCGGCAAAAAACTGTAGGTCCCACCAATTTGTAGGGAAAATTCAAATCGTCACACCACAAATTGGAAGAGAAGCTTGGCGCAAAAATCTCTTAGGAGGTTTATGATGATATACCTGTTGTATATCGCGCCATAGAGAGAGAGAGAATCGCGGAGTTTTGAAACAATTTTGGTTGATTATTTTATATTCTTTTGATTATTTTTGATTACTTTGCCGAATGTGCTTTTGTTTGTCTGCAACAATACCAAAATGTAATCAAAAACAATCAAAAGTAATCAGAAGGAATCAAACAATAAAAAAACAAATTTTTAAATACTTTTGATTATATTTGATTTTTCATGATTTTTTTGATTATTTTTCAAAATAGAAATTAAATATTTTTCAAAATAATCATTAAAAACCGAAAACAACCCGTAATCAATTATTAGTAGTAATTTCGAAAATTAATCAATTAACCCAATAATCATTACGATCAGTAATCATTACATTACTGGTTTGAAAAGATTTCAAGCAAAAATTAAAACTGTTTCCATAATCTCGAGAGTAGAATTTGCCCTAAAGTTGTAATGGGTTTTTATGTTATCTACCAAAGCAAACTGCATTATCGATTTTTGATCAAACTATTCCCTCGTAGTTCCTTGAGAGTAAATGAAGATTTTTCAGCACTCATCCAAAAAAGCAGAGGTCCATACTCTATTGAAAAGCGAAGGTCACCACCCCCTAAGTATTTCGGATTCTGGTTACCCAAAGGCGCGCTTTGTTGTTAGACCAAACCCGTCCAAATCATTAAGCGCCAATTTTCTTATTAATACACTCAAATTTCAATTTTGCTCAAACCAAAGGAAATTAGAATGATTTTACATTTTTGATATTTTTCCTTGACTTTTGATATTTTTCCTTGTTTAAAATAAATATTCCTGTGGCGAAAATCATTTCCCTTTTAGCGAAGTACTTCTGTTTGTTCAGGGCAAATTGTTTTTCTGTGTACTGTAGCATGTCTTCAATCAATTCAGCATAAAATACCAATTACAACTGCTAGTAATTAGCTGCAGTCACTGATTTGTGAAACGAAAAACTTGTTAATGAAAAGCAAATTTTTTTATATCCACCTCCAAAATGTTACATAATTGCTCAAAGTAGCATTATCATGAACAAACAAAAGTCTGATATTTGTTAGTGTAATTGTGTTTTGAATAAATTGAAGCTCCCTATTTCCGTGAATCAGTTGAAGCGAATTAAGCTATTTGATCAGCTAACCAACCAGCCAATTCACAATTTCACTTCCGTTTCGGCAGTGAAAGGAAATTGCGTTTTATTAGTAAAAACAATGACGTATCTGGTGTTAGCCGATCGTGTGAGTAAATTTGTGAATGCAAACTAGGTGAATATAATTTTCGACCTAAATAGAACATTAAAGACAAGAGTGTATTGACCTTTTGGGAAACGTTTGTTATAAAAATATAATACGTAAGCTTGTTTTAGTCAAACCTGACGTGACTGGTAAATTTTCACTAATAATTCTTTTTTATATTTTTTTTTATTTCAGGTGAGCACGCTAGTTGGTTGGTGTTTGATTTTCATCAGCTGTAAGTAGCAATATTTTCATGTAAAAATTTGATAAAAAGTTTTTTATTTTTTTTTAAGTAACGTAGTCTCAGCCAAAACACAAAAAACTAGTTTTTGCGATGAAAAAAGTTTTGTGATGATCTTGCTCACAAAATTATCCCATTGGGACCACATTGAGTCTACTGGAAAACGATGTTGGCTCTACCGTCCGGAAATTTATTAAAGCTACTACATTCGTTTCGGGTAAGAATGCGAACTGATTGTTGATTTTTGATTTGTTTTTATTGTTGCCATTTTCCAGTCATGGAAGAGGTCGACGATATGAAAGCTTTTCTTCAAGGTTTTTTAATTCTGTAATGAAAGCAACTTTTTTATTTGCTTCAACTTTTCGCCTGTTAAAAGCAATTGCTGTTGAAAAATGCATAGCAAAGCAAAAACAAATTTATTTTTTTAGAGCAAAACAAGCATAATTAATTCCATGCTATAGCCGATATACGATAGCATTCCAATGATAAACAGCGTGGTGTAGAAAACTTTAAAATAATAGGCGTAATGAAGTTTAGTTGGATATTTTACTCGCTCTGCCAGGAAAAGGTTTCTGCTGCAATATCCGACAAAAAACTTCTGTATACTGAACCGTTATATAGAAGTAAATTGAACACCGAAAGCTCTTCTATTGATCAAATCTAAAATATTCATCACTACTGTAAACACTAGCTTAAGGAACTGAATACTAATCTCTTTTTGAATTTGACATATTGCCCTACTTAACTCATTTCTGCGATGCAAACCACGTCATAAACATTGAACTTGAACCTTTGCTTGCATACAAATTTACTTACAAAAACAAATATAGTAAAAAATAGCTATAAATGTGAGAAAGGCTTGTATTATTTACATGTTTATAACAAATATTCAAAAAACTCCATTTACTTGTCGATTTTTAAGTTAATTGCTTATTAACACAAAGTAGTAAGGAGGTTAATGGTTCTAGTTTTTCTTGTTTGACAATTATTTTTGGAATTTTTTCATGCTTAGGTTTTGTAAAACTAACTAATATTCCATGTACATACCTACATGTATGTACATATATATGTAAGCCAAACAAATTTAAACTCTCATTCATATTAATTTTCACAATGGCAAAAAAAATGCTGTAAAAGTTGTATGTCTTAATAATAATTTTTAGAGTTCTGTTATTGCTAGTATAGAATTTTTAGTGCTGACCTAATTTTTGGCTTCAAGCTACCGAACGATTTTTCTCAGGCCAGCTGTTTCCGAGTAATCAGCATATTAGCATTTTTTTTTTTTTTTTTGCTTTGTAAAAAACGAAAAACTCAAAATGGATTTTTCATTTCATATCGTCACATAGCCGAAATCGACCTCTTCGGATTTGTACGATTTTTGGTGAAGAGTTTCATTTTATCATAACACGAAGTTCTGCCAAATTCTAATATTTTTTTTTTGTTTTGTTAAGTTTATTTTTCCAATATTTCGGAAACCTTACTGCAGTGGTTAAAATAAAAAAAAAATATTTTGAAAAAATATTTTAAAACTTCTAATTTTAGAAAAATCTAATTGCTCTTTTGTACTAACAATTTTTGTTGATTTATTTTATTTATTAATTTAAAGTTCGCCATACAGTTTTATACTAAAATTTTTTTGTATTACACCTCTGATATATCTAAAGACATCCTGATATTTTCAGAAATTTTTTTTTTGTTTTAAATATGAATTTTTCAATTTTTTTCACAAAAAAAATGTTTGATTTTTTTTCTACTTTTTTGTTGCTACATTCCTTACATTAATGAATTAAACTGGACTAGAAACTTAAAAAAATTTTCAAAAAAAATTCGGAAAAAATTTAATCTCATATTTTGGAAAAAGTCACACATTTTTTAAAATATTTTTTTTTAATTTTTTTTATATCATAAATTTTTTTTTTACTACAGTAGTTTTCGAAATATTAGATAAATAAACTTTACAAAACAGGAATAAAATTGAAATTTTGAATGGAAAACTTTTGAAGAACTATGTTTTATCATAAAAGGAAAATCTTTAAAAAAAATTTAATCTAGAGTAGAAGTTTGGGCTTTGGCAGCTTTCGCGAGCACAACTAAACAAATTCTTATCAATATCTTTTTGATTAACTTTTCTCTACGCTGAAATCTGCCCAAAATCCATTAAAATAACCAACCACGCAACAACAACATCGTAACGGGATTTGCTTCTTGTGTATGGACTCTCTCTCTCTCTCTATGGCGCGATATACAACAGGTATATCATCATAAACCTCCTAAGAGATTTTTGCGCCAAGCTTCTCTTCCAATTTGTGGTGTGCCGATTTGAATTTTCCCTACAAATTGGTGGGACCTACAGTTTTTTGCCGACTACATAATAATAAAAACTCATTAAAAATGTGACAGCTTAGCTGAAAGAGCGCATGCGTGCAAGCTTTGAACAGCGCGAATATTATCAAAACGTGAAATCGATTTTAAACAAATTTGTGTCAAAGCTGATTGGAATTCTTTTATTATTATTCAAAATCGAATAAAACCAAACCACGTGGAAGTAAACAAAACAAATAAAAATTAAAAAACGAATGTTTTAAATACAAAAAGGGCATTACGCGCTTATCCCAAAAACTTATGCAACAATAACTAAAGTAGATTTGTATAGATTTCTACAGTTTTGTTGCTTTTGTTTGAATAGAGTAACCCGTTTTAATAAATTGAACAATATACCGAACCATCGAACAATTTTGGCGACCCATCAGCCGCCCAGTAACATATCTGACACACATTGATGCTACGATATATACGTATAGTACAGGCATATGTATAAACATATATACATACATATATATGCGTTATGTTGTTCAAATAACAATGCGAAAATGTGAAATAAAAATAAATAACGAAACAAAGTAGCGTTATTCAACATAAGAGAAACAAGCAAGAAAACGTTAGCCATAGGCATTAAACGGTATTCAACAATCACAATCACAACAACATTCAATAATCACAGGTAAGCACAAAAACACACAGTAACAACTAGCCTTCTCCTTTTCTCAGTAATTATACCTTTTATGAAATGGTATATTAACTTTGGTCCGATCTTTGTAAGTGCCAGAAGAAGAAGAGAAAGACCGCTCAAAGGGACCGACGTTGCCTAAACACATATATCTCTCTGTCAGTCTTTCAAGGCATAAATTAGCTCCTATAATTTTCAGATATCTGAGCAAACCTTTTAATCAACCACAGATAATTCCACCGCTGAACAGAGTAAGCCAAAGCTGAACTACCTAAATCATCCGATCCAATTATATCTTTGCCATATTTATGGAAGGTATAATCGCGATTGCATGGGCATTGTGCGTTGAAAACAATATAAGCGAACTATGGATAATTCAGCAAACAATAAAACATTTAAACAAATATTTTTTATAAAAATTGCAGAGAAAAGTATTGGTCATTGAATATTTTACTGATATAATTTTTCATAAAAAATACAGTTCATTTCGTCTACTAAAATTGTAACAGTTCAATCTCTTTGCCTAACAGAGATATAGGAAAAATTCACACAGGAGATATTATTGGAGTAATAGAGGCCTAGAGAGCAGTTTGTAGAATTTTTGCTTGTCGGTTTATATGTTTCTTCGCGCATCACTCAAAAACTGTTACAGAGAATTAAATGTAATTTAAGCTATATATTGACAGATATCCAACTTAAGGTTTAAGATTTATTTTCATGCATATATTTTATGAGGGAATATTTTATACCCTTTATGTGCAACAGTGGCAATTAAAATGGGTTCAAACTATTTCCGTACAAACATAAAATTGGAACAGGCTAATGTCTGTACATAATACATATTACTTAAAACAACATAAGGGTAGTCTTTATTAAAAAAGCAGAGTCCAAGTGAAGCATTATTTTAATTGTTGTATTGTTACGGGTGTATGTTTAACTATGGAGCATATTTTTAAGTTGCTGCCCTAAATATTGTTTCTATCTAGTAGTTAGTATAAAGTTACATCATAGCGTCATAGCATGCGAGACACGTGTCAAACGTCAACCAATAATTTTCAAATTCCATAATTGTGTAATCATTTGTAAACAATGCATACCCTTTATAGACAAAAAAAAAAACAAATAAAAAGTAGTTTATCATAAAGCACCTCAATAGTAATAGGTAATAATAATAAAAAAAAACACGTGGCTATAAAAAATCGATAAAATGTTAATATTTTTACTATGTATCTATCGAAATAGTGTATAAAACAGAACAACCCAAAAAACCTATAAAAAAATACACTCAAATTTCAAATTCCAACAAAAGCAGCTTCAAAATTTGTTAATGCAACATTTTTAATTTGAAGCAAGAAGTTTGTGTATTGCAACAACAACTATTTACTCTTCTCTTAATTTAAAACGTCATTTACTTGTAAATTCAATACATTTGCGCTATATTTTAACGCTGCATATAAGATTACGTTTGCACTTAAAGTCAATTAGAAATGTGTGTCAAGCCCTTCAAGAAATGTATTAATTATAATTTTGTGGCTTTTTTTATTAAAAGAAACTAGAGGTCATTATAACGCGCCTTTTGCTTTACAGTGAGTGAAACATAGAGGGTGTCTTATTGTATACTTAACTGATACGTTTTTTTTGTTTTTTTTTTCTAGTATCAGCTTTCAAACAAACAAAGTTTTACTATCATTTAAGATAAACAATAAAATTCCATTGCGCTACAAGTTCGTCGCTTAAGTCTTTTGTTATAAGCATAGAAGTGTTTTGGGTACTGAATATTTGCGAATACCAATAAATTTAAATACGTTAAAAATCAATGCATCCCAACAAGAGTTTCGGTAATTGTTTTTAAAAATAATTTAAAGTAAACTTGCTACAATAAGCTATATGTAAGCTTTTCAGTTTTAATATATTTAAAAGTTTAAAATAAACTTTTTATAAACTTCAAGAACATACTGTTATAACTTATTGCACTTTAAAAGTGAAACGCAAATGTTTACAAAAATTCAGAAAATACTATTTATCAGTATTTTTCTTTTCAACTTAAAATATTTCCGATTCTTTTCAGAAAAGATTTTACATGAGTGTTTTTGTTGTTACAAAAAACAACAACGAAAAAGCAAAAATCATCGCAATATGCTAATAATTGGTTTAAGTTGCAGCATTCAATGCATGATTAGACCTTATTTATTTATTTTATTGCAATATCTAGATAATCAAAAAAGTTTCTGAAAAAAAAAATTTTATAAAAAGCTTTCTTTGAACATTTTTTTATAGGCTTACATTATAAACTTTTATAATACGTGCCGTTTTGATCATAACACTCTTTTTTGCAAACGTTTTATAATCGAAAAATCAGTTTTTTATAAGCTTAATATTTATTTCGGAAGCTTTTTTAAGATTTATTTTAAGTTTATTTGGTTGTTGGGTTTGAGCTAAAAAGTGAATTTAAAAAATTAAACTTTACGCTCTTTATTATAAAAGGAAAATAATATTTACACTTTTGTATACTTATATTTTTGTATATCCACCACTATCTCAGTTCAACAGGTTTGAATGAAATTGGATATGTAGGAAGCGCATTCAAAACGTTCCACTTAGGTGTAACCATCGAGAATGATTTACCAGGTTCCCGGCTGTTGCTTTTTTATACCAACAATTTTTGTTGATTTACGGCCTGTATATTTTCAAGTATTCATGAAATGAGCTCAAGGCCAAGAATAATAATTTTTCACTTTTTGAATTTTTATGAAAATTATTATTGTTTTTTATTTTTTAATAATCATTTAATTAATTGTTAAAAGGAAAAGCTATTGCGGTTGTCTCTAAAAATTTTTCCTACTCTATACAATTAAAAAAAAAACATTTTATAATTAATTAAGTGATAATTAAAAAATAAAAAACAATAATAATTTTCATAAAAATTCCAAAAGTGAAAAATTATTGTTCTTGGCCTTGAGCTCATTTCATGCATATTAAAATAATAATAATAATATTTCAACAAAAAAATTGCTAGGTAGGGCTACCACCTTATCTTATAGTAAATATATTTTTGTATTCTACGAAAATTTGTTTGTAGCTAATCAGGTATGTTCTCAGGTCTCCGTTATTTTATTGTTGCCACTTAGGATGTTTTTACAAGGTTGCCATCTTTTTTAAATTTGTTTTTTAAAAAGTAAGTAAAATATGGATGTGTGGCGGGAGAATTGTTGGTCGTCGAGCAACTAAATAAATTAACTTCTTGAAAATATAAATTTTATTCTAGAAATTGCCTTATGGTGGGTGATAAGGCACATTTGATTTATTATTATAGCCTCAAGCAAAATGTTTGCTCAGGCGCATAGTCGAAAGCAACGCGTAGCAATAATGAATAATTCAAAATTATAAAAGAAACATGCGCCCAATAACTACAAGCAACAAAAAAAAACAACAAAAACAGAGAACAGAAGCAGCTTGTGCTTAGACATTCAAATGGCAACAAATAACTTTTGAAAATTTTTTGGTTAAAAACAAGCTATGCCTGCAACAACAAACACCGAAAACAAAAATTAATAACAAACCAAAATGCTAACCCAAGAATCACTACTCAACAGTAGCAACCATACATACATATTTCATGTAAAAAAGGTAGGAACATGTATAGAAACAAGCCAGCAAACTATACAAATCTTTCAATTTGTTATTTTTATTTTTTTTATTAATTTTGTTGCTTTTTACATGACGTTGCAATAGCTTAGCTAATAAAATGCTTTGTTTTTATTCTTTGATCATACACCATTTCAGGCGAAAGCGAAACCGCCTTATGTGGCAGCATGTTAGACCTTAAATGGCATTCCCTTAGAGTTGTTGTTGCAGCTACTGTTGTTGCAAACAACATTTGCTACATACATACATTCTTACTATGTTCATTTATTCATTTGCCTTAGTGGTTTATTGCCTTAAGGTCTATATACGAGTATACGGGCAAGCCCATATAATCAGACACACGCACAGCGCAGAAAATACTAAAACGTACACACAAGCATGACGACAAGGAGCCGTGCTGATGGCTGGTGTGTTTTGCTGTGCGCCAAGTTAAATTTTATAAATGCAAGGAGTAATTGCTGTTGTATGCATGCCGGCATTTGTGTGTGTGTGTGTGTGTATTTGGGTGACGAAAACAGTAGCCAAGCGACAAACAACGATATGATAAGCGCTTGTGCATAATGTTTGTTTGTGTTTGTGTTTATAATTGAAAGGCGGAAAGTCAGACTGGCACACCATCAACGCAGACCAACGACGACGATAGACTTAGTTATTTTTTCTAATTTTTTTATTAATGTTTATTACCTTGATGTGTGTATGTAGTTGGTTGTTGGTTTGCCTCCCGCTTTATTGTTGTCGTTGGCGTTGTTATTGCATTCTTCCTGTTTAGATAAAAATTTGATCGATTTTGATTATTGCGTACAACTGACACAAATGATGAAGATGGCGTTGTTGCTACTGACTACCTGTCGGCCTGTCTGGCTCGTTACTTTGTTGGTTGATTGAGTAAGCTCGTCGATGGTGCCACTATTGGCAATGATTTTAAGATGGTTTTTTTTCGCTTTGTACTTTTTAAGACGGTTATAAGAATTCAGATATTTTTTGAGATAGTTTTTAAGAACTTGAGACTTGAAAGAAGTTCAAACCCCTACGAGGATACTTTTTTGAAAATGTATCATACTCGAAAAATATGTTACCTAAAAATAAGGTAGAACACAAGACACTAAGCAATAACTGAAACCGTGCTAACCACAACAAGGGCAAGCCATTCTTCACCTGTTTTTTGCATCTTACTTGAGGCCTACCCTGTTCTATGCAGTCGAATTTCGATAACGTAGCGCAAAGCTGCTGGAATATAGGAGGGTGTGTCTATGTCAAACCGTTACATAGTGGGAATCGACCCCTACCGATTTGAATAAAATTTGGTGAAGAGTTTCCTTTTATCACAAAACAAAGTTCTGCTGAAGAAAAAAATTTTAAATTTCTTTTTTCAAAAGTTATGCAAATTCAAAATTTAAGTTATTTTCCTTTTCCACTGTTTTATAAATTTTATGTTTTCAATAATTCGGAAACTACTGAAGTTAAAAAAATAAACTTTGGCACATTTCAAAATCGAAATAATTTAAGGTCTGCATTCAATTTTAGGCTCAAAATGTTTGCATTATACAACTGATATATCTAAGCTATCCTGAAATTTGCAGAAGGGTGTTTTATGTTTTGACAAAAATATGATTTTTTAATTTTTTCCAAGAAATTTAAAATTTTTATTTTTTTAACTTTCTAGTCGATTTCAATTAGTAAAGCACAAAATTACTCATATTTGATTGCTGAAAATTTTGTTTCTTGCTAATGGAATGTAGAAACAAAAATGTAAACAAATTTTGAGCATTTTTTTTACATTCCACTACCACGAGAAAAAAGTTTTAGTGATCGATGTTGCGTAATTTTGTTTTTGACTTATTGAACTCGACTAAAAATTAAAAAAAATTACAAAAACACCCTCCGGAAAATTTCAGGATATCTTATATATATGTACATATCGGTGGTATAATACAAACATTTTGAGTCCAAAATTTAATGGCGAACTTTAGTTTTATCGATTATGATAAATCGGAAATTTTCTAAAATTAGAAATTAAAATTTTTTTTCAAAATATTTTTTTATACCTCTTAAATTTGTAAATTACGTAAATTTTACAACAAAAAAAGTTTTAAATTTTTATTTTTAAATTCAAAATTTCAAATCTTTGGAAAAAAACACCCTTCTGAAAATTTCAGGCTATCTATATCAAATTATGTATATAGACCGACTTGTGTCCTAAACGTATAAACTGGATATCTCCCAAGGGTGGTCATGGGCTAAAAAATATTTTGATATATATAGGGGAAGTGGCAACTCCCATACAAATGGAATTTTTCATAGTCCGTATCTCTGGAAGTATTTACGTTAGACCACTGAAATTTGGTAAGGGGTTATATGAGATTAATCCCTAGCACCTCCAAAAAACTGGGGATCACGAAAAAGAGGGTGTGGCCCCTCCCGTACAAGTGGAATTTTTTTTTTATAGAAATGTGAGGTGAAACCCACAGGTATAAGGTAGTATACTTGAATTTTTTCGAGTTTGAAAAATTAGAAAATTTAAAGTTCTTTTTTCAAACAATTTTTTTTACCTCTTAGTTGCTCGCTTGAAAGGGCCAAAGTTTATTTTTTTAACTTCAGTAGTTTACGAAATATTAAAAAGTATACTTTACCAAACAGGAAAAAAACAAAAAAAGAGGAATTTTGAAATTTAATAATTTAAAAATAAAAATTGTTTATTATTTTTCTTTAGCAGTATAATTTTGGGCTTGCATTCGTCATCTTCTCAAGGTTGTTGCTCGCTTTCTCCGTTTAAAGGTGCAGAGTGCTACTTCCTTAATAATATAAGCACTGCCTGAACATCGGAAACACACCCCAGATTTTGTACCTATAATAGTTCGGTCCGGGCGATAAACGCACTGCAATGAGATCACCACAAAAGCTAAAAAAAAGCGACTAAACTTTAAATTTTAAAATAAAAAAATTTAACTTATTGTTAAGCAAGAATTCTTACACCCAGAAAAACAAGTAGCAACTGTAATAATTAACAATAAGCACAATAAACGTTTTGTAAACCAACTATAGAATTGAAGGAGATGGATAATTATAACAATTTAAAATGATGAGGAAAAATTAATGGTTAAATACAAACAAAAAGGCGGTACAAACGATGGGCGAAAGAGCAAAAAACAAAATAAACGAGAGGCGCGCCCAACAGTGATTTTCAGTTGTAGCCACATTAACTACAAACAGAGATTGTATGTGCGCGCGCATGCGTGAAATAGAGAGCTTTATAGCTTAAGCTTAAGTAGGCAAGTGTATGGTCGCTTAGCCACTGCAGACAGCTTTCGATATATATATTTAGCGCACAAAGCGTGATGCATCAAATTTGAGAAATGATAATGATTATGATTTACAATAAATAAATTTCAAATGCATCATGCAACACGACAGCCACACGAACAATTTATCGAGTGGCACAAGTGAAAGAAGAAATTTGATATAAAAACTGAATACAAACAAATGAAGTACAACGACAACAATAGCAATATATCAGCGGTTATTGTGGCTAAATCTGAAAATTGTAAAAAAAACACTCGCATTTTTATCTTTGATTTCCTCAATACTTTGTGCAAACATGTTTGAAGGCGGCGCGCACATTCGCTGACGTGCTTATATAAACCGTATTAAGATTAAATTTTAAAATGCTAAAAAAATATTCAAGTTATTTGTATAGCTTGCATGCCACAACAAATAAAATAGAGGAAAAAATTCAAAATTGCAATAATTTTCTTCAAATATACATTTAAATCTTGTTAATTCACCCGCCAATTGCAAAAGATATTAATTGGTAGAGAACATGATTGCAAGTGATTTGTTTGTGTAGTAAATAAAACAAATTTATTTTTAAAAACATAGTTGTAAAGAGCTCATATAGTAGTATATTTATTTACCGTCCTTGTAAAAGAAGTCAAACTATTTTAGATTATGTCCTGTGATAGTAAACCTCCTACCTTTGTCCTTCAAGTTCATCAAATGGCTTTCAGCATATCAATTGTGCTTCAGTAATTGTAAATGGCAATTGGGAATAGTTAGTTGCTATTAAGAAACTATCTCTGCCATTATTGCAATAATTGTTATGTCGCGTTTCAATAGCAGAATTCGGTAAGTAAACAAAATTTACAATCCCAAATAGCTCATCCATTAATTTTATTTACTCTTTCGCTTGCGCTATAATCGACTTCCCAGAATTTATTACCAAAAAATTATTTTTATTATACTTGCTTACATTTCTATATTTAAAAATCAAAAATGTTTCTAAGCGCCATAGTTATGCGCTCTATGTTTGTCTGTACTCAATTAAATCAACCATGCGCTGCACCAACGCGTTTGTGTACTCAGTCTTTTGTTTGTCGTCTACGCCATTGACGTATTTATTGTGCTAATAACGATAACTTACGTCATCTAGGCAATTCAGTTGCATGCCGGTTTTGTCTAGCTTTTGTTTATTTGAGTTTTTGTTTTACCGTTTTTACAAATTTTTTTATCATTCCTTCTTAATTATGACGCACTAAACACTTGTTTATGGAAAAGTTCATTCGAGTTCGTTGTTGAAGTCTTTCGTTTTTTTTGTACTTGGAAAAAAGTATCGCTCATGCTTTTATCAAATTATGCGCTTATTAAGAGAACATATAATTAATTTGATAAAATTTTAGTTATTTAGAAAAGTAAATTTAAAGGTGCTTCTTAGTGCCCGTTTTGGGGTTATTGGCAGTTCAAAATCAAAGCATGAAATGAGTTAATTTCCGTGAAATGAGGGAAGTATGTTTCATGCTGATAATTCCTTGCACATTAAGTGCTTAGGCATAAAATGTTGATAGTTTTATGAGTTTCAAACACCCGAACTACGAAGCTAAATTCTGAGAGCGATACCGATGTATGCTATAACCAGCCTGTGTTGTTGCTGAAGTCAAAATTATTGGAAGTACCTAGTTCAGAAATCTCCGATATCGCATTTTTGGAAGAAAATAAGCCTTTTATCACTGCTTGGAATTAGCGTTCAATGTAGGAACAGATTAGATGGAGAATAAGGTACAGATGGAGAATAAGGTACAAGGATTGGCCGTAGGATAAAACTCGAGTCATGCAGTAGGAATGTAACATATAGTCATGGTATCATAAAATATATAAAAAATAGCTTGGTCAGCCCAAGTAAGTTAAGAGCATAACAAGCACTCTACTAAGTGCGAGCGCGATTCTTCTTAGAGCGAAACTAGTTTCCTGAATTTGAGCAATTTAAGTCACTTGACACGCCATCTTAATATAAGTGAATCTCAAGGCTAAAAAATACCATAGTCGATACGAGCTTAACTCGCGCCCGGTGCACAAGACTTTTTTAGCGAAACCATATAATATTACATATGTGTAAAAGACAATTACCACAAAACTACAGATCCGCAAAAAGCTCCGTAACTCACGCAAATAATGCAATTGGGGGAAAAATAATGAAACGTTGCTAGATAAATGCAATCCGGTTAAATAATGATTACTAATCGTAATGATTACCGGTTTGAATAATTAATTTCTTCAGAATACATTTAATGATTGATTACCATTTACTTAAAATTTTTATGATTATTTTCCAATTAATTAAAAAAAAATAATTTAAAAAAATTATGATTTTTACGATTATTAAAAAAAATTAAAAATAATCAAAAAAAAATTGTTTGGATTACTTTTGATGTATTATTATTTTATTATTATTTTTGATTATTTTTAATTCTTTCGGTATCTCAGCACATAAATATACACATCAGCAATACTCAAAAATAATCAACAAAAAGTCAAAAATAATGAGAACTAATCAAAACAATTTTTTTTTTATTATTTTTGATTTTTTTTTTATTATCTTAAATTTTTTTTTCAATCAATAAATTTTTTTCAAAAATCAATTAAAATAATCATTACCAAGTAAAAAAGCCCTCTAATTAATTGATTACTAATTACTAATGAAATTTAAAAGGTCTACTAGCAGGGGCGTGGGCGCTCCTGCGTCTCAAAACTTATAATAGACTGTGTCCGGTGTTAATCATTGTTTTTCCGGAACCAGTTGAGATATGGGACTTATCACATAGTTTATGGCAGCATTCATTAATTACATTTGGGGTCAACCTGGTCCACATATTAGTCGATAAATCGGACAACGGCGTGACGTGATGCAAGTTCCATTCAGATAGACAAAAATTCTAAAGCCTGCTGATGTGGCTTCTATTGGCTTAATAATGATCCCTCCCATAAATTTTTTTTGAATATCTGCAATGTACAGACATCGACCTGTTTCCATTTTATTATATGTAGAGATTAACCGTCATTATATTGCTCTGGAACTAAATTTAAAATCAAATTGAATCAATCAGACATTTATTGTTTTGCTGACCATTTGGCGCACCTTTGTAAGCAGCGCCCGGGTCATGATGACCCCCATACACCCTCCTCACTACGCCACTGCATTAGTGCAGCACGTTTGAATACATCGCAGTTTTTTTAACTCGACTACAAAATATTACGTCTATTATTATCGCACTCTAACTCTATGACTCTTTCTCAAAACGTCAGCGCTTATAATAAATTATTCATTAAGCAATGTTAATGGCTGATTTCAGCACATTCCAAAGTTTTGTTTTAATTAGCCAATTCTCAAAATTTTGATTCACAACTTGGCTCTTTTACACGCCATAGGCTAATTAAGTGCCTTTAAAAGTTTAGCGTTATGCAAATTCATTAATATGTCTTTCGTGCGGCAACTTGTTCCTATAATATGGTGCTAATAGTTTTTGTACTAACATCTTGCAGAGTCTATATTATAATTAGCAGAATGGTCGATAGTAGCCTAGTTCTATTGTTCGCGAGTTATGGCCGCTTTTGTTATTATTATAATAGCACTTAAAGAGTATTCAATAAATCCATTTGATGTTTGCTTAAAGTATGGCATTGCCAATTTTGCAAACATAAAAAACCCCATAAAAGTTTGTTTAAGCAAATATATTCTTCAATTAGTAGATAATAACAGCCAAAAGTCTCGCTAAAGCAATACCAAATTATAAAATTTTAATCGCAAACCAATCTCCACAATCTATGACCTTTCACAAGACCCCCAAAACCGACATAAATTCTGCAAAAATTTGAGTTCTCATCACTTTGTTTGCTTTATACGAGCACGTTCAAACATGCATGCATACATATTTTTCTAATTTATTTTACAATTTCAATCAAAATTTGAAACGCCTCAATTAATGTTGCATGCTTCAATTTGGTAAGCGGCAATTATTGTATGTAAATGAACAGATCTATATGTATAATGGAGTTTGCGCAATTTTTCTGTGTTTTTAGATTTACATAATAGAGATGGTTCCGGTGGTAAATATTTTATCCCGATCCCGTGCATTTCGAGATTCAATTTCCAATCTACGAGTTTTTAATATTTTCTCTACTATTTCAATTACAGTGACAAGTTTGTTAAGAACTTTATGAGTAGAACGCTCCTCTACAAGAATTTTTTGTTTTAATGAGAGTGTAGAAGAAGGAATCATTATTTATTTTCCAGTCGCCTTTTTGGTTCCGGTGACATGCGCTCAACTCTAATGCATACTATATTTCGCCACGCGGTAAAAACTGTTCTTCCCTCTAAGCGAAGCTCTGGCTCGATTCGTGGGAGACTGTCACGAATTGCCAAAAATGTACATCGCCAGCTTCATATCGCCTGTTAGAATAATGAAGATTTGTCCGAGCTTATCCCAGCCACAAAAGGTTGATGTATTGGCAAACAACCAGCTATTCAACAGTTCGATAGAACATGCATTCCTAAGAGAAATCTTGAGTTCAAAATTTTCAAAATTGTAAAATATCCTTACCTCTCTTTAAAGCTGCTGCTACGATGCTGAAACGGCATGGAGTAGGGATGGCAATATTAGCCGGAAATTGTGATCCCGGGTTTTTCTGGCTATTGTTTAAGTAATCCTGAGATTCTGCGATTTTCATCCCCATTATAGAGCAAGGAGTTTTGCAGAAGTTCATTATAGTTCAGATTTTAATTTCAGTAATTTTGCCGCCTTTGTTTATATTAAACCCAGTATTTTTACCACTATGTAGAAAAATCTTCCCCCCTCTTCGGCCGTAGCAAAAAAAAATCACTCTCTGTGACAAGTGCATTTAACACCTCTTGCCTCGGCAGCGACAATTTATATAATTGCATTTGAACTTTGTTCTGTCATGGTAGTAATTCTCATCAATATCGTTTCTATATAGAAGCATAAAAATATTAAAATAATAAAAAAAAATCTACATACATATCTACAATTATACATGAATTTTTGTTTCGAATTATATATATTTGTTGTGAAGTATGTTTTTCGTTATGTTTTCCTTGTATGTATATATGTTTTTACACCAAACTGGTATGCAAAATAATCAGGTGTGCAACAAGTCAGCAGCCGGCAAATAACATACAATTAACATGTCAGTGGCAAACAATAATAATACAACAGAAAAAAACAAACACAAAGCGTGTTTAACAATGAAAATCACTTACAGAGCAATCACTTGTTGTAACAACAATACCAACAATAGCAAAATACGTATGCAGTAAAGCTGAAAATAATTGTCTGACAGCACTCTAATGCCATTCATAGCAAACAGCAGATACCAGTTCTTTTTTTTTTGTTGAATGGGATACTATAAGAAAATAATAAGCGCAAGTAATGAAAAAATAATAGAAATATATATGTATGTAGTTATATAAAATAACTTAAACAGAAAAGTTTTGGTATTGAAAGAATGTTAATTGAATTAATTTTAAAAAAAATATTAAAATTAAAAAAAATGTAGCTTTGGAAACATATAATACTTCCATACGTTTTAGCTAGCTTTCAGTATTTTCTCCTTGCTGGCTATTTATATTTATACTAGAAATTTGTGTTCTTGTTGTTGTTGCGGTAAAGACAAAAACACTCCCCGAAGGTTTTGGGGAGTGGTGGCGAATTAACAGTCCTTGGCCGGATTTGAATCCGGTACGCTCCGGTACTCCCTTGCGGTACTGCCCGACTGTCGTGGTAGCGATTTATGACCATTCAAACCTTCTAGGTAATGTCACCCCTCCTTCCGTAAGGAAGGATAAAATGAGTAATGAGAGGTGAGAGGCATCATATCCGTAGATCAACCATCGAGTTGCACGTCATTACCATTTTGCATATTAGTCGCCTCTAACGACCGGTATGCCTACCTCGGGCATATTCTAAGCCCCTAACCCGCAGGGGCATAGCAATTTGTGTCACACTAATCAATGCTTGATGACCAATTTTTACTTTCATTAATTACAACCTTTTTGATTCAAAAAAAAAACATTTAAAAGTGGAGAAAAACTTGAAGTTAAGAAGTATTATCAAAAATTACTTAACCACAGTCATTTTTTCGCTGCTCAAACGAACAAAAATGATGCATAATGCCTGGAAGCAAAACAAAAAAATTAAAACAAACTCCCTCTCAGCAAGTTCGTGTCTTAAGTCGTTTGTATTGGTGGGTGGCTTCTTGCTGTCAGCTGCGTAAGGCGGTTTCATAACCACTTGCTTACATTTTATTGTTGTAAGACATAATTGCATAACAAGCGACATTAATGTTGAACCTTTTTGCTACTACAACAACAACGACAACAAACCGATAATCAAAGCAGTAAAAGTCAAATAAATAAAAATTCAAAAAAAAATAAAAATATTACAAGTTAATCAACTCGGAGGCGTTAAACTGCGTAGAGCAATCACTGCAATAACAACAACAACAATACGAATGTAGTCAAATAACAACAAGTGTCTACAACATGCAATACTAGCAAACATACACACACACACACTTATGTATATGCCTTAAATAAACTTTGCAAACAACAACATTTCGTAAAATTTTTTTTTTTTGCGCCAACTTTAATTTGTTTATTTTTATTTTACAGCCCCTCATCAATATGACTATATACCATAAATGTTGAGTGTGTGATTTTATGAGTTTTGTCTGCAGTTTCTAGTGTCTTCAGTTGGTTGCTTGTCTGTTTGACTGACTGCTCTTCACAGGCATAAGTATGATTGTGTTTAGTCAAGTTTTTATTTTTTATTTTTTCATTTAACTTCAATTGCCGTATACCGCTTAAGTGCTTGGTAGCAACTATACAAACACAACAATAACTCTAGTATCATTTCGTCATGTGCAATCGATCATTATGACACAATGCACATATACATAAGTACATACAAACAGTTTTATGTACTTAAATATTATGTGGATTTCTGTTAGCACATATAGGGAAGGGATCTCTGCATTTCTGAGAGCTCATTTTCATAATGTTTAGCCTGCAGTATGAGCGTTGTTTCTGTTTACTTTGTTTTTTTGTTATGGGACCACCAAGATGCTGTGGTAGAATGGTAGCTAATTGTCGTAATGGCGAAAGATGATATACTAGCATCTATCAGACGCTTTGGCCGCTTTATCTACAGAACTTTCCCTCTTTCAATTCCTCTTTATCTAAATAAGGTTGCCAAAGTTCATTGGCAATCATATCTGATTGATAGCAAAATTTTACGAACTAGTTTTAGTGTTCATATTTGCTTCAATACTAGAGGACCGAGACTACGACACGAATCCAAAACAAAATGTGTACAACAGTAACGGGAACTTCATTCTATATTTAAGAATAACCCGTCAGAAATGTTACAGTGGAGACATCTTTCAATTCCGATTAGCAGTTATGTAGTGATGCGCACACAAACATACATACAAACAGACAGTCAAAAATTAAGATATGGTTTCTTTCGTTTATGTTACTCTTAGTAAGTAGCTGTATGTAGTTTTGTGTAAAATCCATTGAGTACAGTAGCTGTTACAGTTTCACTATAAGCATATAAATATTTTTGGCCAACCTTAATTGATATAAAATATTTCCGTACGGTAAAATGGCTTCTAAAGTTTTGTTGGATAAATGGCAAGTATCGTTGGCTATTTCATTTAATTCCACACAGCCGTATTTGAATGATGCGTGTACAAACATTTAGACAAACAAACAAAAAATCGGAAAACTTTTTTTTGGCTTCTATTATTCAAGCAAACACCTCGGTTCCAAAGTTGGGAAACACTAACACTATAGTGATTGTTGTTGGAGCAAAGCTCGAATTTTTATGTTTCTTTGTTAATTGATATTAGAGGAAAAATTACAACGTTATGCACAGCTGTAGTTCAAAGTTTTCCTTATAACACCCCTCCTTTATAACTTCAAATAATAGACACTTATTTAAAAATAGCAAAATAACTAAGTAAAAACACTTTAGCACTAAAGTATTTAAGCAAAAATTTCATTAGTACCACAAGCATTCAATATCTAGTTGGCAACGCCATTATAAAGGTCTATAATTGTTTTCGCTTTGTAAACTTAACTCGCTTAGCTGTATGAGCTCTTAACTATTGTCATAACTAATGTCTGTACGAAGCGCTTTTTTTGATGTTGGTTGCTATTGTAAGCGCATTTCTTCACCATCATTTAACTTTTCCTGTTATTTTTTTTTCAACACATTTTTTTATATTCTTATTTCTGTTGTCAAGGCATTACATTTTCTGCCACCGTTGTTGTTGTTTTTGTTGTTATTGCCGTTGCTATTCGCCACTTAAAGCTTGACCTAAACATTTGCCAACATCTGTTAATGCTATTATTATGCGGTAACTGTTGTTATTCTGCATCGGTATTTATACACGCTGGTAGCATTGAGTTGTTCGAAGTTGTTTTTTTTTTCGTGTAGATGGTATGGTATTTGTGTTATGACTCGTAGTTTTATGTTGAAAATTTGCTGTATCTGTAAAGTTGCTAAAATTTAATTATTTTACAAAAATTTTCTTCAGTAACTGTTCCCGAAAAGTGGGAACAGTTTGAACCAATTTACTTTTCTATTAACTTTAATACGCAGATCATATGAACCTTAACGCTTTCATCATAAAACCACAAGAAGGTTAACTCATATTTATTATTTCAGCATAAGAGGCTAGGATACTCGATGCTGATATTTCACTAAGATCACGAACTGTTCTGGTGGTTTGAAAACAGTTTTTAGAAAAAAAAAATTCAATAAAACTTGTAAAATTTAAATAACTAAGATGTAAGGCGGCCGCCGTGGTGTGGAGGTAGTGTTGCCGGCCTACCACACCGAAGGTCCATGGTTCGAGCCCTGGTACAGGTAACATCAAAAGTGATTTGAAAAAAGTTTTTCAAAAACGGGGTCGCCCCTTGGCAGTGGTTTGGCAAACTCTCCGAGTGTATTTCTGCCATGACAGGCTTCTCAGCAAAAATTCGTCTCCTTTGTAGATGCCGTTCGGACTCGGCAAAAAACTGTAGGTCCCACCAATTTGTAGGGAAAATTCAAATCGGCACACCACAAATTGGAAGAGAAGCTTGGCGCAAAAATCTCTTAGGAGGTTTATGATGATATACCTGTTGTATATCGCGCCATAAAGAAAAGAAAAGAAGATGTAAAATTTTGTCATCAAATTCGCACCAATAACTGTTCCTAAATACTGGGAACACTTTCCAAAAATGTGAGTTTTGACAAAAAAAAAAAAACAGAGATTAAAAGAGAAACATCGACATTTGTATTTGACCTGAAATCACATGTCTTTTTGTTTATAAAATTCGCTACAAAAACTGTACCCCAAAACTGGGAACACTTAGAAAAATTAAAAAAAAAAGCAAAAAGAAAAAAATAAATGACTCCATTTTGTCACAGCGCTTGTATTGTGTTGCAAAACTAATTCTACTCCAACAGACTTGCAGCCTAAATAACACAGTGTCACAATTTCATTTAACTAACTGCAGTGCTGCATTTCTCCATATAGTTTTAAGTTTCGTATTTATTTCCCCCCTTTTTTATTGTATTGCATTAAGTATTTACAATATCTGTATACAACTCTCACCGCTGTCAGCCCATATTTGTAAATCACTTAAACAACACACCAACGGCAATATTGACAAGGCAAGCGACGTGTAGAGAATGGCTGTCGCAACCAGTCCACAGCACACCGATAGGGGAAGCGGTCCAAGCATGCTTCTTAAGACCAGTACGCTTAGCAAAACAATTTACCAATTTTGGTTTAAAACGTTACAACAATGCCCGTGGCAACAGGCAACAACAAAGCAACTTAAAGCTGCACGTTTCCCAGTCGCGCTAATGGACGCCAATTGCAGCAGCTGTCCGCATTGAAACACGTGCGTTTTGTGTCTAATGTCAATTGCGTGTTTCATTCTTATTCGTACTGTTGCTGTTGTTGTTGTCGTTGTAGCTGTTGTGACAGTAGCGCACTGGTCACTCCTTGTTTTATAATTTTCGCGCGAAATACACAAATGCCCGTCGTTTGAACGCGCAATGCATGCGCGTGCGCACATTTTCTCCACAAATGGAGTTATCAACCAAAAGCGTCTTCATCACACAGACACACATATGCGCATATATCAAAGCACGCGCTTGTAACTGCGTTACAGCACATGAGTTGCAACAGCAATTGGCTGCTTCGTTGACTGCTTGGCATAATTTTCCAGGGAAAATGTTTGCACTCGCTTTGCTGCTGCTGCCACGCTATTTGCTCTATCATTGCCACATTGTTGTTTGCGTCTAATGTTGCATGCAACATATGTTGCTTGTGCACTTATTTTGTACGAAGTTTTCAGCGCTATTTCTGATTTTCATTCTGCTGCACTGCTCCCTCGTGCCTTTGGTTGCTTCGTTGTTTTCAATGATTGTTGTTTGTTTTTCTGTTGAAACTAATGAAGAGAGCAACATAACATATGTACAACGTACAACAATAACAACAAAATAGAAGTAACAATAAATTACAACTAAATGTGCAACAACAAAATAAGGATTTTATACTCCAGAGGCAAACACGCGCAATCGCAGCACTTAAGGCTTAAACACTTATTAGACATGTTTGGCAAGTAGAAATCAAACCAAAAGAGCGTTGCATTTATAAATTTTTGCGGACATGCTCATTGTTGTAAAATTGCGAAATAATGTTGTAACTGTAGTGTGCTTGTACATTTTTTTGCAATGAACTTTTGAAGCTTGTCTGAACTTTCTAAAAGCTTTCAAACTTAAATATTACCTTAAGAAAATTTATATATCTAACTACTGCCAGTTTGGCATCACTCCTAACGACGTTATGAAGCAAGCAAATAAAGCAGTCTAAGACAGTTGGAAATATATGTATATGAACTAATGAATACCGAGATTTTATAGTAATAATAATTTTTAACTGTTCCCACATTACTGTTCCCACATTATTATGCATCATATATTGTTTTAAATAAATCTGTAGGCAGAAGAGATAATTATTAAAATGATTTTAACTGTTTAAAACTGTTCCCAATTTTTGGGAACAGTTGTTTATCTAGCTGTAATTGTATAAGGTTTACTTAAGACGACAAAAAATAGCATCTAAGCAAGAATTCAATTTGTGAAACATGTACCACACTATTCCTATCTATTGTTGTTAGCTAAATGAGGTAGATTTTTTGAATACAGACTATTTATATACAAAGCTTGAACATAAGACGTATTAAAGTAGCTTTCAAGTGCTCCCTCTTCAATTAAAGTGTTTTATTCAGCTTTGATTTCATGAAGTCAGCATTGACAGCAAAAGTTACCCAGAGTGAAGAAATGCCATGTTTGAAAGAAATTGTTGACTATTCCCACTTATTGTTTTTATCTGTTTTTTTTTATTTCTTCTAGCTGTTCCCACTTATTGTTTCCAGTAAAATTTTGCAAATGTTCCGCTAAAAATCAGCCTCGAAAGGTATATGTACTAAAAAATTTGATTACAATAATGGAATAAAAAAACAACCACGAAAAGTTAAATTGATTTTAATTTTAATAAAAACAACTTTAGCTGCTGCATTAATTAGTTTTCAATTGGAAATTGGTTCATTGCCGACTTGCATTGAAGTTCAATGCCACAACACTTAACTGCAGTTAAAATAGTTTTAAACAATTTACTTCAACAAAACAAATAGCTTTAAGCGCTGAATAAAGTTGTTGCAAGGCCATGCAATTCCAAAAACTTTAACTAATTAATTTTCTTTTTTATTCTATTAAAGGCACTTCAAAATATTGCGATCAATTAATTTATATTAACTAGTACATCTGGCAGACGCCGTGCATTTGAATCAATGTCCTTCCATAATATTTTCCTCTTCTTCTTCTTACGTTTACGTTAATTAATTTAAAGAGATTGTGATTCTAGACGGTTTGAACCCCACTTTCCCAAAACTATATATAAACTTATCTGTACCGCGCCAAATTAAAAAACAAAAAAAATAACAAACAAAAATTAAAAAATAAAAATAACACCAAAACAAATGAAACAAAAAATGTATAAAATTTAATAAATTATTTTCTTTTTAATTTTAATTTTTTCCTCTACCTACAATTTTTCATTAAATAACAGCACTCCGTATAAATATATATATCTAGTATATACATATGTATCTACACTAAAAAAAAAGATCCAGTGAAACTTGTGTATTAGCTATTTTGCTCTTGTGATTATGGTTGTTGACATTCATTTTTGTCCGTCTTTCATAGCATTCAGCAATTGAGAAATTGTTGTATGCAATTAAAAAAATTGCATGTACGTGCCATAACATTTACCATAGCCAAGAGCTGACAGTCGAACTAAGAACGCCTGCGCTTACTATTTACTGCGAATAACATCCATCATACGATTTGCCATCGTCTCATGTATGTGCGTACGTATGTATGTATGTGGTGCAAAAAACAATTATAACAACTAATGTTGCACCAAACTGGAACATGAGAATGCGACTGATAACAGCTGAAGCGTGCTCGACTTCATAGAAAATTGACAGTATGGCCAACTTGAATGCCATCACATCAACTACAGCATCTTGATTGCTAAGCTCAAACACATATAGACTGCAGATGTGTACATGCCTGTAGGGGAATCAAAATCTAGTAACCGAAAATTTCTCTAAAGAACCAGAGTTTCAGTGCGAAGGAGGAACAAGTTCCAACGTAACTCGAACTTCACCAATGAAGCACCCAAATTTTCGCCAGAGGAAAACAGCTAATCTACAGTGCCAATTTCTCTAATTCAAACTTTTAAAGGAGACATTCATGTCACACAAGGATATAGGAGTATTTTTAATATAAAATATGAATAACTAAAATATCTTTAATTAAACTAATAAATAGCTTTAATTAAATTAATAAGGCATCAAAAATATTAAGGAAACTGAAAGGGGAAGAGGAAGATCCAGTGGCAGAGAAAGAAAAAGAAGTAGCGAAACAAGAAGGAAAAGAGAAGAATAAAAAGGGACGGCGGAAGAAGAAGTGAGAGAAGAAATGTGGAGATAGTAAACTTTTTGTGACTGGACAAAGTCTGCTGAGTCTACTAATAGCAAATGAAATTTTAGTTTCAATCTTCTTGCAATTAATTTTAGTTTAGTAGGGAAGCAACGAAAATGTCACTATCAGCAAGGAGATCCCAACTGTAATGTTTAAAACAAGGGCCCGAATCGTCACAGTCGTTAACGAGTTCACAATCGTACGATCAAACATTACGTCAATCGACTAGCGAGTGAAGAATATCGGATTATTACAGCAGAAAGTGAACGAATCGTAATTGTCAGTTTCGCTATTGATTGTTTTCTTCTTCTTCTTTAGTTTTAGAAGTTACAATAGGCGTTTAAATGTCAAAATAAGGTTGTCACAAATAAAATTAATGTGTAAAAAGACAATGCATTCTAGTTTTTTGTTTTATTTAAGCTCAAGTGATAGTGAAAACGATGAAAAAGTTTGCGCAAACAACTTAGAGATAAAAGTAACCCACCCCATATCAGCATATATGTATATATTTTGCAGCTTTTTTTTAAACGATTTCGGATGAACAAGGAGGCGTTCAGTTATGACCTCACTAAAATCAATTTCAAGTGTCATGACATTAAATCGGTGCCTTCAGTTCTGCAACTAGCTGCAACTCTTTTCGCTCCTTGCGAGTGAGGCAAATCATAGAATGCCTGGAGGTAAATTCAAATTAGCATAAATGTATGTGTGTAGTTTAATATTTTGTCATTTTTAGTTAACGGATGTGTAGATGGTACGCACATTGGATTACAGAAGCTGACGAAAGATGAGCACATAGTGGCTTTGCAGTAGTTTTTCCCTGCGCACAGTTTGGTATAAAATTTTTGGCCAAATCGGGATGTTCGCTCATAAATTTTGCCATTATGTTCTTTTGCGTTAAAGCAAGTTTATTATAGTGTGTCCTTTATCAAAAAAAGATAGTTAAAATAATAAACTTATACAAATATAATTTTTATATGCTTACATTTTTAAATATTTGCTTTTTGCTTCAATTTATTGCGCCTTCGCTTGACAATTTGTGAACGAGTGACAATTCGAAGGAACGAGTACGTTCATCTAATCGTTCACGTTTGTTATCATCTCGTTTTTCAATCAATTTGTATGCTCACGGCTGTCATAATCCGATATTAAAATTTTTACGTAGCGAGTTGCTCGTTCACATCTGTCACGAATCGGGTCCAGTTCCGCAATATAGAGGTAATTCAGCGATTGAAAGTTTCTACAATTTGGGACTCAGGCATGTTAAATTGGCTAGTTTCTTGCAGGCAAAAGGGACTTGTGACTTACTGTAGTACATCTTCATAGAAATCAGAAAACGTCAATTGTGTTTCAGAATATGTAATTGGAATTCAGAATGTGTGAATTGGATTTTAGGATTAGCCAATTTGATTATAACTGAACGACATGAAATTCATAATTTCATCTATTCCATAAAAAAAAATCTTTACATATTCCTTGCCTTTTCACAAGTATTAAAATGGCAAAAACAGTTGAAAAGGTATTTTCTGAAATCTACTTGTAAATTTCTGAATTCGAATTCACACATTGCGAATTCCAACTACCTATTCTGAAATTCAATTTAAGTTTTCTGATATCCAATAATCGTTTCTTAAATCCAAATGACAAATTTTGAAATCCAATTAGCTATTCCGAAATTCAATTAACATTTTCTGAAATACATTTGGAGTTTTCTGTTTTTTAATCTGGAAAAGGAGTAGTCGTGAATCCAACTATGCATGAATTCAGCACTCGAAAATTTCCCTACAGGGGTGCGGAATGCTCCTGCTTCATACAACGGCTACCGCTATTATTATAGATATTTTTGTCTTGTCCAAAGCGTCTTGATCCCACTGAGAATTCCTCATCTTGTGTTGTGTTTCTCATCTTGCTTGATGGTGATGATGCCATCAGTGTATAGCGAAATCAAAAAAGTATAAAAAATTAAAACAATTCACTTACTAGGAAACGTCTAAACTACATACAACAATAAGTGTGCATTTGCTCTGCTTTGATTAAGGCAGTCAATAATTTCCACTGTTGATCTGGTTTCTGTAGCAAATATTTTCCACCTTTTCTTACCATCGTTCCATAGAAGTTATAACTACTAAAATGTTTAATAACATATATCATTCGCATACAACAAATACTTGTACAATCACAACGTGATGACGGTCAGGCGAAAAACTGTGTAACCAATGAAGGCTGGTCTTATTTCAGCGTCTCATGTGGGGAGCTAATCGTTTATATCAGCAGTTTTCTCTTACTTTTTTTGTATTCCATTCAGTGCTCCGGCGTTGCGACTGCGCTATCATTGCAAAATCACAAAACATTAATGATACGATTTAGCTCTGTCATGTGATTAAAATGTGTCGATAAGATGCAAATATGTATGTGTGTAAATATGTATTTTTGTGTTCAAGTAAGATTGTGTAATACATGCAAATACTCTAAGCACGCAAAAGCAGTTCTCTATGAAAATATAATTTAGTGTACTAGAGCACTGATTTTTATTGTTTTTTACATAAAAATTCGTTCAATAAATAGATTAATAACAAATGCGGAACACTTGAATAACTGTTTGAACATATAATATTTGCAACAATGTTGCACATTTCAGTATAAAGTAATAAAATATTGTAGTTCGTATTTGCATGCTGCGGAATGGCTCGCAGAATTGGAAGAGAGGAATATTTCCTGATTTCAGTGTATGTGACAAATAGAAGAACGGCTGATATAATTCCTGGATTTTAAAGTATTTAGAGTATTTTGGGTTTGTCTAACTATTGGGTCAATCAACAGAAAGCAATAGCTAAGAGCATTTTAGAAAGTTAGAAGAGTTGTTCATTTAAACCGATTTTTATTATTGTATTCATTTATCTATTAACAATTAACGGAGTTATATTACCCTTTTTTATGTACCAAACAGCAAACAAAGTTAAGTTGAGAACAGTTTTAAGCATGAACTCATTTAAATAATGAAATGAACAGGAGAAAAATTTGGAAAATGGAATCAGTTCTTAAACGCGAAAAGTTTTCTGGACCGTACTTTTCTAAGTTTTTATCAGACCCGTTAAATTTGATTAGTAATTAGTAAGTAATTAATTAGACGAGGCTTTTAATTGGTAACGATCATTTTAATTGTTTTTCAAAAAGAGGCAATTATCAATTGATTATGATTAGAAAGAATAAAAAAAAATCCCAAAAAAATTAAAATTAAAAAATCAGAAAAATCTAAAATACTCAAAAAAAAGGTGTTTTGATTACTTTAGATTGTTTTTATTATTTTGGATTTTTTTCAGTCTTGTTGAAGTGTACACTTGTGTGCTTCAATAACAATACTGAAAAAATCAAAAATTTTCAAAAAAAAAAAAAAAAAATTTAAAATAACTCAAAGTAATCAAAACACCTTTTTTATAATTTTTGAATTTTTTTGATTTTTTAAAAATCGTAAAAATCATGATTTTTTTTTTGATAATTTTTTTAATTAATTAAAAAAAATCATTAAAAGTTTTAAGTAATTGGTAATCAAATAATTCTCAAGAAGTAATTAATCAAACCGGTAATCATTACTATTAGTAATCATTATTTAACAGGTCTGGTAAAGTTAAACTGAAGAAACAAACTAATAAAGAAATGGGCTTAGTAATGAGCTCCATGATTCGTGTTGCTCTTAACTCAGTCACAATCACAAAGTGTTTTTTGACTAGCTAACGATTTACTTCATTGTGTTCGTCAGACAGTTTTGTCATATTGTGTAATGAAAACTATTTTAAATGCTAGCTACTTTAATCACATTACCAACAAAATTGCAAGGTCCTAGCAAAATAAGTGCTTGTTGCCGCTCCACAATATCGTAATACATGCATATGTGGCATGCAACACAAACATATTTGTCTTCTAAAACTAATCGTCGGCGCCTAGTTTTTTATTTCTTTCACTCATCCACTTCCACTTCCACTTCTATTTCAAACTCAAATGAACACATGTCGTCATTTAACATTGACATTGTTGTCTTAAAAGGTGCGCCTAACAATTTAACAACAACAAAACCAAATTTTGTATTTGCAACCACAAACACATGCAGCTTTGTATATGAATACAACTTTCAACTTCTCTGTGGATCTCTTACCCGACCAGTCAACGGTCTACCAAAGACAACAGACAAGCAGTCAGTCAAGCAACGCAGTGTGGGGGAGACAAACAAATTAAAAACCAACATATCCTTGCCAAAGCTCATCACCATAAATGCCTGTAACTTTATACGAACGACATATGACGCAATGTTGGAAATGTTGCAGCAAAAAAGAAGTCGCTTGTGTTGTTGTGCGTAATATAAGAGAACATGCGCAATCGCAAAAACGACATTTGTTAGTGTTGCTTCATTTAACCAGGTGTCGACACTGATCTGTAATGACAATAACATATTTTTGTGCGCAAGCTTACCTCATACCCGATGCGTAGTAGTGATAAAACCGGATCGACACAGAAATAGGAAAATTAAAAAAAAAAAACAAGAAGATGGATTTGTGTAAAATGTGAAGATTTCAAAGTTCTGGCTTTCTGAAGTTTGTAATGGAGAGCATTAAGGGAACAAACATGTGTGAATAAACTCCTTACAAGCTAATGATGATATTGTACAATTTTGTTGTTGTTAATTTTGTATTGGACTGGGTCTTTTAAAAGCTCATTTAGCCTCTTCCTTCACGTCTCACAAGCACATATAAATTAATGAGAAACAAAAGACGTAAAAGACAAAAGTTTTTCAAAAGAAGAAAAACAAGTACCTCACCTTTGACCCCAAATCGTAGCTCAAATACCTTTTCGCGTTGTAAAGAAATTCGCAGTGGACAAAGATAAGTATCAAGAATCAGAGGGCTGTAAAGTTGTAGATTTCAAAGAGTAGGCTTTAACTGCTAAACTATAAGCCACGACAGGTTAATCACTCTGGTGATGGGGCGCTTGAAATATACGGGACCTGAGTATCTTACATACTTTCTCCAACTACTATTCCCGAGACCTAAAGCCATGCCAGAACAAGACGCAGTATTTGCCGTTTTCAAAGAAAGAATCGGCGCACCTGCACTTTGGCATCCACGTCACTGTTGATAGTTACAAACTTTAAACTGTGAGGTCCTTAGTTCATTTGGGTAACAGCGTTAACACCGTAAATAACGTCAGTTGAGCAATTCAATGAAGAATCACTCTTGCCAACCAGTGCTACTTTGAACTGAGTAGCCACTTAGAAGTGAAGTCCCCTCTCGACAGATAAAGATCACGCTATATGAATCTCTCATCATATCTGTCCTCATGTAAAGCTCATATGGTGTCGAAAGAAGATGAGATGGCCCTTGATGTATTCGAGACAAAGGTTCTTCGGAAAATGTATGGTCCTTCCCATGATGCTAACGGCAAGTATTAAAGGAAATTTAACGACTGTTTTAGCTGTACGAGCTTTACGCAGATCTGACCATTGTGCAGCGAATGAAAGCCCAAAGACTCCGCTAGCAGGGTCTGTTAATACGAATGGACACAGAAGCTGTAGCCCAGAAAGTTTGCCTATCGACACCCGAATTCGGCAGCATATGAAGCGGGAGCCCTCAACTGAGTTGGAAAAAAAGGTGGAGAATGACTTGAACTCCCTTGGTGTTTCCAATTGGCGTCAGTTATCGACGAAAAGAGATGACTGGCATGCTCTGACACGCAATGGCCAAAATCGACTAGGCGGTTAAGCGCCAATAAATGATGATGATAAAAGCCATTCCAGAAGGCTCCAAAGTATTTCTTGAGCCTAGAGACCTACCGTGAAGTCAATAATTGTAAACCTTTTTTCGCTGTAAAGTAGCTAAAATTGGAAGAATAAGGCTAAGGCGTTCTTTCTTTGTTTCGTCCTTTCTGTTTTATTTTTATATCCCAAAAATACCTTCACCATCCAAAGACACTTACTTAATCTCCTTAAGCAATGATTGCTCCATTTTGATATCAGTTAACGACGTGTTTACCGTTTGTAGGTCCGACGAGTTTATATGCCAACAAAACAGCTTCTCAAAGCTACTTGGGTGATCTGAGTTGCAACCATTCTACTTACTTCGAAATTAGTAATTTCCGAGATAAAAATATGTTCTAGCTTACATATTCTTCAATCTCAGCAAATGAAGTATGCAACAATTCTAGTGACTCACTCGAATGGCGCTTCAGCCAAGAACAACAACAAAACAATAAATTATCATACGAAAGTGACCGGCGAAATGCCAGAGGAAATATAAAAGATATACAAATCTAAAGATTCTTAATTAACTTTACCGAACGACGCCAGCGGCAGCAACACCACAAGAGGCATTCTCAACTTGTTCATTGCCACTAAGCAGCAACAACAACAAATACACATCAGAAGAAAAAAATACAAAAACAAATTACATTAAAAAAGAAAAAAAAAAACTGAGTAGTAACAGAAGTTGTAATGGACTTATTCGGGCCTCGGATGCCATTGGCAACTGTGACTTGTCAAACAGGTGTTGCGGCTGTTACGGATGAACAGCAACAACAATAACAATAAGTGCAATAAAAAATAAAAAAAAGTGCCAGCAATAATCGATGTTAATTTATAACAAAATAAGAAAAATAAAAATAAAAATAAGAGAGAAAAGCAGAAGACCACTTGGTGTTCCTTAGTAACGGGTGCTTCATTAAGGGCTATATACAAAGTTGCGGAGAAAATGTGAGCTAAGTTCGTAATTGTTTTTAAGGGTTTTGTTCAAATTTTATTCGAAAAGCGAAAGACAATTTGTTGGTAGTACTATCGAAAAAAAAAAACGAGTTAACTAAATTATAAAAAAACTATTAAAAATTGTCGGAGTTATGGTCTCTTCCCCGAAGAGAGTTTTTCTTGCACAGGCTTGCGGTGAACACTCTCCAAGGCAAACCGCTCAACATAAATGAAAAAAGTGAAAAAATTAAAAAAATTATTGGAAACAAATCTATTGTGGTGTCCTTGAACGATTTGGTTTCCCTAAAACATTTGTTTTACAATACAAAAACCATGTTGACAAAAAAAAGATTTTTCAGTTGTTCAAAATTTCAAACAAAAATTGTTTGCAAAGAATCGAAAATTTGTAAATAAAAAAGGAATCATTTAGGGACTCTAGATTGTCAATACAAACAATAAAAAAAAAAAAACTAGAAAAATCGGTGAAAAATTTTTGAGATATCCTGTTCAAGGCAACGGGACTTTTCAAAAACTTCAGTCCGAGATAATCGCGTTTAAAGAAATGTGTTAAAGTGCTTATAGATGGAAACAGCACGCTTCGAATCGCTGTAATTTAAAACTAGTGCTCCGATATGGATGAAATTTCGCGCAGATGTTTTAGAAAGTTTGTACTTCCAGAATATGCAATACAAAATTTTTCGATTTTTCGAGCCGCAGCTTTGTATATAACCCCTTAAAATGTTTTTTTTTTTTTATTTCATTTAACAATCTATATTAGCACTTAAAGTATACATTAGTGATATTTCCTTTTAATAGAAATTTCTTCAATATTTTAAACAAATTCTAACATATTGTTGAAGTTATTTTGGGGAAACATTTTTTACTTGCTTACTAGAAAAACAAAAATTTTCCTTAAAAACTTAAAGATTTTCTTAGTTAAATAATTTGTATATGCTGTGTCGTTGTAAGTATTTTCATGATGAGAGGTTTAACCCAAATAAAACCGAAATGACAGAACTGTTCGACTGATGACAGCGCGGCTTTAAAACATAGTTGGCAACTAGCTCTAAATGCATCACCTGTTTAAGTAATAATAATAATGCTTATTATACACAGATTTACATATATAAATTAATAATTTTTGTATAAGTGTATAAGTGTACAAGCAGCGACGCTCACACTGAAGGTCAGCAACTTTTCAATACACCAACAACAACCGCTTGAATTGTGCAGTAGCTTTATCAATAACAACAGCTACAGCTCAGTCGCCTACAAGAATTGTGTGTTGCCTTCAAGCTTATGCATACTCCAGCCCAGTGTTGCCACTAAAAAATTTTACAAAAAAGGGTCCCTACTCAAAAAAGGTTCCTTTTTCAAAATTGTCATATAACAGAATATGCTATCTTATTTGTACGATTTATTATTTAAATACTAAGGAAAATCACGCGCCCTAAAGAAATTGCATTTTTCAATACAAGAAAACATTTCTAAAAATTTTCCATACTATATATAAAATTAAAGCGCACAATTTTTTTTAGCAGCAAAACAGCCAAACTGCTTTGCAATTTCGTCTAATTCAAATTTTAAAATGGCATATTTATGTCCCCAAAGGATATAGGGGGAAGAGAAATATTAATAAAAAATAAGTTTAATTAAATTATTCAGATTTTCAATAATTCTATGGACTACTAGACTGCTTGCCATTAAGGCGTTTGTGCTTAGATATCAGCAACAAATCACACGTTGCTCTCAGCGAAGGCAAATGATCAAGATCAAAATGATTTAGTAAGAGAGAAGTAAAGCAACCAAAAAAAACAGAAAAGAGTTAGAGGAAAAGCAAGTAAAATATGATAAGGAAAGATAATACTCTTTTGGGTACAGGGCAACATTTGTCGGGTCTGCTATTTAATATATAAAAGTCAAGCATCCTGCCCTGAATTTTGCTAACGTCTCAACTTGCTTTTATAGCGTAAAACACAAACAAAATATAAAATTGAAATTTTAAAAGAAGAAAACGGCCAAACATTCTCAAAAAGCGCTCAAACGGCTACACTGCTCCCGTCGCATAACTTCGCAATCCGGCCTGTTTGTCTGGCATGCCATCGTCGTCGCAGTCAACGCTAGCATTGTTGCTTCGCTGGCTACTGTATTGTTGTTACACCGGCTACTGTAAGATGCAATGAAAAAGTTTAAGTTACAGCTACTTGCTACGATAACACGCACACATGCTTAAAAACCTATGCAAAAGCATTGGCCAACATATTTGGATGTTTTTGTATATGTAGTATGTGGGGAAATGTAATAGGAATGATGGAGGAGTCATGTTGAAGAATATGTCATGTGGCGTCTGAAATGCAAATTGTTACATATTTAATTATGAAGGAGATAATAGCTTCTAAATTTATTTTTAGCTTGCTGCAGCAGGTTTTCAAATTGCAATAAAATGGCATTTTTAGTAATTGCGCTTGAATGGGAAAATGTAGTTCCCTTCTTGAATTTTATGCATATTCATCGATGCATGATTATAAATAGAAAGTGAGATAGGTGGAACTAACAGGAAAATACGAATGCTTAAGTTTGGTACAGTTATTATATTAAGCATTGGGAACAGTTTTCAAGGGTGGGAAAAATTCTTTTAGTGAAAGTGAAAAAGTTTTCAAATCCGACAAAATTTTAAAAACAGTGTTTAAAGATGTGAGAATAGTGTTTCAAAGAGAGAAGAGTACTTAAAAATTGGAAGGAGTTTTAAAAAGAGTGGGTGCAGGTTTTCTAATGCTCAGAGCAGGTTTTCTAATACTGGGAACAGTTGTACTGTTGGGGAACAGATTTTCTAATATTGTTATTTCTAATATTGTGAACAGTATTTCTAATATTGGGAACACTTTTTAATATTGGGAACTGTTTTTAAGTAAGTAAGAACGGTGTGTATAAAGTGAGAAAAGCTCTTAAACTTGAGAAAACATACATATAGCAATGTAGGCCAACAGCCCTTAATATCTGTTTGTTTGCCCGTCTAAGCGATTTTTACCTTCCAACAAAGCGCGCCACCTGGCACTATCCTTTGCCAGCTTACGCCAATTAAAAACGCCAAGGGATCGCAGATCGTTCTTCACTCCGTCTTTCCAATGGATTGGGGGCCTCCCTCTTCCCCTTATTCTATAGGTGGGTTCCGACAAAAATACCTTCCGTGCCGGAGCATCTTCTTCCATTCGCATTACATGGCCAACCTAACGTATCCCCTGGGTTTCAATTCGTTGGACAATGTCGATGTCTGCGTAAAGCGCATACAACTCATCATTAAATCTTCTTCGGTAAATACCATTGGCATCGCGAAGAGGCCCATGAATCCTTTGAAGAACCTTTCCCTCGAATACTTCAAGGGCCGACTCATCTCCGGCTGTCTTCGTCCATTCTTCTGCTCCATATTCCAGTACGGGTATTATAAGCGACTTGTAGAGCATGGTTTTTGTTCGTCGAAAGTTCAATTGGCTTGTGAATTCCCTACTCAGTCGAAAGTAACACTTATTCGCTGCATTTCTAAGCTGACATTATTAGGAAAAAGTTTGTGGAAAAAAGTTTTCGAAGTTCTCCAAATAATCACGACTTCATTAAAACTTTATCCTGGACTGTCCATATTTAAAACTGTTTATTATTTTTTTGAATTGTTCGTAGAATGCACTTTCAGTTTTCAACACACTAATTCATTTGGCTAGATAAAACAAATTAGCGCTCACAGCATACCATAAGCATGACGCAACATACCCATAAAGCCAAAAGCAAGCACCACAAATGGTTGCAACCAACAGCCGCAGAACTCTGCGTAGATGTGTTTGTTTGCTGTCCCAACACCGAAATTCCAAAAGTAACCCAGACAAAAATGAAGGAAACCCAAATCAGAAGATAAGAGTAAATGCTTAAAAACAAGCAGTAAAATAAAAAATACCTACAAATATACATACATTTATATAATGAAGTCAAGAATATCGAAGAATGTTGTAAATTCCACAGTTGTATATCCCGCCAAATCCAGTATTTGGAACCACCAACAAAATGCCGGTTGTAATGCACGCCCACATTGTTTACGCGTTCGCTGCGTTGTTGTATGCTAAAGAAAACGAACACAATTTGCGTGCAAGTGGTTACAAAAATTTATATGGGCGCGTAGCTGTAATCTTTTGAAAGCAAGTTGGAAAAGGGCAAGCAAGCCTTGTACAAAGTGTACTGATTAAATCTGGCCTATTTAATACTCGAATATAGAGCGTAAAGAGTCTTTTTTCGATACCAATTTACAGAGCAACCCCTTTGATGGGCGTGCTTCTTACTAAGGCATCTATTTTCTTGTACAGTAATCGCCCCGTTATTTTTTGTACACATTCATACATCGTATGTGGGTCTTTGTAGCTAGTACTCTTGGTTAAATTTTAAAACTTTTTGCAACTTGGTGACAACAGATTTCGCCGTATGCGTAACTCCATAAAAAAGAATATGAAATTTGCTGATTTTATAAGAAAAAAAAAATGCACAGCAGTTTAACTCTCTTATAATACGCTGAGAACCGAAGTGAGAGAAAGACTTTTGCTGCAAAATTTTTGTGGCAAGGTAGGCAGGCGATTATCTAAAGAAGGCAATTCCACAAGCCACTTGCTGCATGCATACATGTTGCATATTTGTGCAAGTATATGTATTTATTCAAAGCTCATAGAATGAGTTATGAAGTATTAAAAAGTATTTATTGCGTCAAAATACCCTGTAGGAATGAGAAGAAAATATGATCACTCAAAAAGTTACCTATAGCACTATAACTATCATGAGAAGGAGGTTGATGACGTCTGCGATATTATAAATATTTTTTTGAAAATTTGTTAATCTCATAACTTTTTGCTCAGCGCTAGAACAAAATCTAAAAGTTTTTAATAAACCCAATTTATTGTAATACCGGGAACAGTTTTTCGGAGGGGAACAGTCTAATTCGTACAGTCAACCCTGTGCCAATTTGCGGTAAAATATAAAATTCTGTGACTTTAAAAGTTGCTGCAACTTTAAATGTTGCTGGTAATTTTAAACGACATGGGAACACTTTTTACGTTCAAAACTGTTTTCCTGGCAAAGTGCCAATTGAATGCGATGACATTGAATAAACGTATTTTAATAACTGGGAGCAGTTTTTAAATACCACAGGAACACTTTTTTCTGTGGGAACAGTTTATATTGTATTAGATAATCGAACCTACGCCACGTTAGATCTAGATTATTTTGAAGATTTTGTGCACTTAAAGCATGTTGCAAGGCCTGGGAACAGGTTTTTATACGAAATGGGAATATTTTTATTTGCCTTCATAACAGTTTCTGTGGGAACAGTTTATATTTTACTAGATATTCTAACTTACTCGGCAGTAGAACTAGATGGTTTTGAAGATTTTGTACACTCAAAACATGTTGCAAGGCCTGGGAACAGGTTTTCATACGAAATGGGAATGATTTTATTTGACTTTATATAGTTTCATCCAGGATAGCGGAAATTAAACACGATTACACAAAAACAAAACGAGTTTCAGTACCGATAAATAGTTTACAAATACGACGAGAACAGTTTTTTGCACAATCGCATGCCCTACCGTCTCGCATTCCTACTGGCCATGTTGGATACGTATGTAATACAGACCGCCATAACAAATATAGACACACTCACGGGTAATTCACTTTGAAGTTTGCAACCTTTGAAAGAATGCGGACTTGCCAGTTTACCACAGCAATAAAAAGGCAACATAACCCAAAAAAAATATAAAAAATAGCATGAACAATAAACAGAAAGGGAATGGCAGCAGCCGCAAATAGGTGTGAAAAATCAACTCATAGATGTATGTCTTCAAAGATACATACAAACGTATGTACGAGTATGTAACAGCGCAGCGCAGCATGAAATAAATTCGCAATGATTTGTGTTGCTTCATATTTTTATTTACATGCAAAAACCTGAAGGGAAAAAAAAAACAATACAAAAGTATAAAAAGTTTTATAGCGCTAAAAATGAAGTCAGGACAAGCAAAAATCTATCTCTAGTGCGGAATTATGAAGTGTTGGCGGTGTTGTTGGAGGCGAATTCGAAACGAGCTCATATAATTTGTGGCATATGTTGCACGGTTACTTGGCCTGCGGTTGCGCTGAGTGCCAACCAACATTGCATTCCAAGCAGCTGCCGGCAAGTCCAAGTCAACGCTTGTTGGCGGCATAGAAAAATCATTGCACGTGCTGGTTGTTTTGCTGCTGTGGAGTGCTACGCTGAGCAGTGGCGCTTGAGGCATGCAACAATTAAAAAAAAAAACCATAACAAAACCAAATTCTTACCACATTGTGCTAGTAAAAGAATGAAAATTAAAGCAAGAAAAAATGTTGCAGCGCAAAATTCTTACCACAATTGTGTGGCATGCCGGGTTTTTTGTTGCACGATCTACTGTGGTTTGTGGCGAAGTGATCATTACCCACTCTTGAATTGCGTTGCAATGCAATTGTCGACCTAAAAATTTTGAAAAAAAAAAATTGTTGCTTTGAACAACGCGCCGTAAAGGTGAAGCAATAGGCAAGCTGGCATGACATTAAGATTGTGTTAAGGGGAATGCAGTTTGAGGTCGTTCAATGACTCCGCGCGTGTCTACTAGCGTCGCTTGTATTGGCAACATTTTTTCTCATGAGAATTTAGTTTTCAGGTGCAAATGTTTTATTTGTTCTTCTGTTTCTTGCGTGCTGGGAATATGTCATAAAATGAAATAAAATACAAAAGAAAGAAAAATATCAATGATTTGTATTATCCGTTTCAAAATTTCAAACCCTGATTTTCCATTCTGGATAACCTTTTTATGTCATCTAGGCATTTAGATTTGAACTCAATTTTGCTAAGCAATCTTTGGAAATTTGGAAAAATATTTTAAAAATAATGTATGATTTATTATTGCTATCCATTGTCCCTGCAAGGGATCTTTTTTTTTTTTTTTGTGAGTTAAGCAAGATTAATGTGAAGTATTTCAACCCTTAACCCTTTCGCTACAAACGGCACTTATGTGTCCCTGTTTTCTTCACTTCAACGGCTTTCCGGAGAGGTTAAAGGCCTAATTAGAGTTGGGCCTTTGCCAACTCAGTGCGCAGTAAAAGCTAGAAGTTTAAATGTTCCAAAAAATTATTTACCGGTATCGCTTCGCATTTAATTTCTCAGACAAACACTATATAAGAAGCACACAAAAACCAATAAGAAAAATATTAATGACTAGTAGATCCGGAAGTCAAAGTCATGCCCACAAATTATGTCTTCCCCTCTGTCCTTTACATAGCACGCTTTCTCTTGGTAACCCTTTGTTTCCATCTACTTCGTATTTCCCTCACCTTCTTGTTTCAGATATCCCGTACATTTTCTTCTCACTCTTCCTTATCCTGTCACTTCTACTTCTATTACTATTCCTTTTACCCATTCTTTCTTCGTCCCGTCTTCTTCTATGCCGCATCTTCTTCCTCTCACCCACCCAGTTTCCTTTGTGTTTCTAATCTTCTTATTCTAATTCTTTCCTCTTCCTTAGCCTCTTTCTCCCTTCCCCTTCTTCTTTCCTAGACATCTCTACATTCCCTTTTTCCATCCGAGTCCTCCAGTAAAACTTAATCGTACCAGTGGATCTGCTACTTTGCTTTAACAAAGATGTTGGACCTAATTTTTTACATATTATATATAAGCACCCCTGAAAGTATGCAATATCTTTTAATATAAATTTTTCATAATTTAGCTAATAAATATAGTTTTTTTTTCTCTTTTGCAGTGCATCATAAATATCGGTTTAAGCTGCTTATTGCTCCACTCGCTTGGATCATTTAGTAGTAGCCGTAAATTATGCGCCTCTTCAAGACACGCAAGTCCATAGACACATTTGGCAGCACCAACACCACAATCACCCCATCATACACACAGCACTACACCAACAAAACATCGCAATCGACAACATCCACAGCAACCGCAGCAACATGCACAACCAAATTCAGCAAAACTATTGCCGGCAGTTCAGCCATTTCATCCTCACTACCAGATTTACATGACTCACCCGTCATGATACTAAGTTGCACCAATCTTAGCGCCACACATACACCAACACCACGCACCCCCACTAGCAACGGTGCACAGAGTGTTATTAGTAGTGGCGCTTCAACACAAACTCATTCACCAGCTGCTAGTGGCGCATACACACATACATACAACAGCCAAAACAGTAGCGGCCGTCAAACGCCTTCAGCACTTTCGGTAACATCATTAAATGATGCAGCCTTGCAGCGACTACATCAGCACCAACATCAACATCAAAATCAACAACACCAGCAACAACAACCACAACATTATAGCGCCACACAATTATATCAAAATGGTAGCATTGGTGGTAGTGGCAATAAATGCAAGAACAACACATTGCTGGTGAACTATGGCGGCAGTAGCAACAATATTGCTGCAGCACAACATTATTACCAAAAACTGGAACAACAGACATTGGGCCAGCAACGCAACACTTCATCCTCGAGTAATTGTATCTATGATAAGAGCAGAAATGGAAGTTGCCACAATATTTCGTTAACCCCTAATGCCGATAAGGGTGGAGGAGGCGGTAGTGGTGTTAGTATTAGCGCTGGTGGAACGCCAATGAAATGTTGTAGTGGTTCAACTATATCGCTGATGACGTCAAATGGTAAGTGACAACTTTCGAGAAATTAATTACAAAAACCTCAGTACACTCAGTGCAGCTTTCGGAAGCGTTTGATGATTCGTTCTGTTTGGTAATCTCTACGTATAATAAAATTGGAACTGGTCAATGTCTGTACATTGCAGATATTCAAGAAAAATTGATAGGAGGGATCATTATTAAGCCAATAGAATACAATTCCACAGTTTTTAGAATTTTTGTTTGTCGGTCTATATGTTTGGGCGCACATCACTCAGAAACTGCAAAATCGAATTGAATGGAGCTTACACCTTTGCATTACTAAAGGTGTACGTTAAAAGCAAAGATATTTCTGATTGCGACATCTCTGCCCGTTTCAGAGTTATCGATCAAAATGTAGACCAAGGTGAACATAAGTGTGTTAGTACAAAATGGGTATCAAACGAAAGGCGCTAATGAGTGTTGCGATAAGCGATGTGATTAAGTTCCATATCACAACGGGTTACGGAGACATAATGATTAAAATCGAACTCAGTCTTTTATAAGTTCTGAGATGCAGCGACGCGTGCCCGTGTTTTCTGGTATGAAATATATAGATTACCTTGGTGCAAAAACTTGTGTTTTTCTGTCAATTCTGTATAAAAAAGATTCTGTCGAAAAGATTGCTTGATTCCAAGTGCGCTTGATGAACCTTGCCATTTGCCCAGTCGTTATGGAGTAGGTGGTCTTGAACTACGAGTTCCACAGTTTTTTTTTTCAGAAAGCAATGAAGACACTTACGCTCTGAATTTTCTCAAATAACAAAATTAGACGCCGCCTTTCAAATTCCAAAATATTTGAATTTTTTCATTTTTCTCTTTCGCCGCAGGTCATTTGCCCAGTTATCAGTTGGTAACCGCTGTACCTGTGGTCATTTTGGATGATGAAAAAAAATATACTTCAAATACAGTGACGACAATGTCAAGTACAGCGACGACCACAACAGCAGCCACATCAACTACAACAACAACTACAGCAAGCACAACCACAAATAGTGCAACAAGAAACGGTAGGAAATATTTAAAAAAAAAATTGTTTGGGTATCTATGTTAGGGTTATCCACCACAATTATAAAATTTGGCATATTTTAAAATTATTGTAATAATACTCAGAACTGCTTAAGTCCACTAATGATATTCTCCACATGATGCAACAACTTGATAACCAAGGGCATTTGAGTACCGCAAGGGCAGCTTAATGTATATACATACAGTTGTGTTCAATATATTGGCAGTGAAATTAAATTGGATATCGTTCGACTAAATAAAAATAAGCATTGTTTTTAACAATTTTCATTTAAAACATAACAGAAACCACATAAAAAGAAATTTCAAAGCTTACACAAAGTTCAAGAAAGTTAATTAAACTTTTAAAAATTTATATCAAAATTTCAATATTTTTGGGCAGAATTTTTTAGAAAATTTTTGAGTTTGCAGTTTTATAGCTCATTCAATTTTAGCATCATTAGTGCAAGTTAGAAGGAGCTCAAAATTTTCTCTGAATTTTTAGAATTTTTTTTTGTCAGAGATGTTGGCTACTTTTTTCATACAAAATTAATTTTTCTTCATGCGTTGTATGGAAGAAATCAACTCAACACCCTTGACGAAAACAATTCCAAAAATTCAGGGCAATTTTTGAGCGAGTTCTAACTTACACAATGTCACACTAAAATTGATTGATCTACAAAACTGCGTGCTCCAAAATTTTCTATGAATTCTACCAAAAAATTTGATGATTTTGATTGCCATTTTTCAAAGTTGAAATAACTTTCCTGACCTTAGTGTATGCTTTGAAAATTATTCCAATCACAGTTTCTTCTTATTTCATCGAACGATATCCATTTGAATTTCACTACTATTATATTGAACTCAGCTGTATATACATATCAGCCCATCACATAAACACAATTTTTACATATTTTTGTTAAGTGTTTAACATAATTGATTTTCATGTTGTTGCTTTGCATTCACAATATGGAACGGATATATGCAATTTTATTTAAAGCTTATAAAAAACAACCAAAAGTAACATTTTTGTCCATACTTCGAAATTTCACAATGATTTGCTGTGGTTTCTTCTTCTTTATGCTAAGTTTTAGGGTTAGAAGTGTACTAAGGTCGTAGTAGATTTACTTCCTTTTTGGAAAAATTTAGAAATTGCTTCAACACTACGTTTTACTCATAATCTGCTACTATTTTTAAAATACAAAAATTACTTAACAATAGGGCGTTCTTCAACAAATTTTGAATTAGGCCGTTGTCCGAAATTGGGCTTTTTTCATACAAATTCTGAGCTAAGGTGATCCTCCACTCATCCGTGGACATAAAATATCATATTTACTTGCCAACTGTTATGCTACTGAAAATCCTCTCAAAAATCAGCTTTAGGTTTTTTAAAAAGGGATGAATTCGATGAATCCGAAGATTCAAGTGTCAAACAAATCGTTGCTGCGGCATTCGGCTTACTATCAGCAGGTGCTGGGACCGGAGCGTAAAGGGTTTATTCCGATATAAGGCTACCTGAGAGTATTCATGGTAGTTTTTGTGAAAATATGAATTTAAAAAGTAGCAATTTTACTACGATTTATTTATTAGTCGGTTGTTGTAGCCCTACTTCTACTTCACATTTTAAAGAACATCCATATATATACTCGTATAGTTTATAAACTGAGAATCACGTACGAATGCGATGATTATTACTTTGAATACATTGCTCGCTTAAGATTTCCACTTTCCAATACCAACACATTAAATTGAAAGAAGTATAGTATAATTTAGCACAATTAAATAGTGATGTTGAGCTCGGACGAGTGATTGTTTCGGTGTTTGTTGATATTTGTATTACTTTTACACGGCTAAATATTTGAGCCTAAACTTAAAACTTTTTTGGGCTACATATACGTCCAAACCAAATTTGGTTTAGAATTTAAATTATGCCAGTTTTTGAGAAAATGAGTGTGAAGAAAAGAGTTTGAATTTTAAACCAGAACTGTCTTAACTTTAAAAAACATAAAAAATTTGTATCAGTTGGCAGGATTCGAATCGACGCTTCCCGCATCAGACTCGTCTGCTCTACCCAATGAGCTACGGCGCACACAAAATTATAGTGAGAAAAATTCAATGACTTGAAAAAGTTTTTAGCAATAAATGAAAAGAAATTTAAAAAATTTTAGACGTTTTTTTCACTTCAGTTTTAAATCTAAACCACAATAAATTGAAAATTGGTATAGGTTATTGAAAAAAGTTTAAAAAACTGCTTAAACCGACGATTGGTTTAAAATTTAATCTCAAATTTTTAGCCGTGTATATATAGTGTAAAGAACGGTATGTGGTCTTCAAAATTATTATTGCGCTTATTAAATATTTTCAACAAAAAAAAAATACAAAAAGATCCTTGATACTTCTAGCTGCTGCTAGCAAACCCCACACACATTTGTCTCATTACAAGATATGTTCCAGGGTTGATCAAGCTACTTTTCAATACTTATTTTATAATAACAAACATATTTATAAATATAATAAACGTCTTCCAAGCTTGTTTTCTTTAACTGACGATTTTAAGAATCATTGCCCTTAATTTTTCTGAGTTTCACATCGCTAGCAGGCATACATTGGTTAATTGACTAAAATCTGTGAACTGTTAACATACATTCGCAGAGAATTGATCGGTTTTTGTTATTATTGTATTCTTTTAAATTGGATTTTTTCATCTGATTAACTTACTTACTCCTTCATGCTTCTTCGTCGCATTCTTCTTATACATAGCTACATGCTATTATTTATATGCTTTTATTAACTGCAAATTACCTTAATTTTCTTGCCAATCAACTGAAGCAATCTGTAAACAATGAAAAGGTTCTCATATAATATTTCTGTATATACATATGTAGTGCTGTCAAGTTCAATACTGAACTTTTACAAGTTCATAATAAAGTTAATTTAAAATGTTTCCTCTCTGTTTCCCTTTTTTTCCTGTTTAGTAAAATTTATTTTTATAATATTTCGAAAACTACTGAAGTTAAAAAATAAACTTTGGCACTTTCGAAGAGGATGCTTAGGCCCGGTTTTTCAGTCCTTGGTTAAGCTCAGTTTAAACTAAGTTTGCTTAAACTCGGCATAAATTTAAACTCCAGTTAAACTGCAAGCGGTTTTTCAGTGTGAGTTTAAGGCCGCTTTTAAAATTTGCTTTTTATACGGCAACATTGGTTTTTTCTTTATCTAGATACGGCAACAGATAATATTTGTTTACATATTCAACGCCATTGCTTCTCCTCAGTATTGTTATAGTTAGGATTTCGCTAATTTCTGCATCACTATAATCACTTTCGTCAGATGATATATCCAGTATTTAATTAAATATAAAAATATCGTCCTTTTTTAATTGCGTTCAGTTTATTGTTTCACAACCAAAACCATCAAATATGCAAACAGCTGACAGTTAACTAGAGTTTAACCCTGCCAAATTGGCCGCTTAAACTACGTTTAAACTTCGTTTAAAGTTGACTGAAAAACTGCGTAACAAGTTTAAGCTTAGTTTAACTGACAAATTGAGTTGAACTTGTACTGAAAAACCGGCCCTTTGAGGCATAAAAGAAAATATTTTGAAAAAATTTGAAAACTTCTTTTTCGATTTTTCAAAAAATTAAAGTTTGCCTTTAAATTTTGTAGCCAAATTTTTTTGGTATTGTCCCAGCAAACACAGTCATAAACGTTAGAGAAATATTGTAGTTTTTCATTCGAACTCTATTATGGTACTCTAATCGAAAATCCTTTTTGTAGAGAATGCTATAATTCTCGACAGTTTCTCAAACCGTTCTCTAACCTTCCACTTTAGATAAATACATTAGAATTGGAGTCGGTTTCTAATCGTCCTCTAACTTTAATGTTTGCTGGGATACCTATGATATATCTTAACATATGCTGAAATTTTCAAAGGTGTTAATTTTTCTTTGTTCAAAGATATGAGTTTTTGAATTTTTTCAAAATTTTTTTGTTTTAATTTTTTTTACCTTTCTAGTTGAGTTGAATTAGTTAAACACAAAATTATTAATTATCACTAAAACATTTTTTTTGATACTAATCTTAAGCATATTTTTTTACATTCTATTACCACGAAAAACATGTTTCAGTGATTAACATTGAGTAATTTTGTGGTCAAGAAATTGAAGTCGGCTAGAAAGTTTAAAAAAAATTTTTAAAAAAATTGGAAAAAATTCAAAAACTCATATTTTTGAAAAATACCTTTCTGTAAAATTCAGAATATCTTTATATATATCAGAAATATATGCCTACTAAAAATATTTAGCCCAACTTTTTAAGGCGAGCTTTAATTTCCGCGAAACATCGAAAATTTTCTAAAATTACTAAATTACACCATTTCCAGTTGTATTTTAGTAAGCGCCAATAGGAGTTCAGAAAGCAGCAATTGGATATTTGAAAAAAAAAAAAAAAATAGATTGGATTTTAGAAAACTTAGAAAAAAAATCTATTTATGCCTTCTAAAATCCGATTGACTCTTTCTAAGATCCAATTTACGCCCATTGGAAAGTGTGTGATATAGACAATTGAATATTAGAAAACGTAAGTTGGATTGTAAAAAGCGTAACTTGAACTTACTTTACGTTTTCCAAAATCCAATTGGCTATTCTAAATTCCAATTGACGTTTTCTAAAATCCACTTCACCCATTCAAACTCCAGCTGGAAATGGTGTAGCAATAAAAAAAAATTTGTTTTGATATTCTTTTTATACCTCCAAATATCCCTTTTGAAAGTGCCAAATTTTAGTAGTTCTCGAAATATTGGAGGAATTAACTTTTAAAAAAACAGGAAAACAAAGAAAAAGTGAAATTTTGAATTTGGATAACTTTAAAAAGAAAAAAAAAAAAATTGTTTTTCTTCAACAGAACTTCGTTTTATGATAAAAAAAATAACTCTACTCCAAACTTTGTTCAAATCGGGAGGGGTCGATTCCCACTATGTGACGATTTAACATGGAAAGACCCAGTTATTATGTAAAAATTTAACAAGATAGTATCCCGATTTCAAAATTTACTAGATGAAAATACAGTCTAAATTTTTCTCTTTTTCAAAAATGCTCTAAGTTGAAAAGGCTAAGATAAGTCGTTTTTTAAATGCGTACTGCCACGAAATTCTGAAAAGGGAATTTTGCAATTATTGGATGAGGTAGGGTGTTCTTTCACTAAACTGTCGATATGCCGCAAAACTTTTTTTGAGCCGCAATCGCTTAGATTGTAAACAATTTTTCTTGAAAAACACATTTTTTCTGCGCTTTAAATACTAACTTAGCAAATGTTAAACAAATAAAATCAATATTTTTTCTTAAACAAATGTTAGCCGAAGTATTAATATTAATTTCAAAGGTGCAAAGAAAAAGCTGCAAAAATTTCAAATTAAATAGAGTTAAATGGAAATCAAAATACCTGTCGTCAGCGCGCACAACTCAATTTTTGCGTTCATAAACATTTACGAGTGCACGCGGCCAAAAACAATGCACGCCAGCAACATTTAGCAGACCACGAACCAGTTTATGTTGTGGTTTACAAATTTTTTAAGTTTTTTTTTTTTGATTTGTTTTTTAGCAAAATTTCAATATCAAAATGCAAAGCGCAATACTAGCTATAGTATTTGGCTGTTTTGCACTTTGGCTGCGCTCAATTTGTTAGTCGTACGCGTTCACTTAAATTGTTCGGACCTGTTTGCAAGTAAATAATACTTTAACAATGTTACTGTTAGCTTTTCAAAAATGTTACAAATACTGTGTAGTTCTTAGTGTAACTGCAAATCTCATGCACTCAATACAAGCTGTGAAATAGGAAATGTGTTTAAGCTTAAAATACTTTGTGCCCTGCTTTTGGCCAAAAGACGAAGTGGACCAGAAACCTTGGCAGGAGCAGGTGCAACAAAAAAGTATAAAACTCAAATGTTTTGCGGCAAAAAATGAAATAGATGAGATTAATATTACGCACACTGGTATTAAAATGCAAGCTATTGCTATTGAAATTGGAGGCAAAACTGATGAGATTGAGCATAAAACACCTGGAACATATTTTAAGAGAGAAAACAAACAATTGCTGAGAAAAGGTAAGATGTTAAGCCGGTTGAAGCATTCCTGAGGTTTATGAGACAGTGAAGGTGTCACAGCCGAAAATACTGCTAGCTTTGAAGAAAAGTGGTTTCCATTGGAAAGTTTGATCTATTAAGTTTTCCTTTTTTCATGATTCGTTGTATCGAGGCAGCACTGTTTACTAAAAATAATTATAATAATAATTTTTTCTCCAATTCGTGAAGCCCTGTTTTTCCAATTTTTTCTTCAAATTGAAGAGGCCAACAGTTTTTTAAGCCGATTCTGAACGCCATTTCCGAAGGCAGTTTAGAAAGTTTGATCTATTAAGTTTTCCTTTTTTCATGGTTCGTTGTATCGAGGCTACACTGTTTACTAAAAATAATTATAATAATAATTTTTTCAAATTTTTTCTTCAAATTGAAGAGGCCAACAGTTTTTTAAGCCGATTCTGAACGTCATTTCCCAAGGCAGCTAAGGATCGAAACATTAAAATTGTAATAGTTGGTAGACGTGATAGATTCCGGCCATTTTTCTCACAGCAAAGTTATCATAAATCGCTTAGGAGCGACCATGTTTTTTACAGGGACCGTAACTGTTATGAGTTTTATTATAAAACTCGCTATTTGCTCATTATTTTCTGATTTTTTTTAAATAAAAATCAACAAAAATAGATATCTTCAAGTTTTATATTTTTTATTAAGGATAATGTTTATTTTTTGATTTTTATTTTTTCGGATCGAAAATAAAACTCATGTTTAAGTTTTGTTGTTTGACAAAAATAATACTTATTCCTTTAGCGATATTTTATCCTTAAAGAATAAAAATTTAATTTTGAGTTTTAATGTTTTTCACACTGAACGAAAAACTTAAAAAGCCGCTTCGCCTTTTTGGCAAGTAATTGAACATAAATATTGGTTAGTATAATCTCGTCAACATATGTACTCAATAAGTAAAACATATTTATAGACACATATATATATGTGCATAGGTTGGCATACAAAAAGGCGTTTTGAGTTTTTCGAACTTTGAAACAAATTAAAACTTAAAATTTAATATTTATTCTTGAAGGATTAAATACCGCTCAAGGAATAAGTTTTACTTTCATCAAAAAATAAAAAATAAAACTCAAAAAAGATTGATTATATGTAATTTATATAGGTTTCGCTCAAATTTTCTTCAATCAATGCAGATTTCCGTTGAGCATGACGAGACATGCACGTTCATATACTTTAATCTGTCCTCCGATACTAGGAAGCCTTTGATTTTTTTCATTAAAAATATAAAAATAATCATTATCGGGGGTCCTTGGTTTTATATACTGACTTCTTTTTATTTCTAGAATATTGTGGTTTGAGCGTTCCTTGAATCTATTCCCTCTCGATCACCATAAGCACACTTAAATTCATAAAACCAAGGACAATTCAAAAGTTCGGCACTCTAACCGCAGCCATATACATCTACATTTCTAGTCCCCAAATTTCTTATTCATATACCTTCATGACTTTCAAAAGCCAAAAGTTTTCCGCACATAAATTTATTCTTACACTGCCGCGGGGTCATATAGTCTCAATAACTTTCATCTACCTAACTGTCTGATGCATAGGCGACGCCCACTAGCCAATCTATTTAATTTAGACCAAAGCAATTGAAATTGTAAAATTACGATCAAATGTGTCGCGTGTCAAGCCCACTTTTTGTTAAAAACAGAAATTATGATTTTCGCATCTCTTTTCCTTCCAATAGCCACTTTAGCCTAAATGTTTTATTTATTTTTGTAAGTGAGAAGTGCTTAAGCGTTCACTTAAAACGCCAAAGCTTTGGTGACGACTATTCATGCAGCTAGTTTAAGGAATTCTCGATTAGAGCCAACAACAATTCATTTCAAATTTTTATTCGCCCCAATATGCTTTAAGAAAGGTGAAATGTGATATTTTGGCTTTCAGCTTAAGGCTCTGCCTGTGCGGCACTATGGGTTGTTTTGCAAAAGTTTGTTCTTAAAATGAAGTGTCTACAAAAAGGTATGACTATTAGGGTTTGTCATAAAAAATAGTTCAAAATGTCCCCACCAGCACCTGCGGTTATAAGGCACTTAAACAGTATTTATTTTAGTGCAAGGAGTGAAACCGAAATTGAAACGGTATCCGATGGAAACCAATACATTTTTTGAAACCGAAACCGAAACCTTAACCGTTATTTTGATTTAAAAACGAACGAAGCCGAAATTTTTCAAAAGGCGGAAACGGTTCTAAAAGGTTTTGACTTTTATTAATTTTTTTTTTTCAATTATTGAATTTAATAACAACCCCTTTTTCAAATTCCGATTTCTCAAAAAGACGAATCGATGAAATTTTGTTGACGGATAGATGCATACAGTGAATGCCACTCAAAATGGCCTAGTTGGTTCCTGTAATATATTACGAAAACTTCTACAGCTTGAATTCATTTGTCAATTTCATTTAAAAATATAGATTTTTCTGTCATTGAAGTCTTTTGAAAGAGTGAAATTTAATTATTATGACAAGCTTATCGAAAAAAATATCAAACAGTACTTAGAAAAAAATTGCCAAAAATCAACCGCATTTTCAAGAGCGTCGACACTTGCACTTCATAAGACTAGAATTTAATGGGCTACAAAGCTGCATACTCAAAAGCATTTTGAAACTCTTGCCTCAAATTTCAAAATTTCCAGGGCGTTTTTGGAATTTTCCCAAAATTTTTAGATTTTTTCCATAAACACTAGTTCGAAAGATGTATATGATAGAAAAATCTATGTTTTTATATGTTATTAACAGATGAATTTAAGTTAAAGAAGTTTTCCAATATATTCGAATAACCAAGTGAGCCATTTCGAGTGGCACTCACTGTATCTATATAATCGACGGAATACAGTTATAGAAAAAAAAATATTATACTTTTCTTATGAAAAATATGTTAATTTTGAGAATTTATTTTCGCTAAGTTTTATTCATACATGGGATGCACAATATTTATTATTATATTGGAAAAAGTCCATGATATTCGCAGTAAAAAAGTTTTAAAAAATCAGATCTATTTTAAACCACTTAAATTTTGTAGCTAAGTATCAAAATTAATAAGTTTTTTGTTTACCAACTTGTGTTGGTTTTTTTAATTTTGAAACCGGAATAAAACGAAATAAATGTTGAGGAACGATTCCGGAACGCTATTTTAATCGGTTTTATGCCTGGTTTTTATGTGGAAAAAATCGGAAAATGACTTGAAACTAAAAACTCATCGCGATTTCTAGACCTCTTAAAATTTGTACTTTATACTAAAACTTGATGGCCTTCAACTTTATCTTTGATTTCTGATTTGAAATATGTATCTACTTATGTTAAAAATGATGTCAGTGCAAAACAACAACCAGCTAAAGCAGTTTGATCGGTAGTGTGAATAGGCTTTAAACATATGATGCCAAACTCAGCAATGCATTTATTTTAGTAACACCCTGTACTTAAGAAAAAGAATAAAAGCAGTTAAGCTCTATAAAAAAAATAACATTTACCAAATATATTTAAAAAGGGATACATGCTAAGCCACAGGAAGTGAGTTATTTGAAAAAACCCAAATTCTGTGACGTCCTCGAAATGCATAAGGTGCGTCCAAAAGATTCATTATGATTTATTTTGTTGTGTTGATCTTCCGACAGGGTAGTAAGCTGATTTTTGTTGGAACGATTTTCCGTCATCCCTTGTCAAGTTTGGTTTTGTGACAAACCGGTTTCGGCGTTCTGCCATTTTCAAGGGATGACGGAAAATCGTTCCAACAAAAATCAGATTCATTATGACTTTTAAGGGTAATTATAGGTGTGACATTTTTTAGCTAAATTCGGCGCCAAACCGCCAAAATGTTTGTAATAAATTATATTTTTCTATAATTGTTCAGCGATGAATGGTAAAGTTTTTAGAACTTGTCCTTGCTTATTAAGAGCCGCTTTCATAACAGTAGACTAACGATAATCGACGGTTAATTCGACAGCTAACCGTACAAAATATGTCAATTAAACCCCGGTTAGGCTTAGACGGCTTTTATAAAAGCAGCCCTAATAGTTGTGACAAATGATCTATAAAATGCATGGTTCTCTTTTTATTTGAAAAAAAAAAAAAATTATTTGATAAATCAAAATAAAGCTTTTTAGATGGAAAAATATAGAAATCTAAATTTTTGTTGATATATGAATTTGTTACACAAATATTTTTCTAAATGACCCACTGTACACAACCGCTCCCGTAAGCTAAGCGCTTTGCCTTTTTAGTGTTAAATGTTTTATTGCAATGCAATGTTTGAGAGTTTGACTGTTCGCATTTCGTGTTTGAATGTTTAGCCTCTAAAAACATTTAATCGTTAGCATGCTGTCATTTGTTATCAATGGACTGCATATTTGTGTAGGAGCGTTTGTGTGGGTTTAAATCCCATAAATATGTGTGAAACTCTAATAAATATAATGGTTAACGAGTTATAGGCGAAACATATGAAATGGGTGTTAAATTATTGTTTTTTATAATTTATTATAATAGACACATTAGGAGAACTCAAAGGATAAAACATTAGGCATGTCCGTAAATATTAGAGATGCGACGAATATTCGGAAACTATTCGGTATTCGGCCTATTCGGCTACTTTTTTCGCTATTTCATCTATTCGGCCCAATACCGAATAGCAAATCATGAAAAAAATAACTCGTTCGATTATTCAATTGAAGGAAATTGCCCAAATCCAGAGTTCGACGTCCAGAATTGCTAAAAATTACGATAACACCTGCTAAGTCCAAAGTATCTATGAAAAGCTGCTAATTCTACTCAATTGAGTTTTTTCGTTCTACTGAAAAAGGGAGTTAGTAGCTTTTTTTTCATAAGCCAGTAGACCCGGCAGACGTTATCTTGCACAAAGGCAGACCTGGGCAAATTTGAAAGCACTTATCCATGCTTGTCCCTTTCACTCTGGAACTTTAGGAGATATTTCCTTAACCACCTGTGGTATTGAAATTAATCACATCTATTGGTCCACACATTGGTCGATAACTCCGAAACCGGTCGAGTTATCGAAATAAAGGATATCTTAAATTTTAAGTTAGACGTAAAGCAACGCAGCTATGAATTCCTATAAATTTTTCTTAAATATCTGCAATGTACGGACCTCAATCTGTTACAATTTTATTATATATACAGATGATGAGCTGTAAAGGCCGGTATGCAGATCACAAGAAATTGCTCAAGAAAAATGTAGCATTTTTTCTTGCGTGAAAAATAGTAGTATGGAAGTAATAAAAATATATGGTGAATAGTGAAGCAGCAAGAAGAAGAGCACATAAGCAAATAAACGAATTAAACGTTTTTTGCCAATAACTTTTCACTGAAACAAAACTTTTCTTTTCCGCTTTCGGATTATTGCTACCGAGGTCCAAACGCGTCTTTTGATAGCTCTCCCGACATTTTTGGACGTGTTTTACCAGTTGGCATATTACCAAATTACTGTTTTCTTCAAGAAATAAATGCCTCTTGATATATTTCTTGCGGAAACCTGTGTTGCCGTACTCAATTTTCACGATAAAATAGTTATAAAATTACGTTGAGAACTGCGTACTACCTCAAGAAAAGGTAACCCAAGAAATTTTCTGAAGCATTTCTAAGGCGTTTTTTTATAAGGAGTTTTTGCTTTTCTTGTGATCTGCATATCGGCCTTAACTTGGAACCCGTAAAAAATAGCAAGTGCTGCCATATATACGGCTGCCGAATATTATGCGCTTCAGCCAAGAGTCTCCGCGAATATTCATTATTCGGTATTCGGCAAATAAGTATTATTAGCATCTCTATTAAATATGTATAAATGAAAAATTTATTATTTATTATGTTTTAAGAAAGAATAACAACAAAAATCCAAATTATTTGACAACGGAATGTGGAGAAAAATGGAAACTGCTTAAGCTAATTTTTTGATTGGAAATTGAAAGTGAATATCGCTTTGTTGTTGTTGGAGCAGCATTTCGACCATCTGTTCACTCATGGAATTCTCATTCATATCCAACAACAGTCCTTGTAAACTTGCAGCTTGAACAGGGCTGGATCATAGTTGAAAATTCGAACTCGACACGGAAAAACATTCGGCATGTCGGGGCTTAGTCTGGATATGTAAGTTTAACCTGTTGTTAGTATTTTCCTAGCAAAACACTTCAGACATTTTCGGGTAGTGTTGCCGAGGTGAAATTTCATTGTCACATATGAATTTGCTACCCTAAGTTACTAATCCCAACATCGTTTGAACGATTTGGTATGACCAAGGTGGACACTCTTCAATTAGATTCTCCTGTAGGTTTTTTTGAAAAAAAATTTGAGGTAGGAAGATCTTAGACACAGTCGTCGAAGTCTAAACAACATTTTGTTAAGTATGTAAAACCAGAAATAGGGCAAAGCTTTGGCGCTGTCCAATCCATAGAAAGTTAGTCCTCAATCGACTTCGAATGTAAGGCAATATAAAGATGCAATTTTACGCAATTTGGTTTCTGAAGCAGTACTGTCCCTGCTTAGTTTGCACGTTCAATAATTTATGATTAATAAACAAAGCTAAAAGGAAATATCAGCGTTCGATAGAGTAAAACCCACGTTATTGTCATACATAGACCCGGCTGCTGTAGAAATGCCCTATGCACGTTTCACCGATTACCAGGTAGAACGCTTCTAATTTTTCACACTTCAATGCCTTTAACGGGAGTAAAATGTTGTTAAAAATATCTGAGTCAAGTGAAAACTAAACTATTTCAACAGCAACAACAACAACTGACAAAACTTCCAATATAATTTTTAAGATTACCTTTTCACTTCGGCAAATGGTTTGGTAAATTGAGTAGTTTGAATGCAACATTGTGTTGACGCCAATAGCAACAAATAAAGAAAATAGTGTAATAACAGCACAATCAAACCACACAAACAAAAACACCAACAATAGCAACCGTTAAACTAGAAAATCAGCAACACAACCCCATTGCCATCAACAGCAATCAATATTAAATTAGAAGCCAACTGAGAATTCCAACGATGACACCAATATACCAGTACCACACGTCCACCGCATCACCAAACAACCAATGTTGCTTTGATTGCAACAACAATTGCAGCAAGATCAAAAATAATAATAGCAATAACCAACGACTAATACTAAATGTGCGCCAATAGCAAAAGTAATCAAAATGAACACGTGCTGCGCATGCGGTCAAAAGCAGTGCGGAGACAGCGGGCTAACTAAGCGATGGACAGGCGATGAATGAGAATGAGAGGCACATTTGGAGCTTGTAAGAAGCCGACTAAGCAACCGCAAAAGGATGCAAAGCGTTAACTAAACATACATACATACACATGTAAAGACTTCTAAGTAAATGTGTCTGAATGACTATAAACTGATCAAGAGCGACGAAATTAAAAACAAGTAAGGAAAGAGCTGTCTTCGACTGTGCCGAAGACTTTATACCTTTCATGAATACGCATCACGGTTTTAAGTGTCCTATCCTTACTTACAATTACTACAAACTCTACAAAACCGTTAATTTAAAGATACAGAGCCCAAACCCCATTTATCGGAACAATCGATTGTATGGGAGCTATATGTTATGTTGGTCCGATCTGGCTGATTTTCACCACACACATGGACATGGCTCAATCGACTCAGCTCATCGCCCTGATCATTTCGGTATGCTTATTGATGGGTATATCTCTTCTTCTTCTCATACTTACAAACATCGGACGAAAGTTATAATACCATTTCATGTTCATGAAAGGTATATAAAACACCTCATGTGCATCAAGAGGCTTACTTTGACTTACGTGGTATGTGTTAGCGGCTTAACGGCAAAATAAGCGCGGCAGGACAAAGTCATCGCCATGTCTTGATTGCACTACTGCGGCTTCAACGAAGTCGATATTTTTGAAGCCTTCAGGCGGCTTGGCGGCATTTCATATACAGCATATGTACATATGTATGTGTTTAAGTGGGTATAGAAGTGTGCTTCACGTCTCGTCTATCAATAATTTTACACATCAGAATGTAGAGCATTTTCAGCAAAAACAACAATTTATTTACCTAGTGCAAACAAAAATTGTGAGGAAAGTAGCTGATCGCCACACTTTACTCACAAATTCGCCTGCGCGCTGAAACATAAACGATAATTCTGCTTGAGCGCCAAATGGAGCTGTGTTTTAAAACAACACAGTTTCTGCAGTTTTTTGTATTAGCATATATGTTTTGATTCTTGTTGTACCGCCTAGCTTAAATATCGTCAACGTAGAGTGGGACAAAGTGAGAAAAAATTGGTTTGAAGAAAAAAATGTAGGTATAGTGTTGATCACCTTTCTCTAAATGTCGCATTCATCAATAATATTTATTTATAAGTTGTTGTTGTTTTCTAATTGCTCTTTCTGTTAAACTTTGAAAATAGTGGAGTCTGAAAACATAGTCGGACTCACAATGGCGCTAGTCTGCAGCGAATGGCTGTGGCAATACCAAATAAAAATTCGTTCGATCAGGGGCCGAATTACGACATACGTTTCGTGATTGTAATCCGTTTTTTAAGTCACAATCACGTTAAAAATTTCCAATTTTATAAAAGAGTAATAATGCATAATTGAACCGACCGGTACTTCCAGCCAATTGCTCATGTATGCCGTCATTCCGAATTATGGGCTTCGAGCTATTGTGATTTAAAAATTCGCTTTCGATCACGGAACGTGAAACGTTATTTGACCCCAGCTCTTTCGACCACAGTCGAAGATCGAATTTTTCTCATAATAGGGACCTTTGTTTAAATTTCCATTAATAACTTGAGCACACGACCAATTGCATGTGACTAATTGATTGTTTGGAAAAAAAATGTTTCCTCATAGTCAACCTCTTCATCCCACAGTACTTCATTCGGCAAACCCTCAGGCAAAATTTCTTCACCTTCTTTGATTCAAATCTGATTCCATATAAATATAGTTAAGTGGATGACTCCAAGGCATATGGCCAATCATCCAACTAAGCATGTACCTCCTCTCAGAGTTTGTTTCCTCTTAATCTGTCTGTCTTTGTTTTCAAGCAAGAAATTCTTGTTGCATTTTTATTTCTTCTATTTATTTCACTCTCTTTATTCATTGTTTGTCTTTGTAACCATCAATTTTTGTATCCGCCGCTGCTTGTACGCCAATGATGGCTGCAGCATAATTGATGGCTTTACTTCAGCCCACGCAAACATTGAATGTTCAAATAATAAAAATCATCCAACATACTTTTATAGAAACGCAGATAGATATACGAGTACATACTAGCTCCACAGATGTTAGTAAATCAACTGGTGGCATACCGCAGGCGCTAAAAGATTTGAATATTCAAATTGTAGTATTTTATAGTTTCTTGTATTTTTGTGCTTCCTGTGGTTCCTTTAGATATTCTAGCTTTTTTACGCTTGCGACCAGATTATGGCACGCTTGCAGAAGCTGCCAAACATTTCACCACTGGCTAAACATTCTTGCAGTTGCTTAAAATTAGATTGCAGAGGGAAGATAGAATTCAAGTATCGGACTGGGCTAAATAAGAGTAGGCTAAATGTGTTGGTAGCTGAAATAAGTGTTTAGAGCATTAGTGCCTTTGGACTTGTTTGAATGATGTATAATTAACGGTTTTGCAAATATGGGTCAGTGGTACTGTATTGGTCAGCATGCGGTCATATTATCAAGTAAGAGAAAATTGTTGTATTAGTTTTACAAATCGAGAGCAATGAGGGGATTGAATACTTCAGAGAAACTTGTTTTTGCTTAGACGGCGCATCCATTCCTTGAATGCGACTTGAAAGGGAAATCCTAAATTGGCAGTCCTTTGTCGGTTATCAATCCGGGGAAGCTGACACAGAAGAGTGTGAAAAAGATCCATGTAGTGGGTTTTTTCTTTGGGCTTTAAGGCTCAAACCTAAAAAGTAATGCCAGCCAATATCAGTTAATTACTAATTAATTAGTTCTGAAGGCTGAGGCTCTCCTCTCGCCAACAGTGAAAACCCTGGAGACAGTCTTGCCCCCTCACTATACCACAAACCTGCTTCTTGCCGACCATCAGCATGGGTTTCGGAAAATGCACAGTACAACCACCGCGCTGAATGTTATAAACAATAAAAAAAATAAGACCGCCAATTACCTGAGTGGTCGGCAAGCATCTGTGGAATTCAGAATCGAATGATCAAAACCGCATATAATGAAACTGGCGGTACCACAAGGTGGTGACCTATCCCCGCTCTTGCTCAATTATTACATATCGAGGCTTCCCTCCCCACCAGAGGGTGCCTTTTACGCTGATGATTGCACGATTTTGAGCTGTGCTTAAGAACTGATTCCGATCTTGCGTCCTTGGCCGGTTTTTTCGCTGGTCGAAACCTGGCACTGTGACCGACTAAATCCTCGGTCACCTTATTAAGGACAGGAAGTGGGGATACATTTCCGTAAGCACTATGATGAAATCCGGCATCACATATTATCGCCGTTTCATCCAAAGATGCTTAGACAGGCCCTCAGCAACATCTACACAGAGTCGGTATACTCCTTTGTCAGCTCTCGCGCTGTGAACGCAGTAATTCAGGCACATGCCCCAGTTGTTGCCGATAAGGAGCGCGAGCTCACGAGGGAGATAAGAGTCACAGTGGCCCAACTCCTTTTGGGATACTGTACCAGTTTGAACGCTTACCTTTCCAGACTGCACACTGACGTGCCGAATGTTTGCCCGCATGCGGTGTGTCTTCCCATGATACGAACTATCTGTTCAACTGCTTAATAGAGCAGACTTTTCTAACAACAGTCTCACTCTGGTCCAACTCTATTAAAACCGCTGGGTTCCTGGGATTACCGTTAGAAGATTTTGCTAACACTGCTAGGTAAGGAATGTGTCGACTAGGCAGGGCGAAGTTACAACAACAACAACAATTAATAAGCAATTGCAAATCCTTTTTTAATTATTTCCTTGCTTTCTCTTAATTTTTTTCAGTTTTTACCTGGGGCAAGCGCATGAGCCGTAAATTGGATATACTGAAACGCAGCGACACAACCACCACGCATAAATCACACACCGATCTACGTTCGCTCTTTCACCCATCCGCTCCCAACAACAATAACAATGCTAAAGGCAACGACAACTACCGAACGCACACGTTAAAGAAATGCAAATCGGGACCCATCGAGACTATCAAACAACAACAAAAGAACCAACAACAACAGCAACAAAATGAGCAACAACTACAAAATGGACAAAAACCTCAGCAACAACAAAATGGCGATATACAAAGTAAAAATCAAAAACAGGATAAATCGAAGGATAACAACAACAGCAGCACTCAACACTCAACACCGACGCAACCGAATGCGCAGCAGCGCTCGCAGAAAGCGATCAAGAACTTCTTCCAACGCATCGGCTCAACCGGCATGCTCAATCATAAGTCACACAATTTGATTAAGGCCGCCGAACCTCATGGCTCCACTGGCAGTAATTTATATCGTAGCAGCTCTACTAGTCAATTGACCAGCTCTTCGTATATCAAATGTGACGATCCAACTGAGGGACTGAACTTAGCCACAAGTCGTCATGGAAAATTGCAAAAAGGCGCAACAATTGCTGCCACAAATCTAAAGTCGAGCAGCTGCGATGATATCGCCAAAGTGAGTGCGAACGCTACTTCGAATGTTGATACCACACTTGGTAGCGCACAAACACAGAATGCAGGTTCACCACAATCAGGCGGCGCTGGGCAGGAGTCAACAAATCGACGTGGTGCCTTCCCCTATGCTTTCCTGCGATCGCGTCTCTCAGTGTTGCCAGAAGAAAATGGTGGTTCAGTTATGAGGCAGCCTTCTTTAAGTAGTTTACATACAATAGATGCTGGTGGGGGTGGTACACCAGAGATGCAACATGCAGCAACACAATATCTACAAGTGTGTCCACAACACTCACCAATGGCACATCATCGCAATTCGACATCTATGCTACCCAGTGAGTCCACATCAATGGGCGATAATACGCTTGACTCAATATCTATGGCAAGCACTTCTCCAAATCACCAACAGAAGGTGATTTATCGGAATGACGCACTTATTAAGCGTTACTCTTCGGACGACAGTGCAATCAGCAATTGCTCACCACAGCAAATGTCTAGCACAGGTGGTGCATACATGAACGGTGAGGTGTTGGTGTCACGCAACAACAGTCTCTCCTCCAAGGACTGGGAACCACTTTACCAAAGATTAAGTAGTTGTCTAAGTTCGAACGAATCAGGTTACGATAGTGATGGAGGAGGAGCAGGAGGCGGAGCTGGTGGCGTGGGAGCAGGATGTGGAAGTACAAACAGTGTGAGCGTAGGCGGCGCGGAGAGCGCGTGTGGCAATGTTATTTTCGTGAGCAACTCCACAAACGCGCAAATGTTGAGCAATAATCTTGGTATCTCCTGTGGAGATACAGAATCTATTGCATCAGGTACGCTGAAGAGGAACTCGCTGGTTTCACTAACCTCATCTGAAAGTGGTGTTGGAAGTAGTGCATTGCGTAGTAGCAGCATTTGTAGCACAACGAGTGGTTCCGTCTCGTTAGGGGGCTACAATTATGACTACGAGACCGAAACTATACGGCGACGATTTCGGCAGATTAAATTAGAGCGGAAGTGTCAAGAAGACTGCATTGGTTTGGTGTTGTCGCCCAAAACTGTGATGACTTCGACGAATGAACAGCAATACCGTTACCTAATCGTAGAGATCGATACGTATGGCATGGCGCAGAAGTAAGTAGTGTGGCGTTTGAGAAGCATGCCGTATATAGTTCAATAATTTTTTTTTTCTCTCTTTTTCCCACAGAGATGGACGCCTGCGAATCGGCGATGAGATTGTCAATGTAAACGGCAAGCATTTGCGTGGCATGCAGTCTTTTTCCGAAGTGCAGCGTCTATTATCGAGCTTCGCGAATAATTGCATCGATTTGGTAATCGCGCATGATGAAGTTGCCACAGTCACGGACTTCTATACAAAAATAAAAATCGACGGCAACGCTGCACAGAGTTATACTGAAATGGAGTCGCTCCATGACAGTGCAGCGGACGCGTTGCCAGTGTCTGCACCGCCTAGCGCCAATCCACAAAGTGAATACTTGGCACGTGCACGAAAACGGCTCAGCTATACACAACGCACTCAAAGTACGGACAGTATCAACAGCTATGATTTGGTCAGCCTGCAGATGGCCTTGGAAAATGAAGACACGCAACATACGCGGCGCCCATCAACGGACGCAGTAGAGTCAAGTGAGTTGGATGTGGATGATGATGCGCGTTCATTAGCCAGTGTGTCGACAATGCACTCACTCAGTGCGGTACCGGTACCAACGCCAATGCCGCTTATGCAACACCGTCATTGCTCCACACCGCGCCACTCTATCGATGCTGCGACAAATAGTGGTGAGTTTGTAGCCGAACATGTGAAGCGACGTGCGCGCTCTTCCTCTGGACAACGTAATCTTGAACTAACACCTCTGCATAATGCAAGCGCTGAGTACAAGCCGGTATATGCGAGTCGCGCATCAAGCATATCGCTAGCTACGCACACGATCAGCGATGACGAAAAGTGGCAATTGTTGGCGCGTAAGCGTTGCTCTGAGGGCGCCGCATTAATACGCATTCAACAACAGCAACAGTCGCAAGATGAGCTGCTGGCAGGTTGTGGACGCGTCGCGGGTAATCGTAGTGCGTCACTGACTTATGGCATGACTGCGCCATTGGCTGCAGGCAGTTTTCGTGATGCGGGCGATGGCGCAGGTGCACAGGCGAGACTGCAGCAACAGCAATCGCAGCCTTTTCCGTCGCGCACGCACTACACGCGCAACTCCATCAACCTATCCAACTCACATTATCGATCGCTGCGCTTTGCGCATTCACGGCTGAGTTCATCACGTTTAAGTTTGTTTATACAACCGCAAGCGAGTGGTGGCGTTGTGGCTGAGAGCAGTAGATTAATAACAAATAACAGTAGTTCTAATAACCAAAACTCCAAAGCCACTAATAATAGTACAAATAATACTAAAACACAAACAACAAGCGATGCACAACATTCATTAAATACGAAAAGGAACACAAATGCTACCGATGATGACGCTAGCACACAGCGGCGACAGGAGCAACAGCAGCTGAAGAATCAACAACAACAATCAGCAACTGATCTCACTAACACTGCTACTAATACAAATGCTAAATCATATCATCTCATTTCTTATCAACAACAACATAACTCAAACCAAAATCATTGTCACCAACAACAACAGCAACACCATCAGCGACCCCATTCAACGCATTCACATGTATACCAACAACATTTAACTGTACCGTCATCCGCTATGCCAACAGCATTAACCGCTTTGAATAGTTCTACTGTAGTAACGAGCGCAAAACATACGACGGGGCCTTCGAACGCCCTGCAGTATCATCGCCCTTCATTGCCTGCACCGAAGCTAACAATACGAGACGAGGAAATGGCCGAAGTTATACGCGCTTCGATGAACGATGGTGAGTGAGTGAGGGTGGGGGGAATAGAAGAAAGTAAGGCAGGATTGGTTAGTTTAGAGCAAAAATGGCAAGGGGAGCATGTTGGCGATCTAATATCAAATAATAAAAACATAGTCCTAGATGATCTAAAGCAACCCCCAATAACAACTCTAAATTACTTTATCTAACACAGGTTCCAGCCGATCCACACAGAAGACGATAACATATTTCAAAGGGCCTGGCATGAAATCACTAGGTTTTAGTATTGTTGGCGGACGTGATTCGCCAAAAGGTAATATGGGTATTTTTGTAAAGACAGTATTCCCATCGGGACAAGCAGCTGACGACGGTACATTGCAAGCGGGTAAGCCTTGACTCAAGACAACCGGGTTAGAGAAATCTACAAAATGCTATAATTTGCGTTTCATTTTTATAGGCGACGAAATAGTCGAGATTAATGGCACTTCTGTACAGGGCATGAGCCACGCTGAAACTATACGCCTATTCAAGGATGTGCGCGAGGGTGCTATATCCTTAAAGGTGCTAAGGAGAAAGTATGCCTCATAACAATTTTACTTTCCTTTATTTTTAATACTTTGCATTCTTCTAGGCTGCAAAAAGCAAAATCTATGGGCGCATAAAAGGATTAAGAATATTAAGTGGAAACACTTGTAGATTATCCGACAAAAATAAGACTACAAAATGATGTTGCAGACAAAGCCGAGATTGAAACATACTTAACCTAAGTCCCTAACTATAAAATATGCTTGATTTGTATTTAGTAAAATAATGTTATTTATAAAAAAATATATTAACTAATTTAATTTTAATTTGTATGTAAGTTCACGTTTTATGCTGTTACAAGAATTAAGAATTGACTTGTTAAAAAACTATATTAAGTATTATGAAATAATAAAAAAAGGTAACCTCTTCTTGAAATTACTTCAGACTAAGTGTAATATGCATGTATTTATAATTACTATTCGAAAGTATTATATATGTTCAACGGTTTCAATAAAAATGTTAAAATATCGAAGATTTACTAAAATGTACACTATAACAAAAGAAGTTGTATTATTTAATAATGTAATGACCATTGACGCAAAATGCATGTTACGAGTAAATCAAAAAAATTTCCACTTAATTCCAAGCTTGTTTTGGCTCTATATCTAATTAAACCCTTATCCTTTTGGAAATTTGTAAAAGCACGAATTATTCCACTTCTGAAAATATCGCTCGGTCTTCCAGTATTTTGAAGTTTGTGTGTTTGAGTAACGGCAGTAAATAGGTTTGTATTTATTTAACAATTTTCCTAGCACAACTATAAACCCAACTCCAAAAAATCAGTTTAAGACATTTTTTATTTATGTACATACAATATATAATTTTATTTCGACATTCTTTATCTTTTCTTTTTCTTTTAAAGATCTTACAAAAGAACTGCATTAATAATTTGAGGCGCATGCGCTTTAGAATTACAATTGTTACATTGAAATATTACTACGCGTCTTATCTAAATAAGTTATGTTTTTAAACAAACAGTTGTAACATAGTTTAATGGGGAAAATGTACTACTCTAATAAAAAAAATGTAAACTAGAAAATGAGAACGTTTACCCAACAGTAAGCTTTATTTCAGAAAATGTGTGGGCTCATTTTCAGAAAGCACAAAGAATTGAATGAAACATACTCTTAAAACTAAGTTGTATTAACAAAATGCCTTACTTTTGATTACATGCGATATCGTTTTCTCTAAATTTAGATAAATATATATATATTTCATAGAATTCTTGGAGAACAAAGTGTTTGCTTTGCTGAATTCTTATAAGTGTAATCTGCAAATAAACATGTATATTACCGCTAAATTTACAATTTCGTCGCTGGCTACAACTAAATTATTTCCTTTTGAAAATGAGCCCATATCTGAAATGGAATTCGTACAGCCCATACCGGACTTTTTTTTAAATCAACCTTTAAAATGAAATCCGATTAGTATTACAATAATAAATTCGGCTTAGCGGCCTTGCACTGTTGCTATAATTCATCATCAAATAATTCGCCTTTTTTGAAATTTCTTTTTATTGTTCGAAGAACAAAAGTAAGTTCCTCCACTCTCTTAAAAGCATCAAAAGATTCCAGAAAGCCTGACTGTATTGACACCTCATTTTGATTTAATGAAAAACAAAATCGCAATTAGCATACATGAAAATATTTAAAGAGGTCGAAAACGTATTCTCGCAAACTCGTCTTCCGACGATGATGATTGTTGCGGCGCTTGCTCGTTTTCATCGTTGTCTTCACTCATGGACGAGTTTATATCTACCCAGCCATCACCGTCGTCATCATCACCGTCGTTATCGTCACTGTCATCATCGCTATCACCGTCATCGTCATCGTCGTCGTCGCCGTCTCCGCCGGAACGATTACGTCGTCGGCGTTGAAAACGAATATGGCCGTTTTCACTAATGTCAAAAACTATAAAATACAAATAATAAATTTGAGGCTAAAATATAAATTTCAGGTTTATGTATTTGATTGAAACTTACTGTCTGTTGTATCGCTCTCCGAACCGTCCTCATCAGACTCAGGTTCTTCATCATCTTCCTGAAAGCAGAGACAACCAATTATTCATTATAGCATCCATCAGGTCTTGTGCTGCTACACCACCCCCAGCGCCTGTGTCGGCGCGCACAACGGCGCCACCACCTCTGTTGTTACGATTACTGCGGAAAAAATTACCCGCACCACTTCTATTTGTCGATGTTGGTGCTATTCTTGCGCTGTGAGCGCCGCCAGCGGCACTGGGACGTGGCGCAGCATGACCATTGCTACCGCGACCGATCACTACACCGACGCCGCCATTGCCACTGGCGGCTGCGGGCAACGCAGAGCTACGAAAGCTCACGATGATATCTTCACCACCGCCGCCGCTGCCGCCGATGTGTCGCCGACTTGCGTCGATGTCTATATTAATTTCACGAATGCGTCCGAAACGACGGATGTGATCCGCATCACGGCGGTTATTGTCAATGTTTTCGGCGTTACGGTCATTTCGGTTTCGGCCAGGGGCATCACCAACACGATCACCTTCACCTCTACCACCACCACCAACACCATTACCACCGCCATTGTCATTTTGGTTTTCGGTAGGGTTATTATCGTCGTCAGCATAGTCGTTAGCGTCTGCAAAGCCGGCAGCACGATCAGTGCTGTTGCTATCGTCATTACCGACGCTAATGCCTATACCCGACGTTTCACCATGACGCACCTCTTCTTGATTTTCAAGCTTCTTCATGCCCACAGCATAAATTTTAACAAACGTTTCCGGTCTCGAATCGTACGCTGGCTGATTTTCCACTAACGCAATAAGACTCCCATTATCATTGATGCTCATGTCATATATGCCACGTCGCACATCGATTGTTGATATCGAAGAGTAGTCATAGGCGTCTAGCACCTTAAAACTTGTTTCACAAGTCGGTAATTCTTCTAGTGTATCGATACGTTCATCGGATGCATCTGCATTGTAACTGTAAATAACGCGCATTGGTGAAAATTTTAGGAAGCATTGATCAAGAACAGGCACAGTCTGCAAAAGGTGGAATGTGCGCAGGTCCCACACTTCGGTATTTGAAATAATCTATAAATACATTTAATTAAGTAACCATTGTATAGTACAATTTGGTAAAGTATAAGTTATTTGCATCTTAATACCTCTAAGCCGTTAGGATGGAAAACGCCTGAAAGACATTGATTTAATTTATCGAATTTGTGAATTTCCTTGCCCGAACGTACATCCCATAAAACACCATCTTTAAATAAATTTGTTAAATAAATTTGTGTATTAATTTGTTATTGAATGAAAACTTACCCGACAATATAAGCTCATCAGTGGGGCAAAAGGTAGCCCGGTTCTTTACATATTGATTTCCAAGCGTAGGAGTAAATGTTGAAATCTTATTCCCCGTCTCAATATCGTAAATAATAGCGCACTGTAAAAAAATAAACAATTATATAGGAAACATTTGGGACTTTATATTATTTTGTAACTTACATCATTTTGTGTTCCTAAAACCTTGTCTTGAGACAAATTGTTAAACTCACAATAGTAATCATCGGCGAAACTCAACTTCGATGTAAACTCATTATGTTTGATTGACCAAAGTACGCTTAGTGGTGAGCGCCAAGAGCATGATGTCAACACAAGGTCACCAGGACGATTTGAAATTATAGAGTCGACCACATAACTGTGGCACACCGATGAGAATACTTCAACACCAGTAGAAAGATTGAATGCTTTCACTTCACCGCGATGAGTGCCGACGAGCAATAGTTTAGAAGCAGACACTATTTCACAAGTCGAAAATTGTAAAGATGGAAAGTCACTAGAACGCACTGAGCGCCAAGGCGCAAAATTTGAATGCACATAACGACGATCCAAACGAGATGTGTTGTAGCCAGATTGCGCTTTGAAAATCCTTGCTGTTAAGTTCAGATTATTTCCGCCATGAACACGATTTGGCTTTGGATCAGGACACTTGTGTGGCGTAAAAAGGTCGAATTGTGGGCATGTTGTCATAGGATTATTGCACAAAGCATGCTGATTGGTGAGATATTCCGTAACAATGGTTCCCAGAGTAATACCTGTTTGATTACTATGCTGTGGTGGAGGCGAACCACCGCTTTCAGAGCACACATCTTCTGGCAGTGAGGAAATTTGTTTTTGCATTGAACGCTGAGCATTAGCAAATGCTACAGCATTACTGGTAGTAGTTGGAGCAGATGGTGTTTGTTTCTCCGACTTTTTAACCAATTTTATAGGTGTTACAGTATTGCTGTTACTACTAGTCGGCAGCTCCTCTATAGTAAGACTATTGTTTACTTGTTGTTGATCACTAATAGGTCCATTCGCCATATTATTAATAGCATTGTTAACATCTTGCATACGGCTGCGTAAACGTTGCCGTAGTGATGATGATGAGGGCATGACTTTGTAATCAAATGGTGATTGATGGAAGCTTTTCGTAGTGTTTGAGGACGTTTGTGGTAAACCAGCTTCTTTTTGTAGAGTTTTCGCTGTTTGTAGAAGACCTTTGGATTCTAAATGATCATGTATGAGCTGATATAATTGTTGTTCATTATATTGTATTTTCGTTTGAGCAATCACATTAGCTTTGTGAATGTTAGCAAGCGAGGGATCCATTTTGTTGGAAATCGGTTTTGTTTTACCTGATACACGTTCTACTAACTCTAATGCGTACTTCTGGAATAACACATGCTCAGCTCGTTTTTCTTGTAGTATTGGATCACGCATAAGGGTTTGGATCTGTCCACTAGCAAATAGTGTCAATTTACCAACAATTTGACGAACACGTTCCGATCGTGCAAGGCCAGCTAACGCACGGCATGCCATACCACGAATGCAATCCGCATCGGTAATTGGTGCTTTGACTTGCATTAGAGATAATAGTATAATAATACCATTGTTAGAGCACACAGATTCCCATACTTTCTCAATCAACTCTTCACAATAGGAAGTCTTTTGCTTAGCACGTTTTGATGAACTGAATACCTTAATTACGCTGTTTGGCTCTTTCTAAAATATTTAATTAATAGTAAACAATTTTTTTTTTTAATCCAAATTCGCTCACCCTGGACAAAGGTGCACAAACGCAATGTACCAATACGGCTAATGCTGACCTTTGCACATCCGCATCGGCAGTAATATCACCTGAAGCAGCAGCTAAAATAAAATAAATTCCTGAAGCGCCCACACTATCCGGTATGTCTAAACGTTCACAATAAACTAGAAATACGCGTGGAACTACACAGCAAATAGACAAGACATCCAATGCTGAGCGCACTATTTCAGATCTATTTGTAACAAAAGAATACATTTTTATTTAGACGAATAAATTTTAAAAAGGGTTTAAATCCTTATACCTGACGTTGTTATTCCAATCATATGAAAGCGCTATAATTTTAAGAAGCAACGTAATGCCACTCACTTTCAATAGTTTATCCACAGGCGCCCAATGTGCCCGCATAGAAGTGCTTTCTTGTAGCAACCTCACTTGTTCGCTTATCTGTTCCAAGCTCGCTTTTGCTGCTTTGGTGATAATATTTTGTGAGAACTCTGTTGTTAACAAACATTGTTGGCGCATAAAATTGTTATATTTGTAGAAAAGGTGACTCTCCATGTAACGTTTAAGTGCAACACACACATGCCGTACGAGTTGCCGTGATGCACACTCTAAGTCATCGTTAACAGGATTCTCATCGTCATCGTTGTTGGAAGGATTCAATATTTTTAATATGGAAATCTTAAAAGAAAGCAGAAAACACAATTTCATATGCTAGTTTTCGAAAGGAATCTCAAATACATACAACATTGTACAGTTTGCGAAGTCCATCCTGCGAGTCGAATTCATCCAAAATCACTTTAAATTGAAAGCTCAAACCAAAAAACATGGTGGCATGGCAAACTCCTGAATCGTATGAACGCTCCATTAGCCAGAGTGCGTAATGGACTAATTCTACGATCACAGATCTGGGCATACTGCATATGCGTTCCATAGCTTCTTCACAATAGGCCAGGTAGTATAGTGTTATAGCGACGCCAGTAGCAGCAATGCTGGGGCGTGGTACTTTGAGTAGCAACTGTAATCAATAAGAAATTATAATTAAAGATATTAAATATATATAAAAAAATTGTACCTCCAATCCACCATGCGCTATAAATTCCAATGCGAATTTCTTATGACATAGCAGAGAAGCGAGATATTTTAAAGCTTCAAATCCTAAACATGTATCACGCTTATCCAAATTCTCTAAGTAACCAAATATTAGTTGCATGGCTCGGTACTCAAAAACCAAGCCCAAATAGTCTTGATGATTGCCAAGGGCAGTGAGGTATCGCAGCATGAGTGTTTGACTGGATTCACCGGTAGGTGGATGTAAAGGAATATATATTTTTTTGTAACGTGATCCAGTTCCTTGGGGAAAAGCATCACGACTATTTTCCATTAACGTTGATATGTTGGAGTTCGAACAGTGTGTGTCTAAAGAATTTTTGGAATTGGATGCTACAGCAATATCTATTGCTGGAGAAGTTTTTGTATGATCTGCTGCTTGTGGAGATGAAACAGCTGTACCATCATTAGTTATCCAAGGGGGCACCAAGTGCTCAAATGAGTTATCTGCTAAGCCAGGTAATGCTGTTGTGTGGGCAGCTAACGTTTGGTCAGGAGGTTCTCCGTCACGTTTCGGGAATAAATTATAAATAGCTTGTAACATATGTAAACGCTTTAATATCTTAGGTATGAGACGGGCATTGTGCTCTCTGAATGACACAGCGATTTCAGTTACTTCCATTGCGGCAGCTAACAGACCAACTGCGTAACTTTGCAAAGGTTCTATGCTATCTTCTGCCCATCCGAATATTCTATGAATAAGATGCTCAAATTCACCTTGGAAAACGGCCGATGTTTCCAAACCCGGTGAAATAACCAAAATTAAACGACAAGCTAGTATGTTAAGTTCAAGTGAACTTTTCTGGATGTTCTGGCGAGTGAAGAAGTTGTCGCGTAAATAATCGCTTACGAGCTGAAATTGAAAGATTTTATTTAGAACATGGTTATGGAAATTCATCTATTTTATAGGCTACCTTAGTCATAAAGGCATCTTTTCGGAAGAGTTGTTTGAGCAGCACACCAAATTGACACTTCGGGTCCGTACGATAGGGATGACGATCCTCAAACGGATCATGATCTTTTCGCATATATATATCCTTTTCCTTTTCAAAAATTCCGACCAACCTGAAAAATTAAACAAATGTTTTTATTTCATTTAATAAAAGCATCAAAATCTGAAAGTTATTGAAATCGCTTTTTTAATTTTATTAAAAACATCGCCACCGAGTGCTAAAACACGTTCAAAAACGTCGGGGACGGTATTAAGAGGCTCGAATCGGTCTCAGTAATCAGGATCTTGGAAAATTTTTGGTTTTTTTTTTAATATTTTCCAAAATAATAAAAAAAATATATGTTCTAATTACTGGGACCGAAAAGCGTCTTTTGATATTTCTCCTAACATTTTCGGAAGTATTTTAGCACTCGATGGCGGTCGTTAACAATTACCCATTGAAGTTTTATTAATAGATCACTTGAAGTTGTTGTTAATTGCTTATTTCGCCATATATGATAACAAATACTATGCAACAACAACAATCACATATGTACAAAAACTTTCTAGAAAAGCGGAAGCAAACAAAAAAACTCTTGCACGCCATTAATGCCGACGATCACAGCTTAGCTTTTGCAAAGCAAGAACAATAAAACAAAAACCTGTTTACGATTGACGAACATATAGTTATACATGTACATTTGTATGTACGTACCTTTTCAGTACTGGTACTGGATCGAATCCGGAACGTGTGTGCTGCGCCTCCCAAACTTGCAACACTTGTGCCATGTCTTTAGTATCGAAATTTGGTTCTTCATCTTCAAACCCATAAAAAGGATCTGCATCGGCTGGGGCAGCTGCGCCAGCATCACCATTCTCACCACCAGGTTCTTCATTTTCCAATGCAGCATTTGCTTCTGCAGGCGCAGGGTTATTAGATCCATCTTCCACATCAACCATTTCCGTGTCAGTGTCAGCATTTGCTTCCAGTATTGGGTGTTCTCCACCGCCGTTAGTGGTAGCTTCAGTTCCATTTGGAAGCTGTTCAACCGCCGTTGTATTTTCTATAGGTGCTGCTGCCTCTGCCGTTGAAGTTGTAGGTTGCATATTGTCCTCATCATGCAATTGTGAATCCCGTTCCCGGTGCTCGACTGGTTCAACGTTGTTGGGAGGCATTTAATGCCAATACTTTTAACTTTTTCACAAACGTATTCCTAACCTTACAAAACTTTTCCACAAATGTTCAGCGAAGAACGGAAATTTTCTTTAGTCTCCGCGTGTACTTCTTGTTGTTGGTATTCACCCCTTTCAATTTTTCTCGTAATCAGTATGACAGCGTCCTCAAGGTTAAACGTATGAATACACTTCACAATTGCTCAACAAACAGTTATTTTAGTTAATTTACACTTATCAATATTTAAAATAACATAAAAATTGGTAAAACATTTTTCGAAAATCCACCGAACAAATCAGAGAGAAAATGCACGCGCTTTTTACGTTTTTTTTTTTTGATGATATGTGTATTCACACGAATACAGCTGGTTGGCGAAGACGTTTTTGTGTAACACCTTATACAGCCAAGTATCAAGTTTATTCCAGTGTTGCATTGTTTGGCGCTTTCCATTCGTCGATATTTTAGAGTGGATTTACATTTTTATTTTTAAATAACTTATGACTACTCTACAAACTGAAAATATATACCTAGTTCATGTATCTTATACTATTTGAGAATTATTTACATTTTCTTAATTTAATTTTCAGCGCGATTCTAAATATGCGATCGGATTTCTTTCCTTGTGGAAATTTGTGTTCGCCAGGAAAATTTCCGCCAATTCTCTTTCGCTAGTGAACGAATTTTCGAATTCAGATGTGTTGCTAATTTATGTCTTGTTTTGGCACTACTTTTTGTAATCAATGAATGAAAAATAATGATTTTTGATAAGAAAAGTTGTTAAATTAAATAAATTAACCATAAAAATTTATAGTATTGCCTTTCGAATGGTAGCAGAAGAAGAAACCGAAGATTCTGTAGCACAGGAACCTCAACAGAGATCTATAAGAACGCACATGAGTTGCCGGAATCATTGTAAGCGGAAAGAAATTTATTTTTAGTACATTTTATTGATTCAGTTCCCTACCAGAACACTGACTATCATTTGACATAACATCTGGTCGTCAGTATTGTCAGTCTAATTGTCAGCACTCCAAACAAACTTTACATCACGAACACAAGAGGGCTTGCGCAAAGCTGATGTAAACAACTGTGTACGTGTGAGCTTTTATTTCACTCTAACACAGTAAAATCGCCTTTTAATTAAGCATAGAGCTGTACTGCTCACTCCCACTTGACATATTGGATCAGTGATGTCTATAAGACTATCATTGACTGTCAAAAATGATGCACTACTGTTTATACCAGTGATGACCATAATAATGTCACAACTGACCAATGTAAAAATGCTTTTTTAAATACAGAAAAATTTATTTCTTAACATCTTAAAATTACTTGAACATTTCTTGTCTTTTTTGATTTAAATGAAGATAAATAATGTATATATATACAGGGTGTTTTTTTACAGGTTTGTTTTTCGAATAGAGATAAAACTGGCATTTTGTGGTCAAATCTGGCAACTCTAATGTCATTTATGTTCAGTTTGGTTTGCCATTTCATCATGAACAGGTTGACAAAAGAACAACGCTTGCAAATCGTGCAAATTTATTTCGAAAATAATGGTTCAGTTCGCGAAGTTTACCGTGAGCTCCGTCCATTTTATGGTCGACATAATCGTCCATCAGAGCAATTAATTCGGTTAACCATGGATCGTTTTCGCACTACGTTTACTCTATGTGATAATACGCATCCGCAGAGACGTCGAACAGTGCGCACCGAAGAAACAATTGCCGCTGTAGAGCAAAGTGTTGAAGAGGACCCGAATGAATCGATTCGCCACCGTGCACAGCAATTGGAGCTTTGTCCATCAACTTTATGGAAGATTTTTCGCAAAGATCTTGGCTTGCGACCTTACAAGATCCAGCTTGTGCAAGAATTAAAGCCGCGAGACCATGCAATGCGTCGTGATTTTGGTGTATGGGCCGAAAATGAGATTGATTTCGATGCTGATTTTCATCGCAAAATTTTGTTCAGTGATGAGGCTCATTTTTGGTTGAATGGCTACGTCAACAAGCAAAATTGCCGCATTTGGAGTGAAGAGAATCCACATGAGACCCTTGAAACGCCATTACATCCACAAAAACTGACTGTTTGGTGTGCTCTATGGGCTGGTGGAGTCATTGGGCCATACTTCTTCCGCAATAATGCTGGAGAGGCAGCTACCGTTAATGGAGACCGGTATAGAGCCATGATAACCGACTATTTTGTTCCCGAATTGGATGGCATGAATGTGGATGAGTTGTGGTTCCAACAAGACGGCGCTACATGCCACACAGCGCACGTCACAATCGATTTATTGAAGGAAACATTCGATGAGCGCATAATTTCGCGGAATGGACCTGTCAATTGGCCACCAAGGTCGTGTGATTTGACACCATTGGATTATTTTCTTTGGGGATATGTGAAGTCGCTCGTCTACACCAACAAACCAGAAACGTTAGGGGAATTGGAAGCCAACATTCGTGGCGTTATTGCCGACATACGGCCCCATATGCTCGAAAAAGTGGTTGAAAATTGGACCTGTAGAATTGGCTTTATTCGAGCCAGCCGCGGCGGCCACATGCCCGAAATCATATTTAAACATTAATGGCATAAAATTATCCTTCCAATAAAGCCAAATTGATGGACCTTAAAACGATTTTCTTGTGTTTTATTTCAATTCGAAGTTCTATACCCCTAAAAAAACACCCTTTATATAATAATAATAAATAATGGATTAATCGGCTGGAACACATTTTCAGATGCAACTGCAACATAACGTGAACCACTTTCAGGAGCGAAGTCCTCCCAGAGCGGAAATACACATTTCGACGCAATCGGCAGCGGAATAAAACTTTCGGTTGCAGAAACACTTTCCGCGACTGGAAATGCAACTGCATCAACACTTAACACTTGTATTAAATTTCCCGAATCAATTATTTTGGTGCGCCCCACACATTCTGCCAACTTTTTGTATTTTTTCTTTTTTAATGGAACTTTGCTCTTTGCTCTTTTCTTCATTTTTAAATATTTATCTTCAATAAAAAGGGTTCAAATAGGCCGCTTATGGCTTTTATAAAAATTCTCAACTTAAATTTTTAGAGTTTTCGCATAGAATTCGCGATGGTTAAAAATTTTCTGGGAATTTTGAAAACGCACCATTGCTGGTGATCATTTGATAGTCAAATGACAGTCAGTACTGACCACTTGATTCAATTGGATGAGCTATTCTCGCATACATAGAATTTGATAGATCATTATATATCTGTCTCACACTGATAATGGCGACCCCTAATTGTCACTATTTTGGTCAGTACATGATCAGCCCTGAAATTTAGAGTGTGAGTGTGTTAGTTAAAAAAATCAGCGTTTCTGGTAGGGTTGTGTTGCAGATTAATTTAACTATAGGATAAAAATATTTGTTAGACATTTTACCCACGCACACACAACAGGCCAAAAAGCCGTTGTAGCTTCGTCGATTGAGCTCCTATTGATAAAATTTATGTTATAAATAAGAGAATGCCTTTTTTCATTCCACAATACATTTTGCTGGTGGTCCTGCCGAATTTAACTCCTCCGCATTTTGCCAAAATCTATTCAGCGCTTTCTTTCTTCCTTAATAGAAGGCGTGGGAATTTCCGGCTGCCCTTGCATAAGGCTTACTAAAGTTTATACTTTCAGCTTATTTATACTTCTCGTCCTAAAAACACAGAAGCAATACGATATTAATGTATAAAAGTAATTTTTTTTATTTATTTATTTATTACAGCTTATATAAAGCCTAGCTTATACCTATTAATATTTGTGGTAACTTAACCTAACATTACATGGTAACTTAACCTAGACTTAATACTAAGTTAGTTACATCTAAGAACTACGTACAATGTAGTGGTAAAGTGTGACAGACCTCCAGGTCATATCCCCACAATGTTGGTGCTGTTTGTCTGTGGAATACAGGCCAGTTACGCATATAAAGCGGGAAGGCTGCATCTGAAAGGCGGTGCACTGATTCAATCGAGTGACGCGACAGGATGAGCTTCCGCTACTTTTCGTATGCGTATGAGCGCTTGGAGCTACTGGCGCTGTACCACAAAATATTAGGCCCGCAAGCACTGTATGAAGGTATGGAAACCTGACAATCCATCACTAGATTGGTAGTGGCCTGCAATAAGTATACAATTTTTGCTTGAATCTCATTGTAACACTTTAATCCTTCGTAGTACAAATTACATTTGTCTGCTTCAGTTTTATAAGCAGGTATATTGAAATTATTTTTGCTTCTAGTGTTTACAGAATGCATATCTTTCACATATTTTATGTTACTCTTCAAATAATCAGGCAGATTGCCTTCTATTATGTTTCTAATAAACTTCATAATGTAGTAGAAAAGCTGCTGTTTAACACTTAGCCAATTTAGACCAGATAACATGACTCTGATTTATTAAAAGTTAAATTTACTCACATTTTGTTCAGCGCTCACTTAAAATTGCCTGGCGAAATATCTCGCAAAAAACTGTTCAGCCCGATTCTAAACTGAACACAAAATCCGCAAGTATTGGTTCGCTTCTCGCTCTTCGCCTATTCTAAACGATGTTCGAAAAAGCGAAAAGTGGTTTGGCGAGTAAAGTAGGTATCAAGAATGTTAAGAAAAGGGAGAATACACAACAGTTTCTTGCGATATATTTCGCCAGGCAATCTTAAGTGAGCGCTGAACAAAATGTAAGTAAATTTAACTTTTAATACAAAAAATTACTGTTATACATTAATATCGTATTGCTTCTGTGTTTTTAGGACGAAAAGTATAAATAAGCTGAAAGTATAAACTTTAGTAAGCCTTATGCAAGGGCAGCCGGAAATTACCGCGCCTTCTATTGAGAAAGAAAGAAAGCGCTGAATAGATTTTGGCAAAATGCGGAGGAGTTAAATTCGGCAGGACCACCAGCAAAATGTATTGTGGAATGGAAAAAGGCACTCTCTTATTTATAACACACATTTTTTCAATAGGATTTCAATCTGCCGAACTACAACTGCTTTTTGGACTGTTGTGTGCGCGTTGGTAAAATGTCCAACAAATATTTTTTTCCTATAGTTTTAATTAATCTGTAACACAATTGAATCAATAAAATGTACTAAAAATAAATTTGTTTCAGCTTACAATGATTCCGGCAACTCATATGCGTTCTTATAGATCCCTGTTGAGGTTCCTGTGTTACAGAATCTTCTGTTTCTTCTTCTGCTACCATTCGAAAGACAATACTATACATTTTTATTGTTAATTTATTTAATTTAACAACTTTTCTTATCAAAAGCTATAATTTTTCATTCATTGATTACAAAAAATAGTGCCAAAACAAGACATAAAATAGCAACACAGCTGAATTTGAAAATTCGAAATCCCTCTTCGCCAATTTATCTGTTCACTAGCGAAAGAGAATTGGCGGAAATTTTCCTGGCGAACAAAAATTTCCACAAGGAAAGAAATCCGAGCGGATATTTAGAATTGGGCTGGTTGTGTATTCTGCATTTTCTTCATTTTCATTTGTGATACCTACTTTACTCGCCAAACCACTTTTCGCTTTTTCAAACATCGTTTAGAATAGGCGAAGAGCGAGAAGCGAACCAACACTTGCGTATTTTGTGTCCAGAATAAGGGAATAGAGAGTAGGGGAAAAATACGTGCGGATTTTTCTTTTAGAATCGGGCTGTTTATTTCTTGCTATAAAACACATTCAATTATAGTTATGTTGAACCAGAAGGATTATAAGCCAAAATGGCTGTGAGTAATAAAAAACAAATAGAAAAAGAATTTTAATCAATAATTTTGGTTAGTTATTAGGCCCACCTTATAACTTATTGTCAAGCTGAGCCTCATAAATAAATTGTATAAGTTCTTCATCATAACCTTAACAAACATCAACAGACACACTTCGCTTTTGAGTGTCGTCAAATTAAGACCGTACAAAATTTCGTCTATGAAGAATATAAAAATCTCGAAAACGGGACATCGGTTACTGTTAAAATTAGGGGGAAAAAACTAAGTTCACGAAGAAAACCAAAATGTACTAAACTAAATAAGAGATTCAACTCCAATTAAATAGGATTCGTTAACATGAAAAATACATAAAAATTAAATATATGTATACACAAGTAAGCCAAAGTCAAAGAATTTACACTACAGGGCATGTGTCATTTATACGGACAAGGACATTAAAACTTACACTTTACTCCGAGGTAGGACCAGGACAATTTACACCGACAAAAACAGGATTCCAGGCGACCAATCATTTTTACCAATCAAACGAACAAAAATCAAATTTACGTACAAATCAAAGCGGACATAACACACTTATCTATAACAAAATTCAACTAATGGAACGAAAATGGCTTTCTAACAAAAATTGCAAAAAAAAACCTGCACATAAAACCACGCATATTAATATTAATTCCAAAAAAAACTTTCGGTTGCAGAAACACTTTCCGCGACTGGAAATGCAACTGCATCAACACTTAACACTTGTATTAAATTTCCCGAATCAATTATTTTGGTGCGCCCCACACATTCTGCCAACTTTTTGTATTTTTTCTTTTTTAATGGAACTTTGCTCTTTGCTCTTTTCTTCATTTTTAAATATTTATCTTCAATAAAAAGGGTTCAAATAGGCCGCTTATGGCTTTTATAAAAATTCTCAACTTAAATTTTTAGAGTTTTCGCATAGAATTCGCGATGGTTAAAAATTTTCTGGGAATTTTGAAAACGCACCATTGCTGGTGATCATTTGATAGTCAAATGACAGTCAGTACTGACCACTTGATTCAATTGGATGAGCTATTCTCGCATACATAGAATTTGATAGATCATTATATATCTGTCTCACACTGATAATGGCGACCCCTAATTGTCACTATTTTGGTCAGTACATGATCAGCCCTGAAATTTAGAGTGTGAGTGTGTTAGTTAAAAAAATCAGCGTTTCTGGTAGGGTTGTGTTGCAGATTAATTTAACTATAGGATAAAAATATTTGTTAGACATTTTACCCACGCACACACAACAGGCCAAAAAGCCGTTGTAGCTTCGTCGATTGAGCTCCTATTGATAAAATTTATGTTATAAATAAGAGAATGCCTTTTTTCATTCCACAATACATTTTGCTGGTGGTCCTGCCGAATTTAACTCCTCCGCATTTTGCCAAAATCTATTCAGCGCTTTCTTTCTTCCTTAATAGAAGGCGTGGGAATTTCCGGCTGCCCTTGCATAAGGCTTACTAAAGTTTATACTTTCAGCTTATTTATACTTCTCGTCCTAAAAACACAGAAGCAATACGATATTAATGTATAAAAGTAATTTTTTTTATTTATTTATTTATTACAGCTTATATAAAGCCTAGCTTATACCTATTAATATTTGTGGTAACTTAACCTAACATTACATGGTAACTTAACCTAGACTTAATACTAAGTTAGTTACATCTAAGAACTACGTACAATGTAGTGGTAAAGTGTGACAGACCTCCAGGTCATATCCCCACAATGTTGGTGCTGTTTGTCTGTGGAATACAGGCCAGTTACGCATATAAAGCGGGAAGGCTGCATCTGAAAGGCGGTGCACTGATTCAATCGAGTGACGCGACAGGATGAGCTTCCGCTACTTTTCGTATGCGTATGAGCGCTTGGAGCTACTGGCGCTGTACCACAAAATATTAGGCCCGCAAGCACTGTATGAAGGTATGGAAACCTGACAATCCATCACTAGATTGGTAGTGGCCTGCAATAAGTATACAATTTTTGCTTGAATCTCATTGTAACACTTTAATCCTTCGTAGTACAAATTACATTTGTCTGCTTCAGTTTTATAAGCAGGTATATTGAAATTATTTTTGCTTCTAGTGTTTACAGAATGCATATCTTTCACATATTTTATGTTACTCTTCAAATAATCAGGCAGATTGCCTTCTATTATGTTTCTAATAAACTTCATAATGTAGTAGAAAAGCTGCTGTTTAACACTTAGCCAATTTAGACCAGATAACATGACTCTGATTTATTAAAAGTTAAATTTACTCACATTTTGTTCAGCGCTCACTTAAAATTGCCTGGCGAAATATCTCGCAAAAAACTGTTCAGCCCGATTCTAAACTGAACACAAAATCCGCAAGTATTGGTTCGCTTCTCGCTCTTCGCCTATTCTAAACGATGTTCGAAAAAGCGAAAAGTGGTTTGGCGAGTAAAGTAGGTATCAAGAATGTTAAGAAAAGGGAGAATACACAACAGTTTCTTGCGATATATTTCGCCAGGCAATCTTAAGTGAGCGCTGAACAAAATGTAAGTAAATTTAACTTTTAATACAAAAAATTACTGTTATACATTAATATCGTATTGCTTCTGTGTTTTTAGGACGAAAAGTATAAATAAGCTGAAAGTATAAACTTTAGTAAGCCTTATGCAAGGGCAGCCGGAAATTACCGCGCCTTCTATTGAGAAAGAAAGAAAGCGCTGAATAGATTTTGGCAAAATGCGGAGGAGTTAAATTCGGCAGGACCACCAGCAAAATGTATTGTGGAATGGAAAAAGGCACTCTCTTATTTATAACACACATTTTTTCAATAGGATTTCAATCTGCCGAACTACAACTGCTTTTTGGACTGTTGTGTGCGCGTTGGTAAAATGTCCAACAAATATTTTTTTCCTATAGTTTTAATTAATCTGTAACACAATTGAATCAATAAAATGTACTAAAAATAAATTTGTTTCAGCTTACAATGATTCCGGCAACTCATATGCGTTCTTATAGATCCCTGTTGAGGTTCCTGTGTTACAGAATCTTCTGTTTCTTCTTCTGCTACCATTCGAAAGACAATACTATACATTTTTATTGTTAATTTATTTAATTTAACAACTTTTCTTATCAAAAGCTATAATTTTTCATTCATTGATTACAAAAAATAGTGCCAAAACAAGACATAAAATAGCAACACAGCTGAATTTGAAAATTCGAAATCCCTCTTCGCCAATTTATCTGTTCACTAGCGAAAGAGAATTGGCGGAAATTTTCCTGGCGAACAAAAATTTCCACAAGGAAAGAAATCCGAGCGGATATTTAGAATTGGGCTGGTTGTGTATTCTGCATTTTCTTCATTTTCATTTGTGATACCTACTTTACTCGCCAAACCACTTTTCGCTTTTTCAAACATCGTTTAGAATAGGCGAAGAGCGAGAAGCGAACCAACACTTGCGTATTTTGTGTCCAGAATAAGGGAATAGAGAGTAGGGGAAAAATACGTGCGGATTTTTCTTTTAGAATCGGGCTGTTTATTTCTTGCTATAAAACACATTCAATTATAGTTATGTTGAACCAGAAGGATTATAAGCCAAAATGGCTGTGAGTAATAAAAAACAAATAGAAAAAGAATTTTAATCAATAATTTTGGTTAGTTATTAGGCCCACCTTATAACTTATTGTCAAGCTGAGCCTCATAAATAAATTGTATAAGTTCTTCATCATAACCTTAACAAACATCAACAGACACACTTCGCTTTTGAGTGTCGTCAAATTAAGACCGTACAAAATTTCGTCTATGAAGAATATAAAAATCTCGAAAACGGGACATCGGTTACTGTTAAAATTAGGGGGAAAAAACTAAGTTCACGAAGAAAACCAAAATGTACTAAACTAAATAAGAGATTCAACTCCAATTAAATAGGATTCGTTAACATGAAAAATACATAAAAATTAAATATATGTATACACAAGTAAGCCAAAGTCAAAGAATTTACACTACAGGGCATGTGTCATTTATACGGACAAGGACATTAAAACTTACACTTTACTCCGAGGTAGGACCAGGACAATTTACACCGACAAAAACAGGATTCCAGGCGACCAATCATTTTTACCAATCAAACGAACAAAAATCAAATTTACGTACAAATCAAAGCGGACATAACACACTTATCTATAACAAAATTCAACTAATGGAACGAAAATGGCTTTCTAACAAAAATTGCAAAAAAAAACCTGCACATAAAACCACGCATATTAATATTAATTCCAATAAATGGAATGAAAACGGCTTTGTAACAAAACAACCTAAAAGCCCTAAAACCCCGCCATCAAAAACTGTGGTCACACACATAAAGAAATAAGAGATGCGATCCTACCAAGGCGAATTTATACCAGCACGGATCTGAAACAACAAATAAATTGAACAGAACAACATCAAAATATGATTTATATTGTGAACAAGTTGGACAAAAATTTATAGCCTAAAATCAATATTATTAAAAACATTTGCAAGGCTAAAATCCACAGGACCGAGGTCTCAAAACAAATAGCTAAATAGTCTACAAAACAAAAAACTAGTGTATGATATAACCGGCACTTTGAGAGACAAGAGAACATCCCCGCCTAATCAGTATTCCAAACGGAAGTACTCAAAGCCACAAAAAAAAAAAATTAGTTCTTCATACATTTGATTGTTTTTGTTTTTAATAAATCAATCAAAGATGTGGAATTCTTAAAAAATATTAAATTTGTTTCGTATAGTATCAAAAGTTGTGCATTCAAATATAAAATGTTCTGGCGTTTACAACGCAGTGCAAAAGGAGCATAGATTAGACATGTGTGGTCTAAAACTCCTTAAGTATTGCTTGGAATACGTGTGTCCAGTGATCAATATATTTAAAAGCATTATTTCATACGGTTTCATCTGAAATTCTTTACTATTGTACCATGGCTTTTGGTGGGTGTCTGAAACTATTGCCGCAAAATAAGTACCTTTGTTATTACTAATTGTTTGAAATTTATTGTTCCATTCTTGCTTCTCTAGTAGCAGCTTTTTTAGCCGCAAAGTCCGCCTTTTCATTGAATGGTATGCCTACATGGCTTGGTGTCCAAATAATGTGGATTTCCTCAAAATGAGACTTGTGTAAGGTATTGTGAATTTCTGCTACTATAACATTTTTTGTTTTATTCTTTTTTAGGGCATTGATAGAGACCAATATGTCTGTGAAAATGGCTAGTTTTTTGAATTTCTCTCTATTTGCAACCTTAATTGCTTGTTTAATAGCTATCAGTTCTCCCAAAGTGGATGATATATTTTTTTTAATGTCATGAATACTGCATCCTGTGCTGCTGTCCGTGACAGAAGCATCAGTAGCCAGTAAGAAAAAGTCTTTGTACGGCATGTTGACGTTCATTGTACGAGTATATAGCTTTTAATTGTTCGTTAGAATATTGTGTTTTTGAGTTGTCTAGCCGAGTACCTATGAGATGTAAGTTGTGTCTACAAAAAGTGATGTCTGTGTTTAATTTATCAAAAATGTCTTTAAATTTGTTATAAGTGAAGCTGTAACTAGGGTTTATTTTCGGGCTATTTTTCAGTTGTCTTTTGAGGGAACTATTTATAAACCACGGTTTGGTCAGTTCCTTGGCTACCAGCCATTTGGCCCTTACCAAAGGTGGAAGTTCCACCGCGAGAGCATATCTAATAGTATTTGATTGGCAATAATTTGTAATTTTGTGTTATATCCTTTAGGAGCATTTGCATAAGTAGTACAACCATATTCAATCTTTGACCTTACAAAGGCTTTGTAAAAGTTCAAGCTATATTTTGGGCTTAGGCCTGCTTTGATAGTTGTAAGCTTTGAAATAAGATTAACCCCGGTCTTAGCTTCTATTTTCGTTTTAGATACATGGTCTTTAATTGTAGATCTAAAACTTATGACTCTACCTAGAATTTTTATTTCATATGCCTGTTCAATATGAGTGTTATGTACATTAAGGTTAAAAATTTAGTTTTTTGCTTGATGTCATGTGCATGAATCTGGTTTTTGAAAAGTTAAATGATAAGTAATGGATCACATATATTTTGATTCCCTTATTTTGTTTTCTTATTTGTTGAGTGCTAATATTTTGTCTTTATCATGGCTTACTATAACGAAATCATCTGCATATTGGTGGAATCATCATTAATCGAGTGTAGATCCAAGGTGTACAAATTAAATACAATAGGAGACAGACAACTTCCTTGAGGTAGTCCATTATTTATTTCCACCGATTGTTTATCCAAATTGTAGTATCTTTTAGAAAAAAAGTTGTATATCGAATTAATGGATTTGTTTGTATATACAATAGCATAGATTTTAGTTTAGCAAGATCTACACAATTGTATGCATTGGTTAAGTCTAAGACGCATATGAGTATATTCTGCTTGTATATTTTTTGGATGGAAATGTAATGTAAAATTTCATTTAGGCACATGACTGAGGATCGATATTTTCTGTACGCATAACTTTTGGCAGGTACTACCTAATTTTTTTCCATATGGTCCACTAAAAGTTCTTTCACTAACATTTACAGTTTTGCCAATAACTGAGATGAGATCCTAGTAGTTTGTTACGTCATCCGGATTTTTGTTTGGTTTTAAAATCGGTACTATTTTTATCCTCCTCCAACTATCGTTGACGTTGTTGTTATTTAGGTGCTCTTCCAGCATTTGCGCTAGCGCTGTCTTTGCCTATGGTGGGAGTTTTTTTTAACATATCATAAGTTATTCGGTCTAATCCACCAGCTGTTGATTTTTTATTGGGCAATATGCCCTTCAATTTCGCTTGACTAAAGTGAATGTAATCATCCACAATTGACGGGCTGTTTGTTGTTTGTCCATATACTGCATTGATATCAGTCATATCATTAACTTGTTCTTTCAAAAAAATTAGATAAAGAATATTGTTTTCTTCAGGCCAGTTGCATCTTGAAAAGCTGGCGTTTCATTTAACATTTCCTACGAAGTTCCAAGCATTTTTGCTGTGTGGATCTTGATTGAGCTCATCAATTCTGTCTCTATAGTTTTCTTGTTTCGCTTGTTTGGCTGCATCTTTCCATTTCTTTTTTTCCTCCAATGCATTATTCAGAAAATACGCGGTGCATACAAACAAATTTGTCTGTAGACTAGTGGTTTTCATCATCAGTATGTCATATGTTGTTGCGTATTTAACTTTTCTAAAAAGTATATTTTTTCGACAGCTTATGGCTAAACCCCCATAGCCGTCAGGCCCAGCTTTTTCTTTTTTTGGGTCACACACATCTTTAATCGGAGGCCATGCACAACACCAGTGGGTATTTGTGAAATTGTTATAGAAAATGTAAATAAAATGAACTAAATATATAACTACGACGAAAAGATGACTTTAAAAACACAATACTATATTGGAACCTGGTTAATAGTTTTTGGTTTGTATGGCGGCAGCGAACGTTTAAGAGCTTCGATGTGGTAGATTTGTTGCTAGTTGCATTAACTACTTGCAACGGATTGATATAGTCAGACAGAGTTTTAGTTTCATGGTTTAAATGATATTTTTTTTATTTTCGTCATTATTTTGTATGTCTGTGCTTATGTTCTCAACTACCAACATACCCTGTAAAGAAATGATTGGCATGTCTAAATTTTGGGTTTCGCTTTTGGGTTTTTTCTGATTTGTTGGAGTTTTTAAGTTTTTGTCAATATATGGATGTATTTGGCGGGCAGCAGCATGGTCTCCTATATCATCCTGTTTTTTTATTTTTTCTTAGATTTTTCTTGGAAATTGGTTGCGTCTCACCGTTTCCTATTCTTTTGCTATCGGCGTCTTCTGACCGCCATTTTGTTTACGTTGAATTCAAATGCACACTGATACTTATAGAAACTTACCAAATTGAGGTTAGAAACTATTGCAGCTCATCTTTGCGTATAGCTATCTTTAAATTCTTTTTGTATTTTAATTTTATTTTTTTGTCTTAAACTATTCTTTAATAGTCAAAAAATAAGTCATAAGCTAATCTACTTAGATTAAATGTAGCACTAAAGATTAATTCTAAAAATAAATTTTAGGTCTCTTATCCACTCCTTTTATGAGACTTCCACTTTCGACAGTTAATTCAAGGCGAAAGCGCTTTTTTCGCAGCTGAAATATCAACCCTGCCAGTACTGCCAAGATTTCCCGTGTAGGAAAATTTTGGCAGCAATAACGAATAATGGCTGCACTGTTTGGCAAAGAACCACCAATAAACAGCTGATTTATTGACGTTTTATTTCAATGTTTTATTTTGTAAACAAAGTTTGGTTGTTTTGGAAATAACAAATTTCCAGCAAAGCAATAAATCAAATACAAATATATTTAGCTAAACAAAATGTCCTTTCTCTATATACTAAGTTGGGTGTCGACGGTGATGCATATAGTTTTCATTACGATATCAATTGGTGAGCAAATTGTATTTGAACTAATGTTACAATGCATATAATTTATATATTTTTAATAGCGGCTGGTCTTTATTACATTGCCGAGCTGGTGGAAGAGTACACACAAACAGCACGTAAGCTAATCACATTCATGATAAGCGCAACCGTATTTGTTTATATGATGTTTATATTCTTCGACGAACTGCCGTGGAGCATGATTTTATGCGGGTTTGCAGCGCAAACGTTTCATGGAATAATTATGAGCAGCTTTCCATTTATACGCTTCTTGTCAGTCCCTTTTATTGGTGCGGCGATATTTTTAGTTATTAATCATGTTTTAGCGTTTCAATATTTCACAAGCGCTTATTATCCGTTTGTGCAGGTACGCATGTAATGGTTTTTGAATTTTTAATGCATTTTTTGTGTTTTAGGTTCTTGCATATTTTACGATTTGTCTTTGGATGGTGCCCTTCGCACTTTTTGTCTCACTCAGCGCTAATGACAATGTTCTGCCAACGACTTTCAACGACAGCATGGGTTTGTTCAGTGTAAAATGACTCTATTTTCTTACCTGCTAACGCATTGAAATTTTTACAGGAAACCAAGATGTAGTGACAAATTACTTTGCTCGTGGAAAAAAACAAGGACTGCTTTCACTTTTTAACTATGCAAAAGATAGTTTATTGCCCACTCGAAGTAAAAAAACCTTTTAAAGGTTTAATTCTACTTATTTGAAGTGTAAAATATCTATAATGCACGTATTCATATATGGATATGCAAAGCAAGACCTTATAAAGAAATGGACTGTTACCGCTGAGCAATTTGTTTTTGGGTGAAGAATGAAGGCTGGTAATTAAATTATTTATTACATTTGTAAATTAAATACACAAAAATAGAAACTTACACCAAAGATTTTTTATCGTATTCATAAACAGTACAAAATATTTATTCATTACCATAAAAGGACAAACAACTTATATAACTATGCAGTTTAAAATGCGTGTTAAATCCGTATTTTCTAGGCTGGGTGTTGAGATTGCATAGTGATAGCACGCCCACTTTATTTTTTCTGCGTTTTAACGCTGCCATCGGCCATGCCGAAGTAGGCTTTTGTCGCCATATGCACAAATAAACCCGTCTCTACAACGCCTGGTATCTGCAGTAGATTAACATTCATCTTTGCCCAATCACAGTCGCATTTCTGCGGAAAATGCCAGTCCAATATAAAATTACCGTTATCTGTTACACATGGCCCCGCTTTTGCTACAGCCATACGCAATTTCAGTTCACCACCATATTTGGCTGCTATACGTTCACGAATCGGCACATACGCCATTGGTACCACTTCGATGGGTATTCCTTTCTTATATTGCTGTCCCAGGTTTTCTGAATTTTTTGTATAATCTGCAATTATTATCAAGTCTTCTGCGCATGATGCAACAATTTTTTCCTGCAACAAACAACCACCACCGCCTTTAATCAGCACCATATTACGATCAACTTCATCCGCGCCATCAATAGCAACGGATAGCTGTGGATTTCTATCAAGATCACCGAGTGTCAGCTCATGCTCTACAATTAATTGACGTGCTTGAAAACTGGTAGGTACACAGATCACCTTTAAACCTTCCTTGCGTATGCGTTCAGCTAGTCGTTCTACAGCAAATACCACTGTTGAGCCGCTACCAATGCCTACGGCAGTGTTTGTCTTCACCCATTCGTCGACGGCACGTTGAGCTGCATTGCGTTTGGCTTCATTTAGAGACATGCTGCTTTTGTTTTTGCTGGATGGTTGTGCTTTAATAGATTGGACAAATGCTTTTCTTGTAAAACTGTTGGGATTCCAATGACGGTTGTTTGTGTAAAGTAAACGGAACAATGACGTCCTTGTCATGTGTTGGCGTTAAATTCAATGAAATTGTGTGAAAAATATGTGTTTTCCTGGGAGCAGGCAATCGACCAACCTGAAAAACCAAATTTTGTAAAACGGTCGGTCAAGAGGGTCAAATCCTAGTTGGTGTTATCCATTTTTTGACGTTTCTTATTAAGGCTGTGTAACGCTGTGCGGCTTCACGAAATTGCGCTGATACCTTCAAAATCTCTAAAAAATTTCAAGCAACATCAAAGGCAAATACTTTTATGACCATGATCCAATATTTGGTTTCTCAGAAAAGCGGTGCCGCAATAAGACGCTCGCTATATAGCGGCCTCTATGCTTACCGTCATTAGCGGCACCGCTTTCTTGTAAATTTCGATGACAGCAACGCCCAATTTGGCCGAATTTCTTTTAAAGATTTGCTGCACGTTTTTCTGTTTTCTATCTTTATTTCTTTCTAATGCGCCAAGCAGATACAGTACTTCGCCGTCGACATATCCGTCATACGTCAAAATTTAGAACAAAATCTACTTTGCCGTATCCGTCGAATCTGTTGTTACGCACACAAACACACATTCTACTTAGCTGTCAGTTTTTTCAACGTATCGCCGTATTGTATCTGCTTGGCGCATAATACTTTATCAAAACAACAGAAATGTCAGAACTGTTGTTTTCGGTAAAAATATTTTAAACATTTGATTGAATTCGCACCGTTTTGAATATGACGGTGAGAAAAACGTTGCTGAAAGAATTGCCACCGTCATGACGGCCGTAATATTTTAGTCTTTCCGCTATATTACGTTACGGTGAACCTCACCTTCTTCTTAGTTTACACGTAGTTCCTTTTACTTTGCAATGTTTTTGAGAACCTACTCTACCGCTATTTGACGGCCGCTATATAGCTGCACCGCTTTCGAGGAAACCACGCCTTTAGACCAGTGGATTTTTACTTTTTTTTTTCGAATTTTGACAGTACATACACTCATTTCTCAGTGCGATTTTGACATTAAGCTCACAAACTACAAAAACAAAATACGTGCAAAGTTTATGTATGGATGTTTATATGTCCCAATGCCTCCACCTTACTAGTTCCGCCATGTTCCCTACCAACCATGGCTAACCGTGGTGAAACTCCGATTCTACAAATTAACAATTTTTTACTAACACCAACGCATATTTTTGGAATTCGTATGGAAAACAAAAAGTGCCTAAAAGTATGCACTCACACCTACACGGAAAAACATTTTCAACATGGTTAAAAAGTGAACCTCGCCGAACAAAACTGGCCACTTTTTTAACCAGTTGTTTGGTAAGCGCGACTCGCTGTTTATCCAGACATTTATCCACTGCTGGTTGGCAGGGAGATTTGTTGTACGCACACATATACACACTATGCTCGTATCCTGTAGGGGTAAGAAGTAATAAGAATAAAGTTTAAACTTGTTAAATATTATAGTAACTCAAAGTAGAGCTTTGCCTTAGTGTAGTAGCATCAAAGCGAAAAAGTAGCACAATTCAATTACAAGCTTCATTAAATCAACTTACGCGTATTACTTATTACGACTACCAACTCGCACTTGTCGCATTGATGCTGACGTTTTTGTTTTGTTTTTGTATGGAAACATGGCATTTAACTCTTTTATTACACTTCGAAATATTTTAAAGCGACTAAACTGGTGACCGAAAACCAAGTGAGTTAAAAGTACACAAATGCCTCTCACACTTGAACAATTAAGCTATGAATCCAATTTGCATGCAGTATTAAAATTTGCTGTCTCTTGACTTATTCACTTTTTAGTTGATTATTAAATGTTAATGGGCAATTACACGCAAGACTGCGCAAAGATGAAACTTTCATTTTCATTCTGACACCGCCCAGTAGAACTAGATGCGAGATATCCCCAAGAGATGAATAAGAGAGTACTATATTTGACATCCTTTTGGAACAATTGAAGATATTTTTTTCGTTTTCTGCTCTTATGTTACTCTTTGTGGTGTGAGGTGGGTTTCATCGAAGGCTGGGGTAATGCTCAGCCTATCCAGAGTCGAGTAGAGGTCCCACTTCCTTTACTAATAAGAACACGGTGATTTGATGGTGTTAGTTCAGTCGGGCACACACACACACAGGGGTATCTAGTCGGGTGCGATGAATAGGATGGGTCAGTAGCGACGTATAACGTGCCTGGTAGGGTGGATCGGTGCTAATAACGGATGGCGGGTTGGTAGATCGGTATTAATTACCGATGACGTGTTGGTTGATCGGTATGAATCACCGATGACGGGTTGGTGAATGCCGGTGGATCGGTGCCAGGTTACCAATGACCGGTGGATCGGTGCAAGTCACCAACGACGGGTTGGTGGATGCCGGTGAATCGGTGCCAGGTTACCGATGACGGTGCAAGTCACCAACGACGGTTGGTGGATCGGTGCCAGGTTACCGATGAGTTGCCGGTTGGTGTAAGGCGATGGCCCGTGAGTACACACCGGTAAATGTATTTAGTGATCCCGAAGGACTCACCACTGGTCCTGGGAGCGCAGCGGCAACCGTTAGGGTGCTTCTCTACGTCCCGTAGACGTAACCAAAACGTTGATCGATAGCGGAGGGTTGTGCAGGGTAAGGGTGGAAGCTTCTCACGATATGTTGTGGTACTTGCCGTCTCACTTACCGAAACCACACCGTCGACAATTACTGAAGCGCGAATAATCTTCTTATACATAAGGTGGGATGAACTAATTGCGAATTACAGCTGCGCGTAAGCATTTGATTCGCATGAACGAAATCATGTTAGGCGCTTACTTGCTTTGTGCTTTGCTTACCTTTTCATTCGCAGTGGGCGCGTGTGTGGTAGTAAGGTAGAGTGTAGGTGTGAAGTATTGTAATGCTACTTAAAGCGGCATTACAGTGGAGGACAAGGAGAGATATCCCACAACGATGAAAAAGAGAGTACTCTCCTCGATATTCTTTGGAACAATAGAAGATATTTTTTTCATTTTCATAAGAGCAGAGCTACTCTTTGTGGAGGACAAGGAGAGATCTCCCCAAGGGATGAATAAGAAAGTACTCCCCTTAACATCCTTTCGGATCAATAACAGAGATTCTACACTCCGATTTTACTAATCTTGGAGCAATAGGGGAGACCTCCTCAAGTTATTAATAAAAGATTACTCACTTCTATATATTTCTGGAGCAAAAGTAGAAATTTCTCCACCTTCTACTCCTAGCTAACACCATTTTTAGTAAGTCAAATTTCTCGACCAACAAAGAAAAAACATTTTTACCAAAACAAAAAAATAATCAAAAAAAGAAAAAGCTGCGATCGTAGAAATATGTATGAAAAATAAACACAATTTAAATAAAGATTTAAATAAAAATAACAATTGTTTTCCATAGTTATTCCTTTATTTACTGATATGCGAGGTATTTATGTATGAGTTCTATTCCATTGCTTCCATTCCTTTATTTGCTTCCTTAGAAAACTTGAGGCATAGTTCACGAAAAATTTCATTGGCCGTTTAAGAGGAATGTGAAATGCCACCCTTATTACCCTCCTGGGAGGTTTTCTAAAATTCTTCAAAACTTACTACTCGATTGCGATTCATAAAAAAGTAATAACAAAAACACTCTTATTTTTTTTTGGAAGGTGAAAGGGAGTATTCTATTCCTCGCCCTTCTAGGACATGCAATGCTAAAAGGGAGTATACAAAATTATATGGTAATACACAGAAGTATAGGGAGTAATAGGGAGCAGTCCCATACTCGCATGACTCTTGGGCGTCAGCTTAGAGTGTAAACCTGGTAGGGGGACATCCATAAGTTACGTGAGCTTAACGGGGGCCTCCACAAAATCTCACCAAACCTCACTTAAACCGGGGGGTGTAGTCGAAAATCTCACCTTAACTTGGACAAATATGAACTAATTCCTAGGTGACACCAATTTTTTTTTTAACGACAATCTACCAGGAGGATTCGACCAACGCGTGTGGTGGCTCACCGTGCTAAAGAGCTGCTTTGTCATTTGATTGGAGGGTATACACTTCTAAACAGAGTCTACTTGCACTACAGGAACCACAGATGACATGTGTTCGATTATTTCAATCGAAACTGTCCACGAGTTTCCCTGCATTGATCGAACATGTTCAGCGTAAATCTCACTTAATGGGGGAGGCACGTAACCAAATCTCACAGGGGGGCGCGGGTTAAAAATTCTTGGAAAATGGTTCACGTAATTTATGGACGTCCCCTAACTAACATTCAACACATTTTACATGACATGAAAAAAATGTATTTGAAATTTCATTGAACACATAGGAAAAGTGATCAACTAAGGTTGAATTACTTAGGTTATAGCAACAATGGTAGTTAGTATATGATATTCCTGGTTTGTCTGGTTGATGCAATATCCCCGGCTCTGTCGAACTGCATGCAAAAGTAAATTTTCATAAAAAGTGAATTTAGCAGTTTTACAATCTAAGCTGACGTCTATTTTTGAGTTGCTTGACACTACTTTTATGGCCAAAAAAGACTTTGCACCTAATTCAATGGTAAAGTTTTGAACAAGTGGGTCAGTGCGCGATATCAGTGGGTACACACTCATATTTAGGGCATTTGATTTGGTCTGATAAAATCAATGGCACATTTCCACACTTCCAAAAAAAAAAAAGAAAAATGCAAAAGATGAAAGTAAACTAAAAAGAAACAGAGTAAAGAAAATGATGAACATTTTATGCAGAACACAAAACCTTGAACGTGTTTCTACATTTAAAAAATTAAATGTCAATACGATGGTCAAATTAAATGTTCAATTTGGATACGCCTTTTTAATTCCCTTCAGCCAAAAGAAAGACAACAATGCCGCCGACTTCTGAAGATGCCACAGACGCGACAGCCAAATGCCCAGAGGATAAGTAATCGAAATTAGTCTTTTATTTGCCGTTAAATCGACAGAGTGCGGTAAGTAGTCAACGTAGGTAGAGAGTAATAATAATGAAAAAAAAAACGAGGCGAAAAGTAATCAAAATGAGTTGTAAGACGTTTTCCCCGGTTTACGATTTGCACGCGAAAAGTAATTTACTGTCACTTTTATTTTATTTCATTGGTGTGCGAACAGTGTTAGAACTACATAAGAGTAAAATCGTAGAAATTACGATATAAATGGTAGTAAAAATTATTACACCGTAGTAGATTTCTAAATGGTTTCAAAAATAAAATCGTTTGTCTTTCGTGCGAAATAGAAAAAATTACGTGCCCTTTTGTCTGACACTTTTCTGCAAAATGTAATGTGACAATTGTTGGTCTTAAAACTCAAGTTATTGGTGCGTTATCGGTTACCTTATAAAACAGCTGATTCGACCAACCTTATGAGAAACAATGCAATCGATTATTGGTGCTGTATCGTAATTCCCTATCCGTAAAGTAACCTTACCGACCAATTACATGTTGGTTTTTGTCTTACTTTAAGGATACGACTATAGCGATACGCCAACGGCACCAATGTTTTGAGTTTAATTGCCTTAGTTACTGCTTCTTGAGAAAAAGTAGTAGAAAATCCAGCTGTGTGGAGTTAACAGTTTTTTTTTTTAAAAAGCTCAGCCGTTAAGAATTTTAAATTTTATTTAGCTGCAAAATGCAGGAATCTACAAAAAAAATGTTGCTATACGAAAATGTCGTTTTGAGTGAAAAGTGGCAGATTTTACCAACAAAAAATCGCAGTAGGTCATGAAAAATATGTGAAGGCATAGTAAATTTCCAAATCTTCGATAAAAGTTCGAGCCCTGTGTGAGTATGTTACATTTGTCTTGTTTCTGCATTCTTTTCATTTATGTCATTTTGTTGGCGTGGCGGTTGCATATTTCGGTGAATCACGCATGGAAAGATCACTTTAGACGCAATTGAGGAAGTCCATACTAGTGTGGAATCAGCCCAGAAAGGCAATAACAAATCTAGGCGAGTTGTGGTCCTCACAACCTTAGATGTAAAAAACACTTTCAACAACGCAAGATGGACATATATGCTGACTGCCTGAAAGCAATGGTTTCAAATCCCATGTAATCAACAGAAAGTAATCAGAAGCTATTTAAAAGGCCGCCGACTCATCTACACAATTTAAGAGGGCCAGCGGTGCATCAACGTGCGGAGCAGCACAAGGTTCAATTTTTGGTTCGGACTTGTGGAACGCTAGCTACGATGAAATCTTTAACCTAGAAAAGCCCGATGATACACAAGAAGCACGCGGGAGGCTCAACCACGTTATAATATGCAAAAGAGTTGCTGAACCTGCGTCGACTCCAACTCGGGGCTGAAAAAACTGAGCTGATACTCTTAACAAAAAAGCACATAACGTTAGAAGTTGGTTTCGAAACCCTCTCCGGAACTATTACAGCAAGGAAAGTACTTAACTATTGTGGAGTAAGATTGGATGCCCGACTACCATACTGGTCCAAATTCAACATGCGACAGAGAAGGTATGTAAGCGGTTATTGTTACTAAGTAGGCTTATGGCATACATCGGAGGACCAATAGAAAGCAAAAGTAAGCTACTGATGGACATTATCCTATCCATTCTACTATATGGCTCCGAGCTGGGGGAAGACACACTTACACAACAGCGAACTAAATCTCTGAGAGTAGCCTTTGCTTATCGAACCGTATAAGGACCAGCCGTGCAGGAGGCTGGGAAAGTGAACACCTAACCGGATGAACAGCAAGACTGCTCACTGCCTTTAAGGTATGAAGTACTAGAAACTTTGAAGGAGATAACTACAAGGTGGCGCAAAAGTAATCCTCCTATCAGAAAATGCTATAAATTTTGCGATTGGCCCCTAAAGTCAGTTCTGTTTTGACATTTGTGTAGTAAACACATGCGAAATACACGTTAATAAACAATGGTACGCTACACTGCTCCAGAACGCGGAATATTGCTGACTATTTATTTGACCAATAATCGGTCGGGGCCAAACGGTTACTGTGAATGGTGAGCGCTACAGAGCAATGATCAACGAGTTCTTTTTGCCGCAACTTGATGAATTGGGATTGGAAAACATGTGGTTCCAACAAGACGGTGCAACAGCACACACTGCACGTGCCACAACCGATATGCTGAACATCGGAAGCTTACTTTTGCGCCACCTTGTACTACGTTACCTAAATGCTCTCTGGGCACGGGACCTGAAGCAATATGGAAGTGGCCCGAGATGGGCGACGGTTTTAAAATTTGGAGACGTTTTTTAGTCAACGGACACACGGTTGGTGCGACGGTATTAGCTATGTGGCATTAGGCATTTTTTCATCACCACCCGCAAAAAAAAAACCACAAAAGACTTTGGATTAAATAAATTTTACGAATACTATTAACCACAAATCAAAAACCATTCAAGATTTCTTAAGAACTATAGATTAACCTTATTACCGATTGTCGATCACTCTAAATTGTTCGGTGTGGTTTTTGATAACAAAGTGCAAAGCCGCAACAAAATCTTTAAGGCTGGCGTACATCGCCCAAGACAATTGGCCAACCGGTTCTCAGCCACTAATCGCCAAAGTTAACAGAAACAATTTTAATTCCAGTAAACCACAGCATCGTATCAGAAGTAAAGTCGAACACAGGCGTACACAGACACCTTTCAAAAGATGCTTTAAAATCGACAAAGAGGTCTTGTGTCAACTCTCTATTCAAGCAAGTTAAAAAAATTAAATTTTTATTCTTCTTTCGACTAAATTTTGTCACATAATGAATGTCAGAAACAGATATTGTTGCCACAACTCCAACGAAAACTATTTTCTGTTAGCATCAAGTAAAAACCATGAAGTTTTTTTATTAAATTTCAGTGCACCATAACAACAAAATAAGACAGCATTCGTGGAGCTCCAACAAGTTTTCGCACCACTTTTTTTTTGGCGCTGCAGATATTACTTTCAACGCTGCTAAACGAACGATGCGTGGCGTAATTAGGTTAGATAGTGTGAGGGTGCTTTTGTGTACATAGGAGTAGGGCGGAGACAGAAGATAGAGTTGGAAGAAAGCGCGTAATTATCTGATTTTGGTGTGAATTAAACATTAATGCATTTATATTAGACAAAGAGAAATAAAGAAACCAAAGAAAGAAAATAATAAAAAAAAAAAATAAAAAAAAAATTTAATCCGTCCATTGCGAAACGCTTTTGTTTGCAACCACAAACATTCAACATTTAAGTTACAAGCGCAGATTTCGGTTACCATATCTGTGCAATATCTATAGCAATTGTTCTGCTTAAAATCTCATTATCCAGTTGTTGGAATTCCTTTTTATGAACATCAATTCACTCGTTACAAATTTCAAATCTCATTAGGGGAGCCCTTTGAGATTGACCACCAACCACAAAGCATTCCATAAAAGATGTAAATGACCAACAATTTTTCTAATGGGGATCTTTCTCTTTTGCAAGCCCCGCAACCGTGGAGGATACGCTTTAGCGTTCGTTTACGGCAATCTGCACACCGCTCGAATGCAACCCTTGGCATAATGCGAAACAATGCCTGGCCCCTGTGTGGTAGTTGATGTTAAACGATGCGCCGGCAATGGCAGCGACCGCCGTGAAGGTCATTTATTAAGACAAACAGAATACGAAAACATTTGTGAAGCAAATAAAGTTAGGAGGCTAAAAGGGATCCCCGCGCGCCAATAACCACAAATGAATTGTAGAATGAAAGAACCAAAATGAAAATATAAAGAGAATATGAATAAAGTAAAATCAAATTGTAGTAATGTTGATGACGATGAGTGTTTGGAGGAACAGATTTTGCACAGTGGTTCGAAATTAATTTGAAAACACAATGCATGTGAAAGGGTTTATTCTATCTTTTCTGACTTACGGAAGGAGGGGTGAAATTGCCTAGAAGGTTCCATTGGTCATACCAAATCGCAGTTCGACAGCACTCCCCAAAACTTTCCGAGAGTGTTTTTGTCGTTACACAACCACTTTCTCTGCTATGTGGAAGAGAAAGAGAGATGTCCAAACCTCAGGCATATCTCATGTACTGGGTCCCTGATGTGCTGGTCAAATTGGATTGCCTCCCTTGAAGAGCATAAGATAGACGTCTCAATAGGTTTGGGAGAGTCGAAAAGCAAAAAACATTAGGAAATAATTGACCAAAAAAAAAAAGCCATGGAATCAAGCTCATAGTTGCAAAATTTTCATGATCATGTCCAACTCGTATGATATGGAGTAAAGAAAATATATAGGATATAAATTAGGACTTGCCGGTGAGAATAGAAGTATGAAGTGTGTGTTCGATTTTTAGCAGTTGCGCAAATATCAGGTCTCGAAGCAGCAAGTAGGTACAGAGTTATTGTAAAACATCGAGTTTGGTTCTTCATAGGGATTTTTAATTTAGTAACCTCTGGTAACTCTATAACTGGCCAGCTCAAATTAACCAATGATTCGGATTGCGAAGAAGTTAATGTGATTTTTCCAATATTTGACCACTTCGAGCCTACTTTGTCTTAGTTTTGTTCTGCAAATCCACAGCCGATATTTCCAAATGAAAGTAAATACATATATTCGTTCGCTGGCTTTAGACAATCATACCAAATGCCTAGACCCAACAATCATTTCTGTAAATGTTTTTCAAAATAATTTAAAGTAAACTTGCTGCAATAAGCAATATGTAAACTTTTTCAGTTTTAATTTATTTGAAAGTTTCAAGTAAACTTTTTATAAACTTCAAGAAAAAACTGTTACAAATTATTTAAATTTAAAAGTGAAATTCAAATGTTTATAAAAATTCAGAAAAAACTATTCGTCAGTTTTTTTTCTTTTCAACTTAAAATATTTCCAATTCTTTTCAAACAAGATTTTTCATGAGAATGACGGCGAAAAAGCAAAAATCATGGCTGCATCTTAACCACTTCCGTAATCTGGTAATAGTTGGTTTAAGTTGCAGCATTCAATGTATGATTAAAACTTAGTTATTTATTTTATTGCAATAGCTAAATAATGTACAAAATATGGTTTGAATAAAGTTTCAAAAAAAAACTTTTATAAAGCTTGCATTAAAATCTTTTTCGTAGGTTTAAATTAATAAGCTTTTTATCAACGTGTCGTTTCAATTACACAACGTTTATTTTCAAACGTTTTATAAACGAAAAATCTGAATTTTGTAAGCTTAATTCTTATTTCGGAAAGCTTTTTAAAGATTTATTTTAAGTTTACTTTGCTTGTTGGGAATATTCAACGCAAGTAGATGGCAAAAGCAAGTAAGTTTGTGTTAGAGTAAGAAATTGCACCTATCCCTTTTACTTAAAAAAGGTAAAACGCGATTTGATTCTGTCTGCATGCGGCACGCTCATCAGGCTCACCTGATGCTTCCAGCTAGGGAGCGGTTAAAGAGTTCGAACAGATATGCACGCTGAATATACATCTCAGCGCATCCAAACCAATGTGTACTTCACATACTAGCTGCCTTGCGTTTGTGTTGGCTGGACAAGTCTTTGACTCGGACACGCATGATTGATTGAAACATTTTTATGGAATTGTGCGGAGTTGTGGAATTTTATGGTGCGCCTTCACTGTTAAATCTCGCAACATTTTTCTTTAATGCCACAAACGTTTTTGCGGACAATCGTTCGAATGGTGACGAGGTTGATGAAGCTTATGCTGGTAGCTTTGATGTGCTGGACCACAACGGATTTTGTGTATTTCGCTTTGCGCCGGTAATGCGGTACCATGTTATTGTTGTAGCTTGCGTGTTGGAAGGTATGCTGCGTTGTTGGACCGCGCCTTGACGGCAACGTTTAAACATTTAATTCACAATTTTTTTTGTTGCTGATGCCATTTTGATGACAACAAAATTGATTTAATGTCTTGTTTTTGTTTTTGTTATTATTGTTTTTATATTTTTTGTACTTAGCTGTTGAATTAATGACGATACGGGCAGCACAGGTGGTGTGTTTTTGTACGAGTAAGACGATCTTAATTGGTACACGTAGAGAAGTAAATGAGTACTGAATTTTAATATAATAAATAATATTATGTGTTAAAAAAGTTATATGCGAAAAAAACAACAACAAACATGCCATACAACAAGTGGTATCTTAGTGAAGTTCGCGTATGAATTTCATAGTCTATTAACATGCTGAGTGAGCCTAGTTTAGAGCTACTTATCGAACTTATTGAAGTTTTTAATTCAATACAAAAGAAACAACCTTGAGAATTTGCTCAGATGGCATCCAAGTAAAATAATTCCGCTCAGTTGGAAAACAAGTTCCTGTTTCAGTCGCAGAAACTAGTTGTAAAAATGTCTAGTCTAAAGTATTTTTGAAGAGCTTATCCGAAACCTCAAGTTGGTAAAAAAAATGAAACCTAGCATATATTGGCGCCTGAATATCGGAATATACAAGGTGGCGCAAAAATAAGCTTCCGATGTTCAGCATATCGGTTGTGGCACGTGCAGTGTGTGCTGTTGCACCGTCTTCTTGGAACCACATGTTTTCCAATCCCAATTCATCAAGTTGCGGCAAAAAGAACTCGTTGATCATTGCTCTGTAGCGCTCACCATTCACAGTAACCGTTTGGCCCCGACCGATTATTGGTCAAATAAATAGTCAGCAATATTCCGCGTTCTGGAGCAGTGTAGCGTAACATTGTTTATTGACGTGTATTTCGCATGTGTTTACTACACAAATGTCAAAACAGAACTGACTTTAGGGGCCAATCGCAAAATTTATAGCATTTTCTGATAGGAGGATTACTTTTGCGCCACCATGTACTTCGCCATAGTATAAAGGGCTGAACACATTGAATACGGTGGCTACAAATCACAGCTACAATAAAACAAATCTATTCGACAGCCAATGCTTGACTATATGGCTACTTGATTATAATGAAAGCAGCAGCGACAGGTGTGAATTATCTTAAAAAGTAGCAAGGAATTATTGAAAAAGTGCAAATTGTGTAAAAGATACATATACCTTAATAAATGAAACTTATATTATAAGTTATTCAATCTTCCTTTCGTTTTTATTGACAAGAAGAACACAATGCCACGATCTGTCGCTTGTAAAAATAGAAATAGATTTAATCTGGCGACAGCGGCATTGGTGGTTTGTAGCCATGTAGCTATGACGCGCATAAAATAATGATTTACATAAGAACGTGTGTAAAAATAATATGACAGAGGCGCTTTGCAGTCGCCGTCTTGAATGTAATCAGGCCTTATGTCTACTAGTAGCGCAACTTACTCCGAATCTCCACACACAAACCACACAAAACAATCAAATTAAAATACTGCAGTATTGAACGTGAAGACATAAAACACCTAAATTATTAAATATAAAGCTGTTATAACACCTTATCAGTTACTATAGAACGTGAGTTTTAGCTTAAATTAAAGTTTTTAGTTGTAATTTTTGCATTGAAACAACTCTGGACGCGAATTCCTTCATTCCACTCTCTCGCAGTACCTTCATCCATTACCTTCCACTCCGATTCGCAAAAGCAGATGCCAAGCTAGTAGGGATAAACAATGTAAGCGAACACTGTCGTTCAGTTTAATGTGCTTCTAAGCGAGAATAGAAAAAGCTTTTGGACAATGTACTCATTGGTAGTGTTGTTCCGATACCGCGCTGTACTCGATACCTGTATTCATTTCCAAAATAGTATCGACGGAAAGTACTCGATATTATCATTCAATGAGGTGTGAAAACGAATCCGAAGGCTACGCTCACACTACAACAGATTTTGCTCGTGCTACAGCAAACACACATGCACACATATGTAATTTAAATTAGCTCACCACAAGATGTAAACATTACCCGTCCGTTAAAATCGAAAGCCGTCGTATCGGACGAGAAAAGTCGGTGGCAGTGTGAGCATAGCCTAAACATAAAAACTTAAGATTAAACAAAATCACGATAAGACTATGTACAAACTAAAGCATAAAACGGCTATTTTCGTATAAAACACTTCACATAAAACAAGTGCGTTCATACCTGCGTTTCTTATTTTCAATTGAGAACAATCTAACAACCCTGTCGGATTATTTTACTCAATTCAAGGATAGTGAAAATGTGCATTATTTAATAAAATGTATTTAGCATTTCTGTTACATTTTATTTAATTGCGGAGGGGTGATCAATATTAAAAGGGACTAGGTTAGATTCTTCACATCGGCCTAAGAAAACGAATACGTTATGTCTGCAGTGTATGCACGGCATTATAATCACTTATATCAAAAGCAGTGTTCTGGCATGGAAAGGGTACGTCACTACGTCTTTCGACTATTATCGATAAAATTTAGTACCGACACCGATTGGAAGTAGTTCTCGGTGTTGTTTCGGGATAAAGCAGACCATTTTCATCAAGTTTTCGGCGACAATTTCACAAGGCGGAAACTAAGGTTTTCAACATATTTTGCCTTGAAAATGAGACTGAGCTCCAAAACACGCCAGTGTGTACATGGTACAAGGCGAAGACAGAAAAAACGACCAGAGTAATGGTGAATTAAAATTTAATGCCAGTTTGATACTGACGATCTCGATACCTGTACTTGTACTGGGACAATCTTTGAACATTTTTTATAGCCTTGCATTTATAAGCTTTTAAGCAACGTACCGCTTCGATTATACTTATATAACGCTTGCTCTTAAACGTTTTATAAACTAAAAAGTAAGCTTGTTTTGGCAAGCTTTTTAAATATTTATTTTAAGTTTACTTTGCTTGTTGGATTCAACCTTTTTAGTTACCAGTGTATTTTCCATAAATTTCTCTCAGTGTATGCATTGTTAACATTTTTTGAAGTTTCAGTTTCTCTTAAGCACTCCAAAAACACATACAAATACACGTACATAAGTACATTATACTTGTTCAATTATGTAGAACAATTGAAAGTATAAATTGTCATGTTAAGTAGTGCTAACAAAAACTCCAAGACAATTATTGCTGTCAACTAGATTTCTTTTCTCTCTGCTATGTAAAATGTGCACGCAACGAGCTTCAAGCTTTCAAGTCACTCAAACACAAAGAGTTACCCCAATGAATAGAGTAGTATTTTGCTGTCAGTGGTGATACTAAGAAATGAGAATCGTGATAATTGGAGGCATAATGATTACGACTACTTGTTAGTTGTCAAGTGGCACAACAACAAAGTGCCGCAGGTTGACAAGGGAGTTACGTACCTAGTTATACCTGAAATGGATAATTGTGAAAACTAATTGTAGTATTAACTATTGAAAAGAAATCTGAGATAGAGTAAGTGTGTGTTTTGATAATTTTTTATTGGCATTGTGTGGTTGTGAAAATATTTAAAATGTTGAAGTACGCTTGAATTTCCTTTTGATTATTCTCTATAATATTTTTAAGCGTTGTTCAGTTTTTTCTGTAACTGGAAACCATAATAGTATTCAAATTTGCTGTCCTCTAGCGAGAGAATTTAGCATAATAATAAAAATATATCAATGTTTTTTGTTCACAACCCCAATAGAAAGTATATATCAAGTGTTAAAAAAAAACATATTTTCTCTCAATGTACCGTTAAACATGCTTAGCTCCAACTTATCAAAAGGGGTGTTTTGGTCCACAAGTCCCCGATACCGAAGGATCTGACTAAATCTAGTAAAATTCTCAAAATTAGATTTTAACTACTTACAGGGACTATAGCATGTCGTCTCCCTCTTGCTATTTGACACTTATGAAGTGAGTTCAATAGGTTCAATGCCGTAATTTTCTGAGTAAAACTAGTAAAACTGGCAAAAGCTAAAAGTTCGCTGAGAGCGAGAGAGTAACACTAAAAGATACGGGATTGATTTTTGGTTTAAAAGGTAGCTTCTGTCATTCCATTAGGTTATTTGCAAATAACTCGAAATTGATAAGTGCGATTAACCGAAAATATAATAAAAATGACAATAAATAAGACGATTTAAAGATCAAATTTTAATAATCTTGTTGCAAATTTTTTGTCAACGGCACAACAGCTGAACGCTTGACAGATTTACCAGAAGTGGTTAAATAAAGTGCTTCTGACTAAGGGCCGTTTTCTCAAGTAAACTTCAAAATTTATCTACCTGGTAAATAAAGATTTTCTATACAAAAACTGTTTGTATCGGGTCGATACATTATAAAGTTTACTTGAGAAAACGGCCCTAAAACTTTCAACTTTTGGCTAAAAGAGCAAATATTTAATCTCATTTTTTTGCTTTCAGTGGTGATAGAACCGAGTACGAGAGTGATTTTCTGTAACTTCTTACTGATTCAAGCTATTTCTGATGTATACACGGCAAAAAATTTGAGCTTAAATTTTAAACCATTCGTAGGTTTAAGCAATTTTTCAAACGTTTTTGTAATAAATTGCAAACCGTTCAAAAACCTACATCAATTTTGAATTTATTGCGAATTAGAAACAAAACTGAATTGAAAAAACCGTCTAAAATTTTTTTAATTTCTTTTCATTTATTTCTGAAAGCTTTTTCAAGTCCTTGAATTTTTGTCATTACAGTTTTGTATGCGCCGTAGCTCAGTGGGTAGAGCAGACAACTCTGATGCGGGAGCGTCGGTTCGAGTACTGCCAACTGATACAAATGTTTTTCATGTTTTTTAATGGTTAAGACATTTCTGGTTTAAAATTTAAACTCTTTTCTTCACGGTAATTTTCTCGAAAACTGGCACAATTTAAATTCTAAATCAAATTTGGCTTGGGCATATGTGTAGCCCAAACAAGTTTTGAATTAAGGTTAACATTTTTACCTGTGTACGGGATTGTAGCTAATATCTCACCATAGTACTTTACCATCGTTAGTCACAGGTTCTTTATATTGTTTTGGAAGTTCACAAGTCATATACCAGCCTTAACCGCGCATTAAAAAAAATGTCAGATTTCTTAATTCGAAATTCCTGTTTGAGTTTAACTAGATATGTGCATCTACTATCATGCTTTAACTGTCGGTTTCGATTTCGATTCCGCTAAACAAAATTGGAAAAATGAGATTCAGGTGCCAGTAAACGCACTTCCGTAGCACGCCTAATCATAAGTAAAAACTTACAATAAACTTACTTTTAGGCACTTTGGTTATTTTTTACAAACTAATAAAATTCTGGTTAAATTGCAATCAATTTAACGGCGTTCTTCAGATAAAAGCCATACAATAATTGGTATAGTGCCGCCACATTAAATTTTCATTTGTTGCACTCTGTCGTTATTTCAATTAATTTAGATCTGCATAATATGTTCATTTGTATGGTTAAGTGAAGAAATATTGTTTCGCTTTTTTAAACCTTTAACTTTAAATATTTATATACAAATTTATAATTCACACATCATATGTGTATATTTTTAAAACAACAAAAACCTTACAATTTGCGCATATTTCCATACAAATGTTGCTTCTACTTTTACCAATTGATTTTATTGAATTTGTAATAAAAAATACAGAGTAGCAGCTGCGTTTAAAAAATTGCAACAAAAACTTTAGCATTTCAAATGCATACAATTTTATTTAAACAAAAGTTACCTTTTTCGATTCTTTGTATATCTAGCATAATTCTCAAATAATGCATTAAGTAAAGGGTGTTTTTTTAGGGGTATAGAACTTCGAATTGCAATAAAACACAAGAAAATCGTTTTAAGGTCCATCAATTTGGCTTTATTGGAAGGATAATTTTATCCCATTAATGTTTAAATATGATTTCGGGCATGTGGCCGCCGCGGCTGGCTCGAATAAAGCCAATTCTACAGGTCCAATTTTCAACCACTTTTTCGAGCATATGGGGCCGTATGTCGGCAATAACGCCACGAATGTTGGCTTCCAATTCCCCTAACGTTTCTGGTTTGTTGGTGTAGACGAGCGACTTCACATATCCCCAAAGAAAATAATCCAATGGTGTCAAATCACACGACCTTGGTGGCCAATTGACAGGTCCATTCCGCGAAATTATGCGCTCATCGAATGTTTCCTTCAATAAATCGATTGTGACGTGCGCTGTGTGGCATGTAGCGCCGTCTTGTTGGAACCACAACTCATCCACATTCATGCCATCCAATTCGGGAACAAAATAGTCGGTTATCATGGCTCTATACCGGTCTCCATTAACGGTAGCTGCCTCTCCAGCATTATTGCGGAAGAAGTATGGTCCAATGACTCCACCAGCCCATAGAGCACACCAAACAGTCAGTTTTTGTGGATGTAATGGCGTTTCAAGGGTCTCATGTGGATTCTCTTCACTCCAAACGCGGCAATTTTGCTTGTTGACGTAGCCATTCAACCAAAAATGAGCCTCATCACTGAACAAAATTTTGCGATGAAAATCAGCATCGAAATCAATCTCATTTTCGGCCCATACACCAAAATCACGACGCATTGCATGGTCTCGCGGCTTTAATTCTTGCACAAGCTGGATCTTGTAAGGTCGCAAGCCAAGATCTTTGCGCAAAATCTTCCATAAAGTTGATGGACAAAGCTCCAATTGCTGTGCACGGTGGCGAATCGATTCATTCGGGTCCTCTTCAACACTTTGCTCTACAGCGGCAATTGTTTCTTCGGTGCGCACTGTTCGACGTCTCTGCGGATGCGTATTATCACATAGAGTAAACGTAGTGCGAAAACGATCCATGGTTAACCGAATTAATTGCTCTGATGGACGATTATGTCGACCATAAAATGGACGGAGCTCACGGTAAACTTCGCGAACTGAACCATTATTTTCGAAATAAATTTGCACGATTTGCAAGCGTTGTTTTTTTGTCAACCTGTTCATGATAAAATGGCAAACCAAACTGAACATAAATGACATTAGAGTTGCCAGATTTGACCACAAAATGCCAGTTTTATCTCTATTCGAAAAACAAACCTGTAAAAAAAAAAACCCTATATATGGAGCAAGTGCAAGTTTATTGAAATTTTTTTATTTCTTGTAAAATATTTTAGCACAACATGAAATGGCTGAAAAAAGTGAAATGAAAAAGAAATAGCAACAAAAAACAATTTGGTACACATTACAAACGCATTAAAAAATTCGCACTTTTTGTGTTGGTTTCTTGCGCAATCGAGTAAGCTATTAAGCCAAGTATAAGGGCAGTAAGGCAGTAGAGCAGGATGCAGCGTACGAAAAGAAGAAGCAGATAAAATGAAATAAAAAGAAAAAATATTAATTACTGTTTAAATAGCAGCATTCAGTGAATTTACGGCAGCACGGAAAGCAAAAAGCAGCCAAATTATTCATTCACCTGTAGCGCTGCTCTTAGTGCCCTTGTAGATGTGTCAAGAGTTCAACACAACGTTGTTATAACTTTTAGTTTTAGAAAATATTGAATGCATGTATCTATTTTAAATAGATAATTGGGGTTTAGAGATTCGTGAGTGTTTTTTTTTTTTTTGTAGTTATCAAAGTTGAAGCGTGAAGCTCACAACTGAGTGTAAATGATAACCACCTTGCTGGGTATTTCTCACTGTCAAATCGTAACTTAGTTGGAATCGACCTCTTATGATTTCAACAAAATTTGTTGTGGAGTTTTCGTGTGTAATAACATGACGTTCTGGCAGAGGAAAGAAATAAATTTTTTTTTTTAAATGTTATGCAACTTCAAAATTTCACTTTTTTAATATTTCGAAAACTTTGCCACTTTCAAAGGGAATAGGTAGAGGTATGAAAAAATATTGTGAAAAAAATTTTAAAATTTCTAGTTTTAGAAAATTCTCGATTTTTAGTAAATTTTCGATTTTTGAAAACAAAAAAAAAACAAAACAATACGCCATTAAACTTTGGACTCACCTTTTTTTTAGCATACCTCTGATATTTATATCTTAAGATATCTTGAAATTTTCAGTGTGTTTTTTGTTTTTTCAAAAATAAGTAATTTTTATTTTTTTCTAAAATTTTTTAAACTTTCTAGTCGAGTTCAATTAATTAAACAGAAAATTACCAAATTTTGATCACTGAACACTATTTTTCGTAGTACGCGGGGTGTGAAGGTAGTGTTGCCGGCCTACCACACCAAAGGTCCATGGTTCGAGCCCTGGTACAGGTAACATCAAAAGTGATTTGAAAAAAGTTTTTCAAAACGGGGTCGCCCCTCGGCAGTGGTTTGGCAAACTCTCCGAGTGTATTTCTGCCATGACAGGCTTCTCAGCAAAAATTCGTCTCCTTTGTAGATGACGTTCGGAGTCGGCAAAAAACTGTAGGTCCCACCAATTTGTAGGGAAAATTCAAATCGGCACACCACAAATTGGAAGAGAAGCTTGGCGCAAAAATCTCTTAGGAGGTTTATGATGATACTCGTAATACAAAAAAAAATGTCTAGAAAATTTAATGGCGAACATAAATTTTTTCGATTCTGAAAAATGGAAAATTTTCTAAAATTAAAATGAAAAAATTTTTTGTTTCAAAATATTTTCCCTCGATTCCAACTATGTGACGATTTGACATGGAAAGACCCTGCTGGGATTAAAGTATTATTGGCAACACTGCCCCTCTATGTATGTAAATATTGTGCACTATCTCACATTCTTGTTTAACAAAGAGGAAGTTTCTATAATTCTCAGCAAAAAAGATGCGGAATGGATTAACTGCTTTGTGGTATATTGTGCACATAATGAGCGGTAAATCCTTGGAACGAGTTTTTAACTCTGAATTTGCTATTTGACAAAAAGATCCGGGGCGAAGGTAAATTTTTGGTATCTGAAACGGTAATGTTTAAAGCAATTACCATTAAAGCTGTGTACACGAACAATGGCACTACCCAAGCAATAAGATGAAAACCAGGAAGTGTTGCCATAGCGTTGAAATGTGATAATGCAAAAAGAAAAGGTAAAATTTGAAATTGCTGGAATGTAAAAAAACTATTTAATATGTTCATGAAATTACCTTTTATGTAACATAAATACAGAAATACGAAAATCCAAATGCTCTTTACAAATAAAAATAGTCACGCGCACAATTTTCAGCCAATATTTGGCAAAAAGTAAATTAATATATGTATGCAAGTGTGAAATTTTAATTTTATGAAATTTTATTTGCCATTTTTGAATTAAAGCAATTGTATAAACAGTAAATAGAAAATAATTATTTGGGGATTTCTATGATATGCCACGAACAATAAATATCATGCAGCACTGAAAATAATTTTATTGACAAAATGGCAATTGTAATTGTATTGTTTACACAATAATAAAAAAACAAATTAAAGTTTTTTTGATTTTATTTTGCTTTGGTATTTATCCTTGCAAAAATTTAATATTCTACAGATTTGCAATATGCGCCAGAATATATTTATCATATATAAAATGGTAATCCAAGTTTTTAATAGTTTTTATTTGAGTGCAAGAAACGATGGAGTATAAGAGTATCCCAAGAAATTTTTTTGTATATAAAAAGGTTGTCCAATTTACATGACAATGTTCTAGAGAAGGATTACCTACTCCATGGTCCTTAAAAGTACATATAGTCCATCTCTTGCTTTGATGTTGAGTAATCTTTTGGGAGAAATTTGAAAGTACTCTTATGTAGATGCTTCATGAAGTATTCTAAAGCAAAGAATTGTAGTATTTCGAGATGGATGTACATAGTATAAGTGGTCCTCTCCTAGGACATCGCCTTGCAAAACGGACCACCGTTTTTTACATGAATTAGGATGAATATTGGAGTACCCTAATACTCCTTAAGGAGTACTCTTTAGATTATTATTACGTTTTTTGCAGATACTTTAGTGACTGCTTTGGTGTGAAGAATTGCTTGCCAACTACACCGCAGATTCCATGTTCAAATACAGAGTGCAAGACGGAAAAATAATGTTTTAAAATTAAATTTTGCCTTTTTCATCTATTATGTACCCATTTCACTATATGTTTACCAATATTTCGAACAAATTTTTATTGCCACCACTGTGTACAGCGGTAAAATGTATTCTAAACTTTAAGTTAGCCATCTACCAGTACATCGTTGAAAATTGCATTCAGTTTTATGCAGCGGACTTTGAGTGATGCACGAGCAAACAAATAGACAAACAGACAAACATTCCAAAAACAGCGTTTTTGGATTTTATTATTTTAGTAAAGACTCTTGTTAACATTTCGCTTTAACATCTATCGGGCTGATACGCTTTGTAAACATACCCTGCAAAAAATCGTGGGACTGATCTCTAAAGAGAGTGAGCCGGGATCAATACCTTTCGTCTACAGTGGGCTGCAATTGATCCCAACTATTCCGTTATAGGCATAGTTGAGATAAGTCGATTTTAATTTCTGTAGCCTACTTTTAGGTGTTGCACGTAAACTTGTCCGACCGTACCCGTAGAAGAACAAATTGAATCTTACCGACACTAACCTATTGGGCATGAAAGGGATCAATTTGTCTGATTTTTGTTGGAACGATTTTCCGTCATCCCTTGTCAAGTTTGGTTTTGTGACAAACCGGTTTCGGCGTTCTGCCATTTTCAATGCCTAGCTTCGTTCTGAGAATGACGGAAAATCGTTCCAACAAAAATCAGCTTACTACCCTGTCGGAAGATCAACACAACAAAATAAATCATCAATTTGTCTCTTCATAGGACATGCTCACACAAAAGATATCACTTCAATCCATACAAAGAGATCAAAACTGGCAGGAAATGAAGCTTTCTTGAAATGGCTACCAGATTAAAATCTTCCAAGACAATCACACAGGTTATCATAAAATTTCTTTCTACACACAACATGGCTATAACAGGAAGAGCCATAAATCTTCAACAGAATTTTCAACTGAATACTCTAAGAGCCATTCCATCTTCTTTTGACGCCTTCCATGATTCCATGAGTCATATAATGATAGATTTATAGAGTCATTTCCTCAATTGCTTACTCAGTCAAAAGTAGCATATTTTGGCAAGATTGATTCTAAGTTTAATTTCCAGTGATGTTTATTTCGAGTTTTTTGATATTTTTTCAAATGCTTCTCGCTTTTCATCAAGCTACCTAAATGACCTTTAAAATTTCCACAAGTTATAAATATTTTTATTTTGAAATTAAATTTTTTAGCCACACTTTGCATATTCACACTTGTTCTTTCCAATTTAATTTTCCTCACCATAAGCCTGCTGCAATTACATAGCAGCAGTACTATATCCTGACAGCCAGCATTTGTAGAGCCTTCCATGTCTTTGCCACTTTTATATTTTCACACTCAATTTTCATGCATTTAACATTTTCAAAGTATCGTATGGCAATTGCAGTGCAGCGTAATGCAATCATGTTGTTACCATACAAGATTCCACCGCACACACACCCATACATCTATAATTTCACCTAGGAACTTTGAAAAGGAAACCTCGGCATCGTAGGAAGACGGTACTAGGTAATCATTTCATTATAAACTTGCGCCCATTTTACTACGAACAAAATATGTAAAAATTGCAATAGAAGCATCAAAAATGCACATACTCGTACACCCAATACCTGCCGTCATACGAGCCACACACTCACGCATACACCTACAGTGCCACATTACACCAAGCACTTGTTTGTGTAATTTATTTGCCGTAACTTGAGGTATTTTCCTTACAGCTTTATTTCACTTCCTTCGCTTACAACGTGCGAGTGTATGTGTGTTCGAGTGTGTAAATCAGTGCCGCTTGGCCTTTTCCTACACAAAAGGTCTGCTTCTTGTACTCCTCAGGGTTGAATTTCGTTTTACGCGAATTGCACGAAATCGATAATTTATTAAAGGTGATTACGGTTGCGGCCTGTTTGCGTGTTGAAGCAATTTGCGAGAAAATATAACTGGATTTGTATGTTTTTGTAGTCGCAGTGGTCGCGTAACAGTCAAGCAGCTGAGCCCATGGCTGAAATATGGGTATTCATGAATTGTGTGCTGATCAAAGTTGGTTGCTGTTATTTCCCTGTAAAAAACGTTGGAGCATCAGAGTACTCCAACACTTATCCTCATTCATATAAAAAAGGTGGTCCAATTTACATAGCGATGTCCGGTGATTGGATCACCTAATCCTATTCGGTGTACCATTTACTTTGCTTCCGAATAGTCTATAGAGCACCTACGTTGGAGTACTTTGAAAATGCTGCCAAAAGATTACTCTATAGAGTATTCTAGACGAAAGCGAGATGGGAATATGTGTCCTTTTGAGGACCACCTACTCCCGCTCTCGCTTTGCTGTTGAATACTCTATAGAGTAATCCCATGGGAGTATTTTGAGAGTACTCTCACGTAGGTGGTCTATAGAGTATTCAAAAGCAAAGAAACGGAGTACTCCGAGATGGATTAGGTGATCCAATCACCTTTTTTGCAGGGTTGTACTTGCTCAGTGTGTGTGTGTGCGTGGCAGCGTCCATTATTTGATTATATTCACTTTGCATATTTACATATGAAAATTGACTATGTATTTGGTTGTTGGTTGGGGCTTGTACCAATAAATGAATTCCAGTGGGCAAAGTGCCAAACAAGCTTTTGCGCTGGCGCTAATTGATAACAAGCTGGCGCAGAGTTGTGATTTCGGTTTCGGACTGATTTGCACGTCTATTAAGTTATTATTTGAAAGCAAATTGGCTTTTTTCCATAGTACTTGGTGGGCACATAAAACTAACCATAGTTGGTATTGAAATATAAGCAAAAAAAACGTTGTTTATAGGCAGAGAGATAGAGAGCGAGAAAGGAGAAGGGGAAGAGAGCTGGATAGGAAAAGGGGAGGAATGCTGTATAGGAAGAGGGAGACGGACATCAACATGCAGATAAAGAAAAAGAAGTCCAGCTGAAGAAAGAGAGAGATGGAGTTGAAGCGACAGAGGTCTTGGTTGACTTAGAGGCAGAGGTATAGCTATGGGTAGAGAAAGAAGAAAGCCTAGATAAAGAGGTAAAGGTACATGTACAGGGAGATGGGGTTAGGGCGATAGAGGTCGAGGTTGACGCAGAAGTAGAAAAAAACCTAAATAAAGAGGAAGAAGTACAGCTACATGCAGAGGGAGATGGAGTTGGGGAGATAGAGGTCGAAGTAGCGGTAAAGGTAGAGGTCGAGCCATAGGTGGCTATCCAAGCAGAGGTAGAGACAGAGGTATAAATATGGGGCTAGAAGAAGAACTATAGTGAGAGGTAAAGTAAGGCTAAGAGAAAGAATTACAAGAAGAGAAAGAGCAAGAGAAAAAAGGAGAGAAAGAGAAGCAGCGGGAGAGTGAAAGGAATAATATATATAAATGGGTATAAAATAGTCTAGAAAATCCATGCTTAACCTAGGCCGAACCGGGGGCATTCCAACATTTTGGCCAACTTTGACTTCATCCTTGATAAGACAGACTACTGTGCGCCGGTCTTAGCCCCAGTTGCCGCCTTTGATACTCTCATACCATCTATCGAGATGTGGGATGAACAAATTTTCTGGTGCAGGAGTCTGGTGAAGCTGTTAATGGACGGGTCTAAGCTGGATGAGAAGGTCGCGTGTGCTGTCTTCTGCGAAAAGCTGGATGTAAGCAAAAACTTACGTTGCCCGATAACTGCAGTGTCTTCCAGGCGGAGGTGGCTACGTTCAAGGATGCAGTGGATGAAATGCTACTCAGTGCCACTACTGTTAGAGAATTCAACGTTTACTCGAGTAGTCAAGCGACTATTTTCCTTACAATAGACAACTCTGCCTCCCAAGGCTCTGGTATGGAAGCCGTATGCTGTGAATGGCTTGCCTAGTTTTACTTAAGACCGAAGTAAAAACAAAGATTCATTTTTACTTCACCTCCTTTCGCTGATTTCGCTGTTTTATCTACAGATTAAAAATATTCCAAACCATTTAGCAGATTTCCCCAACAAACAGCACTGGCTAAGAGAATTGTATATATTATATTAAATCATATGGGAAAACCTATACCTTGTAGGAAAGTTCACTAGCTCTGAAGCAGTGGGCTCCGAGTGTACTTAGAACTTAGAACTAGTACTAGCAGCTACGCATAAATCTGAAAAATCAAAATTGCGCTGAAGCACTTTAAATTGTAAAATCCAACTCTAGTTATTATCTACTGATGACCAAGCTGCGTCCATGGAAGTCTTTGTTTTTTACCGTTTACCTTGTCATTGATTTGCCTACAGGGTATACATCTAAAAGCACAGCATTTCAACCCGTATTTCCATAACCAAGATTGTATGAAGCATATCACTCTATTATTTTTCGCTTTTGATTTTATTTACCTTTACATAGAGGGGAAACTAGAGTTTGCTTGGTATAGAAACAAATGAAAAATTGATTTTGCAACAGCATCCTGACTGGCACAAGGCTCTGTCAATTACTATGTAAAATGAAGCTATGTACGTATATTGTGCAACAACACTAAATACTACTACAAACATAGCTTGAGATGTACTTAGCAATATTGTAATGAAAAGTGCACGGAATTCATCTCAACCCAGATAGGTATACGGCTTTGTATGCATATTCATACATTCTATATATGTACACATGTGTAAATGTAAATTGATCGCCAGTAGGAGTGTGGTATGCGCTAATAATACTTCTCTCATTCATTCAACACCTTTTAACACTTATTAGTAGAATTGTCAATACATGAGAAATGCAAGTAAAGCCGCTTACATGAAGACGAAGGCGAATTACTTAATTTGCAACAACGAGCAATGCATAAAACGCAGCAGCCATAGTATTTTGCTCACAGTGGTAATAGTGAGTATAGCAACCCTATCATTATCAGCTGCTGTGAATGTATGTACGAGGGTTGCCGTCTAAATTTTTCGTCGTTTAAACACCTGTGATGAGCTATACTTCGATATTTCATCGCAAAATTTGAAACTTGTGGCGTAGGGCCAAATTACTTAGAGTTCGCGAACCTCAGACTTTTCCAAAAATTTAAACAGAATTTTGTTAGTTAAATAAAGATCAAGGTTTTGTCGGAGAGTAATTTCTCATATCTACACATTTTTGGACTATCCCGTTATAGGGCAGTTTAGCAAAGTTACGCGTAACAAAATGTAACATCTGCCTGAGTATAATGTTGTTGATGTTGGTTCTATGCATATCTGAGTTTTAAGTGAGGTTTGGCTTAGTATGCGTGCATAGAAATTCTTGCTTGTCTGCATGCTGAAATATGACGTTCTGATTATGTGTGTGTACTTGCTGGTGCTGATTGTTTTTACGTTGTTTGATTTTCCTTCAAAAAATCATGCGACTTATCTCTAAAGAGTGATCCGCGATTAACACCTTTTGTCTACAGTGGGATACAATTGATCCCAACTATTCTGTAATAGGCATAGTTAGGATAACTAGATTTTAATTTCTGTAGCCTACTTATAGGGGTTGAGAGTAAACTTGTCCGACCGTACCCATAGGAGAAGAAAGGGGATTTGTCCGACACTACCTTTTTAGGCATAAGAGAGAACAATTAGTCGCTTCATACGACATGCTCAAAGAAAAAAATAAAATATAATAAAATAAAAAAAAATTAAATAAAATGAAATAAAATAAAATAAAATAAAATAAAATAAAGTAAAAATAAAATAAAATGAAATAACATGAAATAAAATAAAATAAAATGAAATAAAATAAAAGAAAAGAAAACAAAATAAACTAAAATAAAATAAAATAAAAAAAACTAAATAAAATAGAACAAAACAAAATAAAATAAAATCAAAACAAATAAAATAAAGTAAAAGAAATAAACTAAGATAAAATAAAACAAAATTAAAATAAACTGAAATAAAATAAGGTAGAATAAAATAGAGTAAAATAAAATAAAACAAAATAAAAAAATAAAATAAAATAAAATAAAATAAAACAAAATAGAATAAAGTAAAAATAAAATAAAATGAAATAACATAAAATAAAATGAAATAAAATAAAAAAAATAAAATAAAATAAAAAAACGAAATAAAATAAAATAAAAGCAAAGAAAAAAAAACTAAAATAAAATAAAATAAAAAAAACTAAATAAAATAGAAGAAAACAAAACAAAATAAGAAAAAAATCAAACCAAATAAAATAAAGTAAAAGAAATAAACTAAAATAATTAAAATAAACTGAAATAAATTAAGGTAGAATAAAATAAAATAAAATAAAATAAAATAAAACAAAACAAAATAAATAAAATTAAAAATTAAAATAAAATTAAATAAAATGAAAAAAAAACATACAGAATAAAATTAATAAAATTAAATAAAATAAAATAAAAATAATTTAAAATAAACTAAAATAAAATTAAATAACGCAAAATAGAATGAAATAAAATAAAATAAATTAAAATAAAATAAAATAAAATAAATTAAAATAAAATAAAATAAAATAAAATAAAATAAAATAAAATAAAATAAAATAAAATAAAATAAAAATAAAATAAAATAAAATACAATAAAATAAAATAAATTAAAACAAAATAAATGAAAATAAAAATAAAATAAAATAAAATAAATTAAAATCAAATAAAATAAAATAAAATAAAAATAAAATAAATTAAAATAAAATAAATTAAGTACCATGACTATAAACGAGCTCAAGGCCAATTCATCAATCATTTATTTTGCCATAATTTATTATTAACCCACGAAATGAGCTCAAAAAGTGATTAGTGTTTAGACGAAACTGAGTGATAAGGCTGAATTTTTACTGTGTAAAATTCAAATCAAATCACAAATCCTTCTAACCCCAGTGGCGCCTATTAGACACAGGATTACGCAATCATCTTTTTACTTTTTGTTTTCCTAAAATGTTACGACCTGAAGACCAGTTGAGTAAAAAGTACCATAGGCTGTATACTTTTGTTGCTTTCAATTTTTTTTTGAAATCAAAATAATAAATGAGTAATAATTTTTATTAACTGGTCTTGAGCTAGTAAAATCTACAAAATATGTAAAAACTATCTCTATCTCTATGGCGCGATATACAACAGGTATATCATCATAAACCTCCTAAGAGATTTTTGCGCCAAGCTTCTCTTCCAATTTGTGGTGTGCCGATTTGAATTTTCCCTACAAATTGGTGGGACCTACAGTTTTTTGCCGACTCCGAACGGCATCTACAAAGGAGACGAATTTTTGCTGAGAAGCCTGTCATGGCAGAAATACACTCGGAGAGTTTGCCAAACCACTGCCGAGGGGCGACCCCGTTTTGAAAAACTTTTTTCAAATCACTTTTGATGTTACCTGTACCAGGGCTCGAAGCATGGACCTTCGGTGTGGTAGGCCGGCAACACTACCTTCACACCACGGCGGCCGCCGTTAAGAATAAAATAAAATAAAATAAAACAAAACAAAATAGTTATGGTAATTGTTGTTGGAGCAGTGCTCGAATTTTTATGTTTGTTTGTCAATTGATATTAGAGGAAAAATTACAACGATATGCACAGCGATGGTATGGGATGACATGTTTCGAAGTGCCCAACTTCTCATCAGACCCCTTCTCGGACACTGGGATACGAACCCAAGTGTCTGCACCAAAGCCGCTGTTAGAGTTCTCTAACAACTAAGCTATGATGCCCTGTAATAAATAAATTAAAAAAATTTAAATAAAATGAAATTAAACATACAAAATAAAATAAAATGAAATAAAACTTACAAAATAAAATTAATAAAATAAAATAAAAAAAAAATAAAATAAACTAAAATAAAATTAAATAAAGCAAAATAAAATAAAATAAAATAAAATACAATAGAATAAAATAAAATAAATGAAAATAAAAATAAAATAAAATAAAATAAAATAAATTAAAATAAAATAAAATAAAGTAAAACTAAAATAAAATGAATAAAAAAAAATAATAATAATGAAAAAAAGAATAAAAATTAAATAAAATGAAATAAAAAAATAAAATAAAAAAAAATAAATAAAATAGAACAAAATCAAACAAAATAAAATAAAGTAAAAGAAATAAACTAAAATAAAATAAAACAAAATAATTAAAATAAACTGAAAAAAATAAGGTAGAATAAAATAAAGTAAAATAAAGCAAAACAAAATAAATAAAATAAAAAAATTTAAATAAAATAAAATGAAATAAAATAAACTAAAATAAAATAAAATAAAGGAAAATAAAATAAAATAAAATAAAATAAAATAAAATAAAATAAAATAAAATAAAATAAAATAAAATAAAATAAAATAAAGTAAAACTAAAATAAAATGAATAAAAAAAAATAATAATAATGAAAAAAAATAAAAATTAAATAAAATGAAATAAAAAAATAAAATAAAAAAAAAATAAATAACAGAACAAAATCAAACAAAATAAAATAAAGTAAAAGAAATAAACTAAAATAAAATAAAACAAAATAATTAAAATAAACTGAAAAAAATAAGGTAGAATAAAATAAAGTAAAATAAAGAAAAACAAAATAAATAAAATAAAAAAATTTAAATAAAATAAAATAAAATGAAATAAAATAAACTAAAATAAAATTAAATAAAGCAAAAAAAAATAAAATAAAATAAAATAAAATGAAATAAAATAAAATAAAATAAATTAAAATAAAATAAAATAAAATAAAATAAAATAAAGTAAAACTAAAATAAAATGAATAAAAAAAAATAATAATGAAAAAAAATAAAAATTAAATAAAATGAAATAAAAAAATTAAATAAAAAAAAAATAAATAAAATAGAACAAAATCAAACAAAATAAAATAAAGTAAAAGAAATAAACTAAAATAAAATAACACAAAATAATTAAAATAAACTGAAAAAAAATAAGGTAGAATAAAATAAAGTAAAATAAAGCAAAACAAAATAAAATAAAATAAAATAAAGTAAAACTAAAATAAAATGAATAAAAAAAAATAATAATAATGAAAAAAAATAAAAATTAAATAAAATGAAATAAAAAAATAAAATAATAAATAACATAGAACAAAATCAAACAAAATAAAATAAAGTAAAAGAAATAAACTAAAATAAAATAAAACAAAATAATTAAAATAAACTGAAAAAAATAAGGTAGAATAAAATAAAGTAAAATAAAGAAAAACAAAATAAATAAAATAAAAAAATTTAAATAAAATAAAATAAAATGAAATAAAATAAAATAAAATAAAATAAAATAAAATAAAACAAAATAAAATAAATTAAAATAAAATAAAATAAAATAAAATAAAGTAAAACTAAAATAAAATGAATAAAAAAAAGAATAATGAAAAAAATAAAAATTAAATAAAATGAAATAAAAAAATAAAATAAAAAAAAAATAAATAAAATAGAACAAAATCAAACAAAATAAAATAAAGTAAAAGAAATAAACTAAAATAAAATAAAACAAAATAATTAAAATAAACTGAAAAAAATAAGGTAGAATAAAATAAAGTAAAATAAAGCAAAACAAAATAAATAAAATAAAAAAATTTAAATAAAATAAAATAAAATGAAATAAAATAATTTTTGTAAGTATAACGAGCTCAAGACCAGTTGATAATAATTCTTAGTTAAAATAATAATAATTAACTAAGAATTATTATCAACTGGTCTTGAGCTCGTTATACTTACAAAAATGTGTAAAATGAACAGACCGTAAAACCAACAACAAAATGAAATAAAATAAACTAAAATAAAATTAAATAAAGCAAAATAAATAAAATAAAATAAAATGAAATAAAAGAAAAGAAAATAAAAAATATAAAATGTAATAAAATAAAAGATTTTTTACATATTGTTGTTTTGTTTAAATTATTTGTCTAAACAAATTGCACTGCGGGACAAATAAAAATGAGTTAAAAACAAAAAGTTATCGTTTTCTACTAATCATAATAAAAAATTCTTAATCTAATACTTAAAACACTTATGTATATATTAGACACTTACCTTAAGTTGGATTAAAAAATATTTATAGAAAAGCGGGTTTCTATTCCAAGCAAAGAAAAATTAAAAGAAAAACCAACAATTTACTAAGCTACCCATGTGCAAAAATACATACATATGTCTACATTGTTACCTTTAAAATCTTTTCAACGCTCTTGCATTGGTGCAATCAAATTCTTTTGCTCGACTTTTTTGTTGCTGTTGTTGTAGCATTGTTCTCTTAGAGTTATTGCAATACCTCATTCGTTATTGTAGTTTTCGTTGCTTTTTTCGAAAATTGCACATACCAGCCATGGTGCACACAAGTCTGTTTATAGTTAGTTGTATGCTGTAAGAGCTTTTTAGAAAATTGCTTCAACATGTTCATGCCCTGCTTCCTTTTGAGTATCCTCACTTGAAGTAAGTACTTCCTTCTGCTTTCACTTGGCCATTTGAATATTTTCACAATTTCCACATTTTCACGTTGCTACATCTCGTCAAGAGGTTTAATCACATAATACGTTGCCGTATCATTGCCTCAGGAGTGTAGCATATAATATTTGCTTTTTTCTATTTTTCTTCATTTGCTTTATCTCAGCCTTCAGGTGTGAATGTATCAATAACACAAATGAAAAATTTCTTCATTCGGCTAATGCTTTTTTCGACTTTTTTCTCTCTTCTTTCTGAATGGAAATTTTTCTTTAGCTGTTTTTGTATTTTGGACTCTTTAAGTTTTATTCTAATAATTTCGCTTGTTTTGCGCTTTTGTAGAATTTTATTTGTTTAAGGGGTTTCTTTTTAATTTGAATCAAGTCGCGAGACGAATAACAAGTGCTAATCACTAATGCACTCATTTTTGTTATTGTTTCGAAAAATTTATAAGAAAATAATTCTTCAGGTCAAAATGGCCTTAAAAGCGCGATTTCACAAATTAAGATGATTTTTATTAATTTTCATTTTAATGATGTTCGGTTCATTGAATTTTGCATCGTTTTTGACCATAGCACCTGGAGAATGCCATGTAAATTCGTGTAATAATGCGTATGAGTACGGAGAATAGAATTCTGGGACTAGTTAAAACTTGTCCTAAGTCGACTTTGGCTGTTATAGCTACAAAATTAAACCCCTGCTCGCAGAATGCCGAAATGTTTCTCTTAGTTCCAACACTCGCTAAAGGCTTTCATCTCAAATGTCTCTCTGCGGGGTCTCCGAATACAACAGTATTGATGGAAACAAAATAGCTGATACGATTGCCAGGAGGACAATCTGAACAGATTGATCCGCAACCAAAACCTTTTGTTTACCGTGGCCTCTAATTAAGCCCACATAGTTGGGTTAAATCATTGTTAATTTGTGTAGCCTACTTATAAGTGTGGAAAGTAGACTCGTCCGACCGTAAACGCAGGGAAAACGAGAATTTGTGCGGCATGAAAGGGACCAATTAGTCTCTTCATAGGACATGCTCAAACAAAAGGGATCACTTCAGCCCATACAAAGAGATCAAACTGAGTTTGGCAAACTCACCGAGTGTATTTCTGCCATCGAAGGCTTCTCAGAAAAATTCATCTGCTTTGAAGATGCCGTTGGTAATCGGCAAAGTGGATGGATGGATAAAAAAAAAAAAACTTAGTTCGTAAATTTTTTGTCACGCCACTGTATCTATGCTCGCAATTGATTTTCAATTTAGCTGATGTTGACAAAAAGGTTAACCAAAATTTACAGAGGCGTGCTTTGATATTTTTTGAGAAACTGAGTGCATTTTGCTTCATACAAATCTTTTTGAAAATACATTTTTCCCTTAGGTACCCTACTTTAAATAAATATATCTTTTTTATTTATCATGTGATTCTGAAAAAGCAAAGTTTTGCAAACGTCCCAAGTTACAGGCTCTCTAGCAGGAAAGTCTTATAAAAATACATTTCTTAGTTTCCGAGATCCTTGCGTTCAAACAGACAACAAATTCTAAAAGTGGTTCGGAGGAACTTTAAAACATGGCTTAGGTCAGCTTCAATAATTTTTTCAAAAAAATATTAAGTATATAGTACAGACACGATTTTGCTAGAGTTTTATTATAGTATAGATATTCTCTTTTATTGAAAATGGCATGTTGGAAAACAGTTCATCCTTATCTTTTTCATTTTCAAAAGAAACTCCAAAAATTTTCCACGCTAAACATGTTTGACCATAAAATCTAAAAAAATTTATAAAAAGTAATTTAGTCAATATTTCCCACTTTTTAACTGGAAACCTTAATGCGACAAACTGAATGAAAAATTAATAAGTTTGAGTGCAAATATTTTCTACAAAAAACTTTCTCTTCCACAAACAAAAACCCGTTGAGTTCGTTGAACGGCAAAATATGCACAACTTTGACAACTGATTTCATAACGTCAAAGTAATTAAAAGGAAGTCAGAAATTGTAGTATTAAAAATAAAATTTTCATGCACCACATTCATGCTATAACTTAGTCAGGCCGCAAGTGTGCGAGGGTTAGGTTAGGGTATACAATGATACCCAGGGCCGATTTGTTGTGCAAGAAAAACTTACATTTCAAGTTGAAAATTAATTTGTGCAAAACGTCAATTTGCATGAAAAATACATACAATACACACAGTCAAAAATATATGCACCAATACATATATATATAACTGACGGAAAGTAAGGATACATTTGAAGTAAAGACGGCAAAGTATTTGAAGAGAAAGTGGTGTAGTAAAATACAAACAAACAAACAAACGAAAAGGTACCACGAGTTAAATGCCAGACCACGGAAACACTCAACTACATTCAAACTAAGTGGTGAGGATGGGTGAATTACTGGAGTTTGTGCTACGTGCTAACTATGAAGTGAACTCGTTTGAAACTTTGTGCGCAGTAATGGCAAAGCCGGTAAGCAGACGTTAAAACTTTAACGCCAAGCAAATTGCAAAAGCGCATTTTGTTAGCAAATGCACTAGAAGTGCACAAAACGAGAGCAACAATAACAAAAATATTGCAACAATTACAACAAAAACACAAAACTATATGGAAATCAATGTGAAATATTCGAAAGCATACAAATAGGCGTAAAAATACGCATTTATGAAGCATAGACACAACCCTGCTAAAAATAGTGGAACTAATCTCTAAAGAGAGTGGTTCGGGATGAGTACCTTTGGCCTGCAGTGGGCTACAATTGACCCCAACTATTCCGTTAAAGGCATAGTTGGGATAAGTCGATTTTAATTTCTGTAGCCTACTTTTAGGTGTTGGAAGTAAACTTGTCCGACCGTACCCGTAGGGGAACAAAGGGAATCTTACCGACACTAACCTATTGGGCATGAAAGGGACCATAGGACATTCTCGAACAAAAGAGATCACTTCAACCCATACAAAAAGATCAAAACTGGCATTGGTCGCAGCCCCTTTGCGACTCATCTTGGAAACATTCTAGACAAATCACATTTTTTGCAGGGAAACAACAGTAGATCCTTTAAAGTCCATAACATGTACATACATATGTACATATATATATATATATATATATATATGCACATACATACATATTTTCCTCTTATATGCTATTATATACTGAATAAGTACGCCGAACGTTGAGCACTAACAACATTAACGAAATTTGTGGTGTACATTTAGGTACTACACACATTTGATAGACAGTTTGATGTACGACAATAAAGTAATAGACTTACTAACTAACTGACTGACAGACAGACATTTTCACTTGCATGTATACATAAGCAACACTCAAACCAAGAGTCCATCAGTCCGTCAGTCAGTCAACCGGTAGTAAAAACACAATGAAAGCATTGTATGTAGTGTGCATGTGTGGGCGTGTACATAGGTATATGTGTTTGTCTGTGGCCGGCGAGGCGTGAACTAGCACCGCAAATACCTCAAAAGTGTTTATTAATATTTTGAAAAGTACTCACGAACTACAGCGCGTCATTCTGACTAGACAAGCGCATATCAAACAGATACAGTTCTGAATGATGGTATGCGGTGGCGTATGAGTAAAATGCAGTTATATACTTTTAGATCGTATATTTTCGTAACATATGTATCTATTGTGCTCGTACCCTACAGGGAAACTAATGATGCTGCGACGATAGGTAATAACCGCCAAAGTAAATGTTTAGAACTTTTCAGCAGATGCTTTTCAAAGTAAAAATCGTTAGCTAAAGTCAGACAGTTTGATTCTTGGTAAATCTAAAAGTTGTTGAGAAAACTATATAAAAACTGTTGTCACAATACATCTCCGTACGGAGGAAGAAAACGACGGAAGAGCTAAATTTAGAACAAAAAAGAAACAAAAAATTAGAGTTCAGAATTAAAGCTAGAGTGCTAAAAAAGCCGTAACTGAACAAAACTTCAGTGCATCTTCAGCTGAGGTAGATGATTTTTAAATCGAGTCCTCAGATACTCATTGTTTAGAAAAAAGGCGTAAGTACAAAGTACTCATGAAATATTATATAATTTATTATACTTTAATTTTTTATTTTATTTTCGGTTATTTAATTTTTTTATTTTATTTTATTTTACTTTATTTTATTTCATGTTATCTTATTTTATTTTATTTTATTTTAGTTTATTTATTATATTTCACTTTATTTTATTTTATTTTACTTTATTTTATTTTGTTTTATTTTATTTTATTTAATTCTATTTAATTTTATTACAAAATAAACTATGCAATCATCAGCGAACCTTACAAGGCCAGAGACAGCTGGTACATTGACGAATCTGGCGCTGCTGCTATCTGGATAGTGGACGCCAATACCAATGTTACTAATCGTGCTGCCGGGCATGGCTACGTCCGTGTAACTGTAGCGCGAACAACTTTTGTTAGCTGCTACCTGTCCCCAAATGACCCCATTCAGAGGTTCAAAGAAAAGCTGGAGCTATTAGAAGACGACCTACGGGACCAAACGGGCAACCTGGTCATCGCTGGAGACTTCAACGCTAGAGCAATAGAATGGGGCATGCCTCAAACTAATACCAGGGGAAAACTAATTCTGGAAATGGCAGCCCGACTCGGTGTGGTCGTACTGAATACGGGCACGACCCCAACATACAGGCGCCCGGGCTTTGGGTACTCGATCCCCGACATAACGCTCGTCTCGGAGAGACTCTTTCCAAACGCGGTTGGGTGGAGAGTGATGGAGGACCTTACTGGCAGCGACCACAACTACATCACCTTCCAACTCGACCATCCTGGTCAGAGACCGGCAGCGAACGCGTAATACAAAACCCGTAGATGGGATGCAGCTAAAGTTGACGCCACCAGGTTCACCGGAACAGTGCTGGCGAAAGCCAGACGGATAACCGACGGCACCAATACGCCACATGCGGCGGTTGAAGAAACCATGCAATGCATGCGCCATGCTTGCAACGTCTCTATGCCACGAATAGGAACGTGGCGAGGCAAGAAGCAGGTATATTGGTGGAATAGCGAAATCGCGGAACTCCGGAAAACATGTCACAGAATGCGAAGACTGGCGACGCGCTCACGTGGCAGATCCGAGGCTCTTGAAAGGGCGGAGGCGTACAAGGGGGCGAAAAAGGCTCTCGGCGCCATAAAAGCAAGCAAACTAAGATGCTGGAAAGATCTCTGTAAGAAAGTGGATCAAGACCCCTGGGGACAAGGGTACAAAATAGTTATGAAGAAACTTCGACCACCAAATCAGACGATGGACGAAGATGACATGAAGAACATCGTGGAAGCGCTATTCCTCACGCAACCTACTAGAGAAGAGGAACATGCAGCACGAGATGACCGCAACGTGGTACCTTTCAATGAAGAAGAGCTAGAAGAGCCCTGCGTAGCATGAGGGCTGGTAAAGCCCCAGGACCCGATGGAATACCTGCGGAGGCAATCAGATTAACTGCTAATAGTTGTCCAGAGCTCTTGTTACACATGTATAACAAATGTCTAGAAGCAGGTGTGTTCCCCGCCAGATGGAAGACAGCACGGCTCGTCCTCATACCGAAAGGCAAAGGGGACCCAAGCTCTCCATCATCCTTTCGCCCACTATGTATGCTCGACACAGCGGGAAAAATGATGGAGAGCCTTATAAAGCAACGTCTAACAGCAGCCATAGAAGACGAGGGTGGACTCTCCCACCGGCAACATAGCTTTCGGAGAGGGCACTCCACAATAGACGCCATAGCAGAAGCCATAGAGGCAGTCCGGAAGGCCGAGACGGCAAGCCATCAAGCAAGGCCGGTGGTACTATTGGTGACGTTAGATGTTAAAAACGCTTTTAACTCTGCCAGGTGGGAAGACATGCTTGATGCATTAGAACGCTCCTTTAAGGTCCCGATATACTTGTTAGATATATTGAGGGACTACTTAAGAGACCGCTGTCTAATCTATGAAACGACGCACGGCTAAAGAAAGGTGAAGCTAACAGGCGGGGCAGCACAAGGGTCGGTGCTCGGCCCTGATCTTTGGAATGCTACCTATGACAGTCTCCTTCGAATGCAGATGCCAGAAAGCACTTTTCTAGTTGCTTTTGCAGACGACGTGGCTGCGGTGATAACAGCACGAAACTGCGACCTGGCACAGCTTAAACTGAACCAAGTGATGCGCAGTGTAGACGAGTGGATGAATAATCACGGCCTCCAACTGGCTACAGCCAAGACAGAGATCGTGATACTAACGAAAAGAAGGATTCCCACAATCACCAACATGAATGTTGGGGATCAACACATAGAGACGCGCCGCTCTACGAAATATCTAGGGGTGAAATTGGACAACAAGCTGACCTTCTCGGAGCATCTAAGAAGCTCCTGCGAGAAGGCTGTGAAGACCATCGCAAGTCTGAGTCGGCTAATGGCAAATACAGGTGGACCAAAGCCATGCATAAGAAAGCTGCTGGCGTCCGCCTCAGATTCTATACTGTTGTACGGTGCAGAAGTCTGGGCGGACGCAATGAAATTTGGGAAGTATCGGGCCGCTATTACCGCAGTCCAACGTAGAGGGGCCCTGAGAATCGCCTCAGCATACCACTGTACGGTCTCCGCAGATGCTGTTCTGGTCATCGCGGGGACTATACCGATATATCTCCTCGCTGAGGAAAGAAAAATGACTTACGACACTCGTGCAGAGGTACGTAGAGACGTTGCTGCAACGCAGGCGCGTGGTGATTCGATCCGGCGGTGGCAACTACAATGGAGCAGCAGTGCTGCTGGAAGGTTGACCAGGGTATTAATCCCCGAACTAGAACCATGGCTGAACCGACCTCATGGAGAAGTCGACTTCTACCTGACCCAGTTCTTAACCGGACACGGTTATTTCCGTGAATATCTCCATAGAATGGGCAAAGTTCAAACCCCGAACTGCACCTACTGCGGAGCCATAGACGACGTACGCCACACCTTCTTCGAATGGGAGCAATTCGCAGAAGAAAGAAGGCGGGTGGAAGAGACAATTGGCGAACTTTCCCCGGGCAGTGTCATTCGCAAGATGACCTGCGAAAACGTTAGATGGGACATAGTCAGACGATATGCGAGGAATGTCCTCCTTGCGAAACGGGAAGACGGTTGTCTAGCCAGTTAGCGTGAGAGTCGCCATAGAGCTCATGTAACGCGCTTCCTTACCTGAAGTAATGCTAAGCGCGGTCCCAGGTAAGGAAGAATGCGCGGGCCGTGGGAGGTTAGGTTTTAGTGCGGTATACTTCAAGATAAGAAGGAGTCCCACACTCGGAGAGTTCCGCTGCTAGAGCATCTAGTAACGAGGGCTCAAACCCGGTTAGTGCATAAAGCATTTCCTCCTCCCACGAACAAAAAAAAAAAAAAAATTTTATTTAATTTAATTTAATTTAATTTAATTTAATTTAATTTAATTTAATTTGATTTTATTCAATTTTATTTAATTTTATTTTATTTTATTTTATCTTATTTTATTTTATTTCATTTGATTTTATCTTATTTTATTTTGTTAATTGATATTAGAGCAAAATTACAACGGTATGCACAGCGATGGTATGGGATGACATGTTTCGAAGTGCCCAACTTCTCATCAGACCCCTTCTCGGACACTGGGATACGAACCCAAGTGTCTGCACCAAAGCCGCTGTTAGAGTACTCTAATGTGCCATTTGCTTATTCCTTTTATACATTCTTTGGTACATATATTTTATATGTCAACTCAAGGAAAGTGTAATATTTTTTAGGCGCGTTCATAGAACAGTTTTAGATACAGAAGGGCTTTTTTGCATATCAACACTTCCGTGTTATTTGTTATGCACCCGCACTGTACCTGTATCAACTATAGTTATGGTGATTGTTGTTGGAGCAGTGCTCAAATTTTTATGTTTGTTTGTAATTGATATGTTTTATTTTATTTTATTTTATTTATTTTATTTAATTTTACTTTATTTTATTTTATTTATGGGCGATATTGACCGTCCAACATAGCTCGCCAGTCGTTTCTTCGTTGCGCCAACTGGCGCCAATTACTTAATTACTTTAAATAATTTTTAGTTTATTTTCTGTTATTTAATTTAAAAATTTTTTTTATTTTATTTGATTTTACTTTACTTTATTTTATTTTATTTTACTTTATTTTATTTTATTTTGTTTCATTTGATTTAATTTAATTTTATTTTATTTTGGACAATCCTAAACCAGGACAGTTCATACCGAGTCCAAAGATGTTTACGCATCAAAGATCCTCCACAAAATACTGAAATAGGGTGTGAAAAAAAAAAAAAATTCCTTTTCAAGATTAATTTCACTTGCAATGGAAATTACAATATCCAATAGAGATTTATGCGTACGGAAGTAGAGACTTGTCCTGCAGGGTATGTTCGAACATAAGTGTGTTTGTGTATGTATCTTCGAATTTGCATTGCATAAGTTCATGCCATTCATTTAAGCAATTATTTTCCAGCTCAACCACAAAATACATTAGGAATTCTACAGTTTTTTGTAATTGAGTCAAACGTTTTAATTTTTTTATTTTTCTATGTTGTTACTTTTTTTACTTTATATACTGGCATGTAACTAATTTTTGTGAGTTTCTTGTGGATTGTGGAAGATAAATAATCCGAAATAGCAGAATAAATATTTTATATAAAACTTTTAATTGGCTGAAATCGAAGACAAACTTTAGCCAGAATTTTGTAAAAATTTAATATATTGTTAGTGTCGAAAAAGAATAGATGGTCGGCTACTAAGCGATTAGCGATCATCTAGCAAGTGTCGAACCGATTGCGAGTGGCCAACCGATCGCCTAATGAGCGACTGTGAATGCTTCCCTTTATTGGCTAGCAACAGCCAGTTAGTATTCAGCTCTGCTAGTATACAATTTAAACATTTTTTATATTCAATAGTGTTCGGCAACCCATTTGCAGGGAGAGAGCGAATTCGAGCATTTTATTGGAATAGAGAGTTGCTGGTTTCTGCTAGGAAGGCACATTTTCATTGTAGAATTGTCGATTTCAAAGATGGCGCGATTTTGAAGAAATTCAGAGATATGGCAGGCGAGAAGGGTAAACTTTCAATCAATAGATAATATTTATGGGGTCAGAAAAATGATTTGGTAAATATAATAATTGACTGATTTTTAGTTGTTCGTTGTAGAAGAAATAACGCTCTTAAACATCTCAAAACTATTTTAACTCACTTCAAAATACAATCTATATATTTTCGCATATTTCTATATTTAAGTGCTAACTAATTAATTGCCATCTTGTCTGTAATTTTTGTAACACCATACACTGAAAGAACTAAATAATTGTAGTAAATAAAGTAATCAAAAATTTACAAATAAATATGTATTCATGTGCCTTACATAAATAGTAATATCATGTACTTTTCGGAAATGAAATCAAACATCAAATATATCACCACGTCCATGCAACATACAAAAATTCACAGCTCCTTATCGATTTTACAAGTGGCTAAGATAAATAAATCTCACTTGGATAAAATTGTCGAAATTCATGTGGCCAACAATATAGTACTAACTAATATTTCACTATACGAGGTGTGTTCAAAAAGTATCGCGAATTTTGTGTTTTTTCAAAAATTATTTATTTATTCATGAATATCTATTTTGTCCCCTTGAAAGTAATCCCCATGAGATATTATACACTTGTGCCAACGGTTTTTCCAATCTTCGAAGCACTTCAAAAAATCATTTTTTTGTATCTTGTTCAGCTCCTCCTTCGATGCCGTCTTTATCTCGTCAAGAGAAGCGTAACGTCGTCCTTTCATGGGCCTCTTCAGTTTAGGGAACAAGAAAAAGTCACAGGGGGCCAGATCTGGGGAATACGGTGGCTGCGGCATCATTAGTGTGTTGTTTTTGGCCAAAAAGTCGCGCACAAGCAACGATGCGTGAGCAGGGGCGTTATCGTGGTGCAAAAGCCAATTTTTGTTCTTCCACAAATCCGGGCGTTTCTGGCGGATTGCTTCGCGCAAATTGCGCATAACTTGCAGGTAATATTCCTTATTGACCGTTCTTTCCTGTGGCAAGAACTCATGATGCACCACGCCCCTGCAATCGAAGAAAACTGTCAGCAAAACTTCCACATTCGACCGAACTTGGCGCGCTTTTTTCGGTCTTGGTTCGTGCGGCAGCTTCCATTGAGATGATTGAGCTTTGGTTTCCACATCATAACCATAAACCCACGATTCGTCACCAGTTATGACCCTCTGGAGCAAATTTGGGTCGTCGCGGACAGAGTTTAACATCTCATTAGCAATGTTCATGCGATGCTGTTTTTGGTCACAATTGAGCAATTTTGGTAAAAAAATAGGTAAAAATCGAAGACTATCCAAAACACGTGCAAGCAAAGCAGCTGTCAACAATTAACTGAACATTCAAAATGGCCGAGCTTGTCGGCATAAGTGAGAGACATGAGTACCAACATAACGCCACAAAAAATTCGATATTCAAATATACCTACCAGCGAAAATTCAAAATTCGCGATACTTTTTGAACACACCTCGTATACATACATGTGTACATTTATTTTTATATGCATGAGCAGCAACAACAATGTTGTTAAATATTTTATGTAATTGGTACAATGTTATAACAACAACAACTATGAGCATTAAGGTATTTGTTTGGTAGTAGGTGGGTCCGAGCGAAACATACTAATCTTTCCAATAAGTCTCTGTTCTGTGTGTTGCATTACTATAACTGCACTTACAGTGGTGTTCGATATAATAGTATTGAAATTATCAATTGGATGTCGTTCGACGAAATAAAAGACAGCGGTGTTTTTAATTTTTTCATTTAAAATATAGCAAATTTCATAACAGAAACCACATAAAAAGAAATTTCAAAATTTACACAAAGTTCAGGAAAGTTAATTCAACTTTTAAAAATTTACCTCAAAATTTCCCCCGAATAAAAAATTTTTTTTTTGCCAAGAATGTTGGGTATTTTTTTTCCATACAAAATTAGTTTCTATTCATGCCTTGTATGGAAGAAATCACTCAACACCCTTGAGGAAACAAATTCTGAAAATTTATAGAAATTTTTGAGCGAGTTCTAACTGGCACAATACTAAAACTGAGTGGTCTATAAAACTGCGTACTTAAAAATTTTCTAGAGATTGTGGAAAAAAATTTGAAAATTTAGACTGGCATTTTTTAAGTTTAATTAACTTTCCTGAACTTTATGTAAACTTTGAAATTTTTTTTTTTTTGGGTTTCTGCTATGGAACTCGTTATATTTAAAATGAAAATCACAGCCTCTTCTTATTTCATCAAACGATATTGATTTCAATTTCACTACTTTTATATTGTACACAGCTGTATATGTATGTATAGGTTTATATTTGAGTTTATATTTATATTTATGTTATGTGCTTATATTTATGGCTTTATTTGTATGCCATTCGAAAATTTATTAGGATTCCAATTGCATTGAATACCAACGTCACTATCACTGCCATTGTGAATTGAGTTTATGAAACTTACCCAGTAGGGAAAAGAGCCTGATATGATACAATGCTGTAGGTCACACTACTTACTTTAAATTATAACTTAAAATTTTTCTAGAAAAAAAAGTACACCCCGAATTCTAAATATAAGGCAAGAACTCTAACGTGTTTACTGCGACTGCTTTTTTTATTCGTAAGCACTTAACAACCTTCAAGGAAAAAGTAGGAATTAAGCGACTTATGAAAAAAACAAAAAATAAAGAAATTTTATTTCAAAACTTGACATTTCCTTTGAAAATAAAATGTGAACTTGTCGTTTGGAAGATATCAACCAAAATTGTGAGCGCTTATACAATTACAATTTGTTTACAAAATTTAGCAACTAAAATTTCTTTCCAATTGAAGTTTTTTTTTCAAAGGTAGCAAGAAAATTTTATCTAGCAGCGAAGTGACGAATAAAAAAGTTTTCCTCATCACAACTCGGAATCCATGTGATTAACATTATTGATATAATAAGAAAGAAAAACTCAGAAAGATAGGAAATGCATATGGATTCTTATTCAGAACAGCAGAAGCCTAAGAAACGATTATTTTAATTTTTGCCAGTCTGTCTGTATGTATGTTTGTGCATGCATCAGTAAATAACTACAACATGGAATTGAATGGTTTCTTTACCAATGCATTGCTGCAGGTCTGTGTTGAAATATAGAAAAAATGTTTTTGTTGGTGCTGTACTCGTATATGCTATTTTTTGGATACATGACGAAAACACGCATGACGGCATCTATCTTCTATCTATATATATAAAAATTAAGTATCTTTCGTATGACCGCGATGAATGTCTTAACGGCTAAACCGATTTCTATTATGTAAAAATTACTTTCTTGCCCTTCTCTGTGGCAGGATTTTCGATAAAAAAATATTCAACGCTTTTAGTTGTTACTGCCGAAATATGAAAAAAGCTGAGACGCAATTTTTATTGAGTTTTTAGTAGGTTGTATGCCACCAAACCCCTTAACCGATTTGGTTCATATTTGGAATAAGTGTTATTGCTTTAAAAAACGTTTCTACCAAAAATTTACTCGATGGATGGCGCTGAAGTCAGTGATAGTGACAGTGTTAGTGATAGGGATAGTGATAATGACAGTCAAATGATAGAGATAGTGATAATGATAATGATAAGGATAATGATAGTGATAGTAATAGTGATAGTGAAAGTGATAGTGATAATGATAATGATAGTGATAGTCATAGTGATAGTGGTAATGATAGTGATAAAGATAGTGATAATGATAGTGATAATGATAGTGATAGGGATAGTAATAGTGATAGTGACAGTGTTAGTGATAGTGATAACGATAGTGATAGTGCTAGTGATAGTGAAAGTAATAGTGATAGTGATAGTGATAATGATAGTGATAGTCATAGTGATAATAAGAGGGATAGTGATAGTCATATTGATAGTGATAGTCATAGTGATAGTAATAGTGATAGTAATAATGATAGTGATAGTGAAAGTGAAAGTGATAGTCATAGTGATAGTAATGGTGATAGTTATAGTGATAGTGATAATGGTAGAGATAGGGTAAGATAAATAAGAGATAAACGATATGTAAAATGAGAAGCAGATGAAGAGGAAGAAAAAGAAGGTGGGCAGGCAGAAGAATGTGGATCTAATATGAGAAGGGAGAGTTAACAGCATTTTTTAACAAAAATGTTTATAAACATTTAATACAATCGGAAATTTGTTGTAATGTTATATGAAATATCTGGTGTGAGCTTGGTAAGACTTAGGTACGATGAACTAGTTCCCATTTAGCAAGGCTTTTGTTCCGGGCCAGAAACTTCGTACAGCAGTTATTGACTTCCCTGCAGGGTATGGTAGGTGATTTACATGTCTTTGTTAAAATCTGCCAATAGAGCAAACTGTTGTTAGGCTAACTCCCAACTAATATCTATGTAAATACTTATACGAGTATGTAGCACTCTATCTACGTCTATGTGTGAACACTTGTACTGGCTTCATTATTAGGGGGGCGCTTTATTAATAGTATTTAGTAGCAGCACCAAGCGAAACACACCACCACATTTGCCCATATTACCAACATTGAATTGGTGATGCTCATAAATTCCTAGCCAACTTGTGAATGTAGTATATAACTGGAACAAAACCACTTAAACCGAATAACAAGGCGGGCAAACATGTAAGCAGCTCAAGAGGCAGGCAGGCAGCCAGGCATGCAGATAGACGGACACGCAGGCCAATAACGAAGCTTACAATCCGTTCGACTCACTGTATAGGCGGGCGGTGATTTGGGCAAACATACGTAATACAACAAATTTACATGACACTTTTACAAGTTTGCAACATGTGTACCGCTTCAGTTGTACCAGCAGACCAGCAGATCAACAGACCAACACAGCAAAATGGGCCTCATGGTAAATAGAACTTGTGGAGTTGGCTTCGTAATGGAGTCATGTAGGTGTACCATGCTTAGCAAAGCTTAGATGGATGGCTATATGGACTTGCCTTTTTGGAAATTTATGTGCGCTTGCAAATATCACATAAGTACTACATACAGGGTTTATTCATATTAAGCATTGTATGTATGTATGTACGCTTGTACGAGTGCGCTTTATGGTACGTATTTATTGGGAAAATAAACCAAAAATTTAATAAATTTTGAATAGTCGATGCAGCTGGCTTGGTATTAGGACGGTGTTTATACCTTTGAAAAAACTTTTCAGTAGATTCAATTTGCTTTGAAAGATGGCTCAACACAAATTAGCTGAGCAATTTTGGTCTGCCACTGCTCTCGATTCAATTATTATTTTTTCGTATTTTAAACTCAGAAAGAGGGGCAAGTCTAACGCATTCAAAGACATTCAGACTTGTTCGCCTACAGTGGGTCTAGGGTGGACCTACCTGCATTTTACAAATGAATCCCAAATATGAGCTATCCTTTGCTTCCTGAAAAAAACAAAACAGTATTGGGGTTGAGTGGATTTTCCACTTCATAAGCGCTGATGGATGATATATCTTTAAAAGCTAGGTGTCCCAATATACCCATAAAATATGTGAGGAGACAGTTGTCTTGATATCCTAGAGATCTGTCTCTTTTTGGAAAAGCCGAAGGGGAGATAATTCCTCAGTCGCCCCTGCAAGATTAAAATCTGAACGCAGACATGCTAGCTTAAGTTTCTTATCAGCAGTTAGTAATATCTTGTGCGTCTCCTCGATAGCTACGTCCGTCTAATAAGCTTCTATGAACGTCAAAATGTCTAGGCTAGCCTATCTTCCAAGATTCCATTATTAACTGAGCTCCGTTTTGGAAGTTAGTACCAAGTCCTTCCATATTTGAGAGCCTTAAACTTCTCAGTTATTATCCACCCCTCATGCGCGTAGGTGGCTTTTGTCAGCTTAGAACTTATGTTTATGCTGCAACTAAATACGAAAACGCTTCTAACGCAAATGACATTTGAGATGCCGGACAAAGATAGGCATGCAAAGCAGTCAGCCAGACAACACGAAATTCAAAACCTTCTAAATAGCAAAGGAACCAAGCAGAAAATACGCTTAAAGTGCATGCTACTAAAATCATTTTATTACATTATACAAGTTTATATAGAAAATGAATATGCAACTGAGTAGTAGTGCAAACATACATACATATTTACATCCGTGATTTTGTGTCAACTGTCGGCTGCAATATTTTACCTATCAATATGTCATATATCATTTGAAGGATCTGAAATATTTCATAAAGTTTCCCAGAAATGTTGGCTCTCATAAATTGTGAGCTTTGCTTTTTATGGCTCACCTGCTTCGGATGCTAACTCAATGTCGCACAGGTTCGATTCACTCAACTACACCCTCACCTTACCATATTGGATCAACCAGAATTTGTTGGACAGTTTTGTTTTTGTGGTAGAACATATTTTGCCCAAAAATCGAGAACTGCACAAATTTGCAAGATATAATTCACAAGCACACATAGGCAGCGCAGAGACGCACGCAGAACTTTGTTGTAGATAAGGGCATACGTCCCAATATTGCTTTGCTTGAGCTCTAAAACGATGCAGCCACCCACACAATGTGTCGTCTATTACAACCATCTAAGCATTCAACCAGCGCGGCATACGCTTGCTCGCTTGCTGAATGACATAGTTCGTCGCCACTGTCAGCCAGTCGGTGAACCATATTGTCACATACCTTTATAGTATGTCTGCCTCTGAAAAGCAGAGATCATAAATAATTGGGCTATTTACAAAAACTGTCAAATTGCGATATATTTTTTGTTATACAAATAAATAATTCCAAATACTTGGGATTGCAACTTTTTTTGACTGAGCTGGATTTTATTTGATTTGTTTCTTTTTAATATGTAAACATCTTTGGACTCGGTAGGGCCAGTCGAGTAAAATTACGTCTGGCAGTGCCTCTGTCTCTGCCTTTGCCTGTGCCTGTGCTACTGATTGTGCCTTGTTGATGTTAACTCTGTGCATATCTGAATTGTAAGGGCGATATTTCTCAAAATTCGTGCTTGACTGCTTGCTGATATTTGGCGCTCTTCTTACGTGTGTGTGTGTGTATATATACATGTGCTCTGCTTATTGTTCGTATTCGGTCAACGTGCCTCAACACGATGAATGCCATCAATTGGCCACAAGACAACCCGAACTACGTTTATGATATATATACAAAGTGTTTGCAAAGACAAAATGAATTTATTTTAGCTCAAAAAAATCGACACGGGAGTTGAGCTTAAATAAAATAAAATAAAATAAAATAAAATAAAATAAAATAAAATAAAATAAAATAAAATAAAATAAAATAAAATAAAATAAAATAAAATAAAATAAAATAAAATAAAATAAAATAAAATAAAATAAAATAAAATAAAATAAAATAAAATAAAATAAAATAAAAGAAAATAAAATGAAATAAAATAAAATAAAATAAGATCAAATAAAATGAAATAAAGTAAGATAAAATATAATAAAATAAGGTAAAATAAAATGAAATGAAATAAAATAAAGTAAAATATTGTAAAATAAAATAAAATAAAATAAAATAAAATAAAATAAAATAAAATAAAATAAAATAAAATAAAATAAAATAAAATAAAATAAAATTAAATAAAATAAAATAAAGTAAAATAAAATAAAATAAAATAAAGTAAAGTAAAATAAAATAAAATAAAATAAAGCAAAATAAAAGTAAAATAAGGTAAAATAAAAAAATAAAGTAAAATGCAATAAAATAAAAGAAAATAAAATGAAATAAAATAAAATGAAATAAAATAAAATAAAATAAAATAAAATAACATAAAATAAAATAAAATAAAATTAAATTAAATAAAATAAAGTAAAATAAAATAAAATAAAATAAAATAAAATAAAGTAAAATAAAATAAAATAAAATAAAATAAAATAAAGTAAAATAAAATAAAACAAAATAAAATAAAATAAAATAAAATAAAACAGAATAAAATAACAGATTCAAAAATAATAAAACTAGATTAAAATAATTTGAAGAAGCTATGGCAATGGGAAGAAAATAAAAGAAAAGGAAAGGTTATTGTCACAAAAATGTTTTGTTCAGAAATAACTCCCTTGTAACTTTTATTTTCATTTCATATTTATTTTATAAACTTGAAATTACTAAAATGTAAAAAGAAAAAACTATCTTAGCGGTCCGTAACAAAAGAAAAAAGAATAAATGTTACATACTACAAAAATTTTGATTGTTTTCAATGTGAGTTATTTTTGGTCCCTGCTGAAAACCCTTTATTCTGCTGTAACAGCTGGCTGTTTTCTATGCATTTAATGTTGTTGTTGTTGCGTCTACGTTTTGTTGCCTCTGTGTAAGTAGTTTTACCTCCTTTTCGTTGTCGTTCACTCATTCGCCCTATTCACTTGGGTCGCTGCCAAGTAGAGTTTATTTTCCAGTCTGATAACTTCATCGTGGCAATAAACATTTTATTTCTTTGTAATAAAAAAGGCGAAATACAAAAAAATGGTGACAGAATTTAGAGTATATATGAGGGCGCAAGAGCTTGTGCTATGTCCGCATATACACACATATTTACATATAGTTTATTTATTTCATAAACTTACTAGAAAAGATACTGTCAATTGTTTTTACATTTATTTCTTTATTCTTTCCTCTATTCTATAGTGTTAGTTATTTTTATGTTTATATAGAGAAAATGAATTTATTTACGTTGTTTGAACTTAACGACCCACAAAATCACCGGGTACTTTGGGACATTTATGATCGGGCAAAGTAGGATGTTGAAATGTTGCAGCTGCATGAAGTCTTTGCAGATAAAAAAGCCAGACAAATTCTCAAAAAATACAGAGATTTAGCATATCAAGAACTACAAAAGTGCGAGACAAGAGCATGTAAATGTGTTTAATAAAACTGTTTGGAAACTAATTTGCAATAGAGTCCACGTGTTCACTTTAGCTATATGGGCCTGCTCGACTCTTATTCACGGACCTTAAGGTGTGAGTGTTATGTAAGCCAAGCATTGTTGGAATATCTTGGTAGTTAACTGGTTAGGTATTCGATATATTAAGGATAGCGGAAACCTCGAAAGGCTTCTTTGTTTTGATGATACTTTTAGTTTCGTCCATCTTCTAAAAGATTCCCAATAAGTTTACTTACCCAGCTTCTTGAAGCAGTCCTGGTAGCCTAATAAATGAAATCTTAGCTGAGTGCCATCGATTATCTTCAAGAAAATTACGCATTTGTCACACATAACTTATATATTTTTTATTTATGAGCTCAACATATGGACGACAAAACAGGAAAACGGGACCAGATAATGGATTAAGAAGAGGCAAAAAGTGCAGTCAGAGAAAGAAGGTAGATGCGAAGAAAAAGAGTACAAAATGTGAGGATAGAGGAAAGCGCAAGAAATAAGAAAACGGCAGTTAAAGGAAAAAAAGTGACAGATGTAGAAAGATTATTCTACCAAAAGACGTAAAACAATAAGAAGGTTCATATTAGTTGTGAATATTATCTCTAGATGTAATAAAATTGTAGCAGGTTGATGTGTGCACACTGCAGATATTCAAGAGAAAATGATAGGGGGTTCATTATTAGGCCAATAGAGTCCAAATCAACAGTTTTCAGAATTTGTGTCTGTCTGTCTGTATGTTTGAGCGCGCATCACTCAAAACCTGCCTTATACAGGGTGTTTTTTTTACAGGTTTGTTTTTTGAATAGAGATAAAACTGGCATTTTGTGGTCAAATCTAGCAACTCTAATGTCATTTATGTTCAGTTTGGTTTGCCATTTCATCATGAACAGGTTGACAAAAGAACAACGCTTGCAAATCGTGCAAATTTATTTCGAAAATAATGGTTCAGTTCGCGAAGTTTACCGTGAGCTCCGTCCATTTTATGGTCGACATAATCGTCCATCAGAGCAATTAATTCGGATAACCATGGATCGTTTTCGCACTACGTTTACTCTATGTGATAATACGCATCCGCAGAGACGTCGAACAGTGCGCACCGAAGAAACAATTGCCGCTGTAGAGCAAAGTGTTGAAGAGGACCCGAATGAATCGATTCGCCACCGTGCACAGCAATTGGAGCTTTGTCCATCAACTTTATGGAAGATTTTGCGCAAAGATCTTGGCTTGCGACCTTACAAGATCCAGCTTGTGCAAGAATTAAAGCCGCGAGACCATGCAATGCGTCGTGATTTTGGTGTATGGGCCGAAAATGAGATTGATTTCGATGCTGATTTTCATCGCAAAATTTTGTTCAGTGATGAGGCTCATTTTTGGTTGAATGGCTACGTCAACAAGCAAAATTGCCGCATTTGGAGTGAAGAGAATCCACATGAGACCCTTGAAACGCCATTACATCCACAAAAACTGACTGTTTGGTGTGCTCTATGGGCTGGTGGAGTCATTGGGCCATACTTCTTCCGCAATAATGCTGGAGAGGCAGCTACCGTTAATGGTGACCGGTATAGAGCCATGATAACCGACTATTTTGTTCCCGAATTGGATGGCATGAATGTGGATGAGTTGTGGTTCCAACAAGACGGCGCTACATGCCACACAGCGCACGTCACAATCGATTTATTGAAGGAAACATTCGATGAGCGCATAATTTCGCGGAATGGACCTGTCAATTGGCCACCAAGGTCGTGTGATTTGACACCATTGCATTATTTTCTTTGGGGATATGTGAAGTCGCTCGTCTACACCAACAAACCAGAAACGTTAGGGGAATTGGAAGCCAACATTCGTGGCGTTATTGCCGACATACGGCCCCATATGCTCGAAAAAGTGGTTGAAAATTGGACCTGTAGAATTGGCTTTATTCGAGCCAGCCGCGGCGGCCACATGCCCGAAATCATATTTAAACATTAATGGCATAAAATTATCCTTCCAATAAAGCCAAATTGATGGACCTTAAAACGATTTTCTTGTGTTCTATACCCCTAAAAAAAACACCCTTTATAAATGATTGCAGATATCACAGTTGCATTACTAGGTCTATAACTTAAAATTTAAGATATTACTAATTTCTTTAACTCAACTGGTTTCAGAGTTATCGACCAATATAAGGTGACCCAAAATGTGTTAGTCCAATATGGGTATCAAACTAAAAGTTTTAATGAGTGCTGCAATAAGCAATGTGATTAAGTTCCATATTTCAACTGGTTTCGGATATGTAATGATTAAAATCAAGCTATTATAAGTTCTGACACGCAGCGAAGTGTGGCCGGGTTTTATAGTATAGCATCAAAGCTCGCACATTAAAAGCAAATTTCCTCAGTGGCGAATTAGCTACTCGCGAATTGACTGTTTCTCACTAAGTATTCGTCGCTTTGAAAAATTCTCTATCTTCTAAGTTCCTTGACTCTAATTTTATTTTGATAGTTCTTACTGCAGTTACTCGTATTTTGTGCAGATCACAATTTATATGAATAAATACTATGCCCACAAAACACTGCTGAACTTTCGTTTGCAATAAATCTGCTCATGGCCACGTCTTTCAGCTAGACAGACATAAATCAAACAAAAGTTGCATCGAAACTCTCATATGAATAAGTTGATGGATGATGTACGTAGCACTCGTATTATCTGACAATACTAATGTACGGTCTGCGCAACTCATAGTCATAAAAACACAATTTTATTAGCATGAAATATAATAATTTGTTGTGCTGTTTTGAGTTTTTTTTTGAAAATTGGTGCGACGAACAGTTTTTTATGCTGACCCCTAACAGTTTCTACCAATGTAGACGGAATTTTACTGTGAAGTTTGCAATGGCAGAAGTACCTCACGAAAGTTTGCCGATCACTGGCAAGAGGGTACTTGAACTTGAGAGTTTATATATTATCGGAAAACCCACCACCCAGTAAATGCATGTCTTATTTCATGGCGGAATAACAAGGTGCTAGCAGTTTGGAATATGTACACCCATACATACGTTCTCCAATGTCAAAATTCGTCATAAAGTAGCAATCAGCTGATATGCTGCTACCACCTTTTAATTCTGCTATGATATTTTTTAGTTTGAAGAAGTGTTGCCAGCTCTATGCAGTGTCTATGCCAATCCCGGCATCCTGTACTTTTGTAGGTGACAGGGTTGTAAGAAGAAGGCCGTAGAATTTCGGGTTTGGTTATATGTCACCGAAAACTAAATAGGTGTGATTTATTTATGAAAATTTTTTAATTTTTGGTACATTATTTTTCGGTATTTTTATTTTCGTTGTTGATTGTTTTATTACGACTTACTAACGGTGGATGTATCGCACCTACAATACAAATTTTTGCATTTTTTTATTCAACATTCTATTCTTTGGTTGTGTATCAATTGAAAACATTTTACTCGGAGAAAAATTGAGGTGAACAAATTTTCTCTGACTTTCATATTCACCGCGATAAATCTCAGAACTTTCCATCGCTCTGTTTACTTTCCCAACGGATCTATGCACTTTGTTCAGCCTAATCGGTTGGGGAATAACAAAGAACCCAATGTCGGTATTGTATAATCCGGGATCCCGTACTTTTGTAGGTGACAGGGTTGTAAGTAATAAATATGTGTGATTTATTTATGACAATTATTGTAATTTTCGATGTGATCTGATTTATTCAATATTCTATTCCTTGGGTTTCAAACGGAAGCATTTTACTTCGTGGAAAATTGAGGTGAACAAATTCTCTATGGTGTAAAATTATTTTTCCTGACTTTCATTTCCACCACGATAAATTCCAGAATTTTCCATTGCTCTGTTTAGTTTCCCAAGCAATTTATTAACTTTGTTCAGCTTTATCTGTTGGAGAAAAACGAACACCCCAATGCCGGAATTGTATAATCCTGAAAATCCCGGTATTGCTGAAATAATAAAAAAACTGGCATACCTAGTAGCTATATAACGGACATTACTTCGCCTTCTCACGCCAGTTTATTTCTCTTTTGGAATGACCTCAGCTGGCGCTTCTGTATACACCGTTATTCAAAGAACTTTTTTACATGGCAAAAATGTCCTAGAAACACATAAATTTTGCATAACTGCATTTCGGTGCGTCCGACACTAGGTCAGACTTGTTGTTGCTGCTTTAACTTACTTTATCTACATGCAAACGAAGTCTAAAAGATACTTTATTAAGAATTCACTGGCAGTTGCCCAGCGCTATCTTTTCTTTATGCTACCAGCTGTCGCTTCCTGTGCGACGTCCGTTCGCTTCATTTTCGCCGCCTGCCGTCAACACACTCCTTATTGCGTTCCAACGTTATTTGCCTACATTGCCTTGGTTGTTCGCCTTCGAACGGGCTGTATTGGCATATGCGCGCGTCCATTTATTTCATTTACACTATCATTGCCTGCCAAAATTTTGCAAAAAAGAAAGTATCACAAAGAAAGAAAAAAGAAACTGGTCTTTACGTTCTCACACCTCACTTTTTCTGCTTGCTTACTTTCAATTTATTGGCGGCTAAATTTTGCAAGCAACTCTGGGCGCATGTACCTCAGCGCTCTTTCCACGGTTCTTTCATCACTGCGTGGCAACATTTCATTTTGATTTATTACATTTGAACATCAAACTTGGCAAGACGCGCTCTAACCATGCCGAAGCAAAGTAACAGTAATCAAAGCGGTCAGCCGGGAGTTAAGCAAACGACTAAGCAACCAAAGCCGCATCGGCGTCATTTTACAACTCAGCGCCTTTCAACGAAATTTTCAGCTTTTTATCGATACATAATTTTTTTTTTTAATATTATCCTAAAACAAAAAAAAAAAAACATTTAAGTTTACGCGTAGGTTCTAATGCAGTGTTCATAGCTGTGCTAACTCATAAAAGTGTTGCCAACTTATGAAAATAAATATAAAAGAAACTTCGATTTAGCGCCAAGCGCTGTCAAACCATAGCATGACGTACAGCCGCAAACGGCGCTTTGTTGTCGTTGCGCGTCGAAAAATAAAATAAATTTCGCTTTACCGTAAACGTTCAGCGCTCTTTAGCACATTGGATAACGACACTTATGTGCTCATGAGTTGGAGCTTGTGTATTGTCGGCTTCGGGAACTTGTAATTTTTAAGTCAATTGCAATATCATTAAAAAGTTAAGAATGTCTTATGGGCTAGTTATTCGTCTGGTATTCTTGCAATTTTCTATGGCTTACACATTTTTAAGTGCAAACTGCAACTCAAGTGTTTAGGATGAGATCAAGCAAATCAAGATAAAGAAAGAGGAGGGAAACAACGTCTTATTTTAGTATAAGAAGGACATTACTTAGCAAAAACAATTGTATTCATAGGAAAGAAAATGCGCATTAGGGTGGCTTCGAATTTTTTGGTTTCGATTGGCATTCGTACTTCATAAAAAATAAACCTGACGTGTACACTTTTATTCACTGAGTAGAAATTTGTGGAGGGAGCCAACTAAAATTTTTTCGATGGTCATGTAATTTAATGAAATTTGGTGGTATGGCGCACAACGCTAAAAGAAAGAAAAATACCTTTTCACAATTTTTCAAAATTCGAATTATTTTCTAAGTTATAGCTGTGAAAATTAGAGCGTATCACCAAAAAAAAGTTGGCCGTACCTCCCCTCATATGAAGTATTTTTAAAAAACATTTAAAAAAAATTTTTTTTCTGGCAACCCTAGGTGTCGCCCAATTGCATTTTTCTTCATATCTTCGGCATTTGTTGTCGGATTTTAAAGTGTGATACACCAATTTTTTTGTCTCAAGGAGTGGGGTTTTCCTAAAAAACCTCATTGATCTCAGGCGCTCCGTTGTGGTACCTAACCACCATATCTCAGTTGCTACCTCCCTACATATAGGTTGTTACATTAGGGTGGTAGAAACTGAGATATGGTGGGTAAGTACCACAACGAAACGCATGAGCTCCATGAACTTTCTTGGGAAAAACCTCCTCTTTGAGGCAAAAAAATTGGTGTATCACACTTTAAAATCCGATAATAAATGCCGAAGATATGAAGAAAAATGCAATTGGGCGACATCTAGGGTTGCCAGAAAAAAAAATTTTTTTAAATGTTTTTCAAAAACACTTCATATGAGGGGAGGTACGGCCGACGTTTTTTTTTTTGCCTGTAAGGCGAGATGCTCTAGTAAACATATTTTCGCAGTTGACTAGTTTTTGCCAATTTTCTCACCATTGGTTAAACCAATTCTGCTATAATTTTAAATATAAAGGGTGTTTTTTTTAGGGGTATAGAACTTCGAATTGAAATAAAACACAAGAAAATCGCTTTAAGGTCCATGAATTTGGCTTTATTGGAAGGATAATTTTATGCCATTAATGTTTAAATATGAATTCGGGCATGTGGCCGCCGCGGCTGGCTCGAATAAAGCCAATTCTACAGGTCCAATTTTCAACCACTTTTTCGAGCATATGGGGCCGTATGTCGGCAATAACGCCATGAATGTTGGCTTCCAATTCCCCTAACGTTTCTGGTTTGTTGGTGTAGACGAGCGACTTTACATATCCCCAAAGAAAATAATCCAATGGTGTCAAATCACACGACCTTGGTGGCCAATTGACAGGTCCATTCCGCGAAATTATGCGCTCATCAAATGTTTCCTTCAATAAATCGATTGTGACGTGCGCTGTGTGGCATGTAGCGCCGTCTTGTTGGAACCACAACTCATCCACATTCATGCCATCCAATTCGGGAACAAAATAGTCGGTTATGATGGCTCTATACCGGTCTCCATTAACGGTAGCTGCCTCTCCAGCATTATTGCGGAAGAAGTATGGCCCAATGACTCCACCAGCCCATAGAGCACACCAAACAGTCAGTTTTTGTGGATGTAATGGCGTTTCAAGGGTCTCATGTGGATTCTCTTCACTCCAAATGCGGCAATTTTGCTTGTTGACGTAGCCATTCAACCAAAAATGAGCCTCATCACTGAACAAAATTTTGCGATGAAAATCAGCATCGAAATCAATCTCATTTTCGGCCCATACACCAAAATCACGACGCATTGCATGGTCTCGCGGCTTTAATTCTTGCACAAGCTGGATCTTGTAAGGTCGCAAGCCAAGATCTTTGCGCAAAATCTTCCATAAAGTTGATGGACAAAGCTCCAATTGCTGTGCACGGTGGCGAATCGATTCATTCGGGTCCTCTTCAACACTTTGCTCTACAGCGGCAATTGTTTCTTCGGTGCGCACTGTTCGACGTCTCTGCGGATGCGTATTATCACATAGAGTAAACGTAGTGCGAAAACGATCCATGGTTAACCGAATTAATTGCTCTGGACGGAGCTCACGGTAAACTTCGCGAACTGAACCATTATTTTCGAAATAAATTTGCACGATTTGCAAGCGTTGTTCTTTTGTCAACCTGTTCATGATGAAATGGCAAACCAAGCTGAACATAAATGACATTAGAGTTGCCAGATTTGACCAAAAAATGCCAGTTTTATCTCTATTCGAAAAACAAACCTGTAAAAAAAACACCCTGTATATGGTATCTTCTATCAAACTGCATTTCTGCATTTGCAAAAATTATTCGCAAAAAATTTTTAAAATCTTTCATACAAAATTACCGAGCCCAAATTTTTTACTTCTGTTAAAAGTGTATAATGCAGTGCCAAACAACATTATACTTAAGGTCGATCTAACCACGATGTAGAAGTCAAAAATATTAAAAAATTTGCGAATAATTTTTGCAAAAAAATAAATATGCCAAAAAGGGAATGTAGTTTGGTAGAAGATACCATCTTGTATATATATTTAAAAAATTAACATTGGACTGGCCCATCACGAGAAAATTAGCAAAAGCTAGGGAGCTTCGAAAATAGAATTATAGGTATAACTTTGAGAATAATTCGAATTTTGTTGTTGTTGTGAGCTATATGAACAACTTTCAGAAAGAAAGCTAACTTCGAAAAAAGTTGACCACTTTACAAATTTCTAACCAACTATTATTCGCCTAATTAATCTCTACATATAATAAAAGTGTAACAGGTCGATGTCTGTACATTGCAGATATTTAAGAAAAATCGATAGGAGGGATCATTATTAACCCAATAGAATCCAAATAAATAATTTTTAAAATTTTTATCTGTCTGTCTGTATGTTTGGTCGCGCATTACTCAAAAACTGCTTAATGGAATTTAATGCAACTTTTACCTTTACATTACTAGACGTTTAACTTAAAATTTAAGATATTATATGTTCCGATAGCTCGACCAGTATCAAACGATATACGAACCAAGCTGACTTAAAATGTATTAGTACAATATGGGTATCAAACGATGAGCGCTGTACTAAGCGATCTAATTAGGTTTCATATCTTATCTGGTATGGGATATAATGATTAAACTCGGACGCAGGCGGACCGATTTCAATAAATCTCTATCATCTGGTACCTTCATCGATGACTGGAAGTTTACGTCTACAACGCCCGTTTTTAAAAGCGGAAGCAAGAATAATGTGAGTAACCATAGAGCAATATCTAAGCTGTCCACCATTTCTAAAATTCTCTAGCAATGTTGTAAATGCAAAGTTGAGTTCTAGAGGAGTTACTTCGCATTATTTATCTGTTACACTTTACAATAAAATTTGAATTTTTGCGCCCCTTTTCGAGGCGTCACACATTTACGTCAGAAATTTAATCGAATTAAAAAACCACTTTTTCCAATTTGCAAGCCACATTAATCATTCCTACGCCAATATTGGCAGCCTTTCTCCTCCAGTGCAAGACAAACAATTAAAAGCAGCGATACACACACACACACGGGCAACAATTGCTCTCCTGACACACGTTGCCAATTTTTTAAATGCTCTCAATTACGCCGCCACTGCGCACTTGTTGACAAGCAATTTGTTTGTCTGTGCATTTAATTTGCATACAATTAATATTGAACCTAAGATAGAGTGCAAGTTAATAAGTATAAACAAATTGTTTGTAACAAAAGTGTCACAATTGACAGGCAACATTGATAAACGAAGGAAAAATACAAAGCGCAAACTGCAAGTGGGAAAACCCGATAAATAGAAACAACACGCACAACGACCACGCGCAAGAGCGTTGCAACAGCAAAAGGTGGCAAAAAATGCCCGAAGGCATAAGTGACACTTACACTTCCTCAAGAGTGACAACTAAAAACGATAATTGGTTTTTGCTGTTGTTGTTGACTGGCACTTAACCGTAGCTCCACCAATGAGGGTGCTGCGCTGTTGACAGAATGAACTTTTGCTGTTAGGGGAGGCGCGTATTGTGTGCAATGATAGCGATCATCGTAATGATGTTGACTGACTGCACAAGAGGGCGAGCGTTATCAGTGATGGACTACAATCAAAATGACATGTATGTATGTATGTACAGTGTTGTGTAAAATGCAGCAACTCAAAAGTCTGGAACTACCGGTAATAGATGAACTACTTGCTAGTTCTGCACCGTAATACAAATTCTTGATTCAAAGCAGTTTTAGATAGTGCATAAACTGAGCTATGTGTGTGGGTTATAATGGTTGTGTTCTCTTCTACCACAAAAAAAATCCCTTGGTCGAGTCCCGGGACAAGTAACTTCACAAATACTTTAGATATTTTTATTAAATTAAATACGATCTTCAGTTGTCGAAAATAATCCGAATTTATTTCTATATCAAAAGCTTCTAGTTAAAAATTCGTCTGCTTTAAGAGATGGAGACAAGAACAAACAGAATCACGGCCAACACTTTTTCAGATAATATCAACAGCTTCATAAGGAGCACTGATGATATTGATAACAGTGGCTTTCATAAGCGAGCCATAACTTTTGGCTTTCCTGCCCTGGATTAAAGGCAAGTGCTGCAATCAATGAAAGCGTGGTCTCACATGCGCCTTGATATCCTAGTCTCCGCCGGAAGGTGTGAAGATATTCTCCTATTTGGGAAATCCAACAGAGAATTACACTTGCCAACAAGTGATAGTTTGGTCCGAATTGACTATTTCGAAGTAAAGTTCTCTGCTCACGCACAAAGATCATGGACTTTAAGTTTGTCCATTACACCTGTACTAACTTTTTTTGCTGGGGAAAAATACAGAAAATTCGACGACCCTTAGAGTATTCGAGATAAAAGTTCTCCGGCTGGATTACGGGATGATGATAAGCACCTTATAATGGAGAAGTCGAATGGCTTTGCGGGCTAAATCGTTTTTTGCGAGTGCGAGACAAAGATTTTTACTTTTGGGCCTAGAGGGTCTTTCTATCCACACCAGGAAGGGGCAGCTTTCACTGAATTAGAAGAAAAAAACAGGTGAAGGGAACTTTGTCACCCTTTTTCAGTCAACTGCAGCTAACGCTAATGCGTCATTATTGGCGCCCGAATAGCCTCCTCGATATAGCTACAATTAATGATTAGGATGAAAGACTTATGCACATGTTTAATTTGAATATTGTTTTTTTTTTTTAACTTTTTTGAATTATTGATGGAAAAGCAGAGCTGTTAAATAATGATTACTAATCGTAATGATTACCGGTTTGATTATTTATTTTCTTGAGAATCCATTTAATGATTGATTACCATTACTTAAAACTTTTAATGATTATTTTTCAATTTATTAAAAAAATTTTCAAAAAAAATCATAATTTTTACTATTATTAAAATATCAAAAAAAGTGGTTTTGATAACTTTTGATTATTTTGATTTTTTTTTGATTTTTTTTAATATTTTTAATTTTTTTTTAGTATTGTTGTAGAAGCAGATAAGTATACACATCAACAATACTGAAAAAAAAATTCAAAATAATAAAAAAAAAATATTAAAAAAATATATAAAAACTCATAAATAATCAAAAATTATCGAAGGTAATCAAAACAGCAACAAAATAATCAAAAGTAACAATTTTTTTTGATTTTTTAATTATCGAAAAATTCATGATTATTTTTTGATTTTTTCTAGTGGTAATCAATTAATAATTGTATTTTCTTGAAAAACATATAAAATAATCATTACCAAATAAAAAAGTAGTCCAACTAATTGATTACTAATTACTAACCAAATTTAACAGGTCTTTAGAAGCACATAACAGTACTGAAAAAAATCTGAAACAATAAAAAAAAAAAAAAAATTAAAATAGTCAAAAGTAATCAAAACAATATTTTTGATTATTTTCGATTTTTTTTTATAAATCGAAAAAATTCTTGATTAGTTTTTGATTTTCTCTAATCGTAATCAATTAATAATTGCCTTTTTTTTGGATAAAAATGAAAATAATCATTACCAAATAAAAAAGCCATCCAACTAATTGATCACTAATTACTAATCTAATTTAACAGGTCTGTCGAAGAGTATCACAAACCCTGCAATGTAGCATGCTGCCATTTTTGAACACATCACTGTACCTGTGTCTACATAAAGGCGTGAATATGTGTAGCCATAATGATGAGTTGTTGTTGATGACTATCATTGATGCTCTCTCAAGTGTACGCGCATAGTTGTTTAATTGTTGCTGCTCCCGTTTTTTGCTCTCGGCGTGGCTAATAATGAGGGTATTACCGCTGTACTTGTCGTATATGTGGCGCTACTACACCTTCACCAACCTGCTGCGCGTTGCTTGTCATTTTTGCTTATCATCAAGAGCCAGACAAGACAACAACCAGCTATTTATTACTGCTGTTTGCACAGAAATTACAACAATAGCAACAACAACACTGAAACTTCAATATCGTTAACTGGTGACACAACATATATACAATTACAACAACAACAACAACGAGTATGTACAAAGTGTAATAGTAACGCTGGCACAGTGTGATGGAAGTTGATGTTTAATGAAGCCATGGTAGGTCATAATGGCGTGGCATGCAACACCATGCCAGTGGCGTGTCTTAAGTGTGGAATCACGCCCATTTATCAATGGCAGAGACTCAAGTGCGTTTGTGCTATGACAAGGCGCGCCACAGTGCCGCTAGCATACATTCCCGCACGCACACATACATACATACCGACTCACCTACTCATCTCGTGTATTAGCTATATCGTCAGCTGCTTTTTATTTACGGCGCACAGAGCATAAGGAGCAAGCGCCGCCAAAGCTAATTGCAGTTTATGCAAAAAACATCGTTAATCAACTCATTGACAGTTTGTTATTTGTTAAACAAAAGTTAATGGCGTAAAATAGTATAACTTTACATAGCCTTACATACACACACACTTTTACCACTATATAGACACTTGCTTCAGCTTATTTTCAGTTGTTTTTCTGCCAAAGCTCTGTACATCCGATTTCAATTGCTGTCCTATCTCAGTCCAGGGAAACGGCATTTTTTCTTCTTTTCTCTGCTGCATCCACTTGCGGCCTGCACGCTTGTGGTCTCGAGGAATGCCACCTAACTTAACGGTTATTTAATAGATGTTTATGTTCTTGTAAGCAACAGGAATTAGAACAACAGTAAAAACATGAAAGCTCCAGATGAGTTGCTAATAATGATGAGCTATTGCTAATTACTGACAGTTGGCTTAAGTCATGTCAGGTTTTTTGTTTGTTTTTGTTGGTTTAGTTAGTCGCTGTCAAAGGATTATTAATGAGTTGTTGCGCGGATGCCAAAATTGTACTATACAAGTCATTTCCTGAAAAAATATCAACTCGTGACGGCCATTTACAAATAGTGAAATAAATATTTATTTGACGACAATGACTTTCTTAAAAGTAATTTATGGGCTCGTTAAAAAGGAGATAAACTAGGGTCGGGTAAGATAAATTGCATCTGAAAACTCTTATTAAAACTCAATATAGATAGGGCTCCAAAAAAGTAAGGCGCCGCAGGGTGTTCATTGATAAGTTGAGCTTTATCTCTATGGTCTTGATTGTTCTTCTTCTTTAGAGACGTTCGACCGTCTAAACGATTTTGGCCGTCCAACAAAGCTCGCCAGTCCTTTCTTCTATCTGCCAACTGGCTATAATTAGAAACACCACGGGATCGCAACTCGGTCTCCACTTGGTCCGCCCATGGGAGTGGTGGTCTCCCTCTTCCTTTGCCACCACCGGCGGGTGCCGATAAGAATAAATTCTGGGCCGAAACATCTTCATTCAAAGAAAAAATCTAGTCGATGATAGATTTACCAGATCTAAAGCCACACTGATGAGGTCCAATCAGTCTGTTCACGTCAGGCTTCAATCTTTCGCACAATACGCTTGATAAAACCTTATAAGCGATATCAAAAAAGCTGATTCCGCGATAGTTGGCACAGTTTGCAGGATCGCCCTTCTTGTGAATTGGCCGGAGAACACTTAGATTTCGATCTTGAGGCATGTATTCATCCGACCATATTCTGCATAGAAGCTGATGCATGCGCTTTTCCAGCTTCTCGCCGCCGTGCTTGAACAGCTCAGTGGGCAATCCATCGGCGCTTGCTGCTTCATTGTTTTTCGATCGGAATATTGCTATTTGCACCTCATCATAGTCAGGTTGTGGACCATCAATTCCATCACTTCCGATTGTGGTGTTGGGTTTGTCATATTCTCTGTGTTTTTGCCTCAATCTCTACATTTAATAAGGCAGAGAAGTGATACCTTCATAATCGTAGTATTCTCTGAACATGGGACCAACCTGGTTGCCATTCTCATTTTTAGAGAACCCTTACTCATTCGCCGTATTTTTTGATAGAATTATCGGGCGCTTTTCCTGTTGGCTAGCATCTCAAGCTCCTCGCACTGCACGCTGATCTCTCTTTTTTTCCTAAGGTGAGACCGCCTAGCTTCTCTCTTGAACTCGCGGTAGTGCTCACACATACCTCGTTGCATTCGATGTTTCGGTTAGTGATCTTTTCATATGGCGACAACTACCGCGACAACTTCACGACTTGAAAACACGTTTGTTGGCAACGTACAAGACAATCGATCAGTTGGTCCTGAGCTACACGTCTACAATATTGAAAGACGGTGGACCCTTGCCAAAACACTGAACTCAAGCCTCCTACGGGATCTCTCCTTTCTAACTTACCTCAAGCAAACTCACTAAGGTCTAACCTTGTTAAAGCACCAACTTTCTAGGACTCCTCATAGATAAAGAAGAGCACGACTACAAAAATTCTTGCATCCATAGTCTCAAAGGGTAAAAAAACGAGATGGAAATTAGTATTGAAAGACAAAAGATCTATAGCGATGGCTGAGGAAAAGATCACCCAGGATGACGTTACTCCTGGTATTGATATCATATATCTCTAAACCAATTTATAGGTAACTATCTTCAACTCATTTAGAGATATTCAGGCTGAAAAGATAAGTTTGTATGGGAGGTGCCACGCCCCTTTTTCGTGAATATGTTATTGATATTGTATATCTCTTTACCAATTTTCAAGCAACTGCCTTGAACCCTTTTAGAGATATTCAGCCTCAAAAATTATGTTTGTATGGGAGGGCCACGCCCCCTTTTCCCTAACTTCCACTTTTTTCCCCGTGCGTGTGGTATTCATATCGCTTATCTATATACCACTTTTCAGGTAACTACCTTGAACACTTTTAGAGGTGTTCAGCCTGAAAATTGAAGCTTGTATGGGAGATGACACGCCCTCTTAATGTTTTCGTCTTTTTTTTCTAAACTTGCTGGTATTAATTACAAACAAACCCCCAAAAGGAAATACTCAATGTGGTTAAGTCGTTTTCAAGTTTTAACGAGACTAACAAACCACGATTCATTTGTATATACAGCTGTGTTCAATATAATAGTAGTGAAATGAAAATGGATATCGCCCGACGAAATAAGAAAAAGCTGTGATTTTCATAATTTTTATTTAAAATACAGCGAATTCCATAACAAAAACCATATAAAAAGAAACTTCAAAGTGAACACAAAGTTCAGGAAAATTCATTAAACTTATACAAATTTACATAAAAATTTCAATAGTTTTGGGCAGAATTCTTAGAAAATTGTTGAGTACGCCGTTTTCTAGACCAATGAATTAAAAATACCTCAAAATTTCCGCTGAATATTTAAGATTTTTTTGTCAAGGATCTTGGGTATTTTTTCCATACATGATTCAATTTTTTTCATGTGTTGTATGGAAGAAATCACTCAACACCCTTCACGAAAATCCTCTGAAAATTCAGGGCAACTTTTGAGCGATTTCTAATTTGCACAAAGTTATACTAAAATTTATTGGTCTACAAAATGCGTACTCAAAATTTTTCTTGAAGCTCTTCAAAAAATTTTAAGGTTTTGATGGCCATTTTTTATAGTTTAATTACCTCTCCTGAACTTTGTGTAAACTTTGAAATTTCTTTTTATGTGATTTCTGCTATGGAATTCGCTATATCTCAAATGAAAATTATTTAAATACAAGCTTTTTCTTATTTCGTTGAAAGATATCCATTTTAATTTCACTACTATTGTATTGAACACAGATGTAGATTAAATTGATTATTAATGAATTTGTTGATAATTGCAAATATTGCTTAGTTGACTATGCGAATATGACTCTCTGGTCGAAATGCATAGAAAGATGATTAAGGGTGGCCAAGTGTCCAAGCATTCTAAGTTACTGTTGACTGAATTGAGGGACCCACTTTAGAAAAATCTAATATCGGTTTGTTTAGTTTGTGATTTACTTTCTAGAGTCTATGTTGCTACTTTGTCCTCTAAAAGAAAATATTATTTAGAGGTTTAAAATAATCTAGCATTCCTCTTTGTTTGAAAAATCCTTGGAACTGCATGCATCGTACACTTTCGGGCTTGTACCTCAACGGACAGCACAAAAGAAATGCTAGATATCTGTCAGTTGTCTTTGAGCTACCAATTTCTTTTCAAAACAAATTTACAATATCTATTATGTCCGAAAACCATAAAATCTAATTTACAAGTAATTTGACAAGCAATTGTGACAATAAATACCGATGAGTGGTTGTACAGGAACCCAAAACACAAATATCTCGGCAACCACCACAAAACAGAATGGCATCAAACAACACAGTAAAGCTCACCATGCCCTTGCTGCATAAACCCACAATGCAATAAGCAGAACAGGTGAGCATCAACAGAGCAGAAAAATGACAAATAAACAACAACAAAAAAAGCAAAGAATTGCAAGTGAGGAAGAATTACACACTTGTGTAAAATTACTAAAACGAATTGCAAGCAAACAAAGGAAATGCATGTGCGAGTAAGTCAGAAGAAGCTGGAGAGAGAGGGATAGACGGCTTCGATGAAGGACAGTAAGGGCAACATGATTGAAAAACGTATGGAGAAACATTCAATTGTGCAAGTGACCAGCAAATGTATTCAACAACAAAAAAAAAAAAAATGTAGGTGATGAGGGAGGAGGTGTCGAAGAGTGTGGCAGTGAATAGATTAGCTCAGCTATGCTCACACAAGCTCATGGAGCTACTTTATGCAAACAACAGAAGTACTTTAGCTCTCAGTGGCTCACCACAAATACGGAGGCGAGAGCAATATGAAAAACTAACATATGAAGATTTGAGTTATAAGCGCTTGGATTAAATGAGATATTAGCTGCCAGCTGGTAAGGGTCGATGCGATAAAAACATCGCTGTAGACTGTAGCATCCGATTAATTCGCAACACAAATAAATATTTCTGCGTCATTTAATCTCCTAGCCTATTGCTAGTCAAAGTAACGTAAACGGAGCAAAGTCCCAATAAATCTGATGAAAAAAAATTCTTTAATAGCAAACATTCGGCATGATATACCTCCAAACATTTTAAAGATGAGCTTCTCCTCAAGGAGGGGTCCTATCTCCTCTATTGTGGAACCTAACGGTTAACACTCTACTTCTAAAGATGGAAAAGATCGGCTGACAAGTCATTGCCTATGCTGACAACATCGCTCTTAAGGCGACTGGTAAGCATCTTTAAACCCCAGGCGAACCCTTCCAGACCACCTCGAACCTCGAGGAGGAGGACTGGTCACTAGAAAGCAGTCCCAGCGTTAATAGCTTCAAAACGGAAATAGTTCTTTTCATCAAAAGGTACAATGTCCTAGCCTTAAGACCGCCAATCCTAAATGGAGTGAGGCTCACACTTTATCAAGAGTTCAAGTACCCTAGCGCTATCCTAGACAGTAAACTTAACTGGAACAAGCATACTGGGGACAGTTCAAGGACGACAAGGAAGGAAGAAGGAAACAACAACTTCTCCACTAGAATCCCTGAGAGGAACGAATGGAAGGACGTGCATATTCTAAACAGACAGTTAACCGACATTTCCTTGGGCATTAGGCTACAGAGATAATTCAGCGTATTCCAGGCTGAACTTACAGCCATAGAGGAGACTGTAAGCTGGCTGCTCTATAAAAACTGCACACCCTTGTCAATATACTGGAAAAGTCAAGCAGCGAACAAAGCTATTCAGGGTACCAACACTACTTCGAAGGTAGCACTCGACTGCAGGAAATTGCTCTATGAACTGTCTGGACATGCTCCACAGCAGTGATATGGGTCTCCGGCCACAGTGACATAACCGGAAACTCCGTGCTGACGATATGCCAAGGAAGCCACAAGGCAATCGGAGGTGAACGAAGGAAAAAGCATTGTTAACTCTCTTGTTACGTGAATCCAGTCAAACGTGGCCCCGCCTGTGTGAGAAACGTACCGGGTCCATACTCAATCTCAAACGGCCCTCTCTAGGACACTTGATTGGGGTACTCACCTAAGAGATTGTCTAATGGGAGTACATGGTGAACGCATGGGGGTTTTATTGAATGAATACTGTCACAGCTGTAAGGACGAGAGGGAAATAGAACCCCGCGGGTTAGGGGTTTGGGCAAGTGGAGCGCGTTAATAGGATAAGAAACTATTGGTAGTCGAATACGCTATAAATACCTCAGTTCACAGTTCCTGTCAAGATACTCCCAGTAGGCTTTTGTTTGGCGTAGAGAAACGGGGTGTAGGGACCTTACGTGGTTCATAAGGTACTAGAAAATTACCGATACATTATTCGCGACATTGAAAATGAGAAGTTGGTTGAGTAGAGAGGATAATGAGGGCATAACTCGAGACAGCCCAGAGCAAGACCATTTGAAAAGCGATTAGTCTAGGCCATTTTGTATGGATGATCGAGGGTGATCAATTGTCAGGTTGGCCGAGCTGAAAACTTAGATTCTATTAGATAGATCGAACTTTGATGTAGCCTTAGTATAAGACCAATTGTACGGTAACTCTAAATAATATTAACTCTAATCATGTAAATGTTGGTAACTCCAAGAAACAAGATGGCCGAACACTTCCGGCTGAGAAATAAACGAGAACCAATCGTAATATTCGTGCTTGATAATTTAAAACGATTTTTATTCAATAATAAAAAGGAAATCTATTAGGAATTTATAAAATATATAGTATACATCACGCCTCAATTTTCTAGCCGTCTAACGCAGGATCATTATCCTACCAGTAATAATAAACTTCACGTGTTTTGTTGTTTCGCTATTCCGAGAGTGACTGGTATTCACATTCTTGTTCTGTGGCTCCCTTAGCTCCTTCAGATGAACACCACTGATATAGTTGATGCAATGGTCAGACGGCTAGGTTCCTTGTTTGCTTGAGCTTTATGCAGTTCGCTTGTAGAAATTTACTCATACTAGCAATTTGTTTAAGCTTTTATTGTTGTAGTTGTTTTTGTTATTATATAATGTTTGTATAGCTTCTGTTTGCAGTTGGAATAATATTGTGTTGTGGTAAACCAACATAGAAACACCTTAAGGAGTAGTCACAACAAACCACAGCAGCTAGATGAAGGAATCAGCAGAAGGAAAATGTTGAACGACCTATAAGAAAAGAAAATGCGAGCAATATAAACAAACAACAACAACAACAACAATACAAAAGTGTGCAAGAATATTTATAAAGTAGCAAGCGCAAACCGTAAAGAATAAAATAAATGTAAAGGTGTGCAATACAGCACTAACAACAACAACACATAATATAGAATATAAGCTAAAATATGAAGAAAAAGATGAAAAAAGAAAAGAATATCCAAGGCAATAGCTCCTACTGAAGCGGAAGAGATGCGCGTCAGCTTGGAACATACAATTTTATAAAAAGGATATTAAAGTAACGTCGTTGGCCTCCAGGGAAAGGCAAAAGGACAATTGCTATACAAGCTGCAAAACTGCATAGAAAGTTGAGTTGGGCATGCATAGAATGAGTGAGTGTGTGTGTGTGTGTGTGTGGCTGTTGGTCGTAGTGTCTGGTCATATTGTTGATATAAGCAGTTGCAATAGTCCTGCCAACGTATAAAAGCTGCTCCTGGCGTGGACCTGCTGGTTGGCTAGATTGTGTGTGTTTGGCGTTTGTGACTTATGCGTTGAATTTGCACGGCAAACCGGAATTGAATTGAATGGAATTGAATGAAAAGCTTACAATGTAAAATATGCAAACATTTGTTTAATGTGGCAACGCTACCAGCACACCTTCATGGTTCTAATATAAACAACACCAACTATAATACAAACTTAAATGCTTACAATATCAACGGAATGTTGTAGTGATCTGCCAGGTATTGAGTGGCAATGCCAACGCCCACGCACAGTGTAACGCGTATGGCTGCAAATATAAAAATTCATTTGGTAAGAGATTCCAAATATTAAGAACTACACCTTTACCCAGTGTACTTCAGAATCCGTAAAATGTACTTCAGAATAGTCAATTGTACTTCAGAAATCGTTAAATGTATTTCAGAATAGTCAATTGCACTTCCGAAATCGTAAAATGTTTTTCAGAAATCATAAAATGTATTTCAGAATAGACATTTGTATTTCAGAAACTATAAAATGTACTTCAGAAAAGTCAACTGTACTTCAGAAATCCTAAAATGTATTTCAGAATAATGAATTGCACTTCAGAAACCATCAATTGTAATTCAGAAATTATAAATTGTACTCGAGAAACCGTAAATTGTACTTCAGAACCTACAGAGGTAATAGGATTACCATTTCTGAAGAACAATTTACAGTTTCCGAAGTACAATTTATGGTTTCTGAAGTACAATTGATTATTCTGAAGTACATTTTACAGTTTATGAAATAGAAATGACTATTCTAAAATACATTTTACGATTTCTGCAGAACACTTTACGCTTTCCGAAGTACATTTCGAACAGGTGTAGTCTCCCTCAGAAGAACGCGCTTCTCTTCAGCTATTTCAGGTGGTTGGATATCAATTATGGGGTTCACAGGCTGAGATCTGAGGGATCTGTCTACCGACTCGGTGTGGAGATCGTTTAGAGCCCCTTTATGGTTAAGCAGATCAAAGGTCAGGGTAATGTTCTGCCGAATCTCATCATAGTGATTACGGAGATTTTTCTCTATGTCTCTAGTAGGCGGAGCTTCATCCAATAGATGACGGTTTGGATGACTGTGTATGACAGTTCAGTAAAAACTGTCTGCTCAACAGATCCGCTTGATATCTAACATTGAGCACTTTAGTCTCTTTATGGAGATGAGAATCAGATCACATAACAAGTCATTCAAAGGCAGTTCTGATGGCGGTATTTTGGCAGACTTTAAACTCGCTCCAGTTGGTGTCAGCAAGGTTGGGCAACCATATGGACGCAGCGCTAACCTTATATGTAGCTAGCAACGTCTTTATATCTTTACCTCAAGTGCTGCCGGCAAGTGACTTAAGGATCTTGTTGCCGCTCTGTACCTTTGAGGATATTGCGGTGGCATGAATAGCGAAGGTGAGGCCGTTGTCAAACGTCGCGCATAAGATTTTAGGGTGATTTACAGTAGTTACGCTACGATTTAATCGAACGTAGGTCAGACTTCACTCGTTGAAAAAGATGGAAAGGTATCGGAGATAACATTTTATCCTAGTATCTTTTCTTTACTTCGCCAATGGAGCGGCCCTTACCCGAAGCCCGTACAGTGCAGGAAACAATGGAGACTCGTTCTGGTGGAGAAGGAAGCCTCGAAGTATAAAAAAAGGGGGCATAGTGGCATCCGTTGTTTGATACTTCGTGGTTCCTAAACTTGACCGACGTCTGTATTATTCCTGTATCTCATGATCTTGCTCTAGCACATTAAATGTGTATGTCCGATATATCAATTTGGACGAGGTATTGCGAAAGTAGGCGATGCCACGCCTCCTGCTGGAAAAACCTAAATTCTTTTTATTTCCATATTTATTTTTACTTGGAATCTTATATTTGGTATAGAGACCTCATAAAGAAATAGTATGATTGAGAGACAGAGGGAGAGAGAGAAGAAGAGGAAGGAGAGGATGAAAAGAAAAAAATACGAAGAGGTAGGTAAAGAGGAAAATTAAAGGAATGAGACACAAGAGGAGGAAGTGTGAGAAGAAGTGGGAGGGGTTATGAGAGAGAAAAAGTGGGAGGAAGACGAAGAAGAAGGAAGAGTAAAGAGAGAAAGATGCAGGGGTACATGAACAAGGGAGCGAGAAATGAGGAGAGGGGATTTGTTTAATTTCAAATGCCTCAAACTCTGAATATTTTCCTCCTTGCCCACTAATGAAGATGTGAAGTTTGTTGATTTTTGAAATTTTTCAGAATTCGCAAAAATTGTAGCAAACTCTCACTGCCATAAATACCGCAACTTATATGATCTTGTTACACTGTGCGTTATGTTACGCCAGCTGTGCAATGCGGTGTTTAGCACGAAGTTAGTCAAATCAGTTTGCATCACACCGCTGCGAAAGTATTCCTTAGGCATTTTTGCAAAATTTTTAAATAAAATTCACCAACCCCATATAAATGGTGGATATTCGCAACGGCTAACAACATGCCCATAGTCAGAAGTCGTTCTTGGCAATAAAAGGTTGCTATGGTTGTGCAAAAAAGAGGTAAAAGGTCAATCCAATAGCATGCGCCTGCTACAAGTAAACCTTTGTACAATACAAGTTTTCGAAATTCACATTTTGTAAGGAATTTCGCAATTACGTTCTAACGAAATTAAGGATTTGTTGACTGTTGGCGTTGTTAGGAAGTTGGTCACATAGAAAATGTACTAAAAGCAGTGTGGCACAAAACAAAACCATTCGTGTTTTTGATTACTTTGAATGAGCGAAAACTCAAAATTTGATTTCTGAGAATTTTGGAGAAAATGCAATTCAAATTTGATTGCTTAGAAGATGTAAGACGAGCGGTTTAAGTACAGATTAATGAATGCATAATAGGGGAGGTGACTTCGAATGTATCCCCGGAATCAGTTGGGATTTTGGGTGAGCGTGAAGAATTTCGGGAGAAAGGATATGTCATCGGTTTAACTTTTATTCGAGATTTACATTTGATAAATGTCTAGAACTTTGAGCTTATGCGGAGTTATCGAAAAAGGCGTCAGAACTTACTATTTACCATTTGTGTATTTATGGAACAGATCAATACTATCGCTATATGAAAAATATGGCGCTAGAATCTATATGAAGTATTTGGGGCTGCCTCGAAAATAATAAACAAACTAGGTCTACCCTGTATGCAGTCGTGTGCAATATAATAGTAGTGAAATTAAATTGGATATCGTTTGAAAAATTAAAGGAAGCTGTGTTTTTAATAATTTTCATTTAAAATATAACAAATTTCGTAATAGAAAAAGTTCAGGAAAGTAAAATAACTTTTAACAAGTAAGGACGGCGCTGTCTTCGGCTGTGTCGAAGGCTTTATACCTTTCATGAATTCCAAAATGAGGGATAAATGGCCATAATCCTCTTATCTGAACGATCGGTTGTATGGGATATATACTATATAGAGCTCCGATCTTGATGATTTTTTAACGAAATCTTTTACTATCCATAAGAAAATATCTCACCAAGTTTCAAGTTTTAATATTTCAAAATGAGGGATAAATGGCCATAATCGTCTTATCTGAACGATCGGTTGTATGCGATATATACTATATATAGCTCCGATCTATGTGATTTTTTTACGAAATCTTTTGCTATCAATAAGAAAATATCTCACCAAGTTTCAAGTTTTAATCTTTAAAAATGAGGGAGAAATGGTCATAATCCTCTTATTTGAACGATCGGTTGTATGGGAGATATATGCTATAGTGAACCGATTATACCGGATCCGACAAAGGTCTAATATAATACAAAAATACATCCGTGTGCCAAATTTCATCGAGATATCTCAAAAATTGAGGGACTAGTTTGCGTTCAAACAGACGGGCGGACGGACGGACAGACGGACAGACGGACACGGCTGTATCAACTCAGTTCATCGTCCTGATCAATTTGGTATACTTAATGGTGGGTCTATCTCGTATATTTCTAAACGTTATAAACATCGGACCAAAGTTAATATACCATTTCATGTTCAAGAAAGGTATAAAATTGACCTCAAATTTTAATATTTTTGGAAAGATTTTCTAGAAAATTGTTGAGTACACAGTTTTAAAGCTCACTCATTGCTAGCATAATAATGTGCAAACTGAAAGTACCTCAAAATTTCCATTAATTTTTTAGAATTTTTTTGGTCTGGGATGTTGGGTATTTTCTCCATACAAAACTGATTTCGCTTCATGCGTTGTATGGAAGAAATCACTCAACACCCTTGACGAAAAAAAATCTGAAAATGCAGGGAAATTTTTAAGCGAATTCTAAGCTGCACAATGATGTACTAAAATTGAGTGGTCTACAAAACTGCATACCCAGAAATGTTCTCAAAATTCTGCCAAAAAATTTGAAGATTTTTATGGCCATTTCTTAAACTTTGTGTAAACTTCCTGCACTTTATGTAAACTTTGAAATTTCTGTTTGTGTGGTTTCTGTTTTGGAATTCGCTATATTTTAAATGAAAATTATTAGAATCAGAGGTGGTTCTTATTTCGTCGAACGATATCCATTTCAATCTTACTACTATTATATGGAACACAGCTGTATATATCAAAACACAGTTTAGATGGTTTTCTGATTTCTTTAATTGGGGCAAAGCAAAAAACGACTCAATATCAACGTAGTAACAAGAAAATGAAATGCTTCAACCTTACAAAACTATCTAAACTCGCAATCAGTGGCCAATGGCCTTGGTAATGAATTTGTGAAATTGCTCAACATAAAACCGAATTGAAATTAAACGATCTGTAAATACTTCTATTAGTGTTATTCGAAAGCCGGAAAACATTTGTTTTCGCAACAGAAAGCGAGTAACTAACCAATGCAACAACAACGAAAGCTGGTGTAATGAAAGAGCAAACGAAAAAGTAATTTGTATTTGCAAGTTGACGGCATTTAGGATTGAATTGAAAATAGGAATCGGAGCGGGAAATAAAATAACAAAAGCTATAAACGTGGTTTGGCGCGCAGTTAATAGTGTGGCACCTGCAGGAAAGGTAAGCAAAAGATGTTGCAAATTGATAAATTGAATTAAATTTTTTTAGAAACAACAATGGTAAGCAATTCGAAGAGCGCCATAGCAACTCGTACGGCTTGGTGTGGTAGGGTGCGTGAGCGAAGAACAATGGCTGTCAACAATGTTATTTAGTTAACTGTAAAAACATTGTTGTGATGGAGTTGAATAAAGTGCTGCCACTTACATAGCCACTTTAAAACTCTCGAATTGTTGGCTCTACTTCTTTGCACACTTTTTGCGCTTGTTTTATGTGTAAATTACTGTGAACCTTTTCACTTTTGGTACTTAATCATTTGACTTTCGAATTGATTGTTGTTTTTGTTTTAACATTTTAAGGACGAAAGTGCTTTATTATTTGATGTAGATGGAGTTTTGATAAAAAGTTCAGTTAACGCTTTGATTTATTCAAGAGATTTTAAGTTGTGTTTTTTTAAAAAGCAGGAACTGGCATCCTCTGACCAGTTGGGTATAACTCGTAGAATATTTTTTACAAACCAGGTCTAAAAAGATTCTGTGTCTCACGCTATAGAGATTATTAAAGGCTGTGTGGTTTTTATATGTGATCACAAGTATTCACACGCACAGTCTGCACTACCACATGCGCCACCACTGCATAAACGGTAAACAATACAATCACAGAAGCACAAATCACGTGAGCGCTTGCCATAATTACGTTCGTTTGCTATCACTAACTAGCCAACAGCGTATAATTCTCAAATTGTTTATGTTCACTTATATTTAAGTATTTGGGCTTTAATAATTATCGCAACTTGGCTTGGTAAGAGTCCGGTAAGTACAAAAAATATTGTGAGAAGGTTTCCAACTTGGCGCAAAACCCTCCACTCTCGATAGCTATTTTTGGTTGCTTCTAAGGAACGTTGAGAAGTGGCCATACAGCCACACCCTCGTAACTCCCGACCAGTGGTGACTCCGCCTCGCCGCTATCTATATACGGTGCAGGACCACCAAATACATAGCCGCCGTTGTGCATTCACCGATCATCGGTAAGCAAACCGTTCACAGGCATCAATAAACCGTTCTTCTGTCAACCTATATTGTAGGCAGCCACCGCTAAGACCTCTTCTCATTACGCGATTAGATACACAGCTCCGGTGTGTGTGTGTGACTGTGTCCGATTAAAATAGAACCATAAAATCTCCGTGTTCTTATTAGTAAAGGAAATGCGACCTCTACTCGGGTCAAGTTCGGCTGAGAGCTCCCCCAGCCTTTAACAAAATCCACATCACAGAAGGTTTTACACTCCTCGAGACGGCGTTCCTTCGTTTCGTCATTTTGATCAGATCTACAGCTTATGTAGGCGATCTTCTGTTATCCTATGACTTCTCCATACATATGTATTCCCTTGTTATGTGGCATAAGCTGCCTGCTCCTGTCTTATTTTCCTGAACTGGCATCCAGATAAGGTACAGTCTATTCATTTGAGTAATTTTCTGCAGAGATGAACTGCAGTTAAGCATAACTTTGGAATGAAACGAAAAGGAGTAAAGTGGCGGTTTTTTGGCGAATTTTTAGAGTAGCATTCTTAAACCAAATTCTTAATTAGGGGGTTTTTAAAGAGTCTGCTAGGTTCGAATATTTTGAAATATATTATAAGATGCCGAGTTTTTCCACCACTTGGCCGTTTGTATTGCGAATTATTCGTACTGGTGCCCAAAAAATGGAGAATCGCATGAGAAGAAAGGTCTATATAGTTAACTACTGTCCTAAATATGATTAAATAATGATTACTAATCGTAATGACTACCGGTTTGATTAATTATTATTTTTTTTAAATCCATTTAATGATTGATTACCATTACTTAAAGTTTTTAATGATTATTTTCCAATTAGTTAAGTAAATAATAAAAGAAACCCTTAATTTTTTCGATTTCTAAAAAAATTAAATATAATCAAAAAGAGTTGTTTTGATTATTTTTGATTATTTTAGATTTTTTTTGATTATTTTTTGATTATTTTTAACTATTTTTAGTTTTTTTCAGTATTGCTGTAGAAGCACTTGATGTATATAACAATACTGAAAAAATTTAAAAATATCAAAAAAAAAGAATAATTATTATATGTGACTGTTATCATATTTCATTATATTTGACTTTTTTGACTATTTTCTATTATTGTTTCTAATCGTAATCAATTAATAATTGCCTTTTCTTCAAAAACAATTAAAATAATCATTACCAATTAAAAAAACCGTCCAATTAATTGATTACTAATTACTAGTCAAATTTAACAGGTCTCGTTTAACCCCTTCCATTGAGGTATCAATAAGTAGGTTCATTCTAACATTTTTGTAACTTCAGCCATTCATACTCCAAGTGTGATTTGCTCATTTAGTTGTCAACATTTGAGTGTCAATAGTAAATGACATACAATGAACGCAAAAGCAATTACAAATCATTTCCCTAGCTCCTGTTTTTCTGTACTGTGCAATTCTTGTTAAAATACCAAATTACCTTGAAAGCATTTTAACTAGCCAAGCACACATCTAATCGTCTTGATCATAGTACGCATTGCAATTATTGTTGATGACGACACGCACAACACTCAAGTAATCAAAGGTAAGCGTCAAAGCGTTAACAAAACAGCATCATTGACATGCAGTTGAAGTGGACGAAATCTTATCATTGGGACGGATATTCGAAAGGCGTTTGAATTCAGTGTTATCACTTCAACCGATTGGTACTAAGAGCAGTACAAATTTAGCCACATATCTCATGTCTTTATGTAGTTGAGTTTACAAGCTTTGGTATCTTATTGACTTGGGTCTTATGTATATTAGGCCGGGTCGATTTGTGGGGAGGCAAAAAAATCGCCCATTGCTCTGTGAAAATCATATTCTAGGGATCAAAATAAGAAACTTTGCCGAAGGAACCATACCTCTGAAACGAATTCTGATGTCCCCCAATTTAGGTCGAACTTTTGGGTAGGAGCAAAATTTTGAAAAATCCCACTTTGACCCATTTAGAGTGCTCCAATCGAGTCCAAATGTATGACCGACCCCCCCTAACTTTGGAGGCCCGACCCACCGATGCCAGTGGCACACCCCCTGGAGCCCCCTGGGGGTTCACCATACAAACATTTCCAAAAATCGCCGGTTTTGCACTTTACATGAAAAAATCAGCGAAATGCCTATGTTTTTTCTTTATTTTTATTTATTTATTTTTAAATCGAAAGTTCGCAGAGAAAAAGAGAAATGCAGACAAGAAGCGCTTCGCAAACGGTTAGATGATATTAGAGAGCCGACGACATTAGAGAGCCGTGCAAAATTGCCCAGACTTGAAAATAAAAAAGATTTCAAACAATAATTTTTTTTAGTTTCTTTTCTATAACTCACTTAAATTAATTTTTTCATTTTCATATGTTCTGACTAAATAAAGTTCTTAAGAGAAAAAATAGATATTATTATAAATAAATAATAAATATTATTATAAATAAATAAATAAAAACAAAGAAAAAACATAGGCATTTTGCTGATTTTTTCATGTAGAGTGCAAAAGCGGCGATTTTTTGAAATGTTTGTATGGTGAACCCCCAGGGGGTTTCAGGGGGTGTGCCACTGGCAACGGTGGGTCGGGCCTCCAAAGTTAGTGGGGGTCGGTAATACATTTGGACTCGATTGGAGCACTCTAAATGGGTCAAAGTGGGATTTTTCAAAATTTGCCCCTACCCAAAAGTTCGACCCAAATTGGGGGACATCAGAATTCGTTTTAGAGGTATGGTTCCTTCGGCAAAGTTTCTTATTTTGATCCCTAGAATACGATTTTAATAGAGCAATGAGCGATTTTGAGATCGACCCGCCCTAATGTATATATATACATACATACATGGAATCTTTACCTTCCATTTTTATTTGAAACCTCTTGTCACTGCTCACTTATCTTGTCCATCAAAGCTGTGATGACGTAGCGAACATTCATTCGGGTGTCCAAGTTAGTGGTATGCCTAATCGCCCATACTCTTTGTTTGCCCTCTTTCGTTAGCACTTTATGCCAATTGTCACCTGTTCCATGCATCTGCCACTTTATTGTGTCTTACTGCGTTTTTTGTGCCACTTAAGTCGACACTTCTGAGAAACTTGAAGCGACTGTTTGCCTGATTCTGTCACTTTTCCGTACGTAATCGAATCAATCAGCTTATGGTTTATCCTCAGTGTTGCATTTGTAAGTGAGAGAGGTTGAATGAAGTAAGTAAAGAGAGAATTTTTGTGTTTGAAGTTTTGGTTGTTGCCATGTCACGATCAGCTGTTTTTCACTTGCAAGTCTTACTGACTGAAATTTCCCCAGCAGAAACTTGCAATTTTCTCTTCAAATAAAATGTCAAAATCCGCGCTCTCGCTGCCATTTTTTGGTGTCGTTGAACACTTATTTGTAAATTGTTTTTTAATTTTATGCTCTCCGAACGAAGCTATGAACTAATCAAGTTTAAGGCGTTTAAGAAATCAATGCAGTCAGTTGCTTCCGATAGACTTCATACATCATACATTAAGTCGATGCTTGCATTTTTCCGTTCACAATCGGTTCAATCAGCGTATGGTTGAGCCTCAAAGTTGCATTCATAAGTGAGAGAGGGTAAGTGAAGTAAAGAGAGAATTGTTCAATTTGAAGTTTTTGCTGTTGTTTTGCCTTGACACGATCAGCTGTTTTTCACTTGCAAATCTTACTGACTGAAATTTCCCTAGCAGAAACTTGCAATTTCCTTTCCAAATAAAATGTCAAAATGCCCACTACAAGTTTTTGGTGTCATCGAGCACTATTTGTAAATTTTTGTTACAATTCTATACTCACTGAACAAAGCTTTCAACTAATCAAATTAAACGCGGATTTTATTTCGAAACTCGTACCCCAGCTGTCATTCATGGGTCAGAGTAAAAATCGGTGCAGTCAGCTGATTTTGACATACTTCACAAAGTCAGCAAACATCTAAATTTTGTTTAAAGAAGAACAGTGCTATTCCACAACAAGTAAAAGCAATAAAAAAGATGAAAGAAAATCAAAAGTAACATCCTGAATTAAAGGCTGCTGACTTAAAAAAGGGTAAAGAAATACTGCCGTCAGGCAGTGCGTTACTCCCACAAATGCATAAATTAAAGGCTATGCCCGGTGCCACACTCTATGAGAACGCGGCTGGAACTGTTGTATGTAGTAAAGTTTGTACTTGCATTTGCTTGCACGAAATAGCCTTAGATGGTGGCATCACCTTTTTATGCGGTTGTAGAACTTCAAAGATGTGGTGTGAGGAAAAGCAGGCAAAACTAATGTCGACATTGTATTGGTGTACGCCGTGGATGGGTATCATGCGAATGGAATTTATCACCGTCAAACATATAGTATATAGAGCAATACAGCTGTTAACTGTTCCTTTTGAAGCTGAAGCACCGTCAGCTTGCAGCTCTTTTTCCCCGCACGCAATGAAGATTTATACAACGCTGTACGGAATTAGTGCGAAAATTGATGGGCCGCATTGTGCCATTTAGCACTTTGGATGTTAAGAGGGTAAGAGAGATTACAGCTCGCAAACTTTCGATGGCTGTATCGATAGTTTGAGGGTAGCGCGATTATCGATGCCTTGGTGGCAAACTATAGTGTTAAAATTATATCTTACTAGCTGATATGTCAAAATTCGTTCTGCCCGAAACAGATTTTTTTATTGAGCTCATTTCAAAAATTTTTCGATGACAACCGTATTTTTTTAAATTTAAAATTAGCGATTGCTCACAATTTCTATTGTGTATAGATTAAACCAGATTTGTTAAACAATTGTTTGATTAATTACTTTCTTGAGAATCCATTTAATGATTGATTACCAATTACTTTAAATTTTTAACCGTAATTTTCCAATTAATTAAAAAAAATAATCAAAAAAAAAATCATAATTTTTTACGATTATTAAAAAAATCAAAAAAACAAAAAATGTTTTGATTTGTTTTCATTTTTTTTGATTATTTTTGATATTTTTCAGTATTGTTGTGTCAGAACATAAATATACACATCAACACTACTGAAAAAATCAAAAATAATAAAAAAAAAATAATCAAAAGTAATCAAAGCAATTTTTTTTTTAATTATTTTTATTGTTTTTGATCTTTTTAAATTTTTTTTAATCGCAATCAATTAATAACTGACTTTTGTTGAAAAAAAATTAAGATATTACCAATTAAAAAGGCTGTCTAGTTAATTGATTACTAATTTGGAATAAAATTAAACAGGTCTGGATTAAGCCCCCGATTCTATGACCTGGATAAATTGTCAATATTGATAAATAGTCAAAAGAAAAATATTAGTCGTATGAAAAAAAATTAAATAACTCCAATCTTCTTCATTATTTTGTTACTAATCGCATATCGTCACACCATGTTTTGGTATTCTGGTACAAATACTTTTAGAAACATGGAGTAAGATAGTTCAGTTTGTATAGGGAATGCCATGCCCCGTTTTCCAATAACTCCAATTCGTTTTGCGTGATTATGGTATTGATATTGTATATCTCCAATTCGTTTTGCGTGATTATGGTATTGATATTGTATATCTCTGTACCAATTTACAGTTCCATACCATTAACAGTTTTAGAGTAATTCGGCCTAAAAAACGAAGTTTGTATGGCAGGTGCCACTCCCCTTTTCCCAAAACACCCATTTGTTTTCTCGTGAGTATGGTATTGATATCGCATATCTCCATACAAATTTTGAGGTCCCTACTTTAAACCCCTTTAGAGATATTCAGCGTGAAAAGTTAAGTTATGGGAGGTGCCACGCCCCTTAATATTTTAGTCTTACAAAGCCCCCAAAAAGAAGTACTCAATTTGGTTCAGTTGTTTTCAAGTTTTGGCGCGACGAACAAACCACGATCCTTTTTTATATACGAGTATATATAGATTGCTAGAATTCCTTTACAACATTGAGATCAGTTTAGTCTTAGCTCAAAACCTACAGTGAAACTCGTTCTGCACAAATTATTCTATCGGTTGTAAGAAAACAAACCATCACTTACTATCGATTGTAGCGACTATCGATAGATTGTCAACTCTAGCGAGAGTCGATTTAAGACACGACAAACCATGCGGTGGAAAGCAACAAATATGCGCCTAAACATACAAATGGACATTAGCATCACCCTCAGTTCAGTACGTAGGAGCACAGAACTATGCAGAAATCCTTTGTATACATATTTATGTTGGCATAAAATCGGATTGTTTTGTGCGAATATTTATGTTGTGTTAGATTTGTACGCGCCCGGTCATTAACAATAAGCGAAGCGTACATTCAATATCTCTAAGGCACGGCTTAGAAGCATGCGACCGTCTGTCTGCTTGTCTCTTGATTTGTCTGCCTATTTGCAAGCGCCAATGATCCTTATTTAGTCGGCTTCATTATGTCAGTGATTAGTGAAATTGAGCATTGTCTGTGCGCTACTGCGATTGTTCGTATTTCTAAAGCCAATTGTTGTTGTTGTATTCATTGCTTTAGTTAAGTCATCACATTGGTTGTAAATCCTTCCGCCATATCAAAGCCGCTTTTATGTAAATCCTTACTTGTTGTTTCATCGAATTGTCTGTCTACAAAATTTATATGGGGGATGTATGACATAACATTTATGTTTTAGTCGGTGGAGTTTCTTAGAAAAGGGCTCATGCTTCTTAAAGGAAAAGGCCTCCATGCTATGTTGGAGCACAAAGCTTTGCCATTCCTGGTACAGAAGAAGATTTAGCAATGAAGTCTACACTGGCTCTGCTGTCCTCACAGACAAATTTTCGGGAGTCTATCATTGGAATGTGAGGCTACTTAGAGGTTCAACGTTATGACTCAACACTTCTAAAACCCTTTGTGACCACTTTTAATAGGAAAATGCGAGTCACTTTAGCCCCAACTTAAGTCTATATACTGCAATGCGTGGAACTCCGACCTATACAGACTAACTACTTGTTGACTACTCACCGGAGCAGACTCTTCTAATGGTCCAGTCCGATTGAAACTGTTGGTTTCTTAGGCTTTCCCTTGCTTTGATGTGTATTTGATGACAAAATCTGCCAAAAGATGTGAAAATTAGGCAGAGCAAAGTACTGCTACAACAACAACAGCAACAATCAGCTTTTTATAAAACAAGAATTAATTTTAAATATTCCCTTATCCACAGAGCTGGATAACCCTTAGGACTTGACATCTTTGAGTGTCCAATATTTGTACTTTAAACAATTTTTTATTTTATTTTTTTTTTCTTTGCAAACATTTGAAGTGACCAATATTTATTCAAGCCCTCTTCCACGCTTTTATTTGACAGAAACCAAAATCACATGCACCCAGCCACCCTTTTTTTATTGCCACAGAATGAGTGTCGCACGTACGAATGCCAAATCAGAATCGCATGCAGCAACTGCCACAGGCGAGACATGCCCCAGTCGGAGACTAGTCAATGACAGCAGTCGAGTGCAACCATTTATCAATGCTGCCAACTACAAAGTTGTCCATGCATGACTGCTTTAATTCATATGGAGTACTGATTTATGTATGTATGTAAGTGCATTAGGGTGTAGCTTATTTGTATAGAAACAAATTTTCATTGAAAAATTTGAGTGACGAGTGATGAAAAAATAACAAATAAAATTTTAATTATTATTTAAAATATTTGAGTGATGATTAAAATGGTATTGGTTATAAAGTTTTAATTATTATTCAAGCCTTTGAAAATGTAAAATGAATAAGCACATCGAGATACAGCAAGATTATACCTATTTGTGCATATAAACATCATGCGTATTTACAAAACTTTTTTTTCTCGTTATCGGGATCATTGCTGGACAAAATAGGGCTTTTGGTGCGACTACTTGCTTGTTCACGGGGTAATTTCAGGATAGTTTTAGGGATCATTTTGGGATTTCTATAGGACTATTTCGGAATTGGTTTAGTGATCACATTCGAAATTTTTGGGGATTATCTCGAGATTTATTTTGGCAGCAATATGAGACTTTTCCAAGATCATTTCGTGACATTTTCTGGGTTGTTTTAGGGGCTTTTATGGCTCATTTCGGTGTTGTTTTCGGGATTATTTTGGAATCATGAAACATATCGAAACTTGTTCGGTGTCATTTTCCTAAAAAAAATCCCAGAAGGGTCCCTAAAACAATTCCGAAATGGTGCCGAAAAAGTCCTTATATAAGCCCCTAAAACAATCCCGAAATGGGCCTGAAAAATCCAAAATAATCCCTAAAACTATCGTGAAATTCCTATGCCGAAATTACTCCGAAAAAAACCAGGTAAACTGTAGTAACTTATGGATTTTTGGGGTCTTAAGAATTTCTCACTAAGCAATTCAATTTTTTTTGCAGGCCACTCTATGAACTGTTGGTTAGGGAACTATTTTGCTTGTTAGAACAGGCTTACAGCTTCACACTTCGGGTCTCGTTCCGTATCTGTTATAAAAGCGATAGTTAAAAACTCTTTGAAGAATCGAAAATCGCTCATATGCAAGCAGAACTATCTCTAAACTATCCAAAATGGCACCGGTAGAGGCAAATCGAAGCTGCCTTGGAACTATGCGAAAGGGACCCGTTTGGAAACGAGTTGCCAAGTTATGCAAAGTCAAGGAAAACGCCATATAAAAGCGGAGAGGAAAGCTTTGCTTGAGCAGCGACCAGAAACTACTAACTATTATTGTAGAATTCTCCAGCTCCAGGCTAGTCGCTAGCTGGTCGAATTTCCTGCGTGCAAGTTGCACCCTAATGTGCGTACATATATTTTTATAGCCATATAAACATAAGTTGCTACATGCAACATGCAACCATTCATCTTTATTGCAGTAGTGTTGTATGCAGCAGAGACGTGTCATTCGCACAGAGACAGCGCAAAAACAAACCAACAACAGTCAAGCCAACATTAGCTTACTAGACTTTGTGCAAACCTTGCGATGAGGATATGGACTTAAACCAAAAGTTGACGATGTTGGTGACGACGACGACACAGCGTACCCAACACATCCAACCAAAGACCAACAACCAAAAACTGGCATTTGCAATCATTATGCGGCACACAACGTCGGGAGTGGCATTAGCAGCAGTTGCATTTGCAGTGGCAGTGGCAGTTCCATGTGTCACTAAGCAGGAAATTGAGCAGTGGCAAGGTAAAGTAATGGACTGCAACCAGGATTAGGTAGCCAACCATCAAGCAAAGTTGCAACGATTTAGAATTATACAAGTTCATTTTGTGGATTTTCGTGTGGTGGCGTTTGTGTATTGGGCTTGTGGCAGGCAAAGGTGCGGTCGCTGTGTGCGCTGAGTGTGAGCAAAAACTGAAAAAATAAAACACCCAAAACTATTGCGCGCATGTTAGGGAATCAATAATGAGCCATATGCGGGCTGCATAAATCTAAGCTTATGCGAGTGACGCTCTTTGTGCTTTATGTTGACGTATGTGTAGCGAGCGCTAGGTGATTGCTCCGCATTTTCTTTGATTGTAATTTCGAACACACGCCTACCAACTAACGAATGGGATAACCAAGCTTATTGACAGTATTGGCACGAGAGCGTGATGATGTCGGTGTTTATGCGCATTGAAGAAATTGATAGGTACGACGTTGCTGTTGTTGTTGCAGAAGAATTAGCCGATTGTAGTTGTTGTACAGAAATTTGACATTTTTAATGTTTATCACTGCATTGTTCAGTGGCCAATGAGTAAAGGCATGGCTCGGTTTTTGCAAAATAGCTTATTTTTGTGACAATAATGGAGATTCCCTCTGGTGGAGGAGAAAGCTTCGAAATATAGAAATTAAACAGAATGGGGATAGAACCGCAAACTTTGGCAACCCGTGTCTAATCCTTTGAGATTTAGGTTTCGTGTTCCTAAACTTAACTATCGCCTGCCGACCGTTGAGGTAGTTAGTGGTCTACCTTTTTAGGCCGGCAAGGAGCCCGGACTCTTCTAGGACATGGTTTACAGTATCGAATGCTTTCGACACGTCAAGTTCTACCAGCACCGTCCTATGTTTTGGAGGATGTTGGTTCAAACCATAGTTTATCTGTGACATTATGGCATTCAAAGCAGATGTTGTGCTATGTTGCTTGCGGAAGCCATTTTGTTCTTCGGCTAAGTGCAAATTTGCAGTGTAGTACGGAGCAGAGTGGTCTCTAATAGCTTCGCACCCGGCAACAGGAGATATATCGGATGATATGATTCCATTCATTGCCCGGCTTTCCAGGTTTTTGAAGGAAAACCCACGATCGCCTGATTCCATATCTCAGGAATGACGAAGTTGGTTAGTGTGGGTTAAAAGGTTCCGCTAAATTGGGGAATCTATGGGACTGATGCGGGCTCTGCTTCCTCTCGTGAAATTCGGAAGAATTTCTGGTATTCTTCCAGCGTGACTAAAGCGACCGCAGGCTGAATGGATAAACTTGCGAAGCTCTTGTTCACTTTGGCGTACCTCCGTCGGTGTGGGTAGAACAGTGAATGAGCTCTCTGTATATACCGTAAAACAGTTACAGTCCGCTTTGTTAGATTCGATCAAAGTACGCCTTTCGGATATTATGACGTCAGTAGGCCGGTTGATCTATAAATAAAACAAAATAAAATAAATTAAAATAAAATAAAATAAAACTAAATAAACTAAAATAAAATTGAATGAAATAAATTTAATAAACAAAATCAAATAAAATAAAACAATAAAAAAAAATCATAATTAAATAAACTAAAAAAGAAAATTGAAAAAATAAAATAAAATAAAGTAAAATAAAAAAAATAAAATAAAATAAAATGAAATAAAATAGAGTAAAAAAAATTTAATGAAATAAAATAAAATCAAATGAAAAAAAAAAAAAATTAAATAAAATAAAATAAAACAAAATGAAATGAAATAAAATAAAATAAAATAGAATAAAATAAAACAAATAAAAAAAATCATAAAATCATTGAAAAGAAAATTGAAAAAATCATTAAAAAAGAAAATTGAAAAAACTATAAAAAAAACAATAAAATAAAGTAAAATAAAATAAAATAAAATAAAATAAAATAAAATAAAATAAAATAAAATAAAATAAAATAAAGTAAAATAAAATAAAATAAAATAAAATAAAATAAAATAAAATAAAATAAAATAAAATAAAATGAAACAAAATTAAAATACAATTAAATAAAATAGAATGAAATAAATTTAATAAACAACATAAAATAAAATAAAACAAATAAAAAAAAATCATAATTAAATAAACTAAAAAAAAAATTTTTAAAAATAAAAAAAAAACAATAAAGTAAAGCAAAAAAAAAATTAAATAACATAAAATAAAATAATATAAAATAAAATAAAATAAAATAAAATAAAATAAAAAAAAATAAAATAGAATAAAATAAAACAAATAAAAAAAAAATTAATAATAAAAAGAATATAAATTATAATTAAGTAAACTAAAATTAAAATTTACAAAGAATATAAAGAAAACAGTAAAATAAAATGAAATAAAATACAGCAAAGTAAAATTAAATAAAATAAAATGAAATAATGTTAAATGAAAATCAATAGGGCCTCAAAATGTTGAGTAAAAGTTTTAAACTGTTTTTTTTTTTAATTTTCTGTTTTTATAAACACCATGCAAAGCGAATTGTTTTTTCAACCCCCTCTACAGTGAGAAAAAAATCTTTAAAATATTGCATCTTTAATTTGTTTTTGAATGTGAAGGAAACTTTTCTTCGGTCAACAAACCACAGTAGTAATAGATCGTTTATACCTAAAATTTAAAATTTTTTACTTGGCTTAATTTTTCAAACTACCCAAAAAACATTTTGAACCCACCCAACCATCCCTAACTTCGCAGCATAGCCGAAGGCGCCTTTTAACCCATACCGTCGCCCGGAGCTCACAAACAATAGAAACTGCTGGCCAGTGATTGCTTGCGACCAACGAATGTCGCTCACAAATGAGTATGAATTTTTACTGATTTTAGGAACCAGCAACATATTAAAATGCTTTTATATGATGTGACTGTATGTGTGCGTCAGCTGGTTTAAAGAGGGCCAATGTCACCTAACAGTAGTTAACAAAATGTCACGTACATGCAGTCGTGGTCAACATAGTTAATGACATTGGTAGCCTGGAGACCAGCACTATGATTGGCAGCCAACAGCAATAGCCAACATGCAGCTTCCAGCAATGTAATGCACCAACTATGGAGGTATTCAATGACAAGCATATTCTTGCATATTCCTATATACTCCATCTGCTGCCCACACTCACAGTCACTCGACTTTTGTTGTTGCTATTATTCTGCAACCGCACATTAAGCTAGTTCGCAGTCCCAAATGCATGAATTACTCGCCCATAGATCCATTAAGGTGTAGCGCCTGGTTATGTCCATGTGGTGCATCTACCAAGAAATGCGCGCAAAACTGGTAAAGGTACAACAGCGGTACGAGTAGCCAGCTCTGATACAATATCCGCTTTTCGATACTTCAAAGAGTGACATTCTTATTGCCAGTATCTAGCGTCACCTTCTATCTGGAAGCTGTCAGGCAGCTACTCCACGGCGACTGAAGCAAACTCTATTTTGGCAATCTTAACTTTGTCGCTGAACTGAGCTCTGGTGTAAAGAAGACTGTGTGTGTGCAAGTTAAGTACAAGGATCAACTTGATTCAATTTCAACAGATAAATGGTGTTTACCGCACAACAACAACTATACGCAACTTGAGTTATGCTTATGCAACTTTCTATATGTATATGTATGCATGTGAATGTGCTTGTATTAGTTAGCAGTATGTGAGTTACCACCTTATTTGGCTATAAGGGAGTTTGATTGCAATTCTTTAGCTGTGCCAAAGCCCACACCATGGCTGCCAACATCAGCAAACACATGCAGACGTACCAACACACACACACACATATGACACATGCATCATGCCCTTTGCAATCCACACTAGGGGCTCAAAAGGTTTGTTAGCTCACTGCGCAGTTTATTATGGTCTGCATGTGAAGGAAATGTGTCACTTAAGTGTCAGTGCTTTGTTGGCAATGAGAAAGTTTAAATTGCGCTGGTCATGACTGACACAATATCCTTGGCTGCTGTATGCTATTGCAGTCCCTTACTGATATCAGTACTTTTATGCAGAGAATTTGAACCGTTTATTAACCTTAAGTGGATTTGGTTGAAAAGCAATCACCAAGTGATGGTCTGAAGATTTAAATTGGCTAAATTCTGAAAGCTCACGAGCTACATATCTTTACGAGGGGGTAAATGAGCAATTTCGTTGGAAAACAAGTTTCTAAATTTTTAATAAAACAATATAAAATAAAATAAAATAAAATAAAATAAAATAAAATAAAATAAAATAAAATAAAATAAAATAAAATAAAATGAAAAACAAAAAAAAAAAAAATAAAAAAAAAAAAATTAAATTAGATAAAATTAAAAAAAATTAAATAAATAAAATAAATGAATTTAAAATTAAATTAAATAAAATAGATAATAAAAAAACAAATTAAATAAATAATAAAAAAATTAAATAAAATAAAAGAAATAATAAAAAATTTAATAAAATAAAATAACGCAAAACAAAACGAACTAAAATAAAATAGAATTAAAATAAAATAAAATAAAGCAAAATAAAATAAGATAAAATAAAACGAAATCAAATAAAACAAAGTAAAATAAAGTAAAAAAAACTAAAACAAAATAAAATAAAATAAAACCAAATAAAAGAAAATGAAATAAGCTAAAATAAAACGAAATGAAATAAAACCAAATAATATAAAGTAAAAAAAAAGCTAAAACAGAATAAACTAAAATAAAATAAAATAAAATGAAATAAGATAAAAAATGAAATAAAATATAATAAAATGAAATAAGTAAAACAAAATAAAATAACTACTTATTTTGCTGGCTCGAGGTCTGTGTTTATTTGTTAAAAAATTAAAACACTGTTGAGATTTTTTTCCTTCCAACCAATATATTTCGATTGCTCTACGGAAATATATTGGTTGGAAGGAAAAAAATCTCAACAGTGTTTTAATTTTTTAACAAATAAACACAGACCTCGAGCCAGCAAAATAAATAGTTATGTGAAGAAGAAGGTCGCTAAAAATTACAATTCAAAATAAAATAAACTAAAAAAAAAAATAATAAAATAAAACAAAATGAAATAAGCTAAACTAAAATGAAATAAAAAAAAATTAAATAAAGTAAAAAAAAAAATTTTACGAAATTCCTTTTTTATACCAACAATAAAATAAAACAAAATAAAATAAAATGAAATAAGTAAAATAAAATAAAATAAAATAAAACAAAATAAAATAAAGTAAAAAAAAATAAAAAAACAAAATAAAAGAAAAGAAAGGAATAGGAAATAAAACAAAATAAAATGATATAAGACAAAGTAAGATAAAACACGTCAAAAAGATTAAATAATATTAATTGAAACTATATTGTTTAGGTGTAGAGAAAGGAAACCAAAGTAAAGGAAAGAAGGGAAAACGTTTTTAGAGTTTGGGCTCGGAAAGGAAGGGAATAGCAACAAAAGGTAAGGAAAGGTAAATATAAAATAAAAATAAAGACAATTTGGAACTGTGTTATTAAATAATAAAAAAGGAGAAAAGAAAGGATGCCAGTTTCAATAGGGCTTGGCTATGGTCAGCTAGACTGGTCTCAGCTAGATTAGAAGATAGTTTTGCTATGGTGGTTACAATCCACATGGCGGGCATACGTGTCGGATGTCGGGGTTTAATTCATTACCACATCAACGCCACAGTTTAACCAAAATTACTAGCGCTTCCCTGGTAGTAAAAGCTTTAAACTGGTGTAGAAGTATAGAGTTGTGTATAGGTCTGTCTTCTTCAGAAATGTTTTGAGTTGGCTAATTCAGGCGTGGTAGTTGTGAAAATTGCCTGAGTGGTTAACGGGGCCAAGAAAAGTTCGCCACAGCAACTAATATACATACTACCTGACTTGAAATGATTTACACACATATCACATCAATCTCTATCTCTCAATCGTTTGGGTACACTTAAGTATATTAACCAGAAATACATACAAATTCGTTGCAGGGTTGCCGAGCATTAAAAATATTACACATAACTCAGAAATATGCGGCATCCATACCAGCATGTGGGTGTACCCAGAGTCATAAGACTAAGCAAAGTGGCCATTAAAATGCAACAAATCGGACAACAGCAGCCAACCAGAAGCTATTTCTCAAACATAAAAAAGTACTAAAGCGTCAACAGAAAAACATTTCGTCATAATTGCAAGAGATCTGCAAAAAAAGTCCAAGTGTATTATGAAAATATATAAAAGAAGTGATAAAAAGAAAAAGAGACAGCAAAGCAGCATCCAGAAAAAGAAATAAAATTACCAGAAACTCTTCACTGCGTCTCTCTAATTCACACACACACATCTCCTTTTGCCTCAAGTGTGCTAGTGCCTTGCTTTAAAGTGGAACAAAAGCATGGCAACGGCATAAGCTCTAAGCTGTTGCGCCTGCTGTTGCCTACGTTTTTGTGGCCTTTGGGCATATTTTCATTATATTAGAACATTTATGCTCCAAGTAGACGCCTTGGTAGCTATGTATGCTAAGCAACAGGCGACACTATTTTTCTTATTTACTCTACTAAAACCAGCCTCAATGGCACAACCATCATGGGGCAAAACTTTTTGTATTTTTTTTTGGTTTCTCTCGCTTGTTGCTATGCACTTTATGCATTCATGTAGCATGCATATTTCGCAAAGATGTGCTAGATTTGTTGTGTCAAGCTTTTTCGTTGTTTTTGTAATTTACTTCCTCTTGCGTGTATACCCTGGTCGATGATTAAAGTGACAATGTTGTCAATGCATCAAAATGTGGTAGCCACATGCGGCACACACAGCATCGTGGCGCTACCATTGACAACTTTGCCTGGCTTTGTCGTTCTACGAATGTTTTTTCTTCTAACTTATTTATGTGTGTGTGTGTGTGCTATGCTTAATGCTTCCAATTTGATATGTCTATGCTGAAGCTGATGCATTAAACCCATCTCAATACTGTGCATGTCGGTATGTATGTATGTATGTGTGAACGTATGTGGCTACTGATGACTTTATTAAAGCTCTGCAAAGTTAAGTACTGCTGCTGCATTAGGAAATGAAGTGTTAAGTATAGAGTTTTATGACACTCGAGAAATGAATGAAAGGAATGGTTGAATAAACATTGTGTTTGTTGTTTTATAATGCTGAAAAAGGTTATAATATGTACATGCTAGTATCTAGTAATATATGAGTTTGTGAGCGAATGAGATAAAGACGGCAATGAAATTGTTTCCGCATTCATTGAGCTGGTATTCTTTTTACTTTTGCAAAAAATTCTGTGACCCTCTTGTCTGATTCAAAAAATACATTATAATTTCCTTAGCATAGTTACAGGGGTAAAAATAAATATTTATTTGTGAAGCATACTTGTAGGAGTTAAAAGACAGTTCAGACAGTACTCGTTGGGATAGAAAGAGTTATAGTAACCGTGCTATAGTAACCGTTCTTGTATAAATAGTTACAAGCAAAAGGGGAGTAGTTCAACTCATTCAATGAGATCCCAGAAGCTATTAGTCGCATATTTGGTTGAAGCTCATTTATGACTCATCGTAGACTAATCGCTTATTTTTGCAGGGTGTCTAAATTTATACAAAAACAAAAGAACGAAAGTGGAAATGGTATTCCCTGCAATTAAGTACAATATTTGAAGACCGGATTTATATCCAAAATAGTGCGCCTAAAAATATTTTACTTTTGTAACTTTGTTCAGGGTCGGTTTAAAAATGTAAAAAAACTTTCAGCATATTGCTTTTATATTCCATTACCACGAAAAACAAAAATTTTCAGTTATTAAAATTGAAAATTTTGCGTTTAGCTTATTGAGATAGAGTAAGTTAAACAAAAATTAGGAAAAAATTCAAAAACTATATTTTTTAAGAACCAATAATCATCCGTCTGAAAATTTATATATATCTTTGGACATATCAGTGGTTTAGTAAAAAAAAAATTTAGTCCAAAATTCAATGGGGAACTTTAATTTTTGCGATTTTCAATATTTGAAAATTTTCTAAAATTAGAAATTTAAAAATTCGTTTGGTAAAAATATTTTTTTTTATAACTCTAAGTACAATCTTTGAAAGTGCCAAAGTTTATTTTTTTAACTACATTAGTTTCCGAAATATTGAAAAAATTGAGTTACAAAATAGGAAAAAATTGAAATTTTGAATTTGCATAACTTAGAAAAAAAAAAAATATTTTTCTTTGGCAGAACTTTGTTTTATGATAAAAGAAAACTCTTTACCAAATGTTACTTAGTCTGGAAGAGGTCGATTTCAACTATGTGACGATTTGACATGGAAAGACTCTTTTACTATCTACTTAAAAGATGAATCTCATTAAAGAAGCTTTCGAAATATATTTGAATAACCAAGTGGACCATTTTGAGTGGTACTCACTGTATATAATTGTTTATCGCTGGTATAAAAACCTATGTTTCATGTAAGTAAGTATTTAAGTAAGTATTTATTTATTTCCTGACTTCAGATAACTTAAGATAAATTTTAACTTTCACAACGCAATCCTTAAAAGTTCTAAAGCTTCACTTTGTTGCTATTACTCTTGATAAACTTGATACATATAAAAGTGTGCTTGAAAACCAAATAGAAGCACTGAAAATTAAAGTTTAGGACTTTGTGGAAAATTCAGAACAATTTGAAGAAGTTTTATCAAAATTTCAAACTTTTTGCCAAGATTTTTTATATTTTTTTCCAGTATGCAGTTTCGTAGCTCATTAATTTTCAGTATAGTAAGATAGTAATCTTATGCCGCTAAAAGAATTACCTTATTTTTAAAAATTTTTTTATAGCCAACCTGCACATTTTATTTCATATAAAAACAGCTGCGCTTATAAATTTGTATGGCAGAAAATAACCAGGTCGGCTCAGGTAATTCCTTCTTGCTGAAAATTGCATTTTTTAGGGTGGCTCATTTGGACTGTTAGCCACTGTAAGTACTACCAAAAAATAGAAAAACAATACCCCCACTTGCCATGCAATATTGCCAATTAAAGGAGTAAATGAATGCTCTAGTGTCTTACATAATGTGAGACAGCAAAAGCGCTAAAAGTTTGAAACGACACACTGACAAAAACATGAACAAATATAGTAAGAGGCAAAACTATACCAATATTGTTTAATAAATACATACCCTTGTAACTAATATTATGTAACAATATGCTAGTAAAGCGAATAATGTAACAACACACCAAATGTAAGCCTCAAGTCAAAAAATGATTACTGAAAATTATGTAAACAGTGTAAGGGGAGTGTGTGCGAATATGCGAAAAATGGAGTTTGCTTGTCGAAACGATATTAACAGGAAAAAACTTGAAGCAGGTAAAATGTAAGAAAGTTATTTGTGCCTTTGGCTGTTCATGCGAACACGTAAGACATGTACATTTAATATAACTAGGCAATCCGATTTTCGAATGTTTACACTGCCGGTTGAAATTCGCTCCTTAAAGTGGAAAAAAGTGAGGAAATATCTAAAGAAAATCTAGCTTTAATTGAATCATTTAATATTTACCATCCAAAAACTATAATATAACTGTTAAAAACTATTTTTCTATGAATCTCAGCAGCAAAAGCATAGCTAAAGACAAAATTCATATAGAGGAAATATAAAATCATCATATATTGATAGAAATGCACCAGCTTAGTCCAATCACTTGTGTAGGTAAAAATAAAAACAACGATGAATCGCCGGCTAAGTGGAAGATCACCCTATATCAAAATATTTTTCATCTTTCCGCCATCTGTGCATGCAGTCCAGAAGGCATTGATTTTGAGATTTCTTTTTATTTGGTTTCTGTTATATACTCGTACATATATATTTTTTTATTTTAAATGAAAATTATTAAAAACACAGACTCTTTTTATTTCGTCGAACGATATCCATTTTAATTTCACTGCTATTATATTGAACACAGCTGTACGTAGAGATTACAATTTCAATTTCTTCGAAAAATATGTGTTAGGTTTTACTCGCACTTAGACTACCTTACATGTTGCTACGAAGACTTGCTTAACGAAAAGTCAATGCGATGGCTTCAAATTGTATTAACGCTTAGATCATATCAAATCAGCAGTGAATATTTTTTTAAAAGAATTTTGCTATCAAAAAGTCCTCTGGTTTAAGCTCAAATAGAGATGCAAAATTGTAAAGCTTCGTAAAAGTTGAAAAGCTCATAATTATAAAAAAAATACCAAAATACATACCTACATACATAACCATAAGTATTAGTTATTAAAAACCAAATAAAGCCCCAGTCTAAACATAATTCTAAGCATCCAAAATTACAAAACGAACTGCTGCCATCATTTAGTGTAAACACTAGCAATTAGTATAGAACTCATAAAATACACGAAACTAACGCACTTCACCCACCATTTTCATACTTTTGCAGGATTTTCAGTCTTTTTTAGCAGCGACAATTAATTAACAAAAATTCATAAGCCATAAGCATATTGGGAACGTATGGCAAGTGAAATTATAAAACCAAAAAATAAAAGCTAAAAATTCGTGAAATAATATATAAAATTTTAGCAAGAATTATTCTCCTACATGCACAACTTTGCATTTATTCAGCTTCACGCCTCATCATCGCACTAACACCCGCATAAAAACCTACACACATACACACCAATATATGCTGCGAAGAGTTTACATTTTGATTCCATCAAAAAGCTTGGCTCACACACACCCACACATACATTCACGTGTGGCAGCATTATGCAACTAACTGCATTCAAAATTTATTTATTTTGTAATGAAAAATATTTTGGTATACATTAATTATGCATAGGTATGTGCTCGGTATATAATGAATATAGAATTCTAGTTTTAATATAGATGTAGAAATGCTTACCCCAGTGGGAAATTTATTCTCTTTCTCTACCCATTAAGCCAGTAATTGGTAATTGTTGTTGTTTTAACAGTAAACTCCCCATGCGAAGATTCTTAAAACTGAAGTCCTATACCTAATATTTATATCTGGGATATTGACCGAAATGTGAGCACAAGCGGAGTCCAAAAGCCTTCTGTACATGACGGGTGTGAAATCGGTGTTTACTGTTAAGAATTAAGTACAGATTTGCGAAGAAACGTTAGCATAGAAAGAGAGGGATAGGCGCACTTTTTCTCAGAGCACACTATGATAGCTGGGTATATGAAATTACATTACAATTACTTTTATAAGTATTTGAAATAAAGAATTAACTTTTAAGTACAGCGTATACACAGATATAAATAAAATATCTCTATTACATTTAATGTGTAATTAAATTTCTAAAGTAATCATTACTACCCAGCTCTATGTAAACCCCACTGGGATGTACAAAGTTTGACTATTTTTAGTAATTAAAAAAATAATCAACACTGTTACTACATATCAAAGATATGCAATGATTTTCCCAATTACTGGTAGTGTGTAGTTTAATTCCTGAAGTAATCATTACTACCCCGCTCTGTGTAAGCCCGGATGATATATAAAAAGTGTACTTTTCACAGTTAGTAAACAAATAATCAACATTGTTATTACAGACCAAAGTTATACATTGGTTTTCACAATTAATTGTAATGTGTAATTTAATTCCTAAAGTAATCATTATTACCCCTCTCAATGTAAAGGCTATTAGGATATACAAAAGCTGAGGTTTTTCAGAAATAAAAAAATAATCAACACTTTAACTAAAATTTTTCAATTGCTTGTAATGTGTAATTGAATTCTTAAGTAATCATTACTATTCCTCTATGTAAACTCGGCTGAAATGTATAAGAGTTGAATTTTAGTAGTAGTAATTAAACAATCAACATTGTTATTACCGACCAAAGTTATACATTTATTTTTTCAATTAATTACATTATGTAATTTAATTCCTAAAGCAATCATTACTACTCCGCTTGGTGTAAAGGATATTAGTATGCAACAGCTGACTTTTTTCAGAATTAAACAAACAAACAATGCTCTTACCATAATTTTTCAATTAATTGTAATGTGTAACTTAATTCCTAAAGTAATCATTACTACCCCTCTCAGTGTAAAGGCTATTAGGATATACAAAAGCTGAGGTTTTTCAGAAATAAAAAAATAATCAACACTTTAATTAAAATTTTTCAATTGCTTGTAATGTGTGATTGAATTCTTAAGTAATCATTACTATTCATCTATGTAAACTCGGCTGAAATGTATAAGAGTTGAATTTTAGTAGTAGTAATTAAACAATCAACATTGTTATTACCGACCAAAGTTATACATTTATTTTTTCAATTAATTACATTATGTAATTTAATTCCTAAAGCAATCATTACTACCCCGCTTGGTGTAAAGGATATTAGGATATACAAAAGCTGAGGTTTTTCAGAAATAAAAAATAATCAACACTTGAACTAAAATTTTTCAATTGCTTGTAATGTGTAATTGAATTCTTAAGTAATCATTACTATTCCTCTATGTAAACTCGGCTGAAATGTATAAGAGTTGAATTTTAGTAGTAGTAATTAAACAATCAACATTGTTATTACCGACCAAAGTTATACATTTATTTTTTCAATTAATTACATTATGTAATTTAATTCCTCAAGCAATCATTACTACCCCGCTTGGTGTAAAGCATATTAGTATGCAACAGCTGACTTTTTTCAGAATTAAACAAACAAACAACGCTTTTACCATAATTGTTCAATTGCTTGTAATGTGTAATTGAATTCCTAAAGTAATCATTACTACGCAGCTCTGTGTAAACCCAACTGATGTACAAATGATAATGTTTATTACTAATTAAAAAAATATTCTTACTACAGATCAAAGTTACGCATTGTGTTTCTCAATTACTTGTAATATGTAATTTAATTCCTAATGTAATCATTACTACCCAGCTCAGTCTAAAGGCAAAAAGTGGACCAATATTTATGTAAACCTACAATTAATTGCAAAACTTTTTTGTGTACCATTGCATTTGTAATAAGCTGTGACTACGTCCATTATAGTGCTTCGTGTTACAAAGTTTGGGGGTAGATATTATTGAAGAGAAGTAATTCAATAAGTAAAATGTACGAACTAATGTGCTTGCTAAGCCAAAATTTTACTAAATCAAAACGGCTAACAAAGTGAAATAAAGTAAAATACACAAAAATGCAATGAAGCAGTATGAAAGACTTGAGTTCAGTTAATTCGTTAAACATTGAAAGAGCTTTCTACTTTGTACGGCTGAGCTCATTCGATAGCAATGCAAATATGCACTTGGTGGTAGCACCTTTTTCATTTTCCATGGCGCTAGATGGAACTCGAACAGTAAAAGCGCCTGATTATTTGGTTCCAATGTATAGCGCCCTATAAAACTTATGAGTGACTACCCATTGAATTATCAGATTGTAAAAAATAAAATAAAAGAAAAACACTACAAATCAAATCGGCTTTCCACACCTATTTTAATTCACCGTAATAAAACTTCTGCCATTTGTTGAACCCTTTACACCTCAATAACTTTGTGCGAAAAATAAAGCCATTAGTACTTATTTTAAATCAAATGGACATACGCTTAGTGAACCAATCCTACAAAAAAAATAGAAAAATATCCATCAAGTAGTTGATTGGCACAGCTGTTGTAGCGTGACAAATACTCCATGGCACATAGCTTAGTGTGAAAGCTTCAAGTTGACCTTTTAGCTAGAAGAAGATTTATTTCGAATGAAGCAATTTTTATTGCAAAATACCCTTGTTTCTGAGTACAGCACACCTACTTCATTTCTGCCATGAATCACACTTCCAAGTAAATACAGCTTAAGGGGGAATAAAATGTAAGTACTATTTTTTAATAAATATATTTATGTAACACTGCGACCTTTTTTAAGGATTTGTTTACGACAACTTTACGAGCACAAACAGAGATGTGCGCGAACACCACTAAAGAGAGAGCGCAGAGAATAAAGAAGGTATTCAGGATGACACGTTTTATGACAGTAAATGGTGAATTGAATACACGAAGCACTGAAAATGATAATGTTTAATATGACGAGCGCACTGAGTCTCTGAGAACAAAAAAAAATTCAAATAAAGTGTTTACCGTACGCATTATCCAGTAATAACTTTGATTATTATTAGCAAATAAAATGCGCTGCTCAGTTGGAATTATTCATGAGCAAACAGAGTGTGCGAAGAATAACGGATAATGAAGGTTTTATTTTTGTAGCTTGAGTGCGTTTGCCTAGATTTCAAATGACAGCGCCAACTAAGAATTGTAATAATGATGAAGTGATGGATATGTTTTATGGCGGATTTAGTGTAGTAATGAAATAGAGACAGAAAGTTAATATGAAGTACCTGAGCATAGTAAAGATGGATCGTTATTTTAAGTAAATTTTTATCGCTTGCCAAAAAAAAGTTTATAAGTTTATTCAACTCATAGTAGTTCGCCGTATAAAAATTCAGTGGCTTGATATTGATACCATTGGTCTTTACAGGCGCACAATGCCTTCGTAGGTTTAGATAGAGAGAAAACTTGCGTGTCTGGAAAGAAAAAAAGACAAGAAAAAGTATTTCTATTAAATACTCGAAAAAAGTTGAATTTTTGCAAACACGTCAGAGTCGATTAAGAAGTAAAGTGCTCTCTTGTCGCTGAATTATTTTTATACCTAGTAGCGCTACGCACACAAGGTATATTAACTTCATTCACCTAACGGTAGTATGTATCGGCACAAACGAATCGAGATAGATATTGACTTATATATATCAAAATGTTTAGGAGGAAAAAATAAATTTATTAAGTCATGTCCGTCCGTCATGACTTGAGTAAATTTTGAGATATCTTAGTAAAATTTGGTATGCAGGTTCTCTTGCACTTATCTGCGAGAGCTATTGGAAATGGACGAAATCGGATGATAGCCACACCTACTTTTTATATATAGAATATTTTCGAAAATACATAAAAAGTGACTATTCAGTACATAATACACCTATAAGGCTACAATTTGTGCATTAAAATTAAGGCAGAATATAACATTTCCAAGAAATTTTTGAAAATAGGCGTGGCATTTTCGACTTTTCATTAAATAATGACGAAATTCGAAAAATATAAATCTTCGAAAATGTGGATTATTCCACAAAACTTTTTATTCCATATCTCCGGCAAAACTTGTTTTTTCGACACGAAATTTGTCGAAAATGTTGAATACATAAAGGTAACTGTTTACTGTAAAATTGAGTGTATCGTGTGAGCTTTGGGGAAGTAGGCGTGGTGACGCTCAATTTTCAGTATAAAAATTCTGTTATTCTCAAAAGCGATTGCTTGTAATTTCAAATAGTTATTTCAATGTCAGCTGCTTCTCAATAGTATGTAGTATATTCCTGCAGTTATTAGGCAAATTAATTAATAAATTTGAAATTTTACCCAATAAATTTATATATATTTTTTTTTTAATTTGTATAACCGCGCCTTCTATCACAAATTTCACCACTACTAAAAAAAATTACTAATTCTCAATTTCTTTGATTTATAAAATTAATTACTGAGATTAAATTATAATTTATTATATTTTTAAAATAAACAAAAATTCATGCAAAAACATACATGTAAAATAAATTTATAGTAAAAACTTAAATTAAAATAAAACTTTTAAATTTAGTTTTATTATTTTTGTATGTTTTTAAATTATTGGAAAGTAGTTAGTATTTTCAAAATACTTAAAAAATTGTTAATAATTTTAAAATTATTAAAAAATAAATAATAATTTTAAAATAAAAATTAACAAAACAATTTATTAATAAAATTATAATCTGATAACATTTTTTAATTAAAAACAAAATATCCACTGCAATTAACAATTATAACAAATTATGTTTTATAAATTAACCCCTAACTAAATTTGTAAAAAAATAATTTTTAAAATTTAGAATAATAAATTAATGATCAATTAAAAATAACTTGGAAAATAATAAATAATTAAAAAATTTTAAATCTAGTTATTTATATTGATTGAATTTAAAATATAATTAAATATAATTCAATATTTAAATATGATATCATGTACAAACAAGTAAATAGATTTAATAAATTATTTATAATATAAAATTTAAAATTTAATAACAACAATTATAATTTTTTAAAAATAAGACTTTAATTAAAAGCAAAATATCTGCTACAATTCAAAAATGCAATAAATTATATTTTATAAATTAACTCCCTAATAAATTTATAAAAAAAAAATAATTTACTAAATTTAAAATAATAAATTAATGTTCCATTAAAATTAATTTGAAAAATAATTAATAAGTTTAAAGTTTTAAATCATTTATTCATATTTATTTAAAATTTTAAAATCTATTTATTTGTACCAATAAAATTTTAAATATACTATCATATACTATAAATAAATAACAAATTAGTAAAAGCCGATGTGTCGAAGGGTACAACTGCCTGTTGCCATTGGTTTTCAAAAACTTGAATTATTAAACATATTTCCTATTTATTAAGTTCTGTGCATTTGCTTGGTAAAATCTTCGACAGCTCACTCAAGAAATGATCCAGAAACGGGATGCATGTTTATGGACGAAAATTACAATAATTTCTTTGTAGTAATAAGCTTAGGGGTTTGTCAAGTTGAAGAAGACCTCTTAAATTTGATTAGTAATTCGTGATCAATTAATTACAAGCCTTTTTAAATTGGTAATGATTATTTTAATTGTTTTTCGGTTATTAATTGATTACGATTAGAAGAAATAAAAAAAGTAAACAAAAATAAAAAATAATCAAAAAAAATTTGTTTTGACTACTTTTGATTTTTCTCACCGTCGTTGATGTGTATATTTATGTGCTTCTACAGCAATGCTGAAAAAAATTAAAAATAATCAAAAAAAATAAAATTATAAAAAATCAAAAAAGTCAAAAAAAAAAAAAAAAGAAATCTAAAGTAATCACAACAACCTTTTTTTTTTTTGATTTTTTGGGATTTTTTATAATCGTAAAAAATCATGATTTTTTTTGATAATTTTTTTTATTGATTGGAAAATAATCATTAAAAATTGAAAGCAATGGTAATCAAAAAGTAATCAAAACAACTTTTTTTTTTTTGATTTTTTGGAATTTTTTTATAATCGTAAAAAATCATGATTTTTTTTGATAATTTTTTTAATTAATTGGAAAATAATCATTAAAAATTGAAAGCAATGATAATCAATCAATTAATGGATTCTCTAGAAATTAATTTATCAAACCGGTAATCATTACGATTAGTAATCATTATTCAACAGCTCTGAGTTAAATATTGGCAATGCAAGTAAAACGTTAGGTTGTACTCCAGTAGTTTTTGTATTGCAAATGTCCAGTTCTAACGCTGTACAAATGATTGGAAAAACATGTTGGCACAATTGAAGCGAATCCAGGTGCTCCACCGAACGAGTATCGCAAAACTTCAAAAGACCTTTTTTTGCTTTGAATATTTAATTTATAGCATATTTTAGAAGTTGGTAATAAACTTAAAAAATTTACTACTTAATAGGTGTAAAACGTTTTGTTTTTTAATTTTATAGCTACTTTTGCTGATTCTACAAAACGTGTTCGAGATACAACAAAAAAATTATTTAATGCCACTAATCTCATTAAACCGCTATGAGCCGTTATCACTACCATACTCAACCAAATCATTGCTACTTTCGCAAGTTCGCATTCCAAGCTTAGATTTTATGGTTATACTGCAACAACTACATAACTACGTACTACATACCAACCTATGTTGTTTACTTGACAGCTGTCAAATTTAATAAAAGTTGCGCATTAAATTTACAAAGCAACACTTTGAAAATCGCTTAACATCGCCTATAAAGGTATATTTACAAGCCAAATTTGGTTAAATTGTGTGGCAGGCACCCAAAGGCTAAGACATGTGGTAGCACAAAGATACACTGTAGTAAAACTAATTAGTTGTAAACTACTGCAAAACTAGTATGAAAACTAAACCCAACTACACAGACAGCTATTTTTTCTATGCAAGCAAGTGGCAATTTTTAACATATGTAGCGATGTCGTGCTAAATAACCATTTCTGAATTTCGGACAGAAATAACATCCTTAAACTAGTTCAAAATGGCCCCTAAGTCAAAGCTCAGGTGTACTGGTAGATAAAGGTCCTTACTCTGTAGTTCTATTCGAAAGTCTGTTCTACTTGAAAGCAAAACAGGTTCAAACGTAGATCCTCGCACAATTAACTTTTTTTTAATTTTTTTCTATTGAATAAAATAAATTTTTTTTAATATATAAATATTTCTAATCTAAATTAAATTTTTTTAAATATATAAATAAATACTTGTTATCTTAATCTTTTTTTGTTGCATTTTTCCAATTTTTCACCTAACATTCTTCAATTATTTTCTGTCAAGAGCGATTGCTTAACTCTTTCTGCAATAAAAATGATTTCTTGACGGAAACAAACCTTAACTGTTTTATTATACAGGGTGGCGCAAAAGTAATCCTCCTATCAGAAAATGCTATAAATTTTGCGATTGGCCCCTAAAGTCAGTTCTGTTTTGACATTTGTGTAGTAAACACATGCAAAATACACGTTAATAAACAATGTTACGCTACACTACTCCAGAACGCGGAATATTGCTGACTATTTATTTGACCAATAATCGGTCGGGGCCAAACGGTTTCTGTGAATGGTGAGCGCTACAGAGCAATGATCAACGAGTTCTTTTTGCCGCAACTTGATGAATTGGGATTGGAAAACATGTGGTTCCAACAAGACGGTGCAACAGCACACACTGCACGTGCCACAACCGATATCGGAAGCTTACTTTTGCGCCACCTTGTAGTCATAAGAAAATACAGTTTTGTAGATTTCCGCGTGCTAAATTGTTGTCGAATAGAATTTTCTTACTTTCGACCATTTTGGTATATGTTTTCGAAATAGTGAGTACCAAATTTTCTACAATCGAAAGGGGGCTAAGTCAAAACCGAAGGGAACAGAATGGAACTCGAACAACGAACTCGTTCTACTCGAAAGTTTCTTACAGAGTAGGAATCACTCGAAAGCGAACACATTTTCTTTCGAATAGAACTACAGAGTAAGGGCCAAGTACTCGGCTAACATGCAAGAGCGCACGGATGTAGTGCTAAAAGCATCAAATTTAATATGTAAATAAGGAATATTTTCATATCTGAACACTCCAGTGTTAAAAAAAAAACAAAATTTATTCCCCTTTTTTCAGTCTAGTTTGAGATGAGTTGCTGATTAGTATTTTTCTGACTAGCTTGTTCTTTCACTGCATAGTGCATACACAATCACATACATGACAACATGCCAAAATGCCAACATTCACATAAATCATGGCACATCAACTTGCGGCGGCTCCTAATTATTGTTCATATCAATTGAAAGTCACTGATGGCACATCTACGAACCGCCAAAGTGGGTATGAATACAACTAAGTCGACGTATATGCTTGGTATGCGGTCGATGTATAACAGGTCGCCGCAAAAAATGTGTCAACAATCGCGAGTGCTGCCAGCGAAATTGTAAAATAATAAAACGATGAAAAAAAAAAAATGATACACAATCTCATAGCTCAAGCAAAATTGCACACTTAGACAGAGCAAAATTTTTTGGCAAAGTACCTACACTGCTCTGTATGGAATGAGGAAAGTGAATGAATAATGAAGAGTGAAATGAATGAGGTTAAATTACTCTGATCGCTTCGTTTACACTAGAGGAATGACCTGGATGCATAGTGTCAGTGTTTAATGCTTTTTGTAACGAACAAACAAAATTTTCTATGCATAATGGAATAGTTAAGAGGAGCATTCATTTAGTTTCTTTTGAGCCACAATTCATTTTGCTGTTTATTCTAAATTATGTAAAACTGCTTTGTATCTTTATACAGCTACTTGGTATATTTGGAACTAGCGGACCCAGCAGACGTTGTACTGCCTAAAATTTTTGTTGCCTACATTGAACAAATTCTACTCTCTTGCTTCCTCTCTTCATTTTCCTCCTTTTTTTCCTTTTTGCTTTTTCCCCCACCGCCATATCCCGTTTCTTTCTTAACCCTCTTCATTTTCCTCTAACACCTCTACATCTACAACTTACTCTTCCTACTCCCCTTCTTCTACCTTTTCAACTGCTGGTACTGATATTTTCATAATTAAAAATAAAATTTTTTTGGTCTTGGTACCGCTTTCTTTTTTCAAGGGGATTTTGATATATAGAACACATCATATATAGAACAATATCATTAACTTTAACCAAATAAATTAACAGCTATGACCAATTGCAACTTTATATAGCCTGTGGGCTTTTCCAAAATCTATATATAGCCTGCCCAGCGAAAGTTTCATAGAGACCTTCAATAATATATGGACATTAGTGAAACATAAACAAAACACAAAAATATGTGGGTGTGTCGCTATCCACTTTTCCAAAATTATGTAAATCTTGACTCAAGACATATATCCAAATATCATTAGTTTATACCAAATACGTTCAGAGTTATGACGAATTGAGGTTTTATATAGCCTGGGTGCGTGCCAGCGACCACTTTTCCAAAACCTATGCTATACCCAGTGAACCCAAGAATGTTCTGTGAAAATTTCCATAACGTGTTTTGGACGCCCCTAAAAGAAATACACACAGACATAAATTCATTTTTATTTATAAGATCCCAGTCGGAAACACCCCCACCTAGTTTTTTCCAACTCAGTGGGAGCCCTTACCTTTCACCGGTACCAAATTTGAGTTTTTTAGGAAAAATAATTTGGGTAAGAACGTAAATCTTTCGAAGTAATTTTCTGTCGAATACTGCAAGGGCAATCACAAATTCTTTGGACACTGTCCATGATTCCGAAACATACATGAGGACAGGCATAGGGTCGTTTGGAAGATAAATTCAGGCATAGCACTATACAATGAACTCCTTTTCAAGCTATCGAAAGCTCTCTTTAGAAAATAGGACTAGTTCAAAACTATTCCAGAGCTTAACCAATTCAAGATATTACCAGTTCTAGCTCTATACACAAGCAGTGCCTTGAACTCTCCAGTTGTCGCCCAGTGTATTACTTGCCAATTCGTTATAAACCGGTTAACACTCCGACAGCTCTAAGATAGCTTCACTTTGGCCAGTTCTCAACCATTTCCATTTCGGTTAGTTTAGAGGTAGTTCTGGTTGTCGTTGAGTGATTTTCGATATACCAGAATGTCTTTTAACTATTACTGTTGTACCCGCTACAATATGATTCACGAAGTGTGTAACTCAAGTCGCTCTTTTTCTGAGACTGGTTCGCAATTTTACTCAGAACTCATATGAAAAGTTCAAAACAAACTGAAATAACCTTGGTCGTCTATTAATATATAAATAGATAAAGTGTATGCAAAATTTAACGTTTTAAAATTTTTTTAAAATCGGAAACCTTCTCAACCTCATTCAACTTTTAAATTTCTTATATCGTTATTGTGTTAACAACATACAGTTTACGAATCCACGAATATTCTTCTACATAAATGGAGCACTTTGTTATGGTTTAAGTTACCTTCCACATATCCACTTTTTATATATTTCTCCTTTGAAAGAATTCCAGTTCTTTGAACCATCAATTTACTCCCCTCCTTGCAAGGAATAATGCGATTTGCCATAAATACTATACATCAACTAAGCAAGCCCTTTTGGCACACAAAGGGGAACATAGCCCACATGGTAAACTACCCCTAAATGGTGTGGGGGTTGTTTCGGTCGCGTTGCCAACTAAACAAATTTGTGGATTCTAACTTGAGTTCCATTACTATAAAAGTGGACTCTGTTTTATAGTACTCGTAGTGGATTGTAACCATAAGTAATAGACATTTAAAAATTTGTTCTGGTAGAGTATGGCGCAGCAATTGGGTGGCTGAACTATTTCGAATGGAATGTTGTACTTTGTGGAAGATACAAACAAAAAAATATGACTTATGATTCAGTGAAAACATTAACCTCGCTCCTTGCATATTCATCATGTAGGCCATCCGGTAGTTGACTACCGAGACCTTCAATATATTGAAATTTTATTATATTTCGAGTTTTCCCAAAATTTGTATTTTTTCAAAAAATCTCCAGGATGATATAGTTTTTCTCATTCCACTTTCACAAATAAATAGGTTTTACGATTCTTCTTTTTTAACTAAACTTGTGAGTGCTTATCACATCTTGTTAATTCTTTTTATCAAGTTATTACGCCGATTAAAATAACGCCTACGTTTTCGGTTTCGGGAAATTAATCTGTTTTAATCGGTTACGGTTTCGCTTTTAGTCCTTACTTTTTAAATTGCTTAAATACTGATAAAGTTTACTTTTAAAGGGATGACTGATGAACCGATATATATAAATTGGCCTTTGAACAAAATGTTAGTAAATTTTTTGTTTCAAAGCGGCGGTCGTCCCGCGCAGTGACAACCCTCCGAGTGTACTTCGGCCATGAAACAGCTTCTCAGCAACGTACAGGAAAACCTAAATGTTTCACGCCACAAATTGTTAGAGAAGCTCGTAACATAAGAGTATAATAATACAAATGGCTCCTCGTTATATGCAGAAGCTCACTTCAAGCGATACTTATTCCGACCTTAAAACAAATTTAAACATATTTCCAATACGAAACTTCCCGATAATGTTTATCTCAGTTTTCCGCTTATATAAAGGATAATGTCCTTTTTTTTACTATTACTACTTTAATATTAAGTTCCTTTCTTGTTTGTGCGCTCATTTAAATACGAATTCTTGGAAGCTTTCAAAGTCTTTTTAGGTAACTTTCCGTTGAACTAGACACTTGAAACTTATAACATAGTTCCGAACTCCGTGACAATGCAATGTGAATTAAAAAAATATCCACTATACAGCGCACGGATCGAGATGTATGGAAAATTATTAAAAATTTGGTATCTTGCAATTGATTTTTAAATAACTTGCAGTTAAGATACAGCATTCAAACCTGACACCATAGATCAATAATGAAATGCCATGCCATATCCCGTCCACGAAATTTCGCTGGATGGCGCCCTGATCTAGGCAAATGAAAATCGTTGAAAAATGGGGAGAATCTTGCCATCGATTTTTGTGCAACTTTCTGACGGTGACAATGCAATATTTGATAAAAAAAAATCGCTAGATGGCGCACGGATCTAGCTATTTTGAAAATTCGTTTTAAATTTTGAATCTGGCGATTGATTTTTAACTTACTTTCTGGTGACTTAGGCTCTTGAAACTTAGCACGTAGTCCAGAAACTATGACAATATAATTTGTAGAAATCGAAATGGGGGTTCGGTAATTGACAAAACATTTAAAGTCTACTAATTCCACACCACCTTCATATTTTCAAATCTCTAAAATTGATGACAATTTGTATGATTAAAATTTTAAAACTAAAACCCAAATTAACCATGCGTTTGTTTAAGGGCAAATTCGCTGCTGTTTTTAACGACATAAATATAAAGGTAGTTTTTAAAATTTTTTATCATCTTTTTATTTATTATTTTTATTCTTGTATGAAAAAATTTTTGTCTTTTATATGGGTTAAAGCAAATGACAACTATTGAACGGAAATCAAAAAATGGGTTTTGTATATATGTTTCATTGTTTCAGTGACTTCTAAAAATTGGTCTTATTTAATCACATTGATTATAAAAATTGATAATAATGTTGGTATGGATAAGTGTGTTGTGTCACAAAATCATGTCCAAAAATGAGTTTCAAGTCTTAAATTGGCATACCATGGTATGAGCTTTAACTACCTCATCAATTAGAGTTTGTATATGAAAACTGCTTTCATTTATTTATAGAAAATCCTTATTGCAAAATAAATATATGAAACAGTGAAAATACAAAAATTGCGACAAGAGTCCTTAATCTGTGCACTTATTATTTTCTTTGCAGAAAATTTCATCTTAAAAAAATCTCCTTAACTTAAAAAAGGTGAATTGGATTAGAAGTCATAACCTTTTTTAATGGCTTCCAAGTATCAACGAGTACTCAAACTACGAGTAAAATAAATATGTACATACACGCAATCAAGCATGACAGCAATACACTTAAGTATTACTAATATCAATTTGTATATCTCTCTGTAAGTTTGTGTAGCACTTATGAAATTGCCCTTATATTTACGTTTTTGTGTTTGACAGACATTTGACCAGTTAACTGAAGAACTTTTTAGAATAAAGTGAAATTTGATTCAACTTGAATACATACAGGCATATACATACATACATACATGCATATGTATAAGCTAAGTGCAATGAACCCCTGCAGAGAAAATGACTAGTTCTGAGCTAGTATGTTTCACGAGCATATGGAAGCACTACTACGAGTACTTCCTTATACATCTCACTTTTAAATGAACTGAATCAATTTTAATAGATTTGGTGTTTTAAAACTCCAAACTCAATTAATATGCAATTCTGCTACTAACATATTTAAGTTACAGAGTTGTAATGGTATAATGTTTTTAAAAATTTTTGATACATATTATAGATCTTCTTAGAATTCGCTTTGCACATGCTTCGGGAAAACATATCCAATTTCAGTCCAATTCTTGAGTTATATGATTCAGTAGTATTTCCTAGTAGAGAAAACTTAGTCTCCCACTTTTCATTTGTTCCCCATAGACATCGCTAAAAGTCTTATAATGCGTTCCATGGACCATTAGTTTCTTCAAAAATTTCATGTAAAATTACTTTACACTAAAAATGGCGCATTTTTGGTTTCCCGATACGCTCTAGTATACATACATATATATATGCAAGAAAGTAGTAGATACATTTAGAGGAAATCACTAACAAAAATTCTTCACACATTCATCTGAAGGAGCACAAAGTTTAAAGCAAAGTATTTATTCACTTTCTACTTCTGAATACTTCATTTGGTTAACTTGCATTTTTGTAAACTTTCACAAAAACTTGGATGTGTACAAATATACATATTTGTAACAACTTACTAGATATGTGTATTTACGTACATATGTTCGGAAGTTGAAATATCCTGTAGTCAAACAAACTAGTTGTAAACTATTTTAAAACTAGTACGAACACCAAGCCCAACTAGGACGCCTACTAACTGCCTTTGTTGATGATGTCCTACGAGATGTCAATTGTCAGATGCCGAACATAAATATATCAGTATCAAACTAGTTCAAAATACTTAAAAAAGTCCAAAAAAGCTTGATTTAATTAAATTATGAGAGGGCACACGCTCGAGCTATGGTGATGGAAACACAAAACAAAAAAATGTAATCTACGATTTTTCCAATTCTGGATACATCAATATTTTCCAAAAATTTATATATTTTAAAGAAATTATAAATGAGCTCAATGCCAAGATTAATAATTTTTCGTCAGCAAAACTTTTTTGCTATTAATTTCAAAATATCTTTGAACAAGCACCGCCATTTGGCGTTATGTAGCATTGCTTATAATGGATTTTTGTTATGTTTTTGAGTCTATTTTTGACACTCCGATTGTGCTCTTCGGTTTTGTTTATTTTGTATACCAGCAATTCAATTGAATTATCGTTTTCACGGCCTGTATATTTTTAAAATGTCCATGACTGTAAATGCGCTTAAGACCAGACCTGTTAAATAATGGTTACTAATCGTAATGATTACCGGTTCGATTAATTATTTTCTTAAGAATCACTTTCAATTTTTAATGATTATTTTCCAATTAACTAAAAAATTGTTCAAAAAAATTATGATTTTTTACGATTATTAAAGAATATAACAAAAAAAAATTAGTGAAAACAAGTTATTTGGATTACTTTTTATAATTTTTGTTTTTTTTCATTTTTGAACATTTTTTTTTATATTTTTTGACTTTTTTTATTAAGTTAGATTATTTTAGGGTTTTTTGGATTCAAATTTTTATCTGCTTCTACAGCAATACCAAAAACAATCTAAAATAATTGAAAATAGTCAACAAAAAAGAAATCTAAAATAATCAAAAGCAATTTTTTTTGATTAAATTAGATTATTAAATTTTTTTTATGTGAATATTTATGTACTTCTATATATAAATGTTACGTTCCTAGCTTTTTAATTGCAAAATTTATATCCCAAAACCTAATTTATCGAAACTATCGATTGTATGGGAGCTATGCGTTGTATTGCTCCGATCTTGCTGATTCCGACAAATGATTAATCTCATGCAAAATGGCGGCTCCATACTAAATTTTATCAAGATATCTGATCATTTCGGTGTACTTATTGGTGGGTCTATCTCTTCTTCTTCTCATACTTACAAACATCGGACCAAAGTTATAATACCATTTCATGTTCGTGAAAGGTATAAAAATCAAAAGTAATCAAAACAACTTTTTTTTTTGTTTATTTTTGATTTTTTAAAATTTGTTTTTGATTATTTTTGGTTTTTTTGAAAAAAGTGTTTAATTGCAATCAATTAATAATTGCCTTTTCTTGAAAAGCAAATAAGATAATCATTAACAATTAAAAAAGCGGTCTAATTAATTGATTACTAATTACTAATCAAACTTAACAGGTCTGCTCAAGATCAAGAATAAAATTCTTAATTTTTTATTACACCACTTTGATTGTTTTCGTACTAGTTTAAAATTAGTTAGCAAAATCTAGTTGCAAACTGGTATGTTTTCTGACTAGTTTGGTATTTCATTGCAGTGTACATACACGTACATATATGGCTATAGTGGATACTTAAATTTAGGACTGCAGAATGAAAACTTTTTAAACAAGCAGTTGATGCTATAGATAAATATTTCTGGGAAAGAGAGGCGGAAAAGTCAAAGATGTATTTTTTTCACAAAAATAATATGACATATACCGGACATGTTGCGGTTTTTGATATAAGAAAATGACTCTAATTGTACCTGATTTTTAAAATTATAATTTTTATTGATTTTTAAAGGCTTATTTAGGTGTACTTTAGATCATGCCCAATATGCATATTTTTTCTGGAAATATTTTATGTTACCGGTTTCCTTCTTTTAGCACGTTGCTTTTTAACTGTCCTTATCTACGTTTTCATTGTTCTTTACTCGGTTTTCTCTTTCTCACATTTGCTTAATTGCTACCAATTGGTAGTTTGCAGTTGTAGTATATTTGTATGCTTTCTTTTCTGTAGTCTTCCAAGTAATCAAAAAGCTAATTGAAATTTATTGTTTACTTTCAATGAATACAATTATTAAACAGCCTCATATACATACTTACATATAAAAATAGCTTGATAGGCGTGCGTTAGTAACCTCACAATAAAATTCACTTTTACTTTCTACACATCTTTGGAAACTTATTTAAATTCAGAAAATAATTTAACAATTTGCAAATATTTATTGCAAAATTTTGAAATTTGATAAACATGTACTATTATCTCTCTTTTGTCACATTTATAATGTTATGAAATATGAAATTTATATTTGTATATGTTGTTAGTGGAAATTTGCATAATTTTGTTGAATTTCCTTAAAATCTTAATCATGTTGAAATACAAGGTCTCTGTTCATGTCTAGCTTGCATTAATCCATAAGAATATACTTATGTGTGTCGTTTCTCATTTTATATTACAAACTAATGCATATGTGCATGGGCAAATCCACGAAAGCTTTAACTCTCTGTGTAAATAAAAGTGTGACCTTATTTATTCAAAATTAAAAAAAAAACTTATAATAGACTGATTCCGATTTTAATAATTATATCTCCCATACCAGATGAGGTACGGAGCTTAATTACAACGCTTATTGTAGCCTCGTTATCACCTTTCGTTTGATACCCATATTGTACTAACACATTTGGTGTCAAATTGGTCCACACATTGGTAGATAACTCCTAAAATAATCGAGTTATTTAAATAAGAGATATCCTAAGTTTTAAGCTACACTTCTGGTAATGCAACGATGAAAGTTCCATTCAATTTCATTAAGAAGTTTTTGAGTGATGCGCGACCAAGCATACTAAAAACTGTTCATTTGGCCTTTGTTGGCTTAATAATGACCCCTCCTATCAATTTTGTAAACTTTAATTACCTTTCTTGAACTTTGTGTAAGCTTTGAAATTTCTTTTAATGTGGTTTCTGTTATGGAACTCGCTATATTTAAAATGAAAATTATTAAAAACGCAGCTTCTTTTTATTTCGTTGAACGATATCAAATTTAATTTCACTACTATTATATTGGTCACAACTGTACATACGCACTTATGCAAGTATCGTAATATATAACAACAATTTTGTAGTTAAATTGCTGAGTGAAATTGTATACTTTTTGTACTATTGTGGCAAAATTAAATTAAATATGAGTTTTAAAGCCGATAGTAGATAATTACAAAAACAAACTACATTACCCTGCAGGAAAATTAAGTTATTACTTTTTTATTTTATTTAAATTGTGTACATTATTGATAGTTTTCTTCTAGTTGTGATTGTATTGCATTTATTATTAATTTTTATGTTACTTTATTTATACCACAAATAAAGAAGAAGCAACTAAACACTAGAGACTCTTAGCAATTTGCATGATTTTGAATTCGTTACGGGGGAGGGATTTCTTATTTCCTTACTTTCTAAGCAAAAATCCATTTAAATATGCTATCAAAACAATTAAATATAATTGAAATGCATTTAGTTTAACAATATTTTCTTAAGCTGATAAATATCTCTTTTGGGATATGAAAACAAAGGACATCATTAAAGAAGTATTATGAAACTTACAAAAAGAAATAAGTAAAAGGTTGCTTATTTGAATTTTTGCTGGCAGATTTAAAACAGTTCGGTGAAGCTTTAAATTTCTTTCAACAAAAACTGCATTATTAATGTATATATCTCATATATACCCAATAGCGAAAATCGCTGCTATTGATAGACACTTTTGGTTCGATAGTAGCTAAGTAGTTGGCTTGTAACTAGATGTTAACTAACTCAATTAACGGAAATTGATTGACCAAAACACGAATTTTTAGTTCAGAGAGAATTCTGAATGCATTAGTAGCCCACCAGCTCAGAGCTAGATATTGTCACTATAGTGTATGTGTAATATGCATTTGGCTGGAAGGTAGTAATTGACCAGTTGATACTGATAAGATAAAGAAAACAAAAAAGTTAATTAAGAAAATAATAGGCGTAAAATCTATTTTCACTTGTTTCTAACTAACAAAGTATCAAAATGTTGTACATACTTGTAACTATGTACATATGTACTGCTATTTACACTGTTTCCTTTAACAAGAAACAATCTGTAAAGATTGTTTAACATTTATAGTTTCAGGCCATCAAGGTTATACATATTTCGGGAAGACATTTTGGAATGCATAATTAGCTAAAGAAGTTTACTTTGCAGATTTTGAAAATAAAGAAAGAGTAGAAATAATTTTTAAATGAATATACAATTTTTTCATTTTGATCATGGCATAGTAAAACGGCGGCCGTATTGGAAATTGCTTCTCTAAAACGTCAGAATAGCAGAGCACATGTTGAAATGTAAACAAACCGATTGCAAGCAAGTTTGACAGTTCAGAGAAAATTAAAATGAAAAAAGTCTAATCAGCTGTTGAGATGATATTACCTGTATAGGTATGCCATGATTTTGACAAAGTGCGTATATACTTCTTACTTACTTGCTCATTCGTAAACGCCCAGTAGAACTTGAAGCGAGATCTCCCCAAATGATAAATAAGAGAGTACTCCCATTAACATCCTTTCGGATCAATAACAGAGATTTTCACACTCTGTGCTCCGAATTTACTAATATTGGAGCAATAGGGTAGACCTTCTCAAGTTATTATTAAAATATTACTCTCTTCTAAATATTTATGGAGCAAAAGTAGAGATTTCTGCAACTTCTACTCCTAGCTAACACCATTTTGAGTAAGCCAAATTTCTCTACCAACAAAAGAAAAAAATGTTTAACAAAATAAAAAAAATTTCAAAAAACAGAAAAGGCTGCAATAGTAGAAATATGAGAAATAAACACAATTTAAATAAATACTTAAATTATAATAAATATTGTCTTCCTTAATTAATTCCTTATTTGATGTTATGTGAGGTATTTATGTATGAGTTTTATTCCATTGCTTTCATTCTTTCATTTGCTTCCATAGAAGGTGTCTAAGCTTTATGAAGTTTTTAGCTAGTTTTTTATTGTATATTATATTATTTATATTATATTAATGGTTTAGAGAGGAGAAGGGAGAGTGCTGAGCACATGTTTAATAGGGATCCTTTCAATAATATTTATTTAATTATTTTATTTATTTAAATTATTTGTTCTATATAGAACGAGGGGCCGAGCACTATTGGCTCTGAGACATTGCGCGGGATTGGCTTCCGCATTTTCGCTGTGAAAACCCCCGCTTTGGGACTACAGACCATAAACTATATTTTTGAAATATTGCATAAGCTGGTTGCGAATTACAAGAGAGTGCAGCGCAAATGAAATAAACGAAATTAATAAATGTAGCTTATGTCGCTTGAACAGAAGGCTTGAGGCATGATTCTCCAAAGGTCTTTCATTGGTCTTTTAGGAGGATTATGAAATATCTGCCTCAATACTCTCCAGTGAGGCTTTCTAATATTCTTCAGAACTCCTCCATTAAACCAATACTCACAAGGAAGTACTCCGGCATGAATAAAACGATGATCCCTGGTTCAACTGGGCGACTCCGCCGATACAACTGCGATTATGAAACTTCTACCAAAATAGACATTTAGTTTAATTTTTGCCAAAACCGGTTCTAAATGCTTCCATTAAATGCCAGTTTCACCTGCCCGCATTTGATGTCATACTAATCGGCGTTTTCAAAGTTTTCAGAATTTTACAGAACTGCACTCAGTTAAGCTCCGTAGCTGCTCTCTAATTGGAAACAAAAATGCTTGCACTACTATATAGACTAATCCATAAATCGACATATATGCACACACGCACACATTTACATATTTGTGCTTTTAAAATTGAAAGCTCGCTGTTTGCTTATAGCTACCAAATACCAAACGCAACGGAAATGAAAAATACACGGAAATCCCTCGCGTTCGTTGAAAAAATAATTTTTGTTAATATGAGAGTAGTGTTGTTAGTATGCAAGCTAAGCTCGGATTTAAATCCTTTAAAGTTGCGTACAATGACTGACTTATTTAGAGGAAGATAGATGCGCAGATTTATTGAAGGGTTTTGTAATGATTTTGTAGCATTCTTTACTCATACATATAAATAAAATCGATCACTCTTAGTACTGATTATGTTACTTTTTATTTAACAGACAAACAGGCGAGTGAACTGATGGACGGGAATGGTTAAATCGACTCAGCTCATCAAATGTTTGTAGCTCAGTCAGTTGTAGGTCTAAGTAGTCGTCTGATTGATTTTATACTTATTTCCATAGTTTGCTTTTGTTCTGAATATGAGCCAAATCCGACCATGAATATGTATATTCTGAATACTTTACTACTTGCGCCATCTAGCGTAATATTTTCTTAACCACCTTTCAAGTTTTGTGTTTCTAGTACAACGCGAAGTTTAATGAAAATCTAAGACGAGCTATCCCACCATCTATCGCCATTTATTTCCTTGTGTACTGCATTGTTAGTGTGCTCCGAACTATATATGATTAAAGTTTGCAATCCAAAGGTTTTTCGAAATATCGATATTTTTTCCCCATTGTTGCAATTGCATCTGGTTTAGAACTATTTAACAACTTTGAAGTGCATGGATCACCATTAAGTTACCTACAATTTTGTTTCAGAAAGCTCCACTAGTCATTCCAAAATGCTCCCGCGTTAGTCGGGAATGTACCGTAAGGGAGTACCTGAGCGTACCGGGTTCATATCCGGCAAAAGACTGTCACTTTCGACAAAACTCTTGAAAACCTTCGGGGAGTTTTTTTGTCGCTAAAAACAAAAAAGCAAATTTTTGGAGATCCAGACAAGGGCAGCTTTTCCAGTATTCTTTGGGAGTGTCGAGTGCTTGACTGTGGTAAAGTCTTTGATGATGTAAACAATCATTTATCTGAGTGTTCATAGCATTTGGCGAAATTTATGCTCCTGATCGTTTGCTCGGACAATCGGAAGTTAGGATATTCCTCTATATGATTCCACTTGAATAGCTGGTTTACGGGTATTTAGTTGGTAAATTTGCCTGTTTGAATATTTCGGGATTGGTAAAGATGGGAATGGACAAATATACATATATCAAACAACCATTCCGACACTACTATAGTGCTAAAAGCTAAAGGCCATTGATTTGTCAGTCATATTTAGTGACCACAGTTACAATATTTGGGTCCGCAATCAAGATTATAGCTCGAAAAACTTGGTTTTAAATCTACCTTGGCTTCATAGGCAAAAGTACACATTTTCTGAGAATTATTACACGCTATAGTACATAGTAGTACAATATATCATAGTAAATTATAGCATAGCATAAACCAAAAATAACACTGCCATTGTTTTTTCTCAATCTTGCCTTAAGCCGTTTTCCAAAATGTCATAGAAACGGCTCAGCTGCCTACGCATGAATGTAATACCTAAATTCAATAAAATCCTAGAAATATCAATATGTCGTAATACCTAAGTGCACATATTTATAATCCTTAGTAGTATATACAGATGTGTACATTAGACTGCGCAAAAAAATTTTTTTGAGAAATATGGCGTAAGTAATGTCCAGAAAATCCGTTCGATTATGGAATATCAAAAATTATCAAACACCTTTTTTAGAATTTTTTTTTTGATTTTTTTTTCAATAATCGAAAATAATCATAATTTATTTTTATAATTTTGAAATTTAATTAATTAGAAAATAGTCATTTAAATTTGAAAGTAATGGTAATCAATCATTAAATAGATTCTCATGAAATTGGTTAATCAAATCGGTAATCATTACGAATAGTGATGCATACAACTTATTCCAGCTAGGACCATATAAATTTGTTTGTGGAGCGTGATAATTGTCAAAACACTTCAAAAGTACTTACAAGTGCCGTACTTGTACTTCACCAATTCAAGAACAAGAACTTCAGTACTTCAGTACCTGTACTTTTACTCATCTCTTCGAAGTACTAAGGTACTGGTACTTGTCTTACAAGTCTATAAACACTCAATTCTTTTACTTCAATGGTTTGCCAGACTTAAAGCAGAAATTAGTTCAGTTCAAAAAAAATCTAAACTAGCAATGATAGACCTCTTACAATTAACACTAAGGTCTGCAATACTTAATAGTTTTTTCCGCCATTCTCACAAATAATACCAATATAATATTCCAGCCTAGTGGCCATTCATGTATAATGTTCTATTGACATTTGAACTTTTTGTTTTTTACTTTTTCGATTATTCGTTTGCGGTGTGTTACGCTTTCCAAGGCATATTTGTGTTTGCCAAGGGGTTCGATCTGATTGCACATATGAGATTTAAGCTCGAAAGTCAATAGCTAAGATTTGATCTTACAAGTATAAGAGTTTTTTTTTAGCTGCTCATGTGCTTAAAATATATATACTTGCAGGAAACGTCATGTGGTGAAAATGTGCTCACAGAATGGTGAATAAAAATGTATTGAATGTAATGAAAGGCAATACATTTTTCCGCATATTTCTTAATGCACTCTGAGCAAGAGATGTCAAGTTCGCTGATGTAAAGTGTTTTGTTTGTGGTAAACAGTAGCCAAGTACCTTGGAATGTGCACTTTTGAGAAAATTCTGTATTAATCTAAATCTTGTTATCAATAAAGAAAAAAAAAAATATAGGCAATTTCACATTTTTACAGATTACTACTAGAAAACTTGCTTGCAACATTGAAATAACAACTTACTTTAAGTCAGAATTTTATTACTAGCACGTTTCACTAAAAAAGGTTCCTCAAGCTTTACCGCCGTCGAGGAGGTATGTGTCCTTTAATCAATATTTACACAATTGAAAAAAGTGGGCGTGTCACATACTGTTCTTTGTTGTTTGTCCTTTATGGACGTCCAAACTTTATCAACTTTCTTAATGATACTTTCAAAATGGGTGCTGGGGTTCTCCTGGTACGACACAGGCTACATAAAGTTGCAATTAAAAGTGTCCTATATATCAAAAGAACTTTGGAAAAAGTGAACGGCACGAAATCCAATAAAATTTTAGTTCGCTATATCTTCGGAGCTATGAACATATCAGTGCCAGCAGAGTAAAATTGGGAAGAAGGGGAGTAAGACTTCAGTTGAGATACAGGGTGGCGCAAAAGTAATCCTCCTATCAGAAAATGCTATAAATTTTGCGATTGGCCCCTAAAGTCAGTTCTGTTTTGACATTTGTGTAGTAAACACATGTGAAATACCCGTTAATAAACAATGTTACGCTACACTGCTCCAGAACGCGGAATATTGCTGACTATTTATTTGACCAATAATCGGTCGGTGAAAAACGGTTACTGCGCAAAAGTAATCCTCCTATCAGAAAATGCTATAAATTTTGCGATTGGCCCCTAAAGTCAGTTCTGTTTTGACATTTGTGTAGTAAACACATGCGAAATACAAGTTGATAAACAATGTTACGCTACACTGCTCCAGAACGCGGAATATTGCTGACTATTTATTTGACCAATAATCGGTCGGTGACTTTGGCACAACGTGAATTTCGTCGCAGATTTCTTGGCCGTCCAACGCCTACTGGTGAAACACTGCGACGTTTAGCAGGTCGCCTCGAAGAGACTTACACAACACGAGATTCTGCCAGGCGTGGCAGACCCCGGAGTAGCCGTTCTGCAGAGAATATTGCTGCTGTAGCCGAGGATGTCATGGAAGCGCCGTCGACATCGACCAGACGACGTGCCAGGCAAATGGGTATCAGTCGACGGTCTTTACAGCGAATTTTGGTACAAGATTTGAAGATGTTTCCGTACAAAGCCCAGACGGTGCATCAGCTGTTAGCTGCTGACCGCCAATCGCATCTAACATACGCTCAAGCCATCCTTAATCACCACCAAGAGGAAGATGATTTTTCATCATAAATAATCATGAGTGATGAGGCCCACTTCCATCTTAGCGGGTACGTAAATAAGCAAAATTTTCGCTTCTGGGGCACTGAAAATCCGCGTGTAACCCACGAAGAGCCATTACACCCGCTCAAATCACTGTATGGTGTGTTGTTTTCGCTGGAGGAGTCATCGGACCTTTTTTCTTCGAAGACGTCGCGGGCCAAACGGTTACTGTGAATGGTGAGCGCTACAGAGCAATGATCAACGAGTTCTTTTTGCCGCAACTTGATGAATTGGGATTGGAAAACATGTGGTTCCAACAAGACGGTGCAACAGCACACACTGCACGTGCCACAACCGATATGCTGAAGGATGCATTTCCCGGGCGCCTAATCTCCCGTTTTGGCGATTTGCACTGGCCAGCAAGATCGCCTGATTTGACCGCTCCAGACTTCTTTTTGTGGGGCTTTTTGAAGTCGCGGGTTTATGTCAACAAGCCTCAGACTCTTGCAGCTCTTAAAGACAATATCCGTCAAGAATGTGAGGACCTATCGCCGGAAGTTTTGGCCAAAATGATGGAAAATGCCATAAAAAGGGCTCAAATGACAATCAACTGTGGCGGTGGCCATTTACATGACATCATATTCTCGACTTGATGTAAAAAAAATTAAAAGACCAAATAAAAATAATCCATAAGAAGAATCAAAGTTTTTTATCTGTTTTTTTAATTACAGCCAAAAAACATCGGAAGCTCACTTTTGCGCCACCTTGTATATGTGTATGCTTATGCGTCACCACGCTAGAAAATGCTGTGGTGAAAATGGAAATAATAAATGCTAATATCTCATAAACAAATGAACTAATTTAAATTTTTATATTTTTGTGCAAACTTACTCATCGAAAGCTTTCATTTGATATATATTTCATTTATCTACGTATTGTAGTTAAGGCTAGCTAAGCGCCTGGTCTAGAAATAATACTATAGAAGATTTTTGCATTTTAGGGGAAAACTTGGAAAAGCAAAAAACATGTACATTCTATAGTTATTCGAAAACAGCTACAATTTATCGTCGGAGTAATTCGTTTATTTCAGTGGATCTGCTACTGAATTACACTCGCTTATTTCTGATTTGCCAGCACAATTGTGTTACCAAAAGCTTATACTGCGTATTGTTCGCATGCTGTTTCAATCAACTATTTTTTTTAATTGTTTGTTTTTAACTGTCAACAAGTGTACAAGATTCTTTTAACATTTTGTCTATATGTAAATCATTTATGCTGGAGTTTGCTCTTTGTACATTCTTCTTTCTATTTTTAGAAGATTGTTAATATACGTGTAAACCCGTGCTTCGGTTTCAGGGTATTTTGTTCTTGTTCATTAAATTTTTTTTGATATTTATTAGTTTTATTAGTAGAGAAAAATACTTGATCCAACTAAACTCAGAGTTTACAAAAAATGCTATTTCAATTTTAATTGTTAAGATTATACTGATATGATTGATCTGAATGACCATAATTTACTATCTGAACCGGCATTCACAAGAAATACGATCGCTTGGTACAATTCTTAGATTATGATCAGCCAACACTGGATGATCCTAATACAAGGAACAGAAAGATATGTACAGTTGTTAACATCTGTTTCCAAACGTGTTTTAGAAAAAAAAAACGTGAAGGTGTTTGGCTGTTACAGCAGAAAGTCGTGAAAAACAACCACGAATGGAGAGCAAAAAAGATTTTAAAAAATAATAACATAACATTACTTTTATATAGCCAATTCCAAGTAAAAAAAAATTTTTTTAAATAAATTACATTCAAATTATAAAAATTGTGTTTTTTTGCTTATTACTTGAAAATATAGGTTTTTTTTTGAAAATTTTTTTCTACTAAAACGAATTCGAGAAAAGAAATACTGTCTGAATGAAAGTTGTTGGAAATGTTCTGAACTTATTTTAGCTGTAAAGAAAAAAAATTTTCCATAAGAAGTTTGTTAAAAATGATAATATAGTAGTTAAAGTTCACTTTAGGCTAATTTCTCATAATTTAAGCGTGATATCTCTACTAAAATTCAAAAACACTATAGATATTAATAGAGATTCTGAAATGTACGTAAAATACCTTTAAAGTAAGTCCAATATGATATTTTTGCTATAATTCTATCAGAATAATTCTATCAAACCCTACATTCATATGGCAAAATATCTATTTTGCAAAAGTGGGGGACTCGAAATCGGACTCATAGCTGTAGTGTCTTCAGCAATTTTCTTTAGAATCATCTGCAAATTACGTTTTTGCTATACTCCTGATGAAAAAAATCCATCCTTACGATTGGACCCGCTCTAATACATACATATTTATTTATATCATACAATGCTTATTATTGTGTCAAAGTTTCTGCGTTCAGGTAGTTTTTTGCCATGTTCACAAATTTTGCCTTTAATGAAATTATTTAAAATGATTTTCTCCAATTAATAGGTCGAAATTAAATAGACAAAGGGTTGTTTATGTTATAAAAATGTTTTCAGAATTCGCGAAATGACAAATTTTCAACAAACATTTTCAGAATTTTTAAATTTTTTTTGGAATGTGTAGTTTGTAGCCCATTCATTTTATTGAAGAAAAAAATGTGTCTTTTCATTGCGGTTTTCTTTTTTACATGTTGCGATAAGAATGATCATCGATCAACAGAAACTGTGAAATACTTTCCTTCGATTCCCGCCATAAGTTAGAAAGGGACAACGAACAGATCAGTGTCTTTGGTCTACTAGTTTTTTCCCTTGTTAATTGCCACGTTTTTCTATAGATTCGATACGATACCGGGATATAAATACTCTATGTCAAAAAGTATCGCTACAAAAGTATCGAGTACAAAATATCGGTATCGAAGAGCAAAAGTATCAATACGGTATCGCATCGTATCGAAATTCGTTACCCTATTTATTAGAGAACATGCCCATTTATTAAAACAACATTTCTTAGAAACATGTATTCTGGCCCTACATACAAATCTTTTTGCAAAGAATTTTATCTTGTTTGCATTACAACTAAAATGCATTTTTCGCTTATCAGTTATTTAGTACTGATTGGTTGGGATGCAAATAATGTTATGTAAGTGCAGTGATAACTTCTTCCACAGTTCGAATGTCAATGCTGTTCCATGTTAAGGGAACAGGAAGTCACAATTGCTGCTCATACTTACAACGATTTTTCTTTATAATGAAAACCAATTAGTAAATTAGTTATTAATTAATTATTTTGGCATATAAAAGACTGCAACTTTTTAGTTGAGAAATTAGTTTAAGAGTTCCTTTCGACACAATAAAACTGTAAAGAGAGTAGTGCAAAGATGCATTTAAGTAAGTTTGTGTTTGGTTTTAGTTACTTAAATATTTTGAATAATAAAAAAAATATTTAAATACAATAACTTTTTACAGCTACCTTGGTACTGCTAGTCTTTGCTGCGCTAGCCACAGTAACTTGCGCTCGTATAGAGAAGCCTGACTTTTCACTTCGTAGGAGAGGTGAAGTGTTGCCAGATGACTCCAATGAGCATGCATATTTTGTTTGGAGAGGACGTAGACTTGTGCGACGTTATTGCCACAAAGGATTAGTTTTTAATGCCGATACAAAAGCTTGCATACCTCCTCAACTTGCTGAATTGAAGATAAATAAGGATGATGATTACAATGATTCTGATGAATACATACCACGCAAAACTGAGGATGAGTCATGTGGCTGTCAAAATGATGCAGCTCCCACGACAACAACCTGTAGAACTACAAGAACTACCTGCACAACACCAACAACAACCTGTACAACACCAACCACAACCTGTACAACACCAACAACAACCTGTACTACACCAAAGGCAACTTTTACGACACCAACAACAACATGTACGACACCAACAGCAACATATACAACACCAACAACAACTTGTACAACGCCCACAACCACTTGTACAACACCAACAACAACTTGTACAACGCCAACAACTACTTGTACCACTCCAACAACAACTTGTACAACACCAACAACAACCTGTACAACACCAACAACCACCCGTACAACAACGACAACGACTTTTACAACTCCAACAACAACTTGTACAACACCAACAGCAACTTTTACGACACCAACAACAACATGTACGACACCAACAACAACATGTACGACACCAACAGCAACATATACAACACCAACAACAACTTGTACAACGCCCACGACCACTTGTACAACACCAACAACAACTTGTACAACGCCAACAACTACTTGTACAACTCCAACAACAACTTGTACAACACCAACAACAACCTGTACAACACCAACAACCACCCGTACAACAACGACAACGACTTTTACAACTCCAACAACAACTTGTACAACAACGACAACAACTTGTACAACACCAACAACCACATGTACAACACCCACAACAACTTGTACAACCGCAACAACACCATGCAAAACAACACCCTGTACAACAACACCATGCAAAACCACACCCTGTACAACAACACCTTGCACCACATTAGCACCAGTGCGCCATCACCATCATAAGCATTTTCATAATGGTAAAGATGATGAAAAAATAATACGTGTTAAAACTTCCTCCAAAGACTGTGCCAATTTAGCCGATGGCACATATCTTGTGGATCGAAAATTGTGTCATCGGTTTTATGTATGTCTCGATGGAAAAGTGGAGCCACTGCGCTGTCCACGCGGCTTTTGGTTTGATCGCGAAGAAGAAAGCTGCCGACCACGTCGCGATGTAACCAACTGCAAATAGACGGTTTTATAGAATTTGAATCCCTATTACGATTGTCGATTTGCCAGCAAAGTGATAACTAGGTAGCGAGTAGCGAGCGTCACTTTGGTGGATAATCGAAAATCGTGCTAGGGCTGGTTATTCCAATGAAAATCACAGAAAGATGTGTATAAACTAAAAAAACATTATAAGTAATATACATTCTTGATATGCTGATAATATTTTCAATTTATAAACAGGAACGATTTGTATGTATGAATATCACACTTGTCTATGTTAAATTTTATAACCATATTATAAGATGAGCATTCCAAAAATCCAAAATCTTGTTTTTATTTATTTATGAAGAACAAATTTCAAAACTTGCGTGATAAATAAGCCAAGGCATGTTTGTATAAGGAGGGCAATTGAATCAGAGTGAAAGAGAATTTTAGGGTCAAAAGGCTTAAAACATCAAATTCCAAACAACGTGTTGCTTATATTTTTGTATACCTTTCATGAACATGAAATGGCATTATAACTTTGGTCCGATGTTTGTATGCATGAGAAAAAGAAGAGATAGACCCACCAATAAGCACACCGAAATGATCAGGGCGATGAGCTGAGTTGATTTAGCCTTGCCCGTCTGTCCGTCCGCCTGTCCGTCTGTTCACCCGTCCGTCTGTTCGTCCGTCCGTCTGTCTGTTTGAACGCAAACTAGTCCCTCAGTTTTGAAGGTATCTCGATGAAATTTAGTAAAAAGCAGCCATTTTGTGAAGCATTAATTGTTTGTCGGAACCAGCCAAAACACATTTTGAGTTATATTCAAAATTTCATAGAAGTTGCGCTAAAATAATTAAATTTGTTTCGTGTGTGTTCACGTAGAACATTTACTTTCGTTGTCAAAAGCACAGTTTAGTTGGAGTTTTATTGACAACTATAAAACTTTGCAGTGCTTAGCATAACATCAGCAGCAGTGCATTCCTGGTAGTTAACTACCAAGCCATGATCCAATTCTACACACGTAATATACACTCATAATGTGAGTCCTCCTGATGTAATGTTTTTCATCATAGCTCAATCATGAAGGAAGAAACTCACTAGGTACTATGATCATAATGTGTATCGAGTTTTATGAAAAAATCAGCAAAAAAAATATATTTTCCTAATAAAATTGTAACAAACCGATATTGTTATAATTTTTGTTTGCATGTTTGTTCGTGCATCACACGAAAACGGCTACTTAGAATTGCATTTAATTTTCACGGGTTTAGTACCAGACATTCAACTTAAAGTTTAAGGTATATCTTAACAAATGGAATTAGTTTTTTCCCACTGTATACAGTGGTGGCAAAAAATTTTTTATTCAAAATAGCACATTTTCTTTCGTTGTCAAATAATGTGAATTTAGAAATGAAGTGAAATTAGAACAGAACGATGTCTTTTGATATTCCATATTACGTAAAACTGCAATTAAGTAGTTATAAGCAGAGCAACAGAAGCTCGCCGAACAATTGTAACTATTAAAGTTTTGCCTGTCTGTCTGTACCTTTGTTTGACCTAAAGGACTACTTCAGAAAATTTAATAGTTTCCTTACCGATGCATTGCTGTAGGCCCTTCTCGAAATGTAAGACACGTTTTCGAAAATACCGCTTCGTATATACACGAAGAGAACTCATCTTATTTAGGGCAAATATAGAGCAAATTAAAGCTAGATTATGTGAAAAATTTTAAGCAGCACACCACAAAATTGAAGACAAGCTCGCACTTAATATTCTTGAAGGTACACATGAGATGCGCATTGTTCTGACACACACGAATATACAAATATGTTTTATATACATATATACGCTTGCATGAATTTGAACAATAGTTTGGGGAAGATAAATTAATTAGCTGAAATAGTTAAGCGTTGCTGTCACTGTCAAAAGCTGTGGGTGTTTTATATAAATACCCAGCAAAAATTATGTCGGTGATAATATAATGCAAGGCACACAGTGGCGGCGCTGTTGTTCCGATTATCGATGAACCTTATGATAACGTATTTGTCATCCATGTAGTTTCCTACTAGGACAGTTTAGCTAAATTTCGTTGACAAGTGAAAGTGTAAGAGTAGGAGCTATTTAAAAAAGGGGTGTGGTACGTCCTATATAATATCTGACGTTATCACAAAGTATTCGAAAAAGGGAATGAGATTTTTAACACAAAGTAAAATTGTTTATTTCCTGTTTAGTCAAATAAACTAAACCTTATATAAGGTGAAAAACTATTGATGGGATTAATATACGTACATGAGGGAATTGTGAGTATGTAAGCATATATTAGAGGAGTTTATGCTTACTATGCCGTCAGTTAACGCACTTTTCCTGTTATTTAATTTTCGCCAAATTATTTGCCCTGTAAAAGTTCCGAGGGATCAGTGAGTACTTTAGAATTGTACTCATTTAAATGATTCGGGGGTGCCAGTTTTAACCTTCGTATTAAACTATAATAAATATAGCATCCACCTAATTTTAAATTTAAAATATTTTTTTTTTTTGATTTTATTTTATTAAATTTTATTTTATTTTAATTCTTTATTTTATTATATTTTATTTTATTATATTATATTATATTATATTTTATTTTATTTTATTTTATTTTATTTTGTTTTATTTTATTTTACTGTATTTTATTTAATTTCATTTCATTTCAGTTCATTTCGTTTCATTTTATTTTATTTTCTTTTATTTTATTTTATTTTATTTTATTTTATTTTATTTTAATTCTTTATTTTATTATATTTTATTTTTTTATATTATATTACATTATATTATATTTTATTTTATTTTATTTTATTTTATTTTATTTTATTTTATTTTATTTTATTTTATTTTATTTCATTTTATTTTATTTTCTTTTATTTTATTTTATTTTTTTTTATTTTATTTTATTTTATTTTATTTTATTTTATTTTATTTTATTTTACTGTATTTTATTTCATTTCATTTCATTTCAGTTCATTTCGTTTCATTTTATTTTATTTTATTTTATTTTATTTTATTTTATTTTAATTCTTTATTTTATTATATTTTATTATATTATATTACATTATATTATATTTTATTTTATTTTATTTTATTTTATTTTATTTTATTTTATTTTATTTTATTTTATTTTATTTTATTTTATTTTATTTTATTTTATTTTATTTTATTTCATTTTATTTTATTTCATTTTATTTTATTTTATTTTCTTTTATTTTATTTTATTTTATTTTATTTTATTTTATTTTATTTTATTTTATTTTATTTCATTTCATTTTATTTTATTTAATTTTTTTTTATTTTATTTTATATTCTTCTTCTTTAAATGGTCATCTAACCGCCTGGGCGATTTTGACCGTCCAACATAGCTCGCCAGTCGTTTCTTCGTTGCGCCAACTGGCGCCAAGTGGAAACACCGCGGGATCGCAAATCGGTCTCCACTTGGTCCTTCCATCGGAGTGGTGGTCTCCCTCTTCCTCTGCTTCCACCGGCGGGTGCCGATAAGAATACCTTCTGGGCTGGAGCATCTTCGCTCATTCGCACTACGTGGCCTAGCCAGCGAAGCCGCTGTGTTTTAATTCGCTGAACTATGTCGGCGTCTGCGTAAAGTTCATACAGCTCATCATTAAATCTTCTTCGGTACTCGCCGTCGCCAACGCGTAGAGGTCCACAAATCTTTCGAAGAACCTTTCTCTCGAATACTCCCAGAGCCGCCTCATCAGATGTTGTTAGTGTCCATTATATTATTTTATTTTATTTTATTCTATTTTATTTTATCTTATTTTATTTTATTTTATTTCATTTTATTTCATTTTTCTTTTACATTTATTTTCCTTTATTTTATTTTATTTAAAATTATTACTTTTTATTTATTTTTTTTTATTTTGATTTCCTAATATTTGCAAGATGTAGGCGCACTTTGTATGTACTTCAATACGACACAAATTGTTCACATGGATGGTTTACATTATTTGGTAGTGTAAATCCTACACATACACATGTGCTTTTTATGTGCATGTGTAGTGGTGTACGTGCTGTCATGCTTTGTAAGCACAAGCCGTAGACAGCTTTTGTATAGATTGTCACTCAGTTGGCCATAAATTAAATTTTGCGGCAGGCGCGTGCGCGTTTTCATTGTTCCAGGAGGCATTCAAATGCCAATTATCAGCAAAAACAGCAGCAACAATACCAAGGTAAATCATAACTTAGACATGTATGCATGACAATATTAATACGAGCACGAACAATAAGAACAACGTGAATTTCATCTCACTAGAAAGGCATATGTTTATATATTTTCGTGTGTGACATGTCAACACGGATATGTGCAAAACTTTTTAACAAAGTTCTTGTAAGACTTAAAGGCTAAAATAAATTGATGGTAAGAATACATGCTCGTTTTGCAGATTTGATGGAGCAAAATGTGGTGTAATTTGTTTGAGGACAACATATGGAAAATTTTGCTTATAAGACTCGATGTTTTGTTAAGAACCTTTTTGTTTTGTAAGTTTTTCTTTGGTTTTCGCTATAAATCATAAGCTCTATGGTACAATATTTTTTTTTAACATAATCTACATTTTCATTACTACATGCGTCTATACGCCAGATGCCGCCCACAATTTCTTAAACAAATACTATTTGTTGACCATTTTGGAAGCAATAATTGCGCACATAAAAGACGCCTGCAAATATATTTAAATATGAAAAGTTTTTACAAGTCGTTTGCCAAAATTGTTGTTGTTTTTTTAATATGTCTGGACTGTTTTATTTTGTTTGGGTTTTTGTAGTTTTATGAGCTTGCTAAACAAGATTAGAAAAGTTTGGGCAGCAGTCATCTGTTGGCACTTGCAGTCGCCAAGAAAGGACTAAGCCGTCAATAGTTTGCATATATGTAGCATACTTTTAGGCGTTTAAGGGATTAATAAACTTTGGTCTAAATTATAATGTTGTGGCACTTTTTTCTACATACTATTTTCTATGACACGTAATTTACAAATTTAATTCAACACCTTTTTGCAAGCATGTGCGAATCTGTAAAGCATTTAATGAAATTATTTTGTTTTTCGCAAAATATTACAACTATATTTTTGTTTTGCGATACATGTTGATAAGTATGTAGTTTGTATGAGATTTAAGCTACAGCTTGCTCACTAAATTTTACTCAACTGCATATGGATAAGTAGGTTATTGACAAAAGTAGTAGCTTACCACTTGAGAGGATGAAGCAATTTATAATGGCTTATGAGAAATTTAAGAAAATAAAATTTAAAGCAATTGCAGATAGTAAAGTATGCATATTTGTAACAAAACTCCCAGCAGAAGCTACTACAATAGCAACAACCTCTAGTACGGAACCGGAAATCGTTTAAGCTATGAAGTGGTGGTAGCATGTTCTGTCGTTTCCGTTTCCGCCGCTCAAAAAAAAAAAACAATAAGAGCGGCGCTCCTATGCTTTCAGTGCACAAAAATATGCATGCATACATACTTAAGCAGGGATGGGCGTTCTCAGAGAAATTAATATATGATTGAATATAGTTGTGACCATGAAGAAGCGCAGTGATGTGAGGAAGCTCCAGCAATATACCTGTGATAAAATTTATTATTTCTGGGACAAAGAACAGTTTTTTTTTCAAATTTTTCCGTAAAGCGTTTTAAAATTTTGTTGTGAAGACATACATTTGTGTTATTTTTTTGTTTGTTCATAAATCCAGTTTTTTACCATGCGTCAACTTAAAACATTCAGAACGAAAATCGACACTCATGATGGCACAACGCCGAAACCGGTTTGTATCAAAACCAAATTTGACAAGGGATGACGGAAATATCGTTCCAATATACATCAAAATTTAGGACTTAAGCCAATCAACGCCGGCAGTGACACGACGACAGTCGAATGCAAGTAGGTGTGATGACGAGGACCGCGAGTGCACTAACACTTAAAAATTCTCAGTCAAGGCTGCGTATCGTCACGGGTCCCTATTAAGTAAGATATCTAGTAATATAGCGATGAAATAACATTCAATTCCATGCAGCAGTATTAGTGTGATGCACGTGCAAAGATACAGACAGACAGACAAAAATTTGTAAAACGTGTGAACAGACATTGAGCTAATACAATTTTATTATGTTTAAAGATCAAGTAACTCTTGTTGAAAAATCGATAAGCCGGGTTTAGCTACTTTTGAGGTTAATTATAACCACTAAGACTACTATTCGGAATCAATTCAGTACTATTTTGGACTCGTTCTCGTAATGGACCCTAAGTCAAAAGAAAAATTATTTCGAAATGGACCTAAAAATGACACAAAAAAGACTCATTAATGTAATACCGAAATCGTTGCGAAATGCTTGGTAATAACTAGAATTTTAGCCTAGGTTTCTAGCTACTAGTGCTCGTAATTAATGTAGTTTTGTGATTTGTCACTCAAGTCTGGTATTGTAAAACTAAAAATAATGTACGAGTATATGGAATAAGAGTGTGGATAATCTTTTAAATGAACCTTGTAACATATTATTGTTTGAAAATGTAGAAAGATTTTGTTTAAATTTTTTTTTTTTTAGTAAAAAAGTAGAAAGAAAGTTCTTGCTGAGTCATGCGCCATGAGCTGGTTAAGTTATTCGGAAAGTCAAGGGAGAATATGACGAACATTTTAATATTTTAATAATATGATTGATTATACTTGCAGTTTCTAATCAGCAACAAAAATATAGGAAGAAGTTGGAGGCAAGCTACTCAAAAACGCGTAATTACCCAGCTAACTAAGTGAGAAATACAACAAAGAAGAAGTAAAAGGGGACTGCACCAAAATTTTGAGACCGAGTTTTGGGTGCGCAAGGCCTGAAGGGCTACAGCGGAATGGAAAGGATAGTGAGAAGTTGCAAGTACCGATTGGCGGTGGTGAGTAGCGGGTTTCGTACACGGATGGTGCCAAGTTGCGTTGATAGGGAAGCGAAGACGTGAGTGATAGGGAATGCAATACTCATGGAAGTGGCTTGAGGACAGTTGGAAATTATAAAAATCTCTCAGATATCTTAAGCATAAGCCAAGCTCTGTTTATTCATTGCTTTGTCATTGAAACTTTAAATTAATTCGGACATATTAGAAGCTGAGTCAAATGATTTGGGGGAATTATTCGCACTAAGTTGCAATGTAGTGCCACATTAACCTCGAACAAGAACTTTATGAGTTTTATTTTTGTAACATAAATGCAGCCATAGTTATTGACATTGAAAAAAAAAATTTGTATAGAAGGTTCCACGCCCTCTTTTCCGTTATCGCCCGTTTTCTGGGATATGTTAACGACTGCTATCATTTAATTCCTCACCGAATTTCAAGTTTCTAGCATGAATACTTCCAAAGAGATGTAGTAGCAAAAAATGTATCGGCTTAGCCATGCCACGCCCCCCCCCCCCCCAATACCTTGAAGTAAAGAGTAACCTATCTTTTAAGTTAAGCAATCTTTTAAGTCGATACCAAATTTGATCGATATCGGTTCAATAGTTCCGGAGTTCACTGCGGTCAAAGTTTGTTACACAAGAAATATATGTATATCTTCTGTATGTATAAAAAGGAATTGGTGTTGGTTAGACTCCCTAAAACTCGAGAACGGCTGGACCGATTTGGATAATTTTGGTCTGCAATTATTTTCGGAAGTCCAAAGAAGGTTTAAAAGGTGAATAGATAAGTATACAACTTACAAGGGATAGGGATAAGGATAGGCAATATTTCTAGATCCATGCCGGCAAATTTCTGGGCAGGGCAAAGTCTGCCGGGCCCTCTAGTAATAGATATAAATGATGCAATAAGTCAAAGTTTTGAAAAATAAAAATTAACTCAGCTTTTAATACCTTCATTTTTCACGCGAGAATAAAACTTACAGGCTTATTATGTAATATAATAGCTGCGCTCAGTTCAGTGCCCGACAATAAATATAGCTTAGCAATTTATCGTAGCTTCTCTTTATTAACATGAACCTTAGAAAGCAAATAAGATCGTATATGGAAGTGTTTTGGAGTTTGTTTCGGTAAACTTGTTGCAATGAAAAGTCAAAGCAAAGTATCTGCAAAGCAGTTGAAAGGCAACCAACCGAAGAGACCAACAAACAACTTGTATCAGCTTCAGGCAAAATGCCGCTTTAGAAAATAGTTGAACTGTTCAAATGTTGTAATTTTTGGGTTGTTAAATATTTGTTGAAAGTTACAATGCACTTCATGTTAAACAAAGCAATATTTGGTATATTTGGCCCATTATTATACATATGTATGTGTGTGTTAGGCGCTATGATTCTATGTACTTAGTTGTTTCGGTTATTATTCAAGATTGTTATGCCACAAAACGCGGGAATGAAGAGCTTTACAAAATGATGTATTTGACGCAACTTAAAAAGTACCTGAGGCGCTGCAATATTCAACAATGGAAAGCAAGATTTCAAATACTTGAAATTAATGTAGTTTTAGCTACTGAAAAGCAACGATATGAACTAACTTATTTGTCCTGAAACTAGAAAGAATGTAGGGAGTTTGAGCAATATCGGAAATTAGAAAAGTTTGCACTTAAGTTGCACAGATTTTAGAGGACAGAAAGATTGTTCGGGCATCAAGGTGCAAGGATTTATTTCAGCATTGTTGTTTTCATGCTTGGCTGATGTGTAAATGGCTGCTGATTTCAATTAAATCGCATTTTATTGTAGCGCCGAATGCTTTTCATGATAGATTTATTTATGTAAATAAAATTTTAACTTTAAATTGGACCTTACATGTGCGTCTTCAGTTCTGCTTAGTGTACCATAGATAATACTGGAGAAGTCGCATACAAATAGATCAGCTTCTTAAGGGGCAAAAGGGAGGTGGATCCATGCTGTGACAACTGAAATTGACTTCCCTACAAAGCGTTCATGTCGCTGCCCACCACAGCTCTGTAAGGGTTTAGAAAAGTCTCTTCGTTCCATTCGATACCAGAAGACCCTTCATACGAGTAGAACGCTTGTCGGCTTTCTTATAATTTTCTGCCTTGGAAATTAAATGAATATTTTTTATGTGTGAACAACTTTGGGCTCGGTAGGGGCTGTCCAGAAAAGTTACGCGTCGCCGCCTGTAAGCGTGCCTCTGCCGGTGTCTTGTTGCTCTGTAAACATGGTTCGGCTCGGTAAAGCAGTGCAGCAAATTTAAGCGTGCCTGCCTGTAACCGTGTCTGTGCCTTGTTGTTGATGTTGGCTCTATGCGTATCTCAGTTGCAGGTGAGATTACGCATACTAAGTGCAAAAAAATTTTGTTTGACTGCTATGCTGATATTTATGTGATGCTCTGCTTACGTGGTTGTGTTTGTATGCAAGTGCTTTGCTGATTACTATTATTCGGTAATCGAGCCAAAATACGATGAATGTTAGCAGTCGGCAATAAACGGAATCAATTACGTTTATCATAAACTCAAGACAGTAGTAACTTTTTTTTGTTTGTGTAATCTTTGTGGTTATACCTATGGAATGGAATGCAAAAAAGTAACTAATATAACATAAAATACAATGAAATAAAATAAAATAAAATAAAATAAAATAAAACAAAATAAAATATAATAAAATAAAATGAAATAAAACAAAATAAAATAAAATAAAATAAAATAAAATGAAATAAAACAAAATAAAATAAAATAAACTGAAATAAAATAGAACAAAATAAAATGAAATAAAATAAAATAAAATAAAATAAAATAAAATAAAATAAAATGAAATAAAATAAAATAAAATAAAATAAAATAGAATGAAATAAAATAAAATAATTTTTGTAAGTATAACGAGCTCAAGACCAGTTGATAATAATTCTTAGTTAATTATTATTATATACAGACTATAGTTATAGTACTATTTCGAAAACAGCCACGATTTCTCGTCAGACTTATTCGTATAGTTTTGCTATTTCAGAGGATCTTGTGGAGAATCGAACCCACTCACTCTCATTGCCAGCGCAGCTGCCTAATACATAGGCTACGCTGCGTGTAGTTTTTGCAAGCTGCTTAATTCAAGTTTTCCTCTAATTGTTGTTTGTTATCTTGCCAACGGTATACACAATATTTTAGACATTCTGTCTATATGTAAATCATGCATGCTGGACTTTGTTTTTGTACATTCTTCTTTTCTATTTTTAGAAGATAGTTATTGTACATAACCGTGTGCTCCGGTATAAATGTATTTTGTTGTTGGTTTTATGGTCTATTCATTTTTACATATTTTTGTAAGTATAACGAGCTCAAGACTAGTTGATAATAATTCTTAGTTAATTATTATTATTTTTGAATAATAAAATATAATAAAATAAAATAAAATAAACTGAAATAAAATAAAACAAAATAAAATAAAATAAAATAAAATAAAATGAAATAAAATAAAATAAAATAAAAAAAAATAAAATAAAATAAAATAAAATAAAATAAAATAAAATAAAATAAAATAAAATAAAATAAAACAAAGTAAAATAAAATGAAATAAAATAAAATAAAATGAAATAAAATAAAATAAAATAAAAATAAAATAAAATAAAATAAAACAAAATAAAATACGTTAAAACAAAAGAAAATGCATTAAAATAAAACAAAGTTGCACTTAAAAACAAAATGGTCAAAAAAGCCTACATAAAACCATATCTACAAAGTTAAACTAATTGAAAGGAACTATGAGAAGAGAAAGAAAAGGAAAGTAAGGGAAAGGAAGGAAAAGGAAAGGACAATATAAATATTACAGCAAAAGAACAGGATAGAAAAAAAGGGAAAGAAGTCGAAGAAAGGAGTAGCTTATAACTAAAATAAAATAAAGTTTTTTGGTTGAAATTCAACCACCAAAAACTCCACCAATACTTGGCACTCACCTTTTTTTTATTTAAAGCCCAAAACGCTCAAAGTCGAAACTTAAAAGGGCTAGACTACAAATCAATGAAACTCATGGCCGCAAATACCCGGATAAAATTAATTATTTTCAAAACATTGGGTACTCATTCAACTGATAAAAAAGTTTAAAAAAAATTTGCATAAATAAGACGTTTTGCCACTTTCATGGCAGCAATATTCATTGAGTTGAGAATATTAAACTTTTGTACTTTTTTTCTGCTGCCTACAGCAAATACACACACACAGAAAAGAAAATAACACCCAAATGCCAATTGCAAACAATGGAAAGTTGTTAATAAAATAGTGTCAATGTCAAGTGAAATGGGAGTTAAAGAACTAAAAGCAAAAAAGGAAACAAGAGATACGAAGATAGAAATAATGGCACGTCAAACGCCAGAAGGCGGACTTCATAATAAAAATGCAAATTAAAAGCTTCAAAGGCACAAAATTATGCGAATGTTTCCTGTGTATATATGTAAAGTGAGCTGTTTTTATTCGTAGGTAAATAAGTGGGTTTTGCGTAATCAATGTGGCATATACAATTACAAACAACAGAGGCGAAACTAAAGGTCAACCACAAAGCTAAAATAACATTTTACATTTGCGTTTACTTTGCGCATTGAGACGAACATACTATTTATTTGGTAAATGGCAAAGGGTATTATATATATTAAAAGTCAAAGCGTGCGGCTTTAAGGTACTTTAACTCTCACTTCTTGCTAGAAGTGTTCAATATTATGCAAATCGGCCAACGCTTTCAAATAGAAATGTTGAGTAGACTGAATTGTGGTCCAAGTTTTCTACTTTCGCTGATATTGTATTAGCATACTGCAATGTTGGTTATTTTCTTTAAATAATTTTTCGAATATTTTATAGAACGTGGGCTTATGATTTGTTGCAGATTCATTAAATAGCAGAAATTATCATGGTAGCTTGCTTTCCATTCCAAATCGCCACATAGTAGCAGTCGACCCTTTCCGAATTGAAAAAAAATAAAAATTGGTAAAGAGTTTCCTTTTATCATAAAACAAAGTTCTGTTAAAAAAGAAAATTTTCTTAAATTAAAAAAAATTTTTTCCATATTTATGTAATTTCAAAATAAAATTTTTTTCTGTTTTGTAAATTTTATGTTTTCAATATTTTAAAAACAACTGAAGGTTGACAGTAAACTTTGGCACTTTTAAAGGTGATACTTAAAGGTATAAAAAAATATATATATTGAAAAAAAAAAAAAATTCGAGCAGTGCTCCAACAACAATTACCATAACTGTAATTGATACAGGTGCAGTGCGGGTGCATAACAAATAACACGGAAGAGTTGATATGCAAAAAAGCCCTTTTGTATCTAAACTGTTCTATTAACACGCCTGTAAATAAAGCAAATTACAGCATTAACACCAACAATAATGTTAGCCTAGAAATCCGACGAAGAATTACTCTTGCAAACAAATGCTACTTCGGACTGAGTAGGCAATTGAAAAGTAAAGTCCTCTCTCGACGAACGAAAATAACACTCTACAAGTCACTCATCGCACCCGTCCTGCTATATGGTGCAGAAGCGTGGACACTAACAACATCTGATGAGGCGGCTCTGGGAGTATTCGAGAGAAAGGTTCTTCGAAAGATTTGTGGACCTCTACGCGTTGGCGACGGCGAGTACCGAAGAAGATTTAATGATGAGCTGTATGAACTTTACGCAGACGCCGACATAGTTCAGCGAATTAAAACACAGCGGCTTCGCTGGCTAGGCCACGTAGTGCGAATGAGCGAAGATGCTCCAGCCCAGAAGGTATTCTTATCGGCACCCGCCGGTGGAAGCAGAGGAAGAGGGAGACCACCACTCCGATGGAAGGACCAAGTGGAGACCGATTTGCGATCCCGCGGTGTTTCCAATTGGCGCCAGTTGGCGCAACGAAGAAACGACTGGCGAGCTATGTTGGACGGTCAAAATCGCCCAGGCGGTTAGATGACCATTTAAAGAAGAAGAAGAAATAAAGCAAATGGCACATTAGAGGAAAAATGCATCCTGATGCTACAGGGCATCATAGCTTAGTTGTTAGAGTACTCTAACAGCGGCTTTGGTGCACACACTTGGGTTCGTATCCCAGTGTTCGAGAAGGGGTCTGATGAGAAGTTGGGCACTTCGAAACATGTCATCCCATACCATCGCTGTGCATGTCGTTGTAATTTTGCTCTAATATCAATCAACAAGAAAAACAAAATTTAAATTTAAAATTTATGGTGGAAAATTTTCGATTTTTTAAAAATCGAAAAAATTAAAATAACATATGAATTTTTGAATTTTGGACAAACTTTTTTTTTTTTTTTTAATTTTTTAAATAAGTCAAGTTTAATTAATTAAACACAAATTTAATAAATTTTGATCACTAAAACATTTATTGTGTGCTAGTGTAGTTTAAAAACAAAAATGTAAAAAAAAAATTTTAAGCATATTTTGGTTTTTACACTTACACGGAACAAATTTTTCGCTTGAGTATTTTTGTGTTTAATTAATTGAACTCGGCTAGAAAGTCAAAAAAATTAGAAAAATTAATTTTTGGAAAATATTAAAAAATTCCTATTTATTCAAAAAAAACAAAAAATACCGTTTTGAAAATGTCTGGATATTATTGAATACATAAGAGGTCTAACAGCAAAAAATTTGAGTACAAAATTTAAAGCGGAATTTAAATTTTTGCGATTCTGAAAAATATGAAATTTTCTAAAATGAAAAATTTAAAATTTTTTTTCTCTACACGTTTTATTTGGCATCCAATGAGGAGCTTTTTACCTCTTTCTAAAGTCCTTTTGTGGTCTGTAGTCGATTACACATATCGGGTTCTTCCTTCTTAAATATGTTTTTTGTTTCACCAAACGAGAGCCCGTTAAAATTGAAAACATTGTTGTATAATAAATATTAAAACTTTTTTAATTTTTTTTTACTAAACTTGGTCAAACAGATTACAGGCAAAATTGTTCTGAATTCAAAGTGCTTCCGTTTGGTGAAACAAAAACACAAAACACTGATTTAATCAAATTTTTAGACGAATCAGTCGAGAAAAAGTGGCACAGAATACCAAAATTAAAGATTCTAAGTTTAAACTTTACGCTTAAACCATTTTAAGCATGTATTTTCAATAATCGACCAGCTTATAAAAATTCCATAAAAATCAAACAAAAGATTTCTTTCTTTTTCTTGCTATCAAAAAATCTTTGCTGCATGTCTCTACCAACTAGCCAAGTGATATACTTTTGAAAAACGCAGCTCGTAATACCAACTCCTCACGTGCACGACAAAAACTCTCTCAAATCATCTATGGAACTGTCACTAGAAAATCAAATTGAGTGAGTGATTACTACCTGCGCGGCATATGAAATTTGTCCTCAGAATGCCAACATTTTTTTGTCATTATTGACCACATAGCATCGGATGATCAAATTTTAATTGCTCCAACACAAATGCATACATGCATGTAAATGTGTATGTATGTGTGAAAATAAATTTCAAACTAATTCCAAACTAGTATGTACACCAATATAATCAACCAACTGTCCTTTTTCTATATAGGCAACTAGCATTTGATGATTTCCATTTGACATTACATTTGTTAGATTTCGAACGAAAATTTACCAGTCTCAAACTAGTTCAAAAATAGACTAAAAAATTTTAGTTCAATCCAGTCCTGTTAAATTTGTTTAGTAATTAGCAATCAATTAATGACACGGCTTTTTTTAATTGGTAATGATTATTTAAATTGTTTATCAAGAAAAGGCAGTTATTAATTGACTACTATTAGAAAAAATCCAAAAAAAGCTGTTTTGATAAAGTTTGATTATTTTTTGTGATTTTTTTTTTGATTTGTTTTTGATTATTTCTAATTTTTTTTTAATATTGTTGATGTGTATATTTATGTGCTCTACAACAGTACTGAAAAAGTTCAAAAATAGTCGAAATTATTTTCCAATTAATTAAAGAAATAATGAAAAAAATCATGATTTTTTACGATTATTAAAAAAAAAATAAAAAAATAAATGAAAAATAATCAAAACAAGTTGTTTTGATTACCTTAGATTATTAGTTTTTTTTGAATATTATATTAATTAATTGGAAAATAATCATTAAAAATTGAAAGTAATGGTAATCAACCCATACAGGAATTCTCAAAAAAATAATTTATCAAACTAGTAATCATTAGTATTATTAATCATTATTTAACAGGTTTGGTGCAATCGTGGTAAGCGAAAATTATTTAAATGATGGGGCTCAATGCATAAAAAATCTATTCAGATCGGCGAGTAAACTGGTTAGAACACCAGTGAGCTAAAAGATAAAATTTAAATAAGGAGCTTTACTCGAATTTTTCCATCTATGGAACAGTCTGCATAACTTAGAATTTTTACTAGTACAAGTTTAGCCCTTTTTGGATTGTTTCGGTGCCAGTCAGAAAATTCTAGTTGTATGCTGTTATGTTTCCTGCTTCACTGCAGCATACATATCGATGTAGGCCAGTGCGTAGTGTTTTTTAGTAACTTTGTTGAATTTGGTTAACCATAAACACTTGCTGCTTGTTACAGTTGAATTGAATGGAATAAGCTTGAAAGTTGGTTGAAGTACGCTTGCAGACAGTGATTGCCACAGTTCTGACCATTCAACACAAAAACAGCATATGTATTTATATGTAAAGAGAAAGTTTATGAAAAGAAAATAGTTATGCAACAAATTTTGTTTCTAGAGAGATGCAGATTTATGTGACATTTGTAGAAGTTTTAATTGTGGCTGTGTATGTATGTACCGACAGCTGTTATGTTGCACAGAACCCACAAGTAAGTGTTATGCCGTAGACAGCCTACATTTTATTATGTCAAAGATGAACGGCCGCAAAGCGGAACTCTGCAGACATTAGGTAGAGGATATGAGTGTGTGTTTATACATATGGGAATGTTTTTTTTTTCTTAACTGAACTTCTAAAAAGATTTTATTAAGCAATTCATGAGCTTTCGTTCGCTTGAATGCACTTTGCTCCGGTCAACACTGCAGCAGGGAAGTTGAGTGTTTTCTAGCGTTGCAAGCAGCACAGCGTACACAACTTATGACGTTTTGAGTTATTGATATGTTTTATTAATTGTGCATGAAGTTGTGTGAACGAGTAAACTTTTCAGGTTGGGCTTCATTTGAGTTGCATTGCATCTTAAGTGTGTATACTAAAAGCTACATGAAATGCTGCTCTTACTTTATTGGAACTTTCAGTCAATTTGTGATATGGAAATAATAAATTCAATACTTCATTTAATTTTTCTAGCAAAATACTAGTTTTATTATTTTTACAATTTAATTTTGTTATTACTACTTGTAAAAAACACAAGCAAACAGCATAAAATCTATATATTAATATGCTAACACTTTTTCCGTAGAATATATTGCTAGCCTATTTCTTATATTAAACATGCATAAATTCGAGTTCCGAGCTAGGCCATTTTTTATTTCTATTAAACATATTTTTTTATTATTAATTTATTAAACTTCTAACTAGTATTTTTAATTCACATTTTTTTGAGAATAACTCACTTAAAGTTGGAAGTTTTAGCACCAAAAAAAAGCAGAATTCTTTGTAACCATTATATACAATAGAGTTTGCTCAGTGGTTGACATTCAACCACAAAACTTAATTTCACAGTTTATTTTACCTTCCTTCATTTCCCTCTTCTCTGGCCTCTCTTTTTCTTCCTATCTCTCTATATAACGTTTTTATCTTCTCTTTCTTTTATTTAAATGTATTTTATTTTATTTTATTTTGTTTTATTTTATTTTATTTTATTTTATTTTATTTTATTTTATTTTATTTTATTTCTATATATTAATATGCTAACACTTTTTCCATACAATATATTTCTAGCCTATTTCTTATATTAAACATGCATAAATTCGAGTTCGGAGCTAGACCATTTTTTATTTCTATTAAACATATTTTTTCATTATTAATTTATTAAACTTCTAACTAGTATTTTTAATTAATATATTTTTGAAAATAACGCACTCAAAGTTGGAAGTTTTAGCACCAAACAAAAAAACATAACCATTATATATAATAGAGTTTGCTCGGTGGTTGACATTCAACCACAAAACTTAATTTCATAGTATTTTTTTTTTGATTTTATTTGATTTTTTTTTTTTTAATTTTTTTTAATTTTGTTTTATTTTATTTTATTTTATTTTATTTTATTTTATTTTATTTTATTTTATTTTATTTTATTTTATTTTATTTTATTTTATTTTATTTTATTTTATTATATTTTATTTTATTTTATTTTATTTTATTTTATTTTATTTTATTTTATTTTATTTTGTTTTATTTAATTTTATTTTATTTTCTTTTCTTTTAATTTATTTTGTTTTGTTTTATTTTATTTTACTTTATTTTATTTTATTTGATTTTGTTTAATTTAATTTAATTTTATTTTGTTTTATTTTATTATATTTAATTTAATTTAATTTAATTTTATTTTATTTTACTTTATTTTATTTTATTTTATTTTATTTAATTTTATTTTATTTTATGTTATTTCATTTTTTCATTTAATTTAATTTATGCATTATTTTGAAATCGAAATCAAAGGGAGACAGCGAAACTCAATTTTTGAGTTTGTATTGTATACGTATAGTTCGTTCAGCTATTAAGTATACTAAAAAGTCAAATCGTTACAAGAGCGGTTCAAGTTAATATAAATAGATTTAAGAGTTTTATGAATGACCGCTTTAACGATATTGAAGAAAATAATAGTAATTTGGCGCTATATACCTCCGAGGAAATTAAGAATGTTCTTCTCTTTTTCCAATTTGAGGTTTGGTTTTTTTTTTTTAAATATGATGGACCTACATTTTTAACTCCGACCGGTTGCTGCTAAGCCAGATGTAATTTCGATAGAATCCCTACATGATAGAAATACACCAAGAGAGCGGCGATCCACGCCCGTAAATATTATTATTTTTACTATTTTTTATTTTGAATAATTTTAAAATTATTTCTTTTACATAATTTTTTTTTTTCAATGAGCGTTTGATACGCTCATGTATTTTAAAAAGTAAAATTGTCATTTTGGGTACATTCGCTTATCGGACCTCTCGTTTTACTTTCTATACATCTGCACTCTGATGTTCGTGATTGTACTTTGTGTTTTCCAGCAATATAGAAGTATTTCATATATGGTTTCGGTAAACGCAATTAGTTAATAAGCAAACATTCGCCACCTTAAATGTTACTCATACGCCACGGATCACTTTGTTATTGATGGGTCAATAGAAAAATAAATAATTTATGTAGTATACAAAAGGCATTAATGAACGGAATAATTATTAAACAACAATGAATTTAGCTAAGGAACAAACAATAACAATAATAGATTATCTAACAATTGTAAGAATACATAGAATGTTTAAGAGAGTTAATTTACTTGAGATTGTAAGAATGTAATTTATATGATGTACTTGGATATTCGCTGTGTCTCAAGTAAGAAGAGTATAAACACAGTTTTGATAGAGCTCAGCAGAGTTAAGTACATATGTTGACATACTCCTGCAATGATTTTGGCTAAATGTGAGTGCAGTGAGTGCCACTCAAAATGGCCCACTTGGTTACTCTAATATATTACGAAAACATCTTAAGCTAAAGTTCGAAATTCAAATTCACATACACAAAATATAAATAGTTCTTTCATAGAAATATTTTGAATTAGTTTAATCATGTTTATGCAAAAATTCTTAGAATTATTACAAAATTTGGAATAACGGCGTGAGAATTTTGAAATTTGAGGCAAGAATTTCAAAATGATTTCCGAGTATGGAGTTTTGTATTAAATTCTAGTCTCATCAAGTGCATGCCTTAAGGCTCTTGAAAATTGCGTGGATTTCTGGCAATTTTTTTCTACACGGTGTTTGGTATTTTCTTCCATAGCTATAGTCGTAACAACTTAATTTGTATGGAAGAAAATAGCAAACACTATGGTGAAATAAAATTGTCAAAAATCAACTGAATTCTTAAGAGCCTTGAGAGTTGTACTTTGTGAGACTAGAATTTGATACGAAGCTTCCTACTCGGAAACCATTTTGAAATTCTTACACCAATTTTAAAATTATCACCACTTTTTTTTAAATTTCCAAAAATGTTTGGAATTTTTGCTGAAGCTTGGAAACACTCATTAAAAATATTTCTATGACAGAAAAGTCTATGTTTTCATTATAAAAAGTTTTCCGGTTGCCACGAAGTTATCATGGAAGCTAGGAGGCGCAACATATTAATATCAAGAAAACATACTCGCACACAAATCCATTTTAATCTTAATATATATGTACATATACGAGTATACCTGTAATAAAAGTGAGCTTTAGAAAGTAAAAGGTAAAATAGCAAAACAAAATAAAAAACTGCGACAAGCCGGCTTTAAAGAAAAAAATAAAAATACAGAAAATGACACCCTGCGGTTTGCTGCAAAGTAAGTCAAAGATGCAGCTGAGAGCTGTGAGGCCGAATGTTATGAGATAAAGCATCTGCTAATAAGTACGAGATAGTGCTGGCAAGTGTATGAAATTCAAAAGTGTTATTTGCCCCTAAATTGCAACAACAAAACGAAAGCGAGTAAAAATTTGAATGGTGAAGAAAAAATCTATTCAAAAACAGATAAGTATACTCAAATTTGGTATGTGTGTGTGAGTATATAATACACGGATGTACGTGTGGTAAATATGCGCGTAAGGAAATACAAAATTAAACTAAAAGCAAAAGAAAAGTGGATATACTGAAATCATCTGGCAAGTAGTAAGACAAACACAAGTAAGTAAAACAAATGTGTCAAGGATGGGCACTGATGACTTACCGAAAGTGATTTTGTAGTTTTAGCTTAAGTATATTTGACTTTAGAAGACATTCGTCTTTTGTAAATCACGCCAAGCAAGCTAACTAATTTGCCTTAAGGGTTAAGTGCGTGTCTCGTAAAAGATTTTTTGGATTAAGCTAGCGCAAACACGTGGCACTGATTAGGGTGGCACATATGGGACACACCTCTTGCAAGAGTTGTTAATCTTTGTTTCGTTTCATGTGCAGATGTCTTGTCAAATAGCCAAACTTATGCTTTATATGTAAGGATATGTTCAACAAACTTAGAAATGCGAAATTAATTTGAGATTGAAATGTCTATTTAAAGGAAATCCATACACATTCATTACTTGTAAATGTATCTGTGGAGACAGGCGATTTACGAAGACAAAGTTCTGGTGTGGAATGCACGTCGTTTCAGGATTATTTTAGGAGTTTTTCACGACCAGTTCTGCATGGTTTTAGAAGGATTATTTAAAAATTTTTTTTAGGACTTTTTCCAACTGATACCGAGGATTGTCCCGAAAAATGCCCCTAAATAGTAAAAAAATTATTCGGAAGTGTTTCCGAAAAAACCACGAAATGTCCAAGAAAACGTTCCTGAAATAGTTCGTAAAATATATCCGAAATTTTCCTATATTGGTGATACCTGAGAAAGTCAAGAAAACAATCGATAAAGAGTTCCTAAAACAATGTAAAAATGATCTCGGAAAGTCCCGAAATATTCCAGAAAGTGTCCTGAAAGCGATGTCAAAAAAATGTTAAAAAAGCCCAAAAAACGGTCCCGCAAAGGTCGCAAAAACAATCCCGAAATGATTCTGTAATAATTTCTAACTGATACCGAAAGAATTCCGAAAATATCCTCAAAAGGTCCCGAAACCCATCTCGAAATGAACCTTGCCTAATTATGTTAGAATTAGCTATTTCCTTAATTTCAGTACAATACTCTGTTTTCCAAGGACATTTTGTAACCGTAAACAAAAAATCCGTATTGAAAGGGCTAAAGAAAAATTTATTAGCGGTAAGTTTAAAAGAGTAAAGAATTTTTGTCTATATGTCTGTATGTTTGCTCGCCAATCACAGAAAACCCGCTACATAGAATTGAAGTTTTCACGGCTTAATTGCTAAATGTTAAACTTAAGGATTAGGATCCATTTTTTACGCAGAAATATTTTATGCCCGCCGTATACAGTGGTAGCATTGCAATTTAGCTCAAAATAGTTCTATACAGATTAGACTGGGTCGATTTATTAACCGATATCGCGCCATTGATTTTTCGATAGGTTTTGGGTTCAGGAAAAACAAGTTCCACTACGCATACCCAAAAAAATAAATTTCGAGCCTGCGAAATTTCATTTTTTTGACTTTTTTCGACTTTGATTTTTAAGGGTTTTTCATGACCTACTTAAAAAATTTTCGTTTGATTTTAAAATTTTCGTGTTATACCCTGTTCGACCCAAAAATGTCCGCTAAAAACGTTGGCGATCACAGTTTTTTGAAAAAAAAAAATATTTTTTGGGTTTTGGGGAGTGTTTTGGTCAAAAACTTGACCCTTTCGCCTTTTTTTAAGAGTTTTTTCAGCATACATGCAAAAATGTTTTCGATGAAAACGAATTTGTCTCATATTTCCTGTCCCACTTAAAATTATGCGCTAAAAACGTTGGCGATAACGGTTTTTTGAAAAAAAAAAAAATTTATTTTCGGGTTTTTTGACTTGTATTGGTCGAAAAATCGACTTTTCCAAAACCCGAAAATAAAATTTTATTTCATATTTATTTTTTTCAAAAAACTGTTATCGCCAACGTTTTTAGCGGACATTTTTGAGTCGGACAGGGTATACATGAAAATCTTAAAATCAAAAGAAAATTTTTTTAGTAGGTCATGAAAAAAACCTTAATAATCAAAGTAGAAAAAAGTGAAAAAAATTAAATTTCGCAGGTTCGAAAATTATTTTTTTGGGTATGCGTAGTGGAACTTTTTTTCCTGAGCCCAAAACCTATCGAAAAATCGATGGCGCGATATCGGTTAACTTTCGTCCAGACAAATCGACCCACCCTAATACATATAGTGGAATTAGATGTCTACGATGTCTGTACATAGTAGATATTATATAAAAGTGCATTTGGCTAGTCGTAATTGGAGGAACGGAAGCGCAAGTAATCTATCTGTAGGTGGGTATCGATAGTGTTAATTATTTTTCCTGAATTTTGTGTAAACTTTAAATTTCGTTTTTCATATTTTCTGTTATGGAATTCACTTTGTTTTAAATTAAAATTATTAAAATCACTGCTTATTCTTATTCTTGCAAACGATACCGATTTTAATATCCCTACTATTATATTGTACACAACTGTATGTACTGCTTCTTTTCATACTAACAAACATCGCACCAAAGTTAAAATAATTCGTCTTGGGGTACTAAAACATCAATTTGCTTTCGCCTCTTGGTAGGAAGTAATGAACTGAGAACTACGCATTAGTAAAAATGAAATGATTCCTTTTCCTTATTGATTAAGTAAGAGCTGGAAGACTTTGCTTATAATTCGATTTATTTCACAATTATTCGACTGTGGGTTCGATTAATCAGCACAGCTGTCTTGTTTCGAGTTTTGCCATCGCTAATAGCGAATAATTCCTAATTACATACAAAATGGAATGAGGCTTAACAAATGACCTGAAACACAAAGCAAACAACTGCAAATCGGTTTATAAGATATTAACACAAATACCATATTGTATTCGTAATACGGCTATATGGTTTTGTTTGTATGTGTGCGCCTGTGGGAAAAAGCCACAATAAGACAACTGTTGCTCTAGATCTCCCTTACTCACATACTTGCCAGCTCTTAGTCCTTTTTATATATATACACGCCCTTGACCTTTTAATTGTCTTAGATATTTACCAAAAGCGTTGTCCAATAAACCATTAACTTTTCTGGAGATGAGTTGATGTTTGAGTGGCTCTTTAGCTGACTGACACTAACTTCAACTGCTCTACCATGCCCACCATTAGTGTCAAAGGCCAAGTACTGCTATTTAATGGTGTGAAGAATTAACTACAAATGCATGGTGATAAGGCCAAAAAACCAATACACGCCCACGCATTTAGGTTTGCTACAATAGCTAACTAAATAGATACCAGTAAGATGTGTATTAATTACTATTGCAGATAAGGGAAACAACAACAAATGTCATTAGATAAATGCTGTTCCTGTCGCTGCTGCTAATGTGCCAGATGCTTACGCTGATGTGCTCGTTGTTTGCTGATAAACTTAATTATGTGTAGGCTTAGGCTGTATAAATGTGTAATAACCCTGTAGGAAGCTCATTAGTTAGTGTGGTAAATTTCTGGTTCGGAACTCAATCTAAAGTGCGTAATAAGAACTGCACCTTTTCGAAATATACTTCAGAAAATATAAAGCCTTCTTCAGAAGTTGTAAAATGTATTTCAGAATAGTTAGTTGTACTTCAGAAACCGTAAAATGTTCTTCAGAATAAACAATTGCACTTCATAAACTGCAAAATATATTCATAAACCGTAAATTTTACTTTAGAAGCTGCAAAATGTACTTCAGAATAATCAGTTTTACCATAAATTCTAAACTAATTATAATTGATTATTCTGAAGTACAATTTATCCTTTCTGAAGTGCAATTTACGATTTCTAAACTACAATTATTTATTCTGAAAATTATTTGACGGTTTCCGAAATGCAATTGACTATTCTGAAATACATTTGCCAATTTCTGAAATTCAATTGACTGTTCTGAAACTAATTTTACAATTAACATCTAACTATTCTGAAGTACATTTGATGAGTTTTGAAGTACTTCTAGAAAAGGTGAAATTTGGTAGTAACTAAATTTTCAGTAGATCAAAACCAGCAGTTGAGTAACTATCGCAAATTTTTTTTCTTGCTATTTTTATAATTATGACGATCGATATGTTTAGGTATACTTCGAAAAGTTGGCAAGTTTTTTCACCTAACTACAGCTCTGGCTCTGTACCATAGACAGAAGATTGAGTCAGCTTTACAGGAGTGGAGTTAAAGAGGTGATATCTTACTACTTGTATCCTGGTCTCTACCCTAAGTGATCAGTTTGATTATGGAAACGGCATTCCAAAGACAGAGCTAGTGATTTTTTCATCAGTAATTTTAACACCAAAATTTAATATATATTTTTATAAGTATCAAGAACTCCAATATAAAAACGAAAGCAGACTACGTCTGCCGGATGACAGTCTTTAAAATTATATACTCTTCGAGGAATGATAGGAAAGAAGGAAAAAGGATTTAAGCAGAAATTCGACATTTCAATTTTCATGGCCCGATCCAAAGTAGTACACCCAAACTCATCGAATGAACTTCAATCCGAGATCGACGTTATCCAGGAAGCATGTAGGGCATTACTCTGGGCGCACGTCACCGGTAATTTTTTATGACAGCCAGATGGCTTTTCGCACTCTGCGCTCAGTCGTTTTAACACGTATGGGCCTGAAGAATAATAATTCGTACTGAATATGCAATCTTCCGGGCAGATAAAAAACTAGATCTAAACTGTGAAAGAGTGGAGTAATCTCCATTACCAGGCGCATCGCGAATTGATTGCAAGTAAAAGAGATCAAAGACGAATTACGTGATAGTCAGAACCAGAAATTTTCCCTTTAGGACACAATCTGCAAAGATACGTATGTGTGTATGTGTGTGTGAATGATAATTATCATATCGTTTGTATAAACGTAATTGTGATTGATAATGATATAGCGTTGCTTTGTGGGTCACTGGGTCTGTTGTTAGCTCGCTGGCTCTTTGTGTAGCTTGTATTAAGATTATGCGCATTTACAATAACCCAACGGCTTTTAGAGCTTATGGCTAAGTAAGTTGTATCATATGTTATCATATCACGTTGTGCGTAGCGCACAGAATATTTCAATTGTTTGGCAGGAGTCAGTTGAGCAAGCGACGCTATCACTTGCAGTGAGATTGTAACGAATCTCATCAGATCTCATTGGGTTTACTAAGGCTCATTTATCCCTAATAATTTCGGCTATGCACTGTTCAATGCAAGTATACTGAGTGTAATGCACTCCAGCTTACCCTCTTTGTGGTTTAAACACATTCACATTTCGCCATATAGCTTCATGTCAACAAATTTGTTTAGAGTTTTATTGGTTAGTTTGGTTTGCGGTTTCTGATATGAATTTTACGGTATTAATAAATTAAATGCGTCACACATAAGCTCTCCACTATTTCTTCCATGCAAATAACCGTTATATTTAATTTGATGAGCGGTGGAAGTTGTAGATGAATGGTACTGGTAGTGGTATAATTTTGAAAGAATTTCTCAAAATTAATGAACTCAAAGGGAATAGGAAAGATATCGGGTGGAAAATGAATGAATAACGGTAAGTTCATGAGAAGAGAAAAGCTTACGACTTTAAAAGAAGAAGAAGAATCATAGAAACAATAGTTGGCTAAATTTTGCATTTGTTTAAGACATTAGCTGGGGGTTTCCATGTCAAATCGTCACTTAGTTGAAATCGACCCCTTTCGATTCGAACAAACTTGGTGAAGAGTTTCCTTTTTCTCATAAAACAAAGTTCTGCCGAAAAAAAAATATTTAAATAAATTTTTTCAATTGTTATGCATTTCAAAATTGAATTTTTTTCCTTTCATCCTGTTTTGTAAAGTTTTTTTTTCAGTATTTCGGAAGCTAGCGCAGTTAAAAAAATAAATTTTGGCACTATCAAAAAATATATTTTTATTATTTTTATAAAAAAGAATATTTTTAAAAAAATAAAAAAAATTGTTAAATTAAAATTCGCCAATAAATTTTTTGATTCAAACTTTTTTTACTTATATTTTTTTGGTATATCTAAAGATATTCGTAAAGTTTTCAGAAGGGTGTTTTTGGTTTTCTCAAAAATATGAGTTTTTAAATTTTGGGCAAATTTTTATTTTTAATTTTTAACTTTCTAGTAGAGTTAAATAAGTTAAACACTAAATTACTCAAATTGGATCACAAAATTTTTTTAGTGATAGTGTAATATAAAAACAAAAAAACTTTTAATTTTTTTTCTACATTTTTAATTTTTTTTATTTATTTATAAGTCTACAGATTGAACAAATCTTACAGACTAGACATGACAAATAATAAGTAAAATATAGTGAACATTATAGCATGAGCTTAGGCGTAGTTGCTTTTTACATTGCTCTAGCATGGGAAAAAAATTCCAGTGATCAAATTTAGTAAAACATAACTAATGGAAATCGACTAGAAAGTTATAAAATTAAAAAGAAAAAATTTTTGGCCAAAATGGAAAAATTCATATTTTTCAAAAAAACCAAAAACCACCTTTTGAAAATTTCGATATATCTTTAGATATGCCAGAGGTATAATTAAAAAAAATTTGAGGTCGAAATTTAGTGGCAAACTTAAATTTTTTCGATATTAAAAAATCGATAATTTTCTAAAATTTGAAATTTGAATATTTTTTTAGAATTTTTTTAGAATATTTTTTTTTTATATCTTAAGGTATCCCCTCTGAAAGTGCTAAGGGTTATTTTCTTAGTTAAAAAATTTTCCGAAGTATTGAAAAAATAAACTTAAAAAAATAGGAAAAAGAGTGAAATTTTGAATTTTTACTTTGACAGAATTTCGTTTTATGATAATGGAAAACTCTTCAACAAATTTATTTCAAATCGCAAGGGGTCGATCCCAACTATTACCGTGCGGTCCGCCCCAATCTTTAAAAAAGTCGTTGGCGATTTTTCGCTAAAACTCTAGCTGAACTGCAACCAGTCTAATGATTATACGTATTATCATCACTTAGCTGTTCTTCCGTTGAAGTTCTCTTAGCTCGAAGGAATGTTTTACAATTCGCTTAGCCAAAAATGCTATTTATGTTGTTACATGTTATGCTGTCTACATTTGTGGGTACTATTAGATGCAGGGGTCATTCCACGATGTAACTGAAAGTACAAACGTCAAAGAAATAAGATAGCTGCTGCACAGATTTCACGGGCTATAATCCTCAGAACAACTTAAAAAAAAGGCAATGCTTTTTGACTCCTGCACCCAACTTTGATGGCGGGGTTTAAGTTCAAGTTTATAGACCAATGAAGCTGGTGTCTTACTTAACTTGGCCGTCACCAATGACTGTTCTGGGACGGTCTCTAAAATATATATTAGAACATTAAATGATTTTGCGAATAGTGGTTTATTATTGGAAATTTAATGATGTGTTGGCAACCCTGTATTGGAGAAATGAGTTGGTTGAAATGGGTGTAGGTTGACTTGGCTTCACTTGGTATTTAGTCAACAATCACTGGGAAGGGATGACTTACATATAAAACAACCAGGCGGTTAAGTGTCAATTAATGATGATGAAACGTAGTTAGGTCTGGTTGTGTTTACGAAAATATTTCTAGACGTATATATGGTGACGGGTGTGACATGTTACATACGAGATGAAAAAATTTGTTACTTTATTTTAAAAAGTTTATAAATTAAAATTTTTTTGATTGCCTATTTAAGCGCCTTCAAAAAAGCCAAGACACAAGCATTTTATCCGGGATATAATTTGGGCCGCAAGGGAAAGTAAAAAGTTTGGCTGGAAATGTTTGCTCGATTACATTTCGTTTAGGTCGTTTACTATGGAATGGCCCACATGCATGTAATACAGTGCAATATCTTTTGTAGTTTAGCAATGGATCTAGAACAGATATATCTACACACATATATATCTATATAAATTTTATCATAAGCGTGATATAACTATACAGCGGCTCACAGTCCAAATGAGCCAACATAAAAATTGCAATTTTCAGCAAGAATTAATTCTGTTATAAGAAAAGCTGTTTTTTATGAAAGAAAAAGCCCAGGTCGGCTAGAAAAAAATTGGCCAAAGTCATAAGCTTTAGTGTTCAATATTTCTATTGTACTTTTAAGGACACTATCATAGGAGATTATCGAAACTATTAAAAAGAAGTAATTCTTGATGAAAATTGCAAATTTTATGGTGGCTCATTTGGACTGTGAGCCACTTTATGTAGCCCTACACTGTATGTAGTCCGAAATTAACAAGAGCTTATATATAAAAATCTGCCTTAACAAAAATGAAGGGGAGATTTAGAGGCTTACCACCATATTCATAAAAAATATAAAAGCTTTATAAAGCTCTTGTAATTAAAAATTTGTATAAAAATGCTGGAATGGAAAAAAGCTTTATAAACTAATCTTATTTTTTATGAATATGGGGGTTAGCATATAAACGTTCTTGCGAAATTTGGGTATTACTATTTTTTGTCTTACATGGTGTTTGATATTTTCTTCCAGCGCTTGTCGAATAAAAGTGGCCAAAAATCTATCCAAATTTCAAGAGCTCAGACTTGCACTTTGTAAGACTAGAATTCGACAGGCTACAAAACTGCATACTTAGAAGTCATTTTAACATTCTTGTCTTGAATTTTAAAAACTCTCACCATTTGCTTTTTAGTTTCCAGGAATTTTTTGGAATTTTCACATAAACTTAACACTAGTTTAAAAGGTGTCTACGACAGAAAAATTTATGTTTTTATATAAAAATAATAAAAAATTAATTTTAGTTGAAAAAGTTTGAGAAATATATTAGAATAACCAAGTGTGCCATTTTGGGTGGCATTCACTGTATGGATGTATGCATCTATGCATGTGTGTGTTGCACAGTAGTAAACACACAACAAATCCATTTGCACAATTTTCGGTTCTGAAGCAAAGTTGCAGTTGGTAATCGCTGACTGATTCGATTTAAAATTCCAATGATACTTCACTATCTCGACTACGTTTACAATGCTTTTATCACGCTGAATACACACTAGCCAACAACAACAATACCAAAAACAACTACAAGGATAACAAGAATAACAAACTAAACGTGAGCATGAGAAAAATGCAGTTGGCGTGATTTGTACGATTATTGTGTACATTTGTGTGAGTGTATGTATGTTTGTAAATCTTTTATTTGCTTATGAGTGTGTTAGTGTGGTCCCGAGTACATAAAATGAAGGGAAGAGGGGGTAGCAGGATAAGCATTTATTTGCACAAAGCATTATTAAGTGATCGATGTTAGACGAAATGTTGGTTGCATGGCAATTAAGTTTGATTCGATGAGAGCGACATCTAATGGTAAACAACAAAGATGCTGGCGGTCAAGGCTAAAACGCAGTGCATACAGCAACAACAACAGCTAACACATTGATTGTAGCAACAAACAAGTAGGGCAATTGTTGTGTTGAATGCATTTTAAACGAAATGATTTAGTAGATGATGATGACAATTGCTATTTTCAAAATTTTGGTTAGCGGTCTTATTGAATTCTGGCGCAATTTTGTTCTATACGACTTTTGAGCTTCGACGTGGGGTGAGTTTGGGTTATGAATTTTTTATGAATTGAGTTTATTAGACCGCACAAATGATTGATTCGCTTAGTTTTTTTTTTGCCTATATTTGTTGCTGTTATTGTAACACTACTTTGTCCTTTTTAGCTTTCGTGTACAGTCATAGAGCAGAATTAAAATTTATTGTATTGAATTAATAGACTTGGTCTGTTTAAACTAGACTCATTACGTTAGTTAAACCCGCACATGTGGTAATGTGTGTGCTAACTGTACGAAAGCTCAAGCCTACAAACCTTGTACAGGGTAGATTGGTAATCACGCTCATAGCTAAATCTTGCCCATGTTCTCTTCAAATTATTATAAGCCTTATTGTAGTCTCTACAAACAAAATCCCCAGCTGACTTGTTCTGTACCTAAAAAGGGAAAATTATTTGAACAGAAGCAAAGTTTAACCGTTAAAGTCAGTAAGTCTTTGGCTTTTATATCAGAGAATGCCAATCTTATGTATTCACATAGAAATCGCAACGACAGTCGAAGATAAAGCCAACTCCACCGCTGTCTTCGCCGAAACCAAATGTTAAGGTAGCAGTTTGTTAGATTATCTACTCAAAAAGCCGCTTGATGGGTGCAAACAGAAAATTTGATTTATTGCTGTGAACTACACCGCTAATGATCTACTCAGAAAGGCCACAGATCTACGGAGAAATAGTCAAGCGAATCAAACTGCAACTCATTGAATATGCTATGGTTGATCTTATATGAACAACTGGATGTTGGAAATAAATAGGGAAAGTGGAGGCTAGAAGCCTGAGCGGTATGGTTGAGAATGAGATAGAGACTTGAAGGTCAACTTGTGATTGCCTTGCTCTAGTCAGAACATAGAATGAAAGCCTACTGTACGGAAGACAACTCCATTTCAATTGTTACAAACCGCAACACCCTAACAGGCACTTGCTTGAGGAAAATCTCCCTCCAAGGAAAATAAAGAAACATTTCCATAAGCACTTTGATGAAATCCGGCACCATATAGTCTCGTCGTTTGATTCAAAGATGCATCGACAGGCTCTCATCAACATCCACACAGTGTCGATAAACTCCTTTGTCAGCTCTCACCTATTGAGTGGCGTCATTCAGAAACAAGCTTTAGCTGTTGCGAAGAGAGGCACTGGCCCAACTACGTTCTGGATACTGCAGCCGATAAAACCCTTACCTATTCAGATTGAACGAATGCCAAATGTAGTGAGTCTCCCCATGACAACAACCATTTGTTCACCACAAACCACAACAGGGAACCACCTTGACCTGAATTAGTAGTAGTAGTATATAAACTTTTTTTTTTATTTTGTGTGTGTTTAACCACAACTACCAATGACTGTTTAACCGCAGAGAAAGTGATAGATACTCTTTATTTTCTACGACTTTGTACAGCTCTTCAAATCATACTACTATAACACCGTAAATACTTTTCTGCTCACCAATCACCCATGCTGATGTTGCAAAGTATTCTGTGAAAGGTATTTTTATGGCTAATAGCATAGCATTTTATGCGAAATGTTGGTAAAATGTCCTTTTCTACGAATAATATATATCTTTTTAGCAAAATGAGCGCGGTAGTACATACTTAGAGTATATAAGTACTAAAGTAGGTGCAACGAAATGTTCACAGAAGTAGGTATGGTTTTACATTCTTTTATAGCTTTTAGTACTTATCAGTAGCAAAATAAATAGACTTACACGAACTTTTAATCAAAACAACTGTATACAAAGAAATACAATTTTTACATTTACGATATACTTAAGTACTTAACTTGTCTATAGACTGCTTTACTACGCTATTTATGTTGTTCTTACATATGTACGAGATGTATGTAGTTATGTGTGGAAGAATGTCACCTTCTAGGTGCAGCTTTCGCTGTGAAAATCTAAATTTTAATAGTAGCTTTGCGAGCATCAGTGAAATATCAGGTGGCAATATTTTTCACCATATGATTATATAGATATGTGTGTATGATATACTTGTATTCGTATAGTGAATCGTGAGTGGTCGTTGAACTTTTTAATCAAGATTAAATTTTCTTTCTTTTATATATTAAAAATATAATTCCCGTCATTGTATGTGTGTCACCATTCAGTGCTTTTTTGTAACCGTCCTGTATCCTAACTCCTTTACCACCACAACCAAGTGCCGAGATTACCTTGGTCGTCGTTAGTCTAGTTAACGTAGTCGCTGGATATTTTGTCAATTTCCACAAACATTTATAGAAATTTTGCATCCGCTTTACTACTATCTAAACGTATTTCAAAGTAATCTGAATAATTTCGCTTTTATCTGCCTCATAAAGAGTCACTCATCGACAGACTTATAGCCATTATTTGGCTATCAAGGAATGCCTCCCACTGCAAAACTGGGTTAAATCTGCTGCTGTAGTTGCTCAGTAGCATGTTTAGAAAAAAATAATTTTTAAATATTTTATTTTTTGTGTTTATTTTTCGATATCTTTCGTTTTAAAAGTGGGTTTGGTTAGTTGCCAAATTGAATTCCTAAAACTGTTAGTTGATTCCTAATTTACGCTACATATAAATATATATATATAAATATTCGATATTTTAAATTTTTATGCAAAAAAAATAACGATAAATTGCGATATGTCTTTCAAATTCTTTATTTTTCACTTGCAAACGCTAACGCTTAAAATGCAGAGAACGACAAGAGTTCAATTTAAAAAATAGTATTGAACCCATAGCAGAGCATTTAAACTAAAGCTTCGAGCTTTCTAACTAAAAAACTACAAAAAAACTTACTTTCGAAGTATAGAAATTTCAGCCTAAAGCCAAATAATTTTTATTAAGCTTTAAATAAGTAAAATAAATATATAAAATTTCTTTTATGTGTAAAGGTTGCAATTTTTCAGTCGATATTAAAAGCAAATTATCGATATCGAAAATATACACTTTAATAAAAGTTGGCGGAGAACTAATTTTTTTTCATAAAACGAAGTTCCGCTAAAGGATCAAAAATTTTATATTTTTTCCTGTTTTGCAAGGTTTATTTTAAAAAATTTTTCGGAAACCACTGGAATTAAAAAATATGCTTTGGCACTTTCAAAAGAAACACTTCAGGTATAAAAAATATTTTGAAAAAAAACAAAAATTGTATTTTCTAGACTTAGAAAACTTTTGATTTTTCAAAATTTAAAGTTTTTTTTTAATATTTTGAAAGAAATTTTTAAAATTTCTAATTTTAGAAAATTTTTGATTTAAAAAAAATTTAAAATTTCTATTTTTCAAAATTTAAAGTTTTTTTTAATATTTTGAAAGAAGTTTTTAAAATTTCTAATTTTAGAAAATTTTTGATTTAAAAAAAAATTTTAAATTAAAAGTTTCAGATTTTTTAAAATTAAAAAAAAAATTTTTTCAAAATATTTTGAGGAATAAAATTTATAAATTTCTAATTTTACAAAACTGAATTTTTAAAATTTAAAATATTTTTTTATACCTCTAAATATCTACTTAAACTTAAAAAAAATTTCTTATTTTAAAAATCTTTCGATTTTCAAAGTTTCAAATTTTTTTTAGAAAATATTTTGAAAAAGACATTTTAAAATTTCCAATTTTAGAAAACTTGATTTTTCAAAATGAAAATTTTTTTTTGCTAAATAGTTTTTTATACCCTTAAGTATCTACTTACTTATACTTAGAGGTATAAAATAAAATTTTAAAATTTCTAATTTTTGAAACCTTTGATCTATCAAAATTTCTAAACTTTTTATACAATATTTAAAAAAAACAACATTTTAAATTTCTTATTTTAGAAAACTCTTGATTTTTCAAAATTAAAAAATTTTGTTTTCAAAATATTTTTATACCTCTAAGTATTCCCTTTGCAAGTGCCTGTTCCAATTAATTTTTCAAATTTGTTTTACCAAATTAAATCAAAGATTACTTGCACTTATCTTACAGTTATGAAATAATGCAAAAATGGTGCATTTGGGGCTCTACTAAAATGCTTCCAACTTCTGTAATTTAATTGTTGCGTATACGCCGTGTCCAACTCGAGCTTTGCCTTACAATGCCAATGAAATCTTCCAAGGGCTTGGAAATATCAAAATACTTGTAGCCTAACTCTACATCATTTGCATTGCTCTGATACTACTACATACATATGTATCTATGTAAGAGCATTAGGGTGTGCCTTAGTGTGCAACTTTGTAAGATAAGAGGTCAAATTTCCATCAGCTACAGATTTTGGTAAAACTTTATAATTAAGAAATTAATTTTTAAGGCTCACCCTAATATAAGTACCTATTATTTTCTTGTTGCTCTTGTAGACTCGAGCTGATTTCGTTCTTCCATTAATTACAATTTATTGAACAATTTGCCATCTGGACCGTTTTTGACGTTGCTATTGTAAAACTTTGAAGCGTGCATTAAACAAAATCCTCAACCGCAGTGCACTTGAAATATTCAATTATGTTGTTGTTGTTGTTGTTATGCTAGCGACTGCCCAACCTGCGTAAAGTATCACCTCTCATCCAACACTGTCTTCAAGCTCTTCTAACGGAAGTACTAGAAACCTCGCGGCCTCAACAGGGGTGGACCAGAGTGAAATTGCTGTTAGAAGAGTAGGCTCGGTTGATCAGATGAACAGATGATTAGTATCATGGGGAGATACGCCGCATGCCGGCAGACATTTGGCATGTAAGGGTTCAGTCTGTATAGTTAAGAGTTTAGTCTTTTACAGTATCCAGAACGAAGTTGGGCCAGCATGACTCTTGTCTCAATAGGCAGTTCGCGGTCGTCATCGGCAACAGGTGGAGCTTGTGCCTGTAGGACTGCATTCGGCGGACGAGAGCTGACAAAGGAGTTTAACGACTTCGTGTGGATGCCCGCCCATGCACCTTTGGACCAAACGGCGAATAGATGTGATGCCGGATCTCATCATATTGCTTACGGAGGTGACTTCTTATTCTCCTGGGAGGCGCATTTTCGTTGAGCAGGCTCCTGTTTGGGTGTTGCGGTTTATGGCAGTTGAGCAGGAATCGTCTGGTGAACATCTCGCTATGCTCTTTCACACCGAGTATTTTAGCCTCACTATGGAGGTGATGCTCAGGGGACATAATAGGCACCACGTGGCAGTTCTGAGTGCGGTGAATTATGTTAAAACATTTAAGCATCTATATGTACATCTTCATATATTTATATTTGTAGATATGTGTATGTAGATATGTATAAATTTGCTGCGTGTGTTTGAGTTATGACTTAATTTTTATGAAATTAAATTTTTTATGTAATGAGTGCTTGGAGAGTTGAATAATTAATACTAACTTTTTTGGTCAGGCAAATATGAGGCGAATATTCATCTAGAAGTATTGCTGCCTACATCAGTGGAAGTGTCAAGAATTAATAAAAAAATATCCTTTACTTCTCCGATTTAAGGAGGGACAAATTAACTTTTCAGGCAACCTAGATGAGCTTGATAATTTATTTGCTACAAATAAAAAAAAAACCTTAGTGCTAAATATAATACCAATGATTTGTGCTCCATTGTCTCCCTCTCCCCCTATTTATGGCGCCTGTATGAAGTATCTACATATTTAACTTTGCCTACTTCAAGTTTTGCCATTTGGTTACAATAAATTCAACCGAATGACTGCTACGCTCATTGCCATAAAAGATTCATTTGCAACTTTTATTTAACCCGTTCGAGTTGTTTCCGTTAAACAGCAACAAGCAAAGAGCTGCCAACTTCAATTAAAAGTTATGTTATTTCCGCCGTTAGGCAGATAGTTCACTTTGTTACAAAAGAGTATGCTACTCAGAGGAAATAAGTCAGCATAATGAAAAATAAAACAAAAAAATTAGATTTAAACTAATACAAATATGAGGGTTGCCTTTTGTATTTTGAGCATTGCAAAACACAAAGTGTGATCAGCTGTTATATCTATATATATATTATATAAGTATCGAAAATTTTGACAGTTTTTCTAGCTTAAACTTTTATATAGTTGTGTTCAATATAAAAGCAGTGAAATTAAATTAGATATCGTGCGATGAAATAAATAGTGTTGTGCCTTGTTTTTAATAATTTTAATTTAAAATATAGCGAATTCTATATCAGAAAGCAGGTAATAAGAAATTGCAAAGTTAACACAAAGTTCGGAAAAGTTAAATTAACTTTAAGAAATTTATATCAACATTTTAATATTTTTGGGCAGAGTTTTAAACTTTATAGCTCATTCGATTTAAACACCATAATGCGCAATGTGTTTGTTTTTGTAAAACTATAATAATAACATTTTCTATGGAATATATGTCGCCTTGGTTAACTTTCTAAAAATGTATCACTCGTGAAGTTGCACGATTGAAATTATAGAGAAACCCCAAATTTCGCTGTTTTTATAGGGTGCCAAAATTATTGTTTTTTAAACCTCATAAGGTTAGGGTTCAAACTGTGGGGGAATATTTTCAACTTTTTTCCCCTCCATACGTCGTGATACGTTGTATTGTACACCCATATTTTATCTACCTGCTCCGGTACGTACAAGTCAGACCTGTTAAGCAATGATTACTAATCCTAATGATTACTGGCCCGGTAATTACCTTCTTGCGAATCCATTTAATGATTGATTAATAATTACTTAAAATTTTTAATGATTATTTTCCAATTAAGTAAAAAAATAATCAAAAAAAAAATATGATTTTTTACGATTTTAAAAAATAATCAGAAATATTGAAAAATAGTTTAAAAAAAAGTAGTTTTGATAAATTTAGACTTCTCTTAATTTTAAAATTTTTTTTGTGATTTTTTTGATAACTTTTGACTTTTTTCAGTATTGTTGTAGTAGCAAAAAATCAAAAATAATCAAAAAATTATAAATAATCAAAAGTAATCAAAACAACTTTTTTTTTAATATATTTGCTAACGCTTTTTTGTACCAAATTTTTTTGTCGTTTTTACATACTGTACATTTTCAAGTATTCATAAAACGGGCTCAAGGCCAACTTTTGATTATTTCTGTTTTTTTTAAATTTTTTTTTTTTATTTTTTCTTATAGTAATCAATTAATAGTTGAATTTTCTTGAAACAAATTTAAAATAATCATTACTAATTACTAATCAAATGTAACAGGTCTGGTACAAATTACAAGGTGGCGCAAAAGTAAGCTTCCGATGTTCAGCATATCGGTAGTGGCACGTGCAGTGTGTGCTGTTGCACCATCTCGTTGGAACCACATGTTTTCCAATCCCAATCCATCAAGTTGCGGCAAAAAGAACTCGTTGATCATTGCTCTGTAGCGCTCACCATTCACAGTAACCCTTTGGCCCCAACCGATTATTGGTCAAATAAATAGTCAGCAATATTCCGCGTTCTGGAGCAGTGTAGCGTAACATTGTTTATTAACCTGTATTTCGCATGTGTTAACTACACAAATGTCAAAACAGAACTGACTTTAGGGGCCAATCGCAAAGTTTATAGCATTTTCTGATAGAAGGATTACTTTTGCGCCACCTTGTATAAATAAAATTCAAGAAAGGTCTACCCAGTTTCGTTTCAGTTCTTATGGAAAATTATTCAAAACTGTACAAACAAGAAATATTCACTTCACTATTAATATGAAGCGCTGCAACAATAACTCACAACTAGTTTTGTCCTAACTGGGACTTTTATGCTTACTTTTAATATCCTTGTAATGTTGTTTTTCTACTTCTTATTAAAATTGATGCTCAGCATATATTTCAGCTATATTATTGGAACAAACCGGATTAAATTTATCAGGCTTAGATACGAGCTGGAAACCATAAGAAATCAAGTCCAATATGGGTGATGATGCAGGCAATTTGCAAAATATTATTAAACCTGTATGCGCTGGTATGCGTTTTTAAATCATCACAAGCTCTACTAGCAGATAACGAACAATGAAACATTTTTAATTGGCTTAGAGCTATTTTTGAGCTCATCCACAAACCTAAATTAGATATTTTCAAATTGTTACCTGAACCTTAGGCTAAAATGTATGCACAATACTTGTTTGATATTCTATATTCTTGCCAAGAGTTATATCCAAAATAGACATTAAAAAGCTATTGTTTTTTGTTGCTGTTGTTATTGTGCTTAGTTTATACTTTTGATGATGATGTTGATAATGATGATGATGATTGCTGACCATTACATACATTTGCATATATATACATATATATTCCTCCAGCATAAATATTTGTTGTTGACTTCTTCATTTATGTTGCTAATACAAAGGCGTAAGACAAATATTCCATTAAAATTGAACAATGTTGGCCCAGAGCTATAATCATTTGCTCATTTTAGTTTGATAAAAGTCACTTTTGTCAATAAGTGTTACTTTGACCTGTGTAGGCAACTGAGAAGTAGAGGTTTTTGCCTTCGACAACCGAACTAATAAACAGAATAAGGGGCTACTTCTTTAATATCAAAAAATAGATGAGAGATGGTCGATAAAAAGGTACTTTGTAACACAACCGCAAAAATCTCCTACTCTATTTAGTGCCAATTATATTGAGAGTTCTTGCAAGACTTGTTCACCTTTATAAAATGTATGGGCATCACTGAAGAATTAAGAAATTCAGCATGCATTGCATACAACCATATATTCTTGTTTGATAAATTGAATACCCTTGTTAGTACCTATGAATGCGATTACATGTATCTTAATGGAAGCAAGTTTACAAATACAATGCTATTTGTTATTTATGAACGACAAGTATGAAGACGAGTAAAGCCTTTTGAGCAAGAGGAAATGCCTTTCATCTACTATTAGATAAAGACAAATTGCCAGTTTTATAGAAGATTTCCATTTTTAATTTATTAGTGCTGTGTAATAATTTACATACATGTATGTATGTAAACGTATATACCCCAAAAGCCAGCTAAACCTAAAGAAAAGTTTTCAAAAGCTTACTAAAATAAATATTACGATTTTCAGAACAGTGATTTTCACGCTGATTATAAATTTGTTGCTTGTTGGGCGACAATATTAGTCGACAGCGATCAACGTTTATAAGTTTTGAGTTTGACATACAAATCGTTTTTTTATGAGGGAATAAGAGAATATAATATAATGATCTACCAAGTGATATCAAAAAATGTAAAAATATTTTAAAATTTAAAAAATTATTATTTACTTACTGTAAGGCTTTACCTATTAAATAATATTTAAATGTACTACAAATGTAATCATTTGTGATCTTAAAGATGCAATATAAAAAGACCGTAAAAAATAAATAAAATAAAACCAAAGAAAATTTAAACGACTGTATGGATTCCAAAGTATAGCTAGGCATTTTTTTTGTCACACAATAATATCGAAATAAAAAAAGTTAACAAGAGATGGTTTTACTTAAAAAATTTTTTAAAAGAAAAGAAAAAAAAACACCATTCTACTTTTTAGATATGTTATATATAGTAAATAGACCTTTCTAAAATAAAATTTTATTTTTCAAAATCGCTTGATCTTTGAAGTGTTTTTTCAGTTTAAAATTTTATTTTGGAAAACATTTTTTTTTCAGTGTACTAAAAAATTGTATGTTTTTTTGAAAGCTGTTTTCAATACCTTTCTAATAGTATGAAGATCTTTGAAATCGGTAAAGCCATTCCGTATTAATCACACTTTAAAAGTACCTATTATCGTCATTTTTCGAATATTTCGATACCTTGCCACGACCACAATTTTTCGAAAATGCAATTTCTAAAAATGAGGTTGTGTTTGGGTGGATAAGATGTAACCCCATGCAAAATGTCATCAAATTCTGAGGGGTTCGGGTTCAACGCATATTGGATTTGGTATGAAATTCATCATATGTGACAATTTGACGATAAGTAAAAAAAACAAAATGCAAGCTTGTTTTTTATAAACTTGTGCATTTTTTTTAAAGCTAAATGGCTTACAATAAATCGTTCATCAAGTCTATAATAACTTCTAAATAAATTGGTTTTGAAAACGCTTACGTATAGCTCATTAAAGCAGTCTACTTTGAGTTATTTTTTCATCTACAAAAAGGCTTGCTGGGTTGCCTCCGTCAAGTAAATAGTTTGCATATATGTATGTGTCAGTATATGCGTGCATGTTGGCGAACATATTCAAAAACTGCCTTGTTCAAGTAAAACAATCACATTCTTAGCTAATTGGATGCTTTTTCACACAAAGTTAAGCTCGAAAAGATTTAATTTAAAAATTTTGAAAAATCATGCAAATATGTCTAATAAATTACTAAGCATTAAAGTTTAGCAATTTTTAACTCTTTAATTTTACCACAGTTTCACTTGAGTACTTTAAAGTACCATAAACTTCGAAAGCTTTAATTTGTAAAAATTTATTTTGATATAATTATTCTTCGTTTTAGTTTGTTTAAGAATTTAAAGTTGCTGTTTACATTTGCTACTAAGCACTCAACCTCTTCTAGTTGACCAAGCGAAAAATCCAGAAAAAAACAACAAAAAGAAAAGAAAAAAAAAATTCAATGCCAACACTACAACTTTCTTGAGCAAATCGTATGCAAATAAATGATAAATATTTTCACAGCTGCCAAGTGTGGCAAAATTCGGAAAGTTTATACAAAATTCATTCAAGTCCCAAGCGCTTGCTTATAAAATTCTAGAACAAAAAAAGTAGTGAATAACAGAGTAAGTGGAAGTACTAGAGAAACCACTAAAATTATAGCATTGATAGTAAGTAAAGCGCGAGCAAGGATAAGTGGCAACGAATGCAGATACAATATAATTAAAACTACATTTTATAGTAAAGAGTTTCTATGTTGGTTTGTAAAATAAAGCCACAAATTCTGAAGTGTAATTGGTTGAGTTTTTGGGCATAATGCAAGTACGTAAAGAGGCAAAAAACTGTTGATCGCGCCAAGTTTGAAGTAAAAATTAAAATGAGCACACCACTAATTGGAAGAGAAGCTCGACCGATATCGCGCCAATTTAAAATTTTTTGTTAAAGAGAAAATAATATTGGGTAGAAACAGAGTTGTTAAATAATGATTACTAATCATAATGATTACCAGTTTGATTAATTATTTTCTTGAGAAATGATTGATTACCATTACTTTACATTTTTAATGTTTATTTTCCAATTAATTAAAAAAATAATGAATAAAATCATGATTTTTTAAGATTATTAAAAAACAATTAATGTTAATTAAAAAAACTGGGTTTGATTACTTTTGATTATTTTAGATTTTTTTTTGGATTCTTGCACTTTTTTTATTAGTTTTGATTTTTTTCAGTATTGTTGTAGAACCACATACACATCAATAATACTCAATAAAAAAATGTAAAATAAAAAAAAACAAAAAAAAAATTTTAAATAATCAGAAGTAATCAAAACTTTTTTTTGATTATTTCAAATTTTTTTTTGATTTTTTCTAATCGTAATCAATTAATAATTGCCTTTTCTTGAAAAACAATCAAAATAATCATTACCAATTAAAAAAGCCGTCTTATTAATTGATTATTAATTACTAATTCAATTTAACAGGTCTGGGAAGAAAATATGGCTAATAATATATAATTTTTTAATTTTGAAAAACTAGCTAAAACTTAAAGATGAACTATCTAAGCGTGAGTAGGGGGCTCTTTGTTTTGACACACAGTGAGTGCCTACTGCTTGGGACGCCATTTTATAAGTTAGGGTTTCCAACAAATATAAGTTTAATTGGAAAAGAAGAAGAAAAATCTTGTTGAGTGAGAAAACTTATCGCAAAAAGATATAGACGGTGGACAGAGCAACATAGTTAAATCGATTTCTGTATTATTCCGAAAAACTTTAATGTATGGACCTAAGAGAGAAATATTTGTACTTCAGTCCATTACAAGTCACCGTTGTATCGAACGTTTTGTTGTAAACATATGTACCACAAAGCGAAAGCACATCGAAAGTGTCAAAATTGACACTTTCAACAAATCGTCAATCGGCAGGATAATGCCAACAGATATCGGCGCTTGCGCAAAGGGTGGTGAAAATTTATAAAAAATTGGAGTTTAGCTGAAAAAAAATCCAACGAAGTGATTGCCTAATAATTAATAAAACGTGCCAAAATTTCTCTGATGCAGAAGTCCAGCAGCTACCGAAATTAATGTTATTGAGAAAAGCTTTAGCTGGTGGCTTTAAAAAAATCCTTTTCTCTTCAAATAAAAACTATTACTCTACATATAATTAAAGATTATTAAAAAATAAAAACATAAAAAACAAAAATTATTTCCATAAAAATGAAAAATTATTATGGTTATTATTATTATCAAATATCTTTTGATTTTACTAATATGTTTCGATTACTTACGGTATTCGTCATCAGGGACCCGTAGGTAATCGAAATCAGGAGCCTGGTAAAATCAACAAATTTTTGGTTTGCATTTTTGGAAATTTATCTGACAAGAAAAAAAATAAGAAACCGAAAGGTCGCGAAAACTAATAATAAAAAAATATTATTGTTGGCCTTGAGCTCATTTATAGTTATGTATACTTAAAAAATTAATTTAATTTTGCGTTTTCCTAGAAATAAATTTTTTTATTTATATCTATTTATAATAAAACGTCCGATACGGATAAGATTATGACACCCTGTGTACCAGTGCAGCTGGTGCACTATCCACCATAGAAAGAATGTCGTGCAAAGGAATTCCAATAAAAATCGTTTGCTTGCTACAAATTCGTAAAATACCCAACACACCTTCTCATTCTTATCTAACCTAAATTGGCACGATTAGTAGAAAAAATGCTTGTTGCCATTAATAAAGTAGTTAGCATGCAAATATTTATAGCATTTGCATTTCGAACTTTGACACACAAAGCTTTTTAGAACATATTCCTCTTAAGCGCCAGGGAAGCTTCCCGATGCGGAGTATGCTTGTGCGTACAACAGAACGCCTGCATTGATAAGTGGCTACAAAGAAGGCAAAGTTTACTCCGATAATTCAAGATTTATATGCAAAAATACAATTTTCTGGTTGCATTCGAAATATATAAAAAGAAAAAAAAAAAAAAACAAAAAAAAAGTATTTTAAAAAAATTGAAAGAAATATGATGCCAAACACGAAAAGTTAAATTTAAACGCTATCTACTCCCTAAATAAATATAAGAAGCAATGAATATTGTTGGTAAAGCTAATGCATATGTGTCCACTCACCTGACCACAAAAATATTGCAAAGGACTCTAACAGAAGTTAGCAAACGTTCACCAAATTACAACGGCAAGCTAAAGTGAAAATAGCTTTATTATGGGAGAGTAACGCTAAAAGGACGGGCTGGCCCATAAGTTGCTCGTAAATTACTCGCCTTGTATGTAGCAACTTAGCTGTCGCACTGGTGATAAGAACGCAATATAAGTAAAGAAATGGCAGCAGTTGTCCGAGTTAATACTCGGGCGTTTGCAACACTGACAGCCATTATTGTCGGTCATCCGTAGACCTTTGTTTACATATTTGCATGCTTACCTTAACAAGTAGAGCCAGCTCGTTGCTACAACGCTGCCATGCTTCAGTAGAATCAAGAAAGCGTAGGTTAAATAAACTTTAAGGACCAAATACCTTTTAAAACGTCTTTTTATACTTATTACAATCCTTCATGGTCTGTTAAAATGAAAGATATGTTAGAGGATGCTAATCCGCTTACCGGCATGAAACCAAAGAAAACAAAAGCAAAATATGGGCGGAATAAATGAGTGAAAGAAATACCATCATGGTGTAAATATAAGTACCAGAGGAAGATAAAAAGGTAAAACCATTGCCAAGATTGCACAATAACAGTAAATAGTAGTGGCGAATCCTTGCCACGTTCACGAAGTATGCAATATTGTGCTACCTGTAATAGCAGTAGTGTGCAATATTAAAGCAGTAGTTATATAAAATATAAATATGTAAGTTGAAAGAGTTTGTCCGACTTTACCGCCGAACTTTAAATCTATTGCATAAACAATTATAAATATATCGATAGGTCTGGTCAAGTTGCAGTGACGTTAATCAGAAAAAAATAATTGTTGTAATATAGAAAAATCCCAAATTTGTATTCACACAATACAGCCGTTGTTGTAAAATAAAAAAAAAAACAACAAAATAAAATAAAAAAAAAAAATAAAGTAAATTAAAATAAAGTAAAATAAAATAAAATGAAATCACATTAAATAAAATAAAATCCCGGCGGGGTATCGGTTCCCCTACCGGGCGCCTCCTCGGGTGGTGGATAGAGGAACGCTTCCCAGAAATGGGTGGCACTGAGGAAATGAAATACTCAGGGCGAACCAAAACGAATAAAGGGCGAGTGGATGCGGCCCTTAAACTCTAACTAAGCATCCTCAGGATTGAGTCCAGTAAGATCCTGAAGACCGAAACTGGAAACATGATTAGGAAAAGTATGTTACGGGCTGGCGAGGCCGGTAGTCTGCCACCTCAGTAACTAAGGGTGACACCTTGGCGAAATGGCTGGTAGGTTAATATCGGCATCGTCTCCGGCTCGTTAAAACCCTAGCAGGTCTTCAAGTACGTTCGAAGCACGTCGTCATTAAGTTGGTGGTGCAGGCTCAGTTGAGACAACTCCTGACTAATGCCGGATTCTGGCACTGAACACAGACTCTCATAAGGACCTGTGTCAACCCTAGCGTGGCCTCCCTGCAAGCGCATAGATAACCACGGGAATCAATAACGGCGACTGCACATCGTGCTGAGATAGCGGCTTGAAGCGGAGACCCAATAGAAATGAATAAACCAAATCAAAACAACGAAGAAAGAATGGAGAACGAAAGCGGCGACGAGGTCGCATTCAGAAAAAGCAGTAAACTGCTAAGATCGCCGGTTCTAAAAACGCCGGCTAGAGTGGCCACTCCAGTTATGCCTTCGCGAGGCTCTGGACCGGCACGAAACACACCAGTGGGATTCGGCACCAAAACGCCCGGCCAGTCAACACCCACTGCTACCGGCGGGAAGCTAGATCCCACCCACAAGAAGGCAACCCCCTTAAAAAGCGCAATGACACTTTTTAGCCTTAAGGGGAAAACCCAAGGCCAGTGCTTGGACCATGCGCTAACGGTGCTGCGTACAATGCAAACAGCCGCACAGAGACAGAAGACCGTGTCCATGGACATAAAGAACGGAATGGCTCTCCTCGAAGAGGTGTTGAGCTATATGAGCTCATTGAGCCCAAATAAAGAAGAGGGTGACGAACCGGGCCCATCAAATAAGAGGGCTCGGACTAACTCCGACCCTCAGCTCATAGACTCGGAAGCCAAGAAGAAAAGGGACGAGGAATCGGAGAATACCCATTCCGAAGAGGCTTGGTCCAAAGTAGTAGGTCGGAGACGGCAAGAGCGTCCTAAAGCAAAAAAGAAGCCGCCTGCTCAAGCCTCGAAGGCAGTCAAAAAGAGCAAGAGGAACAGCAGAGCCGTAACGTTTCTGGTGAAACCGGCCGAAGGCAAAACCTACGCCGAAGTTCTAGGGGCAATCCGAGGTCAGCTCCGGCCTGCCGAAACCGGAACGGTGATACGGTCAGTGCGCAAGACCAAGGCTGGTAGCGTACTAATAGAAACGGCGCAGTGCAACGACCAACCGGCCTTTAGAGAAGCCATTGGTAGCGCGGTAGGAGAAGTTGGCGATGCACAACAAATCTCTAAGCGTATAAAGCTAGAGGTATTGGGCATGGACTGTCTCACAACGGCTGAGGAAATAGAAGAGGCCGTTCGAAGAGAGATCGGAGAAAGCTCAGGCCAAATCCGTATCTCTCTTTTCGCCGTAAATCAGAGAGAGCAAAAGAAGGCTGTTGTCGAAGTGGACGAAGGTCCCGGAAGCCAACTGCTCAAAAAAGGAAAAATTCCCATCGGCTGGATCCAATGTAGGATCAGACAGCGTGCGGAAGTGCAACGCTGCTTCAGGTGTCTCGGCTACGGACACCGACAGGCTGGCTGCAATGGGCCCGACAGGAGGGACGCGTGCTGGAAGTGTGGGAACTCTGGCCACAAATCCTCATCCTGCACTGAAAAGGCAAAATGCTACCTTTGCACCACGGGAAACCTCGATCATCTTCCCGGGTCTGGAGCATGTAGCACGTTTAGAGAAGCACTTGCTTCGGCGAAAGCCAAACTGTCGCCCCAATGACCAGCGTGATTCAAGGAAATCTGAATCGATGCAGGTTAGCTGATGAACTGCTAGACCAACTGGTGCTTGATCACCAAATAAACTATGCAATCATCAGCGAACCTTACAAGGCCAGAGACAGCTGGTACATTGACGAATCTGGCGCTGCTGCGATCTGGATAGTGGACGCCAATACCAATGTTACTAATCGTGCTGCCGGGCATGGCTACGTCCGTGTAACTGTAGCGCGAACAACTCTTGTTAGCTGCTACCTTTCACCAAATGACCCCATTCAGAGGTTCAAAGAAAAGCTGGAGCTATTAGAAGACGACCTACGGGACCAAACGGGCAACCTGGTCATCGCTGGAGACTTCAACGCTAGAGCAATAGAATGGGGCATGCCTCAAACTAATACCAGGGGAAAACTAATTCTGGAAATGGTAGCCCGACTCGGTGTGGTCGTACTGAATACGGGCACGACCCCAACATACAGGCGCCCGGGCTTTGGGTACTCGATCCCCGACATAACGCTCGTCTCGGAGAGACTCTTTCCAAACGCGGTTGGGTGGAGAGTGATGGAGGACCTTACTGGCAGCGACCACAACTACATCACCTTCCAACTCGACCATCCTGGTCAGAGACCGGCAGCGAACGCATCATACAAAACCCGTAGATGGGATGCAGCTAAAGTTGACGCCACCAGGTTCACCGGAACAGTGCTGGCGAAAGCCAGACGGATAACCGACGGCCCCAATACGCCACATGCGGCGGTTGAAGAAACCATGCAATGCATGCGCCATGCTTGCAACGTCTCTATGCCACGAATAGGAACGTGGCGAGGCAAGAAGCAGGTATATTGGTGGAATAGCGAAATCGCGGAACTCCGGAAAACATGTCACAGAATGCGAAGACTGGCGACGCGCTCACGTGGCAGATCCGAGGCTCTTGAAAGGGCGGAGGCATACAAGGGGGCGAAAAAGGCTCTCGGCGCCGCCATAAAAGCAAGCAAACTAAGATGCTGGAAAGAGCTCTGTAAGGAAGTGGATCAAGACCCCTGGGGACAAGGGTACAAAATAGTTATGAAGAAACTTCGACCACCAAATCAGACGATGGACGAAGATGACATGAAGAACATCGTGGAAGCGCTATTCCTCACGCAACTTACTAGAGAAGAGGAATATGCAGCACGAGATGACCGCAACGTGGTACCTTTCAATGAAGAAGAGCTAGAAAGAGCCCTGCGTAGCATGAGGGCTGGTAAAGCCCCAGGACCCGATGGAATACCTGCGGAGGCAATCAGATTAACTGCTAATAGTTGTCCAGAGCTCTTGTTACACATGTATAACAAATGTCTAGAAGCAGGTGTCTTCCCCGCCAGATGGAAGACAGCACGGCTCGTCCTCATACCGAAAGGCAAAGGGGACCCAAGCTCTCCATCATCCTTTCGCCCACTATGTATGCTCGACACAGCGGGAAAAATGATGGAGAGCCTTATAAAGCAACGTCTAACAGCAGCCATAGAAGACGAGGGTGGACTCTCCCACCGGCAACATGGCTTTCGGAGAGGGCACTCCACAATAGACGCCATAGCAGAAGTCGTAGAGGCAGTCCGGAAGGCCGAGACGGCAAGCCATCAAGCAAGGCCGGTGGTACTATTGGTGACGTTAGATGTTAAAAACGCTTTTAACTCTGCCAGGTGGGAAGACATGCTTGATGCATTAGAACGCTCCTTTAAGGTCCCGATATACTTGTTAGATATATTGAGGGACTACTTAAGAGACCGTTGGCTAATCTATGAAACGACGCAAGGCCAAAGAAAGGTGAAGCTAACAGGCGGGGCAGCACAAGGGTCGGTGCTCGGCCCTGATCTTTGGAATGCTACCTATGACAGTCTCCTTCGAATGCAGATGCCAGAAAGCACTTTTCTAGTTGCTTTTGCAGACGACGTGGCTGCGGTGATAACAGCACGAAACTGCGACCTGGCACAGCTTAAACTGAACCAAGTGATGCGCAGTGTAGACGAGTGGATGAATAATCACGGCCTCCAACTGGCTACAGCCAAGACAGAGATCGTGATACTAACGAAAAGAAGGATTCCCACAATCACCAACATGAATGTTGGAGATCAACAGATAGAGACGCGCCGCTCTACGAAATATCTAGGGGTGAAATTGGACAACAAGCTGACCTTCTCGGAGCATCTAAGAAGCTCCTGCGAGAAGGCTGTGAAGACCATCGCAAGTCTGAGTCGGCTAATGGCAAATACAGGTGGACCAAAGCCATGCATAAGAAAGCTGCTGGCGTCCGCCTCAGATTCTATACTGTTGTACGGTGCAGAAGTCTGGGCGGACGCAATGAAATTTGGGAAGTATCGGGCCGCTATTACCGCAGTCCAACGTAGAGGGGCCCTGAGAATCGCCTCAGCATACCGCACGGTCTCCGCAGATGCTGTTCTGGTCATCGCGGGGACTATACCGATATATCTCCTCGCTGAGGAAAGAAAAATGACTTACGACACTCGTGCAGAGGTACGTAGAGACGTTGCTGCAACGCAGGCGCGTGGTGATTCGATCCGGCGGTGGCAACTACAATGGAGCAGCAGTTCTGCTGGAAGGTGGACCAGGGTATTAATCTCCGAACTAGAACCATGGCTGAACCGACCTCATGGAGAAGTCGACTTCTACCTGACCCAGTTCTTAACCGGACACGGTTATTTCCGTGAATATCTCCATAGAATGGGCAAAGTTCAAACCCCGAACTGCACCTACTGCGGAGCCATAGACGACGTACGCCACACCTTCTTCGAATGCGAGCAATTTGCAGAAGAAAGAAGGCGGGTGGAAGAGACAATTGGCGAACTTTCCCCGGGCAGTGTCATTCGCAAGATGACCTGCGAAAACGTTAGATGGGACATAGTCAGACGATACGCGAGGAATGTCCTCCTTGCGAAACGGGAAGACGGTTGTCTAGCCAGTTAGCGTGAGAGTAGCCATAGAGCTCACGTAACGCGCTTCCTTACCTGAAGTAATGCTAAGCGCGGTCCCAGGTAAGGAAGAATGCGCGGGCCGTGGGAGGTTAGGTTTTAGTGCGGTATACTTCAAGATAAGAAGGAGTCCCACACTCGGAGAGTTCCGCTGCTAGAGAATCTAGTAACGAGGGCTCAAACCCGGTTAGTGCATAAAGCATTTCCTCCTCCCACGAACACAAAAAAAAAAAAAAAAAAAAAAAAAAAAAAAAAATAAAATAAAATAAGATAAAATAAAATAAAATAAAATAAAATAAAATAAAATAAAATAAAATAAAATAAAATAAAATAAAATAAAATAAAATAAAATGAAATAAAATAAAATAAAATAAGATAAAATTAAATTAAATTAAATTCAAAAATATAATAAAGGGAAATAAAATAAAATAAAATAAAATAAAATAAAATAAAATAAAATAAAATAAAATATAATAAAATAAAATAAAATAAAATAAAATTAAATAAAATAAAATAAAATAAGATAAAATAAAATAAAATAAAATAAAATAAAATAAAATAAAATAAAATAAAATAAAATAAAATAAAATAAAATAAAATAAAACAAAATAAAATAACTTATTCTAAAATAAAATAAAATAAAATCAAACAAAATAAAATAAAATAAAATAAAATGAAATAAAATAAAATAAAATAAAATAAGATAAAATTAAATTAAATTAAATTCAAAAATATAATAAAGGGAAATAAAATAAAATAAAATAAAATAAAATAAAATAAAATAAAATAAAATATAATAAAATAAAATAAAATAAAATAAAATAAAATAAAATAAAATAAAATAAAATAAAATAAAATAAAATAAGATAAAATAAAATAAAATAAAATAAAATAAAATAAAATAAAATAAAATAAAATAAAATAAAATAAAATAAAACAAAATAAAATAACTTATTCTAAAATAAAATAAAATAAAATAAAACTAAATAAAATAAAATAAAATAAAATAAAATGAAATAAAATAAAATAAAATAAGATAAAATTAAATTAAATTAAATTCAAAAATATAATAAAGGGAAATAAAATAAAATAAAATAAAATAAAATAAAGTAAAATAAAATAAAATAAAATAAAATATAATAAAATAAAATAAAATAAAATAAAATAAAATAAAATAAAATAAAATAAAATAAAATAAAATAAAATAAAATAAAATAAAATAAAATAAAATAAAATAAAATAAAGTAAAATAAAATAATATAAAATAAAATAAAATACAAGAAAATAAAATAAAATAAAGCAAAATAAAATAAAATAAAATAAAATATAATAAAATAAAATAAAATAAAATAAAGTAAAATAAAATAAAATAAAATAAAATAAAATAAAATAAAATAAAGTAAAATAAAATAAAATAAAATAAAATAAAATAAAAGAAAATAAAATAAAATAAAATAAAATAAAACAAAATAAAATAAAAAAAAATAAAATAAAATAAAATAAAATAAAATAAAATAAAAGAAAATAAAAGTAAAAAAAAAAAAAAAAAAATGAAATAAAAAAAAAGGAAAAAAAAAAATAAATAGAATTTAATACAATGAAATGAAATTAGGTAAATAAAAAATAACCTGTATTACTTAAAATAATTAATGTTTTTTCAAAGTCCTTTTTTGTCCACAAATTTCCAAATATCAACGAAGATTTTGTGAAACTAAGTGTCGATATACATTTGATGCTGCAATTATTTTTTTAATTTTAACGTACGCTTAGCGTTTTTTTATCTCTTATCTTCCGACAGTTAGCTCTGCAATTATATTGCACAACACTATAGATTAAGCTCTTTGTAAGCATAGGCGAAACAGCACGTTCGTTACTGCAAGCCCTTCGTGGCATAAAATCAAGATTTATGACGCAACAACAACAAAAACAACAACATTTCACTATTTTCGTAGTTATTTCACATGCTCCATAGGGAATGGAAAAGCAGAAATTCTTTCCTTGGACTTGAGCAAAGTTAATTATAAAGCGGAGGGTAAGAGAGGCAAATCGTTGACGTAAACAAAATGGAAACATTCTTATTATAATAGTAAATGTGTAGTAAGTAAGTAAGCAGTGTTTCACATTGCAGTGTATTGAAGTGTGTTGAAAAGCTTCGTATAGGTTTATATCAGGGGAATGAGCTTGTTGCCTTTGCCGTTTGTCTATGTGAGCGTTTTAAGAAAATGAGCACAGCTTAAATTAGTATAAAAAGGTTGCTAGATTTAATGCAGTCAAGGGCAACTGAAGATGCTTAGCAGATTGCTTGCCTTCTCAAGAATGTAATCCATCTAAATTGACACAAATAGTTAAGCTTTGCACCGGCCCATTGGACAACAAGTGGTGGGCAGCATGGCATATTTGTTGGATTTTTAGCAATGTAGTTGGCATTGAACTTTTTAGGGTTGTTCCGGTAGGGCTGGTACTGGTTATGTTAAATAGCTGCAACCTTCACATTTGTTTTAATTTATGTCTGCATGAAAATTGGCCGCCTCATTGCTTATTTCAAAGCAAAAATCATGACTACTTTATGATCAGGTGAAATAATATATTTGTTTACCCTTTGTTTGGTTGCTTCATTTGTTTTAAGGGTTTATTTATGGAAGGTAGTAGTCAAAGCTTGTCAAAGGCTTTCGTACATATTTTCATTTTGCGATTACAACTTAAGGAAAACAACTAATAATCGCTGTCACCTTAAAACATTTTTTCAAGTTCTTAAAAGTTCGTGAGGTGGGCAAGCTATGCATCAACTTCTAAAGTGATATTTTGAGAAAACTTCGACTAGCTCTGGGTTCAGTCCAACGCTATATAAGGCGAACAAGGACTGCAAAACAAAAAATAACTGAAAAACATTATGAAAGAGATGTACAGCCATTTGAGTTGAGTAGAGACAGGGCAGATCAGAAGGTACTTCGATCGGAATGCTAATTAAACAATAGCGGAATGGTAGAAATGATTATGTGAAGTTAAATAGGGATGTGATTGAATTATGTCTTCTAAGAGAACGATAACATGAATGAACGACATGAATACAGAAACAGTGTTGTGTCGATATCAGTCCTATTAAATAATGATTAAAAACTTTTAATGACTGTTAATTATACTGTGCCGTCCTCAGAATTTTTTTAATGACTAATTGCCAGTAGCTGCAGCATTATTTTTATTTAATTAATTAAAAAAATGAATAAATCAAATAATTAATTAATTTCAATTGCATGGTTAACATAAAAATTTCTTATTATTTTAGGTTATTTCAAATGTCGTGCATTGCATTTTTGTCATGATTATTTGATTAATGTCAATTCATTTTAATTTTCTTTAATTATGTGATTAATATGATAAACGTAGTTAAATGATTATTTTTATTAATTTTGTTTGTATGATTAATATAATTAATATAATACAATGATTATTGTTTAATAATGTTATTTATTTTCTGAATTTTACCAACTTAATAAAACATTTAACAAAGAAAAGACTACATTACAAATATGTTTAAATAATTGAAAGTAGTCAAATAATTAAATTTTAATGTCTAATTGCATTAACTGATTGATTTATTTTATCTGTTAATTGCATTTAGTTACTTGATTGTTTTTAACCACATCATTGTTTTTAAATAAAACTAATTGGGAAATTTTTTCAATTAATTTTGATTCTTTATTAAATTAATTAATTAATAAATTCTGATTAAGACGCGCAAACTTAATTTTTCATTAAAACTAAAAAAAAAAAACAAGCAAAGATTCAACCATTATTAATGTTAATTGGAATTTAGCAGGTCTAATCGATATTAGGTCTAGAAAAGGCCCGATAATACTGACTACTTTATACTATTATTGAACTAAGTATAGAGTTTTTCAAATCTCAAAAAATGTCGTGACGAGGCCGAAAAAGCAACGATGTAACCTATGGAAGTCATCATCTCTAAGTTGTTGTTGTAACAGTAATTCGCAATGCTAAGTTGGTAGAGATCCTCACGGATGTAGATACAAATTGAAATAACAGCGCTTGGTCGGTTGAAACTTGAGTCATGCATGTACATAGAACGAAAGATAGGAAGAATAAAAAGGAAGAAATATACAAATATATTTTTTGTCATACCTTGAAAAAAATTATTACAAAGCAACAATGCACAATTCCTTGCTTCCAAAAGCTAAATTTCTTGAGCTCAGTGCCTGTTAAAACTTAGCACTGACATTTTTCATCAACTTACTCATACACATATATTTCCATATCAACATAAGTATGCATGTTTTGTATTCAATGAAAATGAAAATTGAAAATCAACAATGAAACGAAATCAATGTGGAGCGCATAATTGCATTTGGGAGCAAGTTCCATTGTTGTAAGTATGCACAAGCGTTTGAGTGAAAATGAACATAAAGCCAAACAACACAAAAAACAAATATGGAAATAGCAAAGACTTTTCAAATAAAAGTGTAGTGCCATTGTAGTTGTACTATCACGCCGAAGCTTTGGAATTTCTCAACGGTCGAACACTGCGACGCTACCATACATACAGCTGTGTTCAATATAATAGTAGTGAAATTAAAATGGATATCCGTTAACGAAATAAGAAGAAGCTGTGATTATAATAATATTTACTTAAAATATGGCGAATTCCATAACAGAAACCACATAAAAAGAAATTTCAAAGTTTACCCAAAGCTCAAGAGAGTTAATTAGACTTTTCAAAGGCCATCAAAATCTTCAATATTCTTGGCAGAGTTTTTAGAAAACAACAACAATCAATTTTAGTATCACATTGTGCAAGTTAGAGCTCGCTCCAAAACTTCCCTGCATTTTCAAACCAACAAATTGTTGGAATAAAAATCAATAATTAAAATTTTTTTCATCAAGGGTGTTGAGTGATTTCTTCCATACAACGCATGAAGAAAAATTGATTTTGTATGGAAAAAATATCCAACATCTTTGACAATATTATGCTAAAATTTAATAAGCTATAAAACTGCGTACTCAAAAATTTTCTAAAAATTCTGCCTAAAAATATTAAAATTTTGATGAAAATTTTCAAAAGTTTAGTTATCTTTCCTGAACTTTTCGTAAGCTTTAAAATTTCTTTTTATATATTTTCTGTTATGAAATTTGCTATATTTTAAATGAAAAGAATTAAAAACGCAGTTTCTTTTCATTTCGTCGAACGATATCCAATTGAATTTCACTATTATTATATTAAGCACAACTGTGCATATAGACAATATGCACCATAAAACTCACAAAATACTTGTCAACTTTGGCTACTATAGCTGCCAATGTTTTTGCTGTGCTACGTTGTTTTTTCTTTTTTTGTTTTTTTCACCAATTCATATTTTAGTTGTCGTTTGGCACACACCTAACAGCAAGTTTGAGGGAAAACAAACCTGTTTTGTGTGCTTGCTGCGGAGGCGGAGGTAAAACAAATAAAATTCTTGAAAACAATTTTGAATTGAAAATGCTTAATGTCAACAATGAAATGCTCTAACGTTTTTCAATATTTTTAGTTTTCTCTGCTGCAGGCTATGCAGGAACAAAATGGAAATTAAACTGTTAGCCATGCCTATTTCATCTGAAATTGAGCGTGCTATTCGTATAAATATTGATAAATTGACTGAACTGGAGCTTGTAATGTTAAAAACTCAACTATCAGCAAAGCAATAGCAATGAAGTCGGGGAAGTTGAATTACTATGACAACTTCTTAAGGAAGAAAATATCAAACTTAATGTAGAAAAAAAATTACCAAAAATCAAGCGAATTTTCAAGTGCCTTGCGACTTCCCCTTTGTGAGACTATAATTGAAAACTGCATACTCGCAAATCATGTTGAAACTCTTATCTCCCATTTCGAAATTTCCAGCCCATTTTTTTGAATTTTCCAAGAAATTTTTAAAATTTTGCCATCACTTGGAAGCATTAGTTCAAAAGATGCCTTAGACAAAAATTAATATTTTTGAATATGTATATGAATTTTAGTTAAAGAAGTTTTGGAAATATATTAGAATAACCAAGTAGGCTATTTTGAGTGGCACTTACTGTATGTTTGACAGTATATTTTCATATTTTTTAAGCAGGCTATCGCAAAAATATAAATACAGAGTGAAAGAAATATATAAAATAAAAAAATTAGTAGCAAGATAAAGCAAGCAAAAAGTTAAAGAAAGCGGTTTGTGCGTAATGTTCACTGAAAGTCGCAGTTACCACGTTGCTACATTATTACTACGTAATCATAACGTTAATGGAGCGTTGCCATATATCTTAAGCGAACTTCGCTGGAACATTACAGCTACCAACAAATTATAGTAGTAGTTATGTTTCTTTTACGTGCCCGTGATTAGTGGCTCAACACTTTGAAGTAACAAAATAGGTCGGAGCAACGTTTTGGCGACTTTTTGTGCTAGTTGGGAAGCCTTAAATGGTGATATCATATCCCTCCCACTAATATTAAAGCCTAAAAACTTATATTTTTTTTCAATATACTCCATTTGCTAGTAGCAATTCGATTTTCCGTGAGCCAATCCAAAAAAGAGAAAATTAATTTTTTTAGCCCATCGTAATGTATATTTATAAATCTACAGCTATTTGTGCTGTTTAGCCAATTTTAAATGACATTTGTAAATTCAATACATACAATTGAATTCCCTTCAATTCAATTCAGTTGGTATGAGTTAAGCTGTGCAAGCGCGTATATATAAATAAATGTTCTTGGTGTACAGCAAATATTCATGAAAACCAAATAAATATGTAAAGCATCAATATAAATAGATATAAGCCAAGCAAATATTAGAACACACATAAACACACACACAAGGCAAGGAAATCTTTAGCTTATAATCAAAAATTCTGGGCCACGGCTAGAGCTGCATAGATTAACAGGAACTAGTACAGTTTTGGGCTTATGAGAAACCAAATAGTACCAAAAACCGAACTAAGTACATATAAAAGTCCGAATTGTAAAGTAGTGCAGAATCACAGACATCGTATTGCTAGTAAGGAAAGAAATTTCCATAAACTCAGATAAAGCTTTGTTAAATTCTCTCATTGCCTGCATGCAACAAAGCTTTATGACGAACTAGTACGCGCTCCCTATGCACACCACTTCAGAACTAGATATTTTCTCCAATAGAACCTGAATTCTTACATTGCGCAGATTTTATCAAAGTAAAAATAAGCTAAAAAAGTAAGAAAAACCTCAAAAACTGACAGACAAAATATGCTTTTGGCTGAATCGACACTCCTCCCATACTTCGCTTGAACCGCTACGTGTCGAATTACATTTGAGTTTGACAACGCCACACAGTAAGCTTCCCATAATCGATTTGCCTTACTTTTCATACCAACATTACATTGGCTTTGGGCATATGAAATGCAAGTACGTTTGTTTATATATATATATCTACGTATTTATATTAAAATACGCAAATGTACAAAATTCGATTTCAACCCATATCCGCAAATTAACGTTTCACCTTTCAGAGATTTTCTACAAATTCGCAGTTGATGTGGCGCGCATTTACAGATTTATTTAGTTGACTAAGGCCAGACGTGAATGGGCGGGAATTTTGATTTTGTATTAGATTTCTCTGACTGCAGCGTAACGTTGTTGCTAGGTGATATGTAGAGCATGGCAATAGAATAGACCTTAAAAGATGTACAGCTCGTTTTTATAGCCAAGGGTGTGTTATGCATGTGGCATGCTCAATATTCGCGCTGATAAATAATTCAATGGATGCTGTGCAGTCAAATTGGTTTTTATTATTTTTACGCTTTTGTAAATTTTTATTTATAACTCGTGGTTGCCAATATACGTTAACTTGGATCTAACATTTTTATAATATATTTTAAATTTATTTAATTTCGTGGTGTAGCGAAATTTGTATTCATATTTGAAAATTGGTTTTAACTTGCGGTCTGTGTTGAGGTGAATTGCAGGTTAGGGATTTATTTAATTTGCGTAGATCATTTTTGTTGGCGGAGAAATAAATGGAGATGAAAAGTAGAACTGAAGCACAAATAAATGTTAAAAGTAAATAAGTTGAGTCTGTGAAGAGTAAGCAAATTTTTAACAGAATGCTATGTAAGTTTAATTAAACTTCAGAAAAACATGTTTTAAACGGCAGAAGGAGTGGTCGATAACTTTAAAGTAAAAAAAAATAAAATGAAACAAAATAAAATAAAAGAAACTAAAATATAATGAAATAATGTAAAATAAAATAAAGTAATACAAACTAAAATAAAATAACATAAAAAAATAATAAAAAAAATAAAAAAAAAATAGAATAAAAAATAAATAAAACCAAATAAAATAAAATAAACTAAAATAAAAAAAACTAAACTATAATGAAATAAAGTAATATAAACTAAAATAAAATAACATAAATTAAGATAAAAAAAATAAAAATAAAATAGAACAAAAAAAAAATTAAAAATAAAATATAATAATAAAAACTAAAATAAAATAAAAGGAACTAAAATAAAATAAAATTAAATTAAAATAAAACAAAGTATAATAAAATAAATGAAATAAAATAAACTAAAATAAAAAAGCTAAACTATAATGAAATAAAGTAATACAAAGTAAAATAAAATAACATAAAATAAGATTAAAAAAATTAAAATAAAAAAGAAGAAAAAAAATTAATCAAAAAAAAATTAATTATTTTATTTTTAAACTAAATAAAAAAGAAACTAAAATAAAATAAAATTAAAATAAAATAAAATAAAATAAAATAAAACAAAGTATAATAAAATAAATGAAATAAAATAAAATAAACTAAAATAAAAAAATATAAACTATAATGAAATAAAGTAATATAAACTAAAATAAAATAACATAAAATAAGATAAAAAAAATTAAAATAAAATAGAGCAAAAAAAAAAAATAAATCAAAAAAAAAAAAAGCAACAAGCAAATGGCAAATTAGAGCAAAAATGCATCGTGACGCTACAAGGCATCATAGCTTAGTTGTTAGAGTACTCTTACAGCGGCTTTGGTGCAGACACTTGGGTTCGTATCTCAGTGTCCGAGAAGGGGTCCGATGAGAAGCTGGGCACTTCGAAACATGTCATTCCCTACCATCGCTGTGCATAACATTGTAATTTTTCCTCTAATATCAATTAACAAACAAACATAAAAATTCGAGCTTTGCTCCAACAACAATCACAAAAAAAAAAAAAATAAAGTATAATAATATAACCTAAAATAAAATAAAAGAAACTAAAATAAAATAAAATTAAAATAAAATAAATGGCCATATTCCTCTTATCTGAACGATCGGTTGCATGAGATATATACTATATATAGCTCCGATCTTAGCGATTTTTTTTCACGAAATCTTTTGCTATCCATAAGAAAATATCTCACCAAGTTTCAAGTTTTAATCTTTAAAAATGAGGGAGAAATGGTCATAATCCTCTTATTTGAACGATCGGTTGTATGGGAGATATAGGCTATAGTGCCCCGATTATACCGGATCCGACCAATGTCTAATATAATACAAAAATACATCCGTGTGCCAAATTTCATCGAGATATCTCAAAAATTGAGGGACTAGTTTGCGTTCAAACAGATGGACGGACAAACGGACATGGCTGTATCAACTCAGTTCATCGTCCTGATCAATTTGGTATACTTAATGGTGGGTCTATTTCTTATATTTCTAAACGTTACAAACATCGGACCAAAGTTAATATACCATTTCATGTTCATGAAAGGTATAAAAATTAGCAAGAGTTTTGCAATGTCAAAAATTTATAGACCTCCAGATCAGATAGTCGAATAACTCACTTGGGCAGAGCCATGACCGCAAAAAAAATTTCAAGTCACTCGTGGCCAATAGCAGAGTCTCCCTATCACTACCAAAACTAACAAAATTGCTACCACATATAAAAATGTATGCCCTAAGACCAAAGGTTATTTAGAAGGATAATAATACAATAACATATATACGCATACCTTTGCACGTAACTAGAACTTTGTTTAATTAGCAGAAAACGTAAATTTATTAATGTCTGGAGGGGAAGTAAGAAATTTAGCAAATTTGCACAATCATATTGTTCTCATAACAAATATTCAATAATCACAAATTTATAATGAATTGTTTCCAAATAATCTCTGCGCTTACATAAGCATCAAAGCTCTACCACACATACATAACTCAATAAGTTTGCTCCATCTAAATATGCATACGATTGTATGAATGCTGCGAGCGCTTATGCACTTCTTGGCTTCCAGCTACACTTACAAACTCGCACTTTCTCTTCTCCGCCGACCTTGTAATAGATGGGTTTCAAAGCGCTTATGCAAATCCCTACATACATACAATCTATACATATATACAGCTGAGAAATTAATGCATTTAGCAATCAAATTCAACGAAGCAAATTATTTGCTCTGAAGTGCAATTAATGATAACTGTAAATGTTAATGCGCTATGAAACAAATAACCCTGCTAGATTACATATAAACGCCTTTGTGTGAATGATTTTATGCATGCCATACTTGAACTTTATGTGTAAGCATGAACGTACACTGCTATAAATTGGTGATTAATTTTGAAACTATTAAAATTAAATAAAAAAAAAAATAAAAAAAAAGAATTAAATAAAATAAAATAAAAACAGCAAACTAAACTAAAATAGAATAAAATAAAAAAAAAAACAAATTAAGATAAAATAGTAGAAAATAAAATAGAATAACATAGACCAATAAAATAAAATAAAATAAAATAAAATAAAATAAAATAAAAAAATAAAAAATTTAATAAAATCAAATAAAATAAAGTAAAATAAAATAAAATAAAATAATATAAAACAATAAAATAAAATAAAATAAAAGAGAACAAAATAAAATATAATAAAACAAAATAGAATAAAATAAAATAAAATAAAATAAAATAAAATAAAATAAAATAAAAATAAATTAAACTCAATAAAATAAAAATAAAAAAATTAAATCAAATTAAATAAAATAAAATAAAAAAAATAAAAAAAAAATTTAAAAACGTTAGTTTTATTCTTATTTATTTTTGAAAGATTTTTCAAAGCATTGAGTTTTTCTCAAAATATTTTTCTGCATGCTCGCGAGTTTCAAATTAGCCTCAATGTTTTAAGTGTATATACATATGTCTGCATTCACTTGTACTCGTATGTATGTGTCTTTCCATTTAAGTTTACTATTCAATGAAGCTACGCAAATTCATTCTTAACATAACTAAGTAAGTGGCGAAGTCCACGAAACCTATGATAAAATTTTAGAAAATTCAATGGTTTGCTAAACGCAATCACTGCTTGAAATTTATACAGAGTGAAAATGAACCAGTTCTTTCTTCTAATATACATATTACGAAATTTCACTTGTATTTAAGTTGTAACAGATCGATGGCTGTACAATGCAAATATTCAAGAAATATTGATAGCAGGGATCATTGTTGAGCCAACAGAATCAAAAGCAACATTTTGTAAAATTTTGGTCTGTCTGTCTGTATGTTTATACGCGTATCACTTAAAAGCTGTTGAATAGAATTGAGTACAACTTTCACTTTTGTATTACTAGTTGTCTAAATTCCATTCTTACATATACTTTATTTCGAAAACTCGAACGGTTTCGGACTTATTGAGCAATAAGTAGATCAGGGTGACCCACATTTTTTTTAGTACAATTTAGATATCAAAAGTGCTGATGAGTGCTGCAATAAGCGATGTCCGAGAAGTTTTAGTGGAATCTCTCATATATTGATGTCAGCGTGCCCAAGACAACTGCAACCTTATTTATATGCTTAGAAAATTATTGGGAATAAGGTAACCGCTAGCTAAGGTCAGCAGAATATTTATGCTACGGTTTCAAATGGGATCTTAAAATTATTTAGGTATACGAGGTGTGCTCAAAAAGTATCGCGAATTTTGTGTTTTTTCAAACATTATTTATTTATTCATGAATATCTATTTTGTCCCCTTCAAAGTAATCCCCATGGGATATTATACACTTGTGCCAACGGTTTTTCCAATCTTCGAAGCACTTCAAAAAATCATTTTTTTGTATCTTGTTCAGCTCCTCCTTCGATGCCGTCTTTATCTCGTCAAGAGAAGCGTAACGTCGTCCTTTCATGGGCCTCTTCAGTTTAGGGAACAAGAAAAAGTCACAGGGGGCCAGATCTGGGGAATACGGTGGCTGCGGCATCATTAGTGTGTTGTTTTTGGCCAAAAAGTCGCGCACAAGCAACGATGCGTGAGCAGGGGCGTTATCGTGGTGCAAAAGCCAATTTTTGTTCTTACACAAATCCGGGCGTTTCTGGCGGATTGCTTCGCGCAAATTGCGCATAACTTGCAGGTAATATTCCTTATTGACCGTTCTTCCCTGTGGCAAGAACTCATGATGCACCACGCCCCTGCAATCGAAGAAAACTGTCAGCAAAACTTTCACATTCGACCGAACTTGGCGCGCTTTTTTCGGTCTTGGTTCGTGCGGCAGCTTCCATTGAGATGATTTAGCTTTGGTTTCCACGTCATAACCATAAACCCACGATTCGTCACCAGTTATGACCCTCTGGAGCAAATTTGGGTCGTCGCGGACAGAGTTTAACATCTCATTAGCAATGTTCATGCGATGCTGTTTTTGGTCACAATTGAGCCATTTTGGTACGAATTTCGAGTAAAAATCGAAGACGATCCAAAACACGTGCAAGCAAAGCAGCTGTCAACAATTAACTGAACATTCAAAATGGCCGAGCTTGTCGGCATAAGTGAGAGACATGAGTACCACCATAACGCCACAAAAAATTCGAAATTCGAATATACGTGACCAGCGAAAATTCAAAATTCGCGATACTTTTTGAACACACCTCGTACATGGGTATACCAACAGTATTGTTTATATCAAAGAAAACCTTGAAGACTTCGAAGCCGCATGCAGATAACTCTACACATGAACACACAAGTGTACCAAGTGAAGAGTAATAAGAAAACAATTGGTAGGGTATCGTGCACCAGGCAGTACCAGCTTCATAAATGCATTAGTCAGTTAGATATTTAAATAGGTATTATCTTGTTGTGGTGAGTGTGGCAGTATATGAAATTTCAATTAAACAACTGGTTGCCTAAGGAAATTAAAATTGAATGTTAAAGCACGTCTTGTTTATTGCAAAACCTTTCGAGTATATTACTTTTGTACAAGGCAATATGTACTTTATTCATATAGGGTGCCCGTTAATTAATGAAAAACGCGTTGCCTGAAGATGTGTCTCAATGTGTAAGACAACATATAAACTTTGAACGTTTTTAAAATTCGTGTGAATTTCGTTATTTGTAATTTTCAAAAGATCGCATTTTTTTGTAGGAAATTTTTCCGAATGAAAAGCTTTTACATTTATACCTTTTTTGGTAAACCTTTAAGTACTTGCTACATTTATATAGTTAATAGTTTTTATGCTCAAAATACTGAGCAAGTCTAGTAAGTAGTACCCATTGCTTGAGGAATATGCTTGACCTGTATAGATACTAAAGCAATATTATTATTAGTGGCAAGTTCTATCACCAAATTAGTTTTATTTCTTTTAGAAAGTCAAAAGATCTACTTTTCAATATTTTTCTATAAATTAAACATTCAAATAGAAAATTAAGCTTAAGGGTAGTAGAATTGGTAATTAGAGAGTCTTACAAGAAACGCGTTTGAGAACAATTCTTTCAAATCAACTCATATTTCTGGGTCCCCTTCTTCATGTTGGTGGTTGTTATTAATCGCGTGAATCGACCAAGAGATGTTCCGAGTTGAGAGTGCCACTATCATACAGTAAGGCATTTAAAGCAGGAGGTGAACGCCGACATATACGCATACCAGTTATCGAGTTGCATATCAATACCCGTTTTTCCACCATCTACCTTGTGGTAAAATGGCTAAACAATAGCCAAACTTGAGCTACACACTTGGTGACTCGTTCTGTACAGAACAGTTTAAAGACACTTTGAAGTATCGTTTTTAGATTATTATTCGTTCGCAATTAGAACTACACTTAAAGCAGTCGAAATTGAACCGGCTGACAACTAGCCAAAGCGAAGCTGCCTTAGAACTGTCCGAATGGGAACCGTTTAAGAACGAGTTGTCAAGTAATAAGTGGATAATTAAAAGTATTTGCTGTGAGTTGAGCTAGAACTAGTATTGTAGTAGATAGTTTTCAACTAGTCAAATTTTCTTTCCTCTTCATAGGAAAAGGTTTCTTTTTCATAGGAGATGGCTCTATTTTTCATAGGAAAAGGTTAGTTTTTTCCCTTAGCCTCTTTACTTTCGCCATTTTTTAACTATGCCCCTTCCTAATAATGATTATATTCCAAAATCCATTTTTAGATCTATTCGTCACCTTATTCATATTTCATATTTCACTGTTCTACTACCATTCTACTTCCACTCCAAATCCTTTTCCCAGCCATATTCCTAGTAGTTTTCCTATTCCTCTTCTTGTTTGTATTTCATATTTCATTTTACTCTTCCCATTCTTATTCCAATTCCCACTCCAAACCCTGTTCCCAGTCATATTCCCTCTCGCATTCCTATTCCTATTCCTCTTACTATTCATATTTCATTTTTCTATTCCCATTCTTATTCCAATTCCCACTCCAAATCCTGTTTCCAGTCATATTTCTATTAATATTCCTATTCCTCTTCTTATTCATATTTAATTTCTATTATACGTATTGCATTTTTCTATTCTCATTCTAATTCCTATTCCAATTCCGCTTATTATACGTATTTCATTTTTCTGTTCCAATTCTAATCCCTATTCCTAGTCCTCTTCTTATTCATATTTAATTTTTCTATTCCTATTTTAATTCCTATTCTATTCCGCTTATTATACGTATTTCCTTTTCCTGTTCCCATTCTAATCCTTTTTCCTAGTTCTCTTCTTATTCATATTTAATTTTTCTATTCCCATTCTAATTCCTATTCCTCTTCTTATTTATATTTAATTTTACTATTCCCATTCTTATTCATATTCCTCTTATTATTCGTATTTCATTTTCCTAGTCCCACTCTAATTCCTATTCCTATTTCCTCTCCATATCCCTCTCCCAGTCATATTCCTACTCCTCTTTTTATTCATATCGGTGGCGTATTCCTGTTCTTATAGTCTTGCACTAATCCTTTCACTATAACTCGCCTCCCTCTCGATCTTCTTTTTCCTCTTGCTCTCCTTCCCCCTGTTAATCTTATGCTTCTTGTCTCCCACCGTGAATATAGAATCTTTATAAAACTAATTCGGTGGTACAAATAGTTGTTGAGATATACCGAATTTAGAAATTTCCTAGCAGAGTTCGTAGCACAGTCTATAAAGAAATCACACATACAAATAAAATTGTATTTTACTGGTACACTTTTAGTAGTTTCACCATTACCCTGCAAAAACAGTACGGGTAAAATGATTAGTCAATTTACCCGGAGCTATACCGAAAGTTTCCGTATTTCGCCCATCACATTTTTAAAAGTATCGGCAGTTTTTTTGGCCCTTCCTATTGTCACGTTCCTTTGTGTGCGGTTTTACATCTCGGTCTTTCCCATTTCTTTTTTGACCTAAGATAAACATATAGCTGTACTGCTCTTACCGGTGTCACAGCTACTAGTCATTTGACTCGTATATAACACGTAAAATTACTAGATATTTTAACAACATGAATACCAATTGTAGTTTCAGTCAATCGATTTTTTCAGGGTAGCGTCCTTTCATCCATTCATCAAATTACCACATGCATGCGTTATGAGCTATGTCTGTATTTATCAATTCTATTAGTTTATTATTATTTTCGTGTTAGCATTGTGTCACTATGAAGCTATAACAAAATGTTTATCCATGTAATTAATCAATCCGATTTGATCTGTTAACTGCGTGTTTCGTGTTAGTACTAACATGCGGCTGCTTACATACATACATACATATGTGCTTACCAAACAATCATTTCTGCCATTTTAGAAAGCTTTCTTTAAAATCTTTTTGTAGGTTTACATTCATAAGCTTTTTATCAACGTGTCGTTTCAATTACACAACGTTTATTTTCAAACGGCTTATAAACGAAAATTCTGAATTTTGTAAGCTTAATACTTATTTCGGAAAGCTTTTTAAAGATTTATCTTGAGTTTACTATGCTTGTTGGGTAGCAACAAATTGAATTACTCGATTATATTTTACCCTCACATTAAATTTAAACAAAATTGGTATAAAACAATGACGAACAATTGTATATGCAAGTAAGTAATCAGTTAAGTTTATTAATAGATATGGCTTCAGGTTAGTTAAAACCATTAGGCTAATTAAATTTTTGATTGATAGTATGACATACTCGTATCAATAACAAACTGGAGAGAAATAATTAACTACATAACTTTGTTTCATTGTTCCAATACATTTTGTATATAAATAAGTAATGATAAAGAGCTCTATAATAAACTACTAAACCCGGGACGCTTCGCTGCGTTTTAGAACTAATAATAGACTGAGTTCGATTTTAATCATTATATCCTATGCCATATGAAATATGGAACTTCCAATGATTATTGCAGCACTCACTATCACCTTTCGTTTGATACCCATATTGTAGTAAACACATTTTGGGTCACCTTGGTCAATATTTCAGAAACTGGTTGTGTCATCGGAACAAATGATATTTTAAATTTTAACATAAGCGGATTGTAATGCAACGGTAAAAGTTCCATTCACTTCCATCAAGCAGTTTTTGAGTGATGCGCGAACAAACATACAGACAGACAAACAAAAATTCTGAAAACTCTTGATCTGTCTTCTATTGGTTTAATAATAGTCCCTCCTTTAAATTTTTCTTAAATTATTGCAATGTACAGATATCAAAATGTTATAATTTTATTATATATAGATATATTAGGTGAAATGTCGTTGTGCTAATTTGTTTTAATGGTATAATATATATTAGAGTTGTAATACATATATATATATATATATATATATATGCATATGTATTAGCATGAAAATATTATTCGCTTTAATACTACTAATGGTGAGTTGGTGGTTACGCTTGAGCGCATCATTCATTCATATACATACTCTGCAGACACCAGACACTTTGTAGACGCAATTTGCTCTTTAAATTGTTAACACCACTTTGTTGGGTCAATTGAAGCACCCAAGGTAAATGAAAACGTGACAAAAATATAAGAATGCCTTTTCTTTTGTTTAGGTCACACATCTTTTTTTTCGATTGGGTACGTGCAAATATGAATATTTGGTGTGTGAACGCCTCAAGCAAAGGGTGACAGCAAATTGAAAAGAAGTTGGGGTGAAGTTTGTGAGCTGACATTTGCTAAGTGAGAACTTGGAAGTAGGTAAGTATGTGTATCTATTTATATGCACGCTTACAGCACAATGCCCTTCAGGAAATATTTTTACTTACTAGAAAGAACCTAAGTAATAGTAATACAAGCCATGTTTGTAAACCTATGCAGCGTTACCCTTCCAAGTCAATAAATGATTTGCCTGCCTTTTTGGTTTCATAGTTAGATTTATCACACAGCCAATAAAATTTAGAGAGAACGTGAGTACCACAATTGATGAATAAATAATATATGGGCATGGTTTGGTTACACGGCAAAAAATTTAAGATTAAATTTCAAACCATTCGTCGGTTTAAGCAATTTTTTAAACTCTTTTGTAATAAATTCCAAACCTTTCAACATAGTGGAATCACAGGGTGAAGTAAATAAAAAGAGAAAGAAAATGAACGCTATCTGAAACGGTAGGGATGTATTTTGTAGAGGGAGAATAGGGTGAAACGCCAAACAGTTTTTACCCTTTTTGGTAGAAAGGGGGGAAAATAATTTTTTCAACATGTTTGTATTTGATTTAAAAAAAATATGCTAAGTGCAATAAAAAAAGACTAGCACAGCTAAAAAATTCATATTAACGTAATTGAATGATATTTTCATTTATGGTTTTTCTTAAAATATAAAAAATTAGCCAATGAAACCCATATTGCATTTATACGATGTTATTACAATTAAATACAAATTCGTGAATAAAAAAGTGAAACGACTGCATTTGCAGATATTTTACTGCTCACCTATGGTATCTTGAGGTCAATACCTATTGGAAGTCATTAATATTAAAATCGACTTTAGGTCTTTGGATTTTAGGACCAGTCACCGAATACGAGTATATATAAAATGCGTTGTATTCGAATAAAAAGTTAAACGAAAAGACTGGGTAAGTTATATTTGGTTTGGCAGACTAAAAAGCAACACGACTTGAAATGGAGGGTCTGGTACGAGAAACGAGCATTAAGTGACTGATTTCAGAAAGAAGAAGTTTAACCATATATACCTTCAAGACTTCAAACGCTTATTGAGATATTTGATGCGCATGTGCATTCTACAACTAAAGACACGTTTTTTCACTTCTGTTGGAAGTTCTATTTCTTGGCTGAGGTTCATGACCTTCTCCGAAAAGTTATTGCTTGCGAACACGGAATATCCATTTAACCTTTGAAACAAATGTTCTAATAAATTAATTTTCGTTTTGAACCATATTGAAGGTTTTTTAAGCCTCCATGGGATAACTCGTCTATTCACGTAAACGACTCATCGCTTGACTCATTTGCAGTCAAGTTTAGCCTCCGTATAATATATCCAGCCAGATACTCTAACCCGTCCTCTGCCAACTCATCCAGCACATCATCCTCAAAACCACGGACAAGTTCTGTTAATGAATCGGATAAAGGCTCTTCGCAAAAGGGGGGATTGAGCTGGAAATCTCCCAATTGTAGCCACTCAAAATCATCTAGCTCAACATTACCCCTTCCCTTCCCAAAATTTCAGTATTTCGTGCTATAAAGGCCACAAGCGTGTAAGAATAAATTAAACTTTTTAAATTTTGTTAAACTAAAATGTACCTAATAAATATTTCTACTGAGTCGAACATGTCTATTACTCTATAGTGAACACAATTATGTATGGATATTTAAATCACCATACTTAGCTTGTGTTGCCTTGTCCACTATTTGCAGTACTTCCTCAGCTGAATCCCAAAACGTCAGCAGTTTACAGCCGTTGGCACCGCTTCCTTACGTAACAAACGTCGGTTTTTCGTTTGCTGAAAATCATTTTTCGAAAAGTGCAATTCGCATACTCTGGAGCTGTGTGTGAGTGCTACCCCTCTGCTTTTAGACCACCTTTTCAGCCTCTTCTCCTCCACAGGAGCATTAAATAGGCTGAGACCCTCCGCCGTCCAAGTTTTTTTGCACAATGTGCAGCTCGGTCTTGGCATTAGTAATAATTTTACGGGAAAATTTTAATTTTAACGATTATTTTCTTTGAGAAATAGCAGCGGAATGTCAAATTATATTGAAATGTTGCAATACAAATTTTGTTGTTCAAATTTACCAGAAATTCCCCTTTCATACACGTTAAAATCTGAAAAAAGCAACACCTTGATAGAAGAACAACACTGTTTCGGGGACAACATTGCCTCAAAATTTTCAGATAGCCGAATGACAGAACAAAGAAGAAATTAGAGCAAGACAACTGACAGCTTACTTCACCTTGTTGATTCCACTATGCCTTTCAATTACCTACATCAATTTTCAATTTATTGCGGCTTAGAATTAAAAATTGATTGAAAAAAAAAAAACAAACGTCTTAAATTTTCAAAGTTTTTTAATGCATGAAAAAGTAACTCAACTAATAATATATGATCAAACTTAAAATATATTATTCAACGTTAAACTATAAATATGTATGTGTAATCTAAACAAACAAATAAAAAATTGTATACGATTAAACAAAAATACTTCTCTCTTAGAAAATAACAATGAATTTTGTTTTAACATATTTTTCCAGTTAATAATCAAACTTTTAAATTAAACGAAATCTGCTTCCGTTCTCAATCACGGTTGCAAAAACGCAATCACGTTTTGCAGATGCGAATTTAAATTTACTAGAGATCGCCCAGTGGTTGAAATTCAACTACAAAACTTTATTTTATTTAAATTATTTGCAATACCTTTCATTTGTATTTTTCCCTTTCTTTTCTTGCCTTTCCTTAATTTCCTTTCCATTACCTTCCTTTCCTTTTCCTTTTCTTTCTTTTCACTTTCTTTCCCTTCTTTTTCTTACCTTGTCTTTTCTTTTCTTTACTTTCCTTTCCATTGCCTTCCTTTTCTTTCCCTTACTTTTTTTCCTTTCCTATTCTTACCTTTCCTTTGCTTTCAATTCATTTCCTTTCCAGTCCATTCCCTTCCCTTTCTTTTCTTTCCTTTTCTATACCGTCCCTCCCTTCACTTTCTTTTAATAAACTTTTTTTATTCTATTTCATTTTATTTTATTTTTTTATTTTATTTCAATTCACACAAACCCAACCACAATTACAAAACAAACTGCGGTGTCGTATACTTTTTATGAATAATCATTTATTTTGTTTTTGTAAACACTGTTTGTAGGTATCAGCAATGCAGTTTACATATTTGCTTATATTTTACATTGCTTGTTTAATGTGTCCAACAAAGCAACTTTTCGTGCTCTCAGGAGAGCCCCTGACACTGGGCATCTTAGCCAGTGATCAATACAATAACAACAACTAAAGCAAAAATGCATGACACCTTTACTCACACAACAGACGCTCTGTAGTGCGAATACTTGTTTTTCATTGGCCCACTACCAGCTCTTCGGCACTCATAGTGAGAGCCGATCCCACGAGTAATACAATACATGCTTATTTTGTTTTGTTTTTATAAACACTTGATGCATGATCAGCTATGTATTTTTGTTTCATTTTCATTGTTGTTTAATTTTTTCCCACAAAGCAACTTCTCGGCCATGCTCACGATTCAGCATAGTACACAAAAAGCAAGTACACACACACACAGCGTGTCTATAGTGTGAGTAAGTGAATGTGTAGTGGTGTGACTTTTATGTAAAATTTTTTGTATTAAAATGATTTTTAAAATTTTTTTTATTTACGGATAAAAGTACACCTTAAAATTTCCTATCTATACATATATAATTTGTATACCTTAGAATTATAGTTTAGCAGAAAACGGTTCTACATTGCATTCATCTTGTCTATTTATATATAAGATAACACAAACAAATACGTGCAGACTAAAAAAATTGATGCTTTTTCCTCAATGATTTTTTATGTTTATTGGAACATTAATTATCATGGGCTTGCTTTAACTTTCGAATGCTCAATTTTTAAAAATGTGAATATTGTGTTTTGGCGTGTAAAAGGAAATTAGTTTGGAAATGTCGTATAAAAATCAAAACTTATAGTTATTGTTGGTAGTTTTTTGGAAAAGTGGGTAATTATTTTGCATTTCTATTGTTTCAATTTGATTAAAGATTTCTTAAAGTTTGCAATAAAGTTGCATAACCAAAACAACGACAACAATAGTTATTAGCTGTGTTCGGTGACAAAACCTGCAAAAGAGTATAAGCAAAGTGAGAATGTCGTAGAACTCTCTCGAAACGCTGAACAGGAGTCAGTAAAAACTTGTAGCAAATCATCTGTTGCATTTTGATTGGTTAATAGCTCACATTTTTGTTGTTGCTTTCCCATTGCACGATCAGCTGTTATAACTTGCAATTTTTACTGCGTGAAATTCCCCCAGCAGAAACTTGAAACTCTCTCACTCAATGAAATGGCAAAATGCGCTCTCTCGCTGCTTTGTGTCACCGAACACTTTTACATTAAATTTTATCCTCACCTAACACAGCTACTGCTCTTATTCTATATCTATCACTGTGCAGCCACAGTCTCGGATCAAAATAGCTGCGACTGAGAAATCATAATCACAAGACACACTCTTCATAAAAAAAACTAACTCTAATTTCAACAGAGCGCTGCAAAGACACATATTTTTTATACCACTTTGGTGCCACCCGTTCGAAAATTTAGCGAGCTATGTAGACCTACTTTATTTTCAATTATTTGTGAATTTTATGGGTCAATATTATATAATTTATATTTGTTTGTTTTAATATTGAATGCAAGCCACCCTGTGTTGGTTTGTGTTGTGGGGCTTCGGAGTAAGTAACGCTACTTGTATACATATACTCTAGCCAGGAGGGATGCGTAGTGAAACTTTTTTTCCTGAGCCCAAAACCTATCGAAAAATCGATGGCGTGATATCGGTTAATAAATCGACGCAGTCTAATATATAGCCTATACTGTAAGCAGTGAACCCAGAAATCTACTGTGAACATTTTATAAAGATCGGTTAAGTACTTTTTATAAGATTTCCCACATGGTAGTAGAAAAAGTTTAAAACCTCTATAGGGCATAACTTCACAACAATTTACCAGTTTACCGCTACCACTTTTGCACAGCTGGGTATGTAATGTTCGGTTCCACCCGAACTTAGACAGCCTTATTTGTTTTTGCTTTTTTTCTAAACTATAAAAAAATCTTGGCCTTTACACAATATTTGTTCGTGTATAGTGATTAAAAAAAAAAACAAAAGGTTGTGCACCAATGATTATTTGCAATTGATTTAAACAAAGAAAGCAAAAAGTCATGCGTTCTTACGATTATTAAAACATTTACATAAAATTAATTAATTAATGACAAACAAACTTGAGCTTTGTTTTAACTAATTTATCTATCCATTTTGTATACCAACAATTCAATTGTACATTTGTAAAGTATAATGACTATAAACGAGCTCAAGGCCAAGAATAAATATTTTTTTTTTTTTTTAATTTGAAATTTATTGTCTTTTTTTTTTTAATAATAATATTTCATTAATAATTAAAAGTTTTTATTAAAATAGAATATGCAAATTTTAGAGACAACCGCCATAGCCGTTAGCTTAATGGTTAGCAGAGCATGCCAAAATTTCTTCAAAATTTTCCTATTCTATTTAATAACAACTTTTAATAATTAGTTAAAAATAAATTAAAAAAAAAACTAATTTAAACAATAATAATTTTCATAAATAAAAAGAAAAATTATTATTCTTGAGCTCGTTTATAGTCTTGGTACTTTAATTTATTTATCGATATTTCGACTTCAATCTGGAGTGATCATCAGGCATCTTCAGCTGTTCTTTATAAGACCCGTAAGATCAAAAAAAAAAAAACAGAGCATATGCCGACGCCCAAAAACCAAAAAAATTAAGTAAATAAACAAAAGTTACTCACCACTTCTGCAATACTTATTAGCATTCCCCTTCAATAAACAAACACTTTTTCTTATTTTTAGTTTATATTTTCTTTTTATTTATGATCAATTGTTTTGGTTTTCTTAAATTTATTTATCTAATAATTTTCGCTCCATTCGTGCTTTCAATTTACGCTAATACTTAGTTATTTATGTTTTCATAAGTAAAAAATGTAATCAATTAAAATTTTTCGCAACTATTAAAGTATATATTTATAACATCTAGTTAAATATTTTTTTTTAGAATTACGGAAAAGAAAACAAGGTTTTATAGACACAACTCAATATATTTTGTTTTTGTGAAAGTAAACATTTGTTGATTTTAATTTAAATTTTTTTGCTTAGCAAAAAACTTAAATGCTTAGAAAAGCTTACTGATTGAAACTTAAATCTAACTTAATTAAATTAAATGTTAAAGGCTTTGTAGTTTAAATAAAAATGGCGCTATTGTACGAATACTTCAAAATGTTTGCTTTAACTTAATGCCAAGAAAATTTAGAAAAACAAACTGCAGCTAGGTACTTTTTATACACGCAAACATACACACATATGTACAAATTTGTTTGAATTGTGTTGATAATTTTTGTGCGCAATGCTACGTATTCTGCAATAAAAAGCACTTATTTTACATGGAAAAACAATTCGTTTTTTTTTGATAAATTTTAATAGCAATAAATATAGAATTTGCATAACTATTCAACAATTTAGTATATGAGTCACTTGCTTTTAGTAATTCTTAATGTTTTTTGTTCTTTGTTTTTGTATGTAGGTAGAAAAATTCATTTAGTTTCAGTTTTCGTGGGCGGGAGAAAGGATTATTTAATTTCTTTACAATTTCTTTTAGTTGGCTGTCAATTTTCATTTATACATATATTTTTAGCATTTACACTACATTTTACATTTCATTTAATTAGCTCATTATTTTTGTAAGAATTTTTTTTTTTTTTTACTATCGAAAATATGCAATCAAAAACTATAAAAAACAAACATTCCTTTTTAACTACTCTATTACATTTTCTTTACACAAATACATTTTTTTTTTAATTTTTCAGCATTTTAGTTTACCGATTTTTGTTTAGAATTCAACATATGTGGCTATTTTTTGTTGGCCTGCTAACCTCTTTTGTTTATACCGTAACACGTATATTGAGTGTGTTTTGTTTGTCTTAGTTATTTGTTTATCATAATACAGTTTTGTTTACATATTTTGTTGCTTTAAGGTATATATGTAAGTTTGCTTGTTTTTATGCATTGTTATATAGTACATAGTATACGCGCAGTTAGTCTTTTTTTTTTTTTTTTTTCTTTCCAAAGTATCTACGGAAATAATTGTTTGTTCAGTATGTAGTATGACACTGTTTACTTATTTTCACAAAAACACACAGAGGATTTATATACATTCTTATATACATTTGCATTACATAAAAAAAAACTAAAAATATGGCGCATTTAAATTCAAAACTGTTTTCTATGTGTACCCACGGGCATAGATGCAATCGAAACTATGAAAAATTTATAATCTGTTTTGCCACAGAGTGGTTGCTGTAGCGCTTATTTACTCTTCGGTTGACATTTCTTATCATGTGGCTTGAACAATTGCTCTCCTGACTTTCTGTTTAGCTTCATTTACCTCTATTTAGATTAAAGATTTTCTTTGGAATATTTTGCATTTGTTTGTAGATGCGCACATACTTTATTTGTTAAATTATAGAAGTTTCATTCAAAAAACCTCAAAATGTGTACAATTTACACGGAAAAAAAATTCAATAGAAAGCTGAAAAGGCTAGAAATATAATTTCAGTAACAGGTAAAAACATTCCAAGTTTAGCCAGCAGGAATTCACTTATTAGCAGCACTTAGACGGCTGGGTGGAATATGACCCTATTTCAAAATATTTTTCAAAAACAGTGCTGCGCAATCCTTATACACTTGTAGCTCTTTTGTTTTGTTTTGCTCTGAAATATAAAAACCAAAATCACAATACTCCCATATGCCCTCACATATAAATACAATTCCTATGAAAGTTTCTGGGTTTCATGTGATAGTGCACAAGAATTTTTGAAAATTTTGAAGCACTCAGAAAAATGCAAATTCACAACTGTTTCCTCAACCCAAGTGTACTGGAGCTTAATTGAATGGAATGAGGTGATGTATGGAACCGTGTTCAGATCATACAAGAAAATAAAAGGATTTCAATTTTGTTTCAAAAATGTGAATTTTTGAATTAAAAAAAAAAAAAATTTGTTAAAAATTTTATGACAAACTTTAATTTTTTCGATTTTGAAAACCAAAAATTCTCTAAAATTAGAAATTAAAAAAAAATTTTTCCAAAGTTTTAGTTTTATATCATTAAGTACCCCCTTTAAAGTGTCATATTTTGTTTTATTAACTACAGTAGTTTTCAAAATATTGAAAAAAAACCCTACGAAACAGGGATAAAAGAAATTTTGAACTAGCATAACGTTTAAAAAAATATTAAATTAAAAATTTTTTTTTCTGTGGCAGAACTTTGTTTTATGATAAAAGAAAACTCTACTCCAAATTTCCAACTATGTGACAATTTGACATGGACAAGCCCTGATACAAATAACAAAATATTTCAAAAACCGTAAAATATGGCGAGAATTTTTAGTATAGTGCATTTTGCCTTTAGATTTTTAAATTTTTACACGAATCATATTTTTACACCATCTTGTTTATGAAAGTTTTTTTGACCATAGGTACCTGTTTTCGATAACTTGCATTTTGTTTACAAATTCTTATTTTAGTTTAGTTTAGAAGAACTACTTATTTACTATATCTATATAACTATTTACACATATATATATATTTGTTGTCTTAAAGTCATACTTACAATAGGTTTTCTATGCATCTTCACTGAATCTTAATTACCAATTTCGCTTGGAAGTCTTCAAATTTTTGTTCAATTTGCCAAATTATTAAAAAAAAATTTTAAAAAACTTTCAAAATTATTTTCTAAGGAGTATCTAACTTTAATAGGTAAAATTAGAACTAAACTAAAATAAATGAACATAAACAAAAAAGAGTCAAACCCGAAAAAAAAAACATTTTTAAATTTTTGTTTAAATTTAGTATTTGTAGTGCATTGGATGAATGTACCAAGCTGTGCATATAAGAAAAGTATGAATAAAAGGAGTATAAAAAACAATAAGAAATATTGGAAGAAGATATAAATAAAAAGCATCTAAAAAAACAGTATGAAATTTTGGAAATTATTAAAAACAATTTAAAAAAAACCATATGAAATTATGGAAAAAGATATTAATAAAAAAAATCTAAAAAAAAAACAAATATGAAATTTTTGGAAAAAGATATTAATAAAAATAAAAAACCTAGAAACAAACCATATTAAATTATGGAAAAAGATATTAATGAAAAGAATCTACAAAAAACTATATGAAATTATGAAAAATGATGATTTAAAAAAAAAAAGAATCTTAAAAAACAATATGAAATTATGGAAAAAGATATCAATAAAAAGAATCTAATAAAACAATATGAAATTTTGGAAAAAGATATTAATAATAGGCATCTAAAAAAAACATATGAAACTATGGAAAATGATTAAAAAAAAAGAATTTTAAAAAACAATATGAAATTTTAGGAAAATATATTAATAAAAAGAATCCAAAAAACAATATGAAATTTTGGAAAAACATATTAATAATAAGAATCTAAAAAAAACATATGAAACTATGGAAAATGATTAAAAAAAAAAGAATCTTAAAAAACAATATGAAATTTTAGAAAAAGATATTAATAAAAAGAATCCAAAAAAACAATATGAAATTTTGGATAAAGATATTAATAAAAATAATCTACAAAAAACTATATGCAACTATGGAAAATGATTTAAAAAAAAAAGCAATCATTAAAAAACAATATGAAATTATGGAAAAAGATAATAATAAAAAGAATCTAAAAAAAGAAATAATAATTTTGGAAAGAGAAAAATAAATAAATAACCAAGCAAGTTTATTATCCTTAGTCAAGGTGTAAAACTTAAATAAAGTGAACAAATATTCGATATTTAAATTTAAATTAAGGAAAAGGTTTAAAATATATATTAAATAAAATAAAATTAAAATAAAGCGTAACAACATCAAAAAAAAAGAAAAACTTAACACTTTTGTCCACTTTTATAAAACTGTGAAAATACAAAAATATGCCTTCTATTACAAAAACTCCATTTTGAAAATCAAAAAATATTTACAAATACAATTAAATCATAATTACATGCGCACTCGTCACAAATAACATTGTTGTGCGATTACCTCTTACTTCTTTAAATTACATTTAATTTACAAAACACCATAGTAGCGGTATTTTCGATTATATAATTCACGCACAAAGTCATACTAAACGATTGTAGTACGCTCCGCGTTGCTCGTACACGTGCTACTCCCCCCAATACAAACAAATTGACATTTAATGTCATCTTTCGGTAATTCTCAGGAGGCCACAGTTTCATAGTTACCACTACCCAATAGCGCTGATGATGAGTTAAGCATTGCTGCGCCACCAATCGTTGTTGTAGCAGCCGACATTGGCGTTGTACCCATACCAACACCCATACCCATGCCACCGCTCAGCGTTAGCGCACCCACACCTACACCACCACCACCACCACTAGCATTGTGCGTGCGCGGTGATGTAAGCAATGTTTGTGTTGCGGCTAAACTAATATTCCCCGATGTCATTGATGAGGTGAGCGTTGATGGTATGCCATTTGCAGCCATTGACGCCACCGCTGCAGCAGCTGCTGCCGCCGATGCGTGATGCGCATGTAACGCGCTTGGATGTGGTAATGTATTACAATGTAAAGCATTGCTGTTGTTGCTCGTAAGACTACCACCACCAGCACAACCCGAATTACTACCCAAGGTACTGCTATTAGTTTGTAAAGAACCATTCGATTGACCGCTCAATAATGGTATGGTGCATGTGGTTGTTGAACCGTAGGGCGATGTAGGTGATGTGCGTGTCTCATAGGCTGGCAGGTATGAACGGCCTGGTATACGTGTATAAATGTTGGGTGGTGTGCGTGTAGAGAGTAATGGTGGTGGTGCCGTGTATACCGGACGTTGTGCTGCAGGCGCACGTTGTGGTGTATTGTAGAGACTGAAGGCGGGATTGGTGGTGAGCGAAAGTTCGCCATACTGCAAAGAGAATTGAAGTTGAAATTATTATTAAGTTTTGTGCGAAAATAAAATAATTTTTTAGTAGCTTATAAAATATTAATTTTGCTAAAACATATTACGTGCTGTACACTTTTTGCTAAAGGGAATATTAAATATTAGTGTGCAGCAGGTCTTCTACACACAAAAGCGCACATGGTCTGACTCCAGCTTATACCGCAAGGCTTTCAACACTTTTCTATTTTCATAGAACCCTTTCATGTGACCATTTCTTGCTTTATTTACTCTAAAGTTATTACAAAATTCTAAAAGCCATGACAACAATCGCCCTTTTTTATTTACTCAAACTTCGGATTTGTATGTGCACATTAGGGTGGCAGAATCTGTTTGTATTACTTGGAAGCACTGTTTAGAGCGACCCAAGTCGATGAAATGGTTTTAGTTATTGCAAAAACTTTGTAATTATATTGGAGCGAATTTGAGAAATCAATTTTTTTGTTAATCTTTTTTGTACAGTTTTTCTTTTCAGCTTTTTTTTCGACTTATCGATTTTATAGATTTTATCATTTAATACGAAATTTTAATCATTTTATCTACGAAACTAGTTAAGACGTCATTAAAACCTATGTATATAATAAAATTATAATTGTACGATTTCTGTACATGACAGATATTCAACAAACATTGACAGAAGGGCTCCTTATTGAACCAATAGAATCCAAAGCAACAGTATTTAGAACTTTTGTCTGTCGATCTGTATGTTTGTTAGCGTATCACTCAAAAACTTCTTATTAGAATGGAATGCAACTTTCACCGTTGTATTACTAGACATCTAACTAAAAGTTTTGAATATCCGCTTTACCGATAACTATACTGGGTTTGGAGTCATCGACCTAACTGTGAACCAGGGTTACCCAAAATATGCTAGTACAATAAGGGTGTTAAAAGAAAGGTGCTAAGGAGGCAGCGCTGTGATTAAGTTCCATATTTCTATTAGTTTCGGAGATATAATGATTAAAATGTAAATCAGTATGTTAAAAGTTCTAAGGCTCAACGAAGCATGACCAAGTTCTCGACTCGAATATAAAACTCTACATAGCATTTTGTGTGAAAGTTTGCAATCTGATCCAGATTATCGGTCTACATATAGCTGGGGAATATCTCTTTGTTACTTTTAAAGCAGCTTCTGGCAGCGCGGAACAACAAAACAGCACTCAGGACTTCCACGGGAAGTTTCCTTATATCACAGGAACACTATCTACACAGTTGGGCAAAAATGCTCGGTGTTATAGAGAATATTGAAACGCTAATCAGGCAACTTAGTTCAACTGTTACAAACCACAGAGCCCGAACACGCACTTGCTGGAAAAAAAATCGCCTCCCAGGAAAGTAAGTTAACATCTCCGTGAGCACTATGATGAAATCCGCAACCACATAATCTCACCATATGATACAAAGGTGCATCGACAGGCCCTTCAAAAACATTCACACAGAGTCGGTAAACACCTTTGCCAGCTCTTGCATAGTGAATGTAGCCATTCAAGCACAATCTTCACTTGTTGCCGAAGAGGAACGCAAACTGCTAAGGGATACAGGACTCCCACTGGCTGAACTTCGATCTGGATACTGTAACAGCTTAAACTATTACCTAACCAGGCTGAACCCTGAGATGCCAAATGTTTGCCTGGCATTCGATGTGTCGCTCCGTAACGCCAACGATTTGTTCATCTACTCAACAGAGCAGACCCTTATAACACCAATCTCACTCTAGTCCAAACCTATTGAAGGTTCCTAGCACTTCCGTTTGTAGATTTTTATGACAATGCTGGGTAAGCAATGTAACGACTGGGCAGGGCGAAGCGTCGCAACAACAACAACAACAACAACAACAGCAACATTACCCGAATATGGAAGCAGCAAAAGAAGAAACTCTCAAGAACTACTTCCGCTTGACGTTAGTTATAGTTATGAATAGAAGACTGAAGTTCTTTATAGAAAGCTAAAGTGGACCAAAACTGTAACGCCCTAATAAACCTAGATTCACGCATACTACTTTCTCATAAGGCACAACTTTTGCTACATTCATACAACAACAAAATACTTATACGCCCTGTTGGTCACTTTTCTTTAACTTTCATAAATACATTTGTTTGCATTAACTGCAATTCCCTTAGGACAAGTAATAGTGAGTCAGTAAAGGCAGCACCGAATATTAGCTTTGTTGTTTAGTTGAAACGCAAAACTTGTATACTTTCATTTGCACATACATACACACAAACATACATACTAACAACCGATGTGACATTATTAGTGTTAAATTATGCAAAGCGACCACAACATAACATACATATTTTATGTACCTTATAATCACGTATGTACTTGCACATAGAACCATACATACATACATACGTTCATATTTTATATATGAGTTTTTAGCTTTTCTGTTTGTGTCTTTTGGTTTTCTTTCAGGCGTTTTTTATTCAATATTAACTTCCATTTTGACTTAACAACCCAAATTCACACACACGTGACATGCGAACTCAAGTGCGCCAATAAACCTAATTTGCTGTGGGGCAGTTGGCCATGGCACTATTATATTAAAAGAACATATGTAATAATTTAGTAAGCTCTGGGGAAGAATTGGATATCAATTACGCTAAATGTAGTACATGTTGTCATCACAATTGAAACAAATGTTTATGAGTTGTGAAATAAACAGGAAATCATTTATATAAGGGGGGGAAAATATGACCAAGCTTTAGCGAAATGAATTGAAAGTACTTAAGAGACAAGCTGGTTTGATTAAAACTTTGATTTGGCGTCATTGGCTTGTTAATGTATACAAACTAGAAATTGCACAGATGAGGTCATAGCTTTTCGGCGTTCAAAAATTAAGTGATGGTGAGTTATATATGTTTTACGCACACATAGTATATTACTTCATTCGGCATAAACGAATCGAGATATATATTTATTAATATATACCAAAACGTTCAGAATGATAAGTAAAATATCCGGGCAAGTAGTTAATAGAATTTTTTGTGGCGTTATGTTGGTACTCATGTCTCTCACTTATGCCGACAAGCTCGGCCATTTTGAATGTTCAGTTAATTGTTGACAGCTGCTTTGCTTGCACGTGTTTTGGATCGTCTTCGATTTTTACGCGAAATTCGTACCAAAATTGCTCAATTGTGACCAAAAACAGCATCGCATGAACATTGCTAATGAGATGTTAAACTCTGTCCGCGACGACCCAAATTTGCTCCAGAGGGTCATAACTGGTGACGAATCGTGGGTTTATAGTTATGACGTGGAAACCAAAGCTCAATCATCTCAATGGAAGCTGCCGCACGAACCAAGACCGAAAAAAGCGCGCCAAGTTCGGTCGAATGTGAAAGTTTTGCTGACAGTTTTCTTCGATTGCAGGGGCGTGGTGCATCATGAGTTCTTGCCACAGGGAAGAACGGTCAATAAGGAATATTACCTGCAAGTTATGCGCAATTTGCGCGAAGCAATCCGCCAGAAACGCCCGGATTTGTGGAAGAACAAAAATTGGCTTTTGCACCACGATAACGCCCCTGCTCACGCATCGTTGCTTGTGCGCGACTTTTTGGCCAAAAACAACTCACTAATGATGCCGCAGCCACCGTATTCCCCAGATCTGGCCCCCTGTGACTTTTTCTTGTTCCCTAAACTGAAGAGGCCCATGAAAGGACGACGTTACGCTTCTCTTGACGAGAGAAAGACGGCATCGAAGGAGGAGCTGAACAAGATACAAAAAAATGATTTTTTAAAGTGCTTCGAAGATTGGAAAAACCGTTGGCACAAGTGTATAATATCTCATGGGGATTACTTTGAAGGGGACAAAATAGATATTCATGAATAAATAAATAATTTTTGAAAAAACACAAAATTCGCGATACTTGTTGAACACACCTCGTATACTGAAATGATCAGGAGGATGAGCTGAGTCGATTTAGCCATGTCCGTCTCTCGATACGTCTATCTATCTGTCCGTCTGTCTATTTGAATGCAAATACGAGCTGAAAGTATTAAAATAGCCCTGCGTAAATTGAGATGCCAAAATAGATCACTACTAGGTATATAATGTTTCACCCGAACTTAGACTTCCTTACTTGTTAATTTTGGCTTTATAAGTATTAATGTCAAATCGACTGGGGAAATACAGCTATAATACCCGCCTCGACCATTGATTTAAGATATTTTTGACATATATTTTCTGTTTTATTTTATTCAACAAACTAGTTAGTTACGTTTAACTATCGTACATATCGAACAATGTACACCATGGCGTATGAGTGACACTTGTATGTGCACAGCACAATTGCGTTAATGGTTCGGTAAGTCCGAATGCTTAAAAGCCTGCTTTTGGCTCCATTTTAAGCTAAAAAACATAAAGAAACCAGAAACAATTGGATGCACAAGTTCGAATTGTTTATTTTATAATATATTTCATTCCATATAACATATTTCAACCAGCTAAATATAGCTAAAGATAGCTAAAATAACAAAATGATTTTTTTTTTGGAAACTTGAAATTTCTTTTGTACTTGTCGCTTGTTTATTTTGTTGTTGTTTTAATTCTCAAATTCTGCTAGCAGAACAATTTTATCTATTATTGAGAGGATCATTAAGAACTTTGGTTGAGAACTTGAATCACTAAAACACTTGTCACTCTCTACTTCAGCCTTTGATATACTGTTCTCGAAAAATGTATTCTTAAAAAGAAAAAAATGACATGCCCATTATTGCCGCCTTGAAAATGCAATGGTATAGAGTGTTATTAGGTCTCAACCACATTATTTTATAGCATTCAATATGACTAAGTAGGCGTCAGCTTTAAATGAGGTTTTTATGCATTTCTAATACAACCTTGAATGTGTTACGTTTCTAAGGACATACATACACGCTTAACCTATAACATTTTAGTCTTAAATTTATTCGTTTCCTAACACTGTGCATGAGTTGGCACTCGCACTTCAAAAGCAACCACAAATTTATAAGTATTTTATCCATATGTTCTCTTGTAACATACAAGTTGTATGTATGTGTGCTTGCAAATATGGCGACAATGCTTTTTAAACAAATTTAATTCTTTTCATTGACACTTTTATTAGTTTGTTTTGTAAATATTTCATTTTGATAAATAAATTTATTAACTTTCAAATGCGACATGCAATATTTTCCATACGCGCACATGGCATATGTAGCCTTCATGTTTTCACTTTGCTCAATTTTTTTGATTTTGGGTGGTATTATTTTTTTCTTCTTCGAATAACTTCGTATTTGCAAATATTTTATCGGTGTTCATTCCTGGCATGCAATATTACTCAATTTCTTTGTTTGTCTACAATTTGGTTGTTGTTTTTGGTTACTTGCGTGCTTGTCGCTTGTAACACTAAATTTTTTTCATGAAGCTGTTCAATGTTTTTCGCCTGCGACACCTGTCAATTTGCTGTGCAAAGCATATAGACATATGTCTATATAAATTGTATCTATGTACATAAAGGGTGTTTTTTTTAGGGGTATAGAACTTCGAATTGAAATAAAACACAAGAAAATCGTCTTAAGGTCCATCAATTTGGTTTTGTTGGAAGGATAATTTTATGCCATTAATGTTTAAATATGAATTTGGGCATGTGGCCGCCGCGGCTGGCTCGAATAAAGCCAATTCTACAGGTCCAATTTTCAACCACTTTTTCGAGCATATGGGGCCGTATGTCGGCAATAACGCCACGAATGTTGGCCAATTCCCCTAACGTTTCTGGTTTGTTGGTGTAGACGAGCGACTTCACATATCCTCAAAGAAAATAATCCAATGGTGTCAAATCACACGACCTTGGTGGCCAATTGACAGGTCCATTCCGCGAAATTATGCGCTCATCGAATGTTTCCTTCAATAAATCGATTGTGACGTGCGCTGTGTGGCATGTAGCGCCGTCTTGTTGGAACCACAACTCATCCACATTCATGCCATCCAATTCGGGAACAAAATAGTCGGTTATCATGGCTCTATACCGGTCTCCATTAACGGTAGCTGCCTCTCCAGCATTATTGCGGAAGAAGTATGGCCCAATGACTCCACCAGCCCATAGAGCACACCAAACAGTCAGTTTTTGTGGATGTAATGGCGTTTCAAGGGTCTCATGTGAATTCTCTTCACTCCAACTGCGGCAATTTTGCTTGTTGACGTGGCCATTCAACCAAAAATGAGCCTCATCACTGAACAAAATTTTGCGATGAAAATCAGCATCGAAATCAATCTCATTTTCGGCCCATACACCAAAATCACGACGCATTGCATGGTCTCGAGGCTTTAATTCTTGCACAAGCTGGATCTTGTAAGGTCGCAAGCCAAGATCTTTGCGCAAAATCTTCCATAAAGTTGATGGACAAAGCTCCAATTGCTGTGCACGGTGGCGAATCGATTCATTCGGGTCCTCTTCAACACTTTGCTCTACAGCGGCAATTGTTTCTTCGGTGCGCACTGTTCGACGTCTCTGCGGATGCGTATTATCACATAGAGTAAACGTAGTGCGAAAACGATCCATGGTTAACCGAATTAATTGCTCTGATGGACGATTATGTCGACCATAAAATGGACGGAGCTCACGGTAAACTTCGCGAACTGAACCATTATTTTCGAAATAAATTTGCACGATTTGCAAGCGTTGTTCTTTTGTCAACCTGTTCATGATGAAATGGCACACCAAACTGAACATAAATGACATTAGAGTTGCCAGATTTGACCACAAAATGGCAGTTTTATCTCTATTCGAAAAACAAACCTGTAAAAAAAACACCCTGTATAAACTGTTACACTTTTTTCAAGCTGAAGTGCTTGTACCAGTATGATATCTCCTGAATTTCTTCATATTCGGCATTTGCTGGTACACCTTTTGTCTAACTTTTTTATGTTTAGTTCAGCTCATGTTGTTGGTGTTTTCTTTGTATTTCCACCCCGTTGTGACACTTTTATTTGTTACATTTCTTTTCACATTGTTTGATGAAGTTTTTTGGCACATTTTGTTTTTTTTTATCAAAGTTTCATCGGAGTCTAATAAATTGCTATGCGCTTACACATTAGCGCCCTCTAAGAATTTATGCATATGGCTAGTAGAGTGGTTTGAAAAAAAAAATTTTTTTTCGCTTACATTTTGTTATTTATAAAAAGAGAAAATCAAAATAAAAAAATTTTTGACTTAACATGTTATGGACCACCGTCGATCGATTTTAATATAAATAAATATTCTAGTTATTTAGTTTGAAAGAGAACAGAAACATTTTTTAAAGCTGTTCTCAAATTCGTAGGAGATGACAGCCCTCAAGTAAATATTTAGTCAGAAGTTAAACAAAAATTGTATATTATTTTAATTTTTTTAAATTTTGTTTTGTTTTATTTATTATTTTTTTTTACGTTCCTTTTCTTTTAAAGGGAACTAGAAAATCATGTATGAAATATTACGCTGGTCTACAGTGGTTTTTTTGCCCTAGACTTCTAGTCTTAAATGTACATCTGGGATTGTAACTGTTATGAGTTTTGTTATATAACTCTTTATTTGATCACGGGTTTCAGATTTTTTTTAATAAAAATCAATAACAATAAGTTTTACATTTTTGATTAAGGATAATAATAATTGTTTAAAATTTTTTTTTTGATCGAAAATAAAACGATATTTTATCATTCAAGAATAAAATTTAAGTTTTGTTTTTGAAATTTTTTCGCTAGTATGGTCATTGAGCTTTAAACGAATTTATTATATATTATTTATGTAGGCTTTGTTCAAATTTTATTCATTCATTGCAGATATCTGTTAATGAGAAGCCTTTGATTTTTTCATTAATAGTATAAAAATAATCATTATTGGGTCCATATTCCAAGTCATGCAAATCGTGAAACAGTCAATGACTTAGTAGGCTTTGCTCTAGTTTATAAGATATGAGCCATTAAAAATTCTTACGTCATGAGAAGAGAATTTGAAAAATTAAATCAGGACATAAAAACAATGTAAAACAGGTTCCAAGGCAGATATGATACTCATATGATGACTTATTGTTGCTGGGTTGTGCTGATTGCCAGGACAACCTCTAAAAAAAAAATTAAAAAAAATTTAAAAAAATTAAAATAAATTTCTTGTTTGATGAATTATTGATGAATATTGAAATAATTCTTTTTGTCGCGGTTCATAGAAATTGTTTAAATCGAATATCCGCATATATAAGAAAGTTTTATGTCATTGTTAGAAATAACAAGGGGCCGTATTAAAAAAATATAACATATAACAAATTATTCGAGAAAATCGGTATTGAAAGGGCAATTTTTTTGTAAAAAAATATATATTTTGAACTCATTTTAACAATTTCAACTACATTAAAATCGTGATAATAGAGTAAACAGAAAAAAGGTCATGCCTTAACCGAAGGAAAAGGCGTTTTTGACCTCTATCTTATAAACCAGAGCTGTCAGCTAAAATATAACTAACAGAAATATGTTCAACTATAGACTACAACCGACTACAGTGAAAACAAAAATTTTGTTTGTAGCACAGTGTTGTTTATTCATTTCGAAATCAATTTTCAAATCAAATTTTTTTTCTCTTTTTATCTATACAAAAAACCACAGTATACAGTAGACCAGACACTGACGTCTATGCTTATTGAAAAATTAATACATACAAAATATGTATGTATTGGTGGTTTAAGTCATTAACCCATTTGGGCCGGCCGGTACAAAGGTAATGCTATGGTATGAATTTTAAAATAAAAATCCGTATTAATAGACTGTTTCAAGGTAGTTATTGGATTGTGCCTCTCATCAGGTATTCGTATATCTGGCTTCTCCGGAATTTTCGAATACATGTTGTATTCGAGTACATAAGTACATAAGTACATATATGAGTCTAGGGAAATGCAACAGAGAACAAATAAATAAGTAGATACTGACAATTGGTTTCGATACTTTTCTGTGGTTAGGAAAATAAACCGTTTTGTCACATTAACCGGCCAGTCGTATTCGGGGGCGGAACTCTGCCTTTTAAATATAAACGGATGTTTAAGCTTTGCTTTTGACTCCTGTTTTGAATGCATTTCTTGAATGTGGGAAATAAACTTAAGCCACTGGCAAATCAAAAAAAAGGTTTCCCCAACGAATGCATACCTTAAAAAGTAAACTTTATTGTCACCTGAAGCATCTTGTTCCTACGTATATATATTTTCAAGCAATCCCTAAATTTTATGGAAAGTTATTCAAAGCGTCACACATGTGTCATCTTGGTAATGCCACACATGCGAATTCCGAATGGTATTTCAAATATTCGCCTTTCAGTACACCAATAACAGACTCAGAGCACTTAGCATTCTTATACAAGAAACATGTATTATTTGGAATTTTATCTTTTTGTATACTATTTATAACATTCACCAATAGTTCATAAAAATTTATTTATTTTGGGTTAAGGAAAATGACGCTTTTTAGACAGAAATTAAACAAATTTGTTAAATAAAAATTTTTACATTCTTTTGTCTTGCTTATCTGGTCTACTGTACAAAATATAAACTATAGCCCCATGTTTAGTGTATTTTTTTTCTCAACTGGTATAGGTGTATATAATAAGTTCTCATCAACGGCTTTGCTCTGCTTTTTTCTTCATTTCCACGCCAATTTATGTTAAACACTCCAGCGCACACATTCTTCAGTTTTCTAGTTTATTTGTGTGCAATTGAAAGTTGACAAAATTGGCTATGTTTGTTGATAAGGAAGTAGCTGTGACAGTTTACATACAAATATGATTTTATTCAAAATATTTAAGCAAACTAAATATGACTGCAATGAAATGTTTCTATCAAATTTAAAATGTGACGCTGCTGTTGATAAAAAAAAAACGTTAGGATATTTTGTTGCTGTTGTTGTAAAAAATAAAAAAAAAAAATTAAGTTGTTACCCAACAAGCATTTCTGTAAATGTTTTTAAAAATAATTTAAAGTAAACTTGCTACAGTTTTTTTCTTTTCAACTTAAAATATTTATAATTCTTTTCAGAAAAGATTTTACTTGAGAATGACGGCACAAAGCAAAATGCATGACTGCATCTTAACCACCTCCGAAATCTGATAATAATTGGTTTAAGTTCCAGCATTCAATGTATGATTAGAACTTTTTTATTTATTTTATTGCAACAGCTAAATAATATGAAAAATATCATTTGAATAAAGTTTCAGAAAAAACATTTACAAAAAGCTTTTTTTGAAAATTGTTTATAGGCTTACATAAATAAGTTTTTAATCAACGTGACGTTTTAATTACAAAACGCTTTTTTTTAAACGTTTTATAAACGGAAAATGGGAATTTTGTAAGTTTAATATTTATATCAGAAAGGTTCTTGAAGAACTATTTTAAGTTTACTTTGGTTGTTGGGTATCTTTTTATGTTCACATATACATTGAAAAAGAGGCAACTCGAGTTCGGTTATCTATTTTATGGATTGCTCTCAACATCGCACGCCTTGGCGCATGAGCAACATTTGCATGTGAGCTATGCGCCGTTTGCCGTAGTACATTTTAACATAGCAATTGTTTCCTCGAATTTTTTTCAACATACAAACATGCTTTCTCTTACAAAATACTTCTAGCTAGCGTTATACATACTCATATTAACACATAAATAAGTATGTACATTTAAACAATAGAAATTGTGGTAGCGTCACATCTAATGCTGTCACGTGCACTGCAAAAATATATATTCCGAATCGAATATCAAAATATCTGTGACACAAAATCAGTTGACTGTGTGAGCACCTGCTCATTTCAGCTGTTTATGCTTATGTTTCTTGTACTTGTAAGTTTATTTATATTTTACTTCTGTACGTTTTCGATTTCATTGGGAATTTGTGCTTGGCGCAAGAGTCGAAATAAAATCTTTGTCACGTTCTATTGATACTCATAAAGGTAAGATGCAAACATGCAGATATACGTACCCATATTAGTGTTAGTATAAGGTGGCGCAAAAGTAATCCTCCTATCAGAAAATGCTATAAATTTTGCGATTGGCCCCTAAAGTCAGTTCTGTTTTGACATTTGTGTAGTAAACACATGCGAAATACACGTTAAGAAACAATGTTACGCTACACTGCTTCAGAACGCGGAATATTGCTGACTATTTATTTGACCAATAATCGGTCGGTGAAAACCGGTTACTGTGAATGGTGAGCGCTACAGAGCAATGATCAACGAGTTCTTTTTGCCGCAACTTGATGAATTGGGATTGGAAAACATGTGGTTCCAACAAGACGGTGCAACAGCACACACTGCACGTGCCACAACCGATATGCTGAACATCGGAAGCTTACTTTTGCGCCACCTTGTATATGTACCTCTAGTCGTCTATCAGAATAGCTTTAAGTGTTTATATTTTTGGGGCGCCTAAGCCAAAAAAGTTATATCTGTTTCATCGTTACATTGTTTGTGTGAGCGCTGCGTATCACAGCTATTTTGTATAGGTAGCAAATATCAGCGAACAGAAGTCAGATGTCAAATGCTTTACTGTGAAAGTAGAAGTCACCTTTCTGCGTTGTACGTGCAGTGGTTATTTACGCGAGAAAAATAACTTTTTTGCGAAATGTTTTAGATTTGATTTTTGCTATGGATATGTTTAACGAATTCTTAATACTTAATTCCAATAATATAATTTCTTTAGACACAAACACAGGTTATCAGGTCTAAAAAAAAATTTTGAAATTTCTAAATTTAGAAAATTTTCGATGTTTCAAAATCGAAAATTTCAAAGTTCGCCATTAAATTTTGAACTAAAATGTTTTTGTTATACCTCTGATGTATCTAAAGATCTTCTATAATCTTAGGAATTTTGTTTATTGTTTTTTGAAAAATATGAATTTTTTAATTTTTTCCAAATTTTTTTTTTTTAATTTTTTTAACTTTAAAGTCGAGCCCAATTAGTTAAAGAAAAAATTACTAAATTTTGATGAAGAAGAGTTTCTTTTTTTCATAAAACATAGTTCTGGCAAAGAACAAAAATTTCAAAATTTTTGTTTTTAAAAGTTATGCCAAGTTCAATAAATCTTGGCACTTAAAAAAAAAAAAATATTTTCAAAATAAAGTTTCGAAATTTATAAATTTTTAAAACTCTCGATTTTTCAAAATCAAAAAAATTAAAGCTCGCCATTAAATTTTATGCTCAAATTTTTTTGATACATCTAAATACATTCTAAAATTTTCGGAAGGGCGTTTTTTTTTTCAAAAATATGAATTTTTGAATTTATTCCAAAATTACTCAACTTTGATGAAGAAGGTTTCCCGTTAATCAGAAAACAAAGTGCTGCCTTTTTTTCTGCATTGTAAAATTTTATTTTTCAATATTTCGAAAACTACTGGAGCTAAAAATATTAGCCTCATTACTTTTAAAGGAGCTCTTTAAAGGCATTAAAAAATATATTTTGAAAAGTTTTAAAATTTCTATGCACAAAAAATAAAGTGCGGCATTAAATTTTGGACTCAAATTTGTTTGTGTTCTACCTCTGATGTATCTAAACTGAAACTGAAACATTTGTAATTGTGTTAATAGTTTTTTCAAAAATATTAATTTTTGAATTTTTTCCAAAAAAATTTTAACTTTTTAAAAATTAAAAGTTTTTTTTTTTCAAAATTTTACTTTTTTCTGTTTTGTAGAGTTAATTTTTTCAGTATTTCGAAAACTACTGGAGTTAAAAAAATAAACTTTCGAACTTTCAAAGCAGGTGCATAGAGATATAAAAAAAATATTTTGGAAAAAAAGTTTTGAAATTTTGAAATTTAGAAAATTTTCGATTTTTCAATATCGAAAAAATCAAAGTACTCCATTCAATTTTGGACTCTAGATTTTTTTTGGCATACCTCTGATATATCTAAAGATATCCTGAAACGTTCAGATTTGTGTTTTTTGTTTTTTCAAAAATATGTATTTTCAGTACACTGGAACTATAATTCAGTTGTCAACGAAATTCCATATATAAAGAAGTAAAACACCGAACTAAAACTGAACTGAGAATATCTACTTAATTCATACTAAATTCTCGTGACTCATCGGTTTTTAGCATTATTGAAATATAATAGCATATTAAAGGCCCTTATATTTTAATTACTGCAGAGAATGCTTAAATGTTTTACATCATATTTTGTAGCAAACAGTAATAAATCCCTCTACTCTCACTACTAACTAATATCCATTTTGTTTATCTAACTATCGCTAATTAGCTAATAATCTCTGTTTAATTGAGATTTTCCAAGCATTATTGTTTACAAAAGAAATTGCTTGGATGTGCTAGAATATCCTTGTAAAATAAAATCAACCCTTTTTTTTTACAATCACAACCCCAAAATATTCAAAATCCTATAATTATTAACAAACAAAGCAATATGCAAATTGGTTTGGCTTAAAACTTTGTATCAAAAAGGACGTTTACATACAAAATAAAGACAACACTGCGTAATTGCGCTCATCAACATCATCTTCGGTTAGGAAATCAGTTGCTATACACAATTTGTTAAATTGGCTCAGATGCAAGTTGAGATTAATTTAATGGTAATCTAGTAGAGGCAAAGCATGGGCGTTTGTTAAGAGTCAATTATCACAATATCATTGGATGCATTGTGATTCGTATGAGTAAGTGGAGTAAGAGAAACTTTTGCTTGCATAGTAATAAACCACTTCATATGATTAGAAATTTGCATATTCCCATACTTATATATATGTATGTACGCTTGTATATAATAAGGTTTTCTATGCTTGCTACAAAGAAACGCAATTATAGCACTTTAATTAGGTAAGCTTGAGCTCAACGTTATGAGAAATATTTTGCTACTTAAATTGCGAGATATGGTTTTCTTGCTGAACGTTACCACATATAAATATGTAGTGAAATATGTAAGCTTGTGCCTCTCAATGTAAGTAAACAAAGCAAAATTCGCCAAAGTATGTCACATTTTGTATTATGAATGGTTCGTTAAGGGTTTGACATAAAATATCTGGTATGGAAGCGACAATAGGCGTTGGCACACTGTGTGAAGGGTATTGTCTACAATATTGAAAGATGGCAAATTAGTGGGCAAATATGTTGAGTTCATATAAGTACGCGCCAAAGAATTCACGCCTTAAACAAAGCTTATTTCATTTGAACAAAATGTTTATAACATGAGCCCACCAGCTTGCTGTACTGCATGCGGGTTTATAAGAAGCAAACTAACATATGGATAAAAGTAACAGGGCATGGGGAGGACATGTGAAGCTCTAAATACATTATTAAGTATGAGTGAGCTTTACTAGTATAACCAACAATTTTATGTATTTCTTATTATCGCTACCGCCATTCTTTTTCGGGTACGCAAAAGCTTATGTGCCTACTTAGAAACATAACTATTATTTATCAAGTATATGCAAATGATTTATTTACATATAAGTTTGTACTTTTGCATATATATTTACTAACAGGCAATCATAAATAGCACGGCATACGAAATAAAGCCCAATTACTTCAGGCTGAGATTAGCAAACAAAATTGTTGAGGGTGTTACAGTGCTATATTAATTCTTAATTTATAGGCATGAAACTAGGCGTCGTTTTGGAAATTCTTATTAATGATAAAGTGCTTACGCATGTGGCATGCCACTTTTGCAACCAATTGATTTGTGCACTTTGAATTTTTCACATGTTTTGTTTCAGTTTTGGTGTATTTGTTAAAATCACATTGGACAATGTTGTTGTTGTTTGTAACGACACAAACACTACCCGAAGGTATTGAGAGTACTCGGTCGGAACCCGGTACGGTACCCGGTAGAAAAAAGAGGATGGGTTTTGAAAGCTGAGAGGCATCATATCAGTAGACCAACCATCGAGTTGCACGTCATTCCACCTTTGTGCATTTTAGTCGCCTAATACGACCGGTATGCCTACCTCGGGCAAATTCTAAACCCTAAAACCGCAGGGTTCACATTGGACAAGTTTGATTTTCAGTTGAAATTTTTTTTCAATTTAAAATGTTAAATGTCTGCACCATCTGCCAGCCCTTTCTTCCTGCCCCCTACACCTCTGCTCCTTCTCGTTACTACTATTGCATCTCTTCTCCTTTTCCGTAAAAATGTTTTTTGATTTTTGCTCCATTAACCATAATATGATCTCCCCCTCCCCTATGCCTCCCCCCTACACCTCTGCTCCTGCTCGTTACTACTACATCTTCTCTCATTTCCCGTAAACAAAATTTGATTTTCACTCTCTCTTTTTTACCATACCAACGATATCTCTCTCAGCGCATTAGTCTCTCATTACTTCGCTCTATTTGTCTCTGCCAGTTTACTGTTCTATTTATCCTTTTAATTTCTCTATTTTATTCTCTCCCTGCATGATTCTCTTACCCCACATAATTCTCCCTCGCGATCTCTCAGCACCCCTCTTTTCTACCACACTCCTGCCCATTTCGCTTTCCATTTACGTTGTCTCCTGCCCTTAATATCAACTCTCCATATTATGCTCTCTCGTTTCGTTATGTTTCTTACTTGCAATCATATTGATTTTCGGAGAGCTGTCTGTTTTTTTTGCCAATATAAAATTAATTAAAAATTTAGGTAGACTGCTTTTGCACCTCACAATACTGTATATCCACCCTGTCATAAGATAGCTTCAAGCTAGTCAAGTGCATACTTCCGGCGCTGTCTTATTTAGTCAATATGCTACGTCAATGACAAACAAAACAATACCAGCAAGTATCTGCATACAAAACGAAACACAACACCAACAACAAAAACATAAATGCAAACTTGCCTCAATACATATCCAATTGTGCTTTTAACGCATAGACTTTATAAGGGTATGCCGGCGCCCACAGCTCACTTCCGTGTTGACACGTTTTCGTGCCACTAAATTCATAGCACTTCAAATTAAGTGCTATTATGTAACAAGAAAACAACAATAGCAAAAATGCCAAACGTTTACAAAGACGATGCAGGCAATAAATGAAGTTATAATGGCGCGCTATCTTGGTGCTCTGAAGCATCATACTTTTTAGCATGAGGTTGAGCTTTTTTGCCTACATTCCAACAAAAACTCTCATACGCATACACACAACCATATTCAGTTCAAATGAAAATCGCTTTGTTGTTGCATCTACATAGTATGCGAATATGTGAGTAGAGAAATATTTTTTATAACCACTTCGACACTGTTATTAATAATTGGCATTATCTCGAGAATATAAGAAAAAATTAAGAGGTCAGACGAGGACTACACAGAGAGTACATAAAACAAACAAACAAGAAAGAAGGTATTGAAAAATGCCAAAAGATAAACAAATAAGTGGAACGTAAAAAAATGCCACAAATAAGATATTGTTGACGATGACATAAGTGATAAAGGCTGATGAAATGTGATAAAAAATTAAAACTTTTTATTAAAGAAATTATGTCAACGACGTTGGCGGCAAATGAACTGACCCCAATAAAGTTTTAAAAAGGATATGTAAGCTGGACTACATAGATGCTTGATATTGAGAACGTCAGAGCTTTCGAACTATCATAATAACTGTGTGAGCACTGATGAGTTGTTGTTGTCGTTAATGGCAACGGCAGACATTTTTAGCCAAGTCACGGTATGTCAAGTATACTTGATTTATTGACATAGTAATAATCTCTCTCTCTAAAGTAGAAATTGTTATAGACAACAATAATGTGAGAAATACAATTTTTTCTGCTTAAAAAAATGTTGGATTAGTAACCAACAAAGAAATCAGCAAACAGAAAAAAGTTTAAAATTTTTGAAAAAAAAGTTATAATTTGCATTTTATCTAAAAAAAAAAGTATTATATGTGAATAATTCCATTTCTAAAATGTTTTTGTGCCTAAAAAAATGTTGGATTTGAAAGCAACAAAGAAATCAGCAAGCAGAAAAAAATTTTAAATTTAAAAAAAAAAAAAAAATAATATTAATTTGCTTTTTACTTATATTCATAAGTCTAAGTGATTACAAAAAAAAAATAGTTTATATGTGTGTAATTACATTTTTAAAATGGGTTTTTTTTTCGTACTTAAAACAGAAGTTATTTCATTAATAACTTAGGAAAATAATAATTTTTTTTTAAAGGCGTTTTGAGTTTTTTAACGAATTTTTGGAATTGTTGAAAACCTTTTTAAATGTAATTTTTATATATGTAATAAGTACATTAATGAGTTTTTATGTGCTTGTGAAAAAAACATGTGTTTAGCAGGCCGATAAATTTAAATGTTAAGTTTGAAATCCGAGATCGAATAATGAGCAAATAAATGGGAAACCTTCTATAGTGGATTTTTACGCCCACAGTATGTTGGAAATATTCTAGAAAGGCGTATTTTTTTAAATTTTGGCAACAGATTCAAGAAAAAAAATTAAGAAAGTTCTTACTAATAAATCACATATGGGTCGTTCCATGTCAAACTCTCACATAGTTGTAATCGACCACTTCCCATTTGAATCAAATTTGTTAGAGAGTTTCCTTTTATAAACAACGAAGAATAAACATTTACAATTTTTTTTCAAAAGTTTGGAAATTCAAAATCGATTCAAATAAGAAAAAACTTTTTCGCTTTCAAAGTGGGTACTTAGAGGTATAAAAACTAAAATATTTTGAAACAAAAATTTTAAAACTTCTTATTTTAGAAAATTTTCGATTTTGCAAAATAAAAAAAAAATTTAAGCTTGCCATAAAATTTTGGATTAAAATTTTGTTGTATTATACCCTTCACATATCTAAAGATATTCCGAAAATTTCAGTGTTTTTTTTTGTATTTTCAGAAATATTAATATTAGATAAAACAATGTTGTTGGAAAAGTTCTAAAATTAATATTTTTGAAGAACAATCTTCTGAAATTTTCAGGATTTCTTTAGCTATGTCAGAGATATAATAAAAAGAAATTTTAGTCTAAAACTCAATGGCGAACTTAAATTTTTTTTTTAAATTAGATATATATTTTTTTTTTTGAAAATAGTTTTTTTTATCCTTCAAAGTGCCCCCTTTGAAAGTGCGAAAGCTAATTTTTTAACTACAGTAGCTTACGAAATATTGCAATAATAAACTTTGCAAAACAGAAAAAAGGGAAAAAAGTGAAAAATATTAATTTTTTTTCTTTAGCAGAACATCGTTTTATTATAAACTGAAAATCCTTACCAAATTTAATTCATGTGATAACGATGTAGGCTGACGGATCACTCTTAGCCAATTCATCCGCTCTACAGTTGGCTTCAATATATTTGTGACTTAGTACCCAAAAGGATTATTTATTCACACAATATTACTTATTACGAAGTTTGAGCATCGAGTTAAACAATTTTGGGTGAGAAAATATTTATCCAAAAAAAATCTAATCAAAATCAAATCTTTGCAAAACTTTTAGCATCACCATGAGCTTAGAGCATCTTAATATAAAATTAATATTTTACAGATTTGTAAGCAATTAAAAGTATTTAATTAGCAGAATTTGTTCAACCCTTTAAAAGAAAGCTTTCTTAAGCGGTTTTTGTAAAAAGTCCGCTAACTTTTTATTTATGAGGAAAGGAGAAATATGAAGCATGTAGTAATACTTAAACTTTTCCTTGACTTTCCCAGCTATCATTTACTAATTAAGTGTTCATCAAAAAGCAATTATAAATGACTTTTTCTGTTGACGGACAGAGCTTGTATACATTTGCAATTATATATCTATATAAGTGCAGTCAACTTTCCGTCTGAGGTACATTATACATTTATAAATGAGTATCATATTTGTTCGGCTGAGTAGCCCTTGACAAACTTTTGCTTAAGTTTTATGTATCTAAAATTTTTTTTAGCTCAGTTTTGAGATTGTATTACAGCATTACGAGTGTACAACAAATATTTAAACAAATTTTAAGGCGTTCGAGCATAGGCTGAAAGTATGGTCGAAAATTTACTTTCTTAAAGAGAAAATACTAATATTTACTTGGTATGTGAGAGATGTTCAGTGTTAAAGTGCATAATGGGGTATTTTGAAAAAACGTGTCTCGAAATCGAATATCTATTTCTGCAACGGGATGGAATAGAGGTAGTAAGCAGAAAAAAGTTCAAAGCTCAAATGTTTAAAAATCGATTAAAATTGCGAGCTTTGCTAAACATTTCAAAACCGAGCATTTAAAAACGCTTTTCAGAAATCTTTAAGTAAAAATGAATGTGTGTCTGTGTGTCTTTTACAGGCGTCCAAAGTAGTCAACCAAAACTTGCACCGTGGGTTCGGGTGTTGGGTGGGGACGACACAGGCCATGTAAAGTTTTTAGATAAGCCCCCAGACTATTTAAAGTAGCAATTCGACATAGCTGGGAATTAATTTGGTTCAAGTTAATGATATTTTATATAAAGATAAGGGTTCTATATATCAAAAAAAAAACTTGAAAGCGGTACCAGGATCAAATAAAAGTTTGAATAGAAATTTGAGATATATGGGGTGGAGTTAGGGGAAAATTAAGAGGGTAGGGAGAACTAATGGTATATGGGGGTGGGGAAAAGCAAAAGTAGAAAGAAAAAGAAAGATATAAGAATAGAATATAATAGAAGCGCCAAGTGGGGAGGAAAAAGAGTAGAATTTGTTTAATGTAGGCAAGTCAAATTTTAGGCAGGACAACACCGGCCTGGTCTGCTAGTAACTAAAAAAGTATGAAATTTATTAATGTTTTACTAAGGGGCCTTCTTTTATGCCCCCATTCTCGTATACAACCAAAATAGACAGGGCCTTCCAAACAACTAAGGGTGGTCGCTTTGATGTCTGTGAAAAGATTTTTTTTTTTTTTCTTTTGATTCTTTCACTATGTTAGCTTCTTAGCTGACGTTGCAAAGTTTTTTTGATAGTGAAATGTCAACTTTTTCTGGAGTAGATGAACACTTTTTCGGAATCATTACAATATAATTTCTTTGCTATTTTTGGCCTTTTCTTCATTGATCTCAGGAACAATTCGGGACCATTTTTTCATTTCGGGATTTTTTTAAGATGGTTTTGGGATCATTTCAAGGAATTTTTCTGGACTCTTACGAGATAATTTTGAGGCAGTTTTCTTGAATTTTCAGGACCATTTCGCGGGTTCTTCAGGATAACTTCGAAACTGCTTTGGGACTTCATTACAGGATAATCATTACAAGATAATTTTGAATATATTTCGACTCTTTTTGGGATACTTTCGATATCATTTCGGGAATGTTTTTAGACTTTTCTTGATTGATCTCTGGAACAATGCGGGACTCTTTTCGGATCTATTTTTGGGATCATTTCGATATAGTTTTCGATTCCATTTCGGGACTTTTTCGGCATCATTTCAATACCATATCGTGATTGTTTTGAGACAATTGGCGAATCATTTTAAGGTCATTTGGGATTGCTTTCAGAACCACCTTAGGGGCCTTTTTGGCACAATTTCGGGACTATTTTAGGATCATTTCGGGATTGTTTGTTCTACCATTTTGGGACTGTTTCGATGTTATTTTTACACCGCTCTGGAATTATTTCAGGATCATTTCGGGATTGTTTTCGCTACCATTTTTAAACTTTTTCATAAATTATTTTCTGACTGTTTTCGAATAATTTCAGGGTCATTTAGGGACGGAATCATTTCGAAATAATTTTAGGGTAATTTCGGTGATGTTTTCAGTATTTTGCGGGAGCTAACTTAAGCGCGAAAAATTTTCTATTCTCAATCAAAAGTTTTAGACATTTTTGTAGTATAGTTTGCATGCAGTTATAAAAACGTTCATTTTCGAAAAAGCTATTAGTTAGCGCAAATGAAAACTACATACTCGAAAAGATTGTAAACTATTTAGAAAAGCTTTCTAATATGTTTTTAATATTTGTATTTTTGTTTTATATTTTGAAATGGTATTTTTGAAAAGGGGTTTCTATTATCGCTTTAGAAACTTTAAATCGTTTTTCGTATATTTCGAATATTTGAGTTCAAAACTGTGATAACAGGACCTCGCTAACAGTTGCAGTTTTTGATTTTGAGAAAAGTGTTTCCAAAATATCCCATAGTACGTTGTTGACATGCAATATTTTCCAAAATATCACTGACAAGAAAACTAATTAAGTAAATACAAATCGATAAAAGATAATTGAGATTATGTAAGCTTATTAAGCAATTATTTTTCGTGTGTGGTCAAGGTTCATTTTTATTTAATACACAGAAAGCGGACACTGAGGCTTTTAGGTGTTACAGCACGGTTACAATGTAGCAGTATAAAGAAGTTTTGCACATTTCTACACACTCACCTGTTTGCCAAATGTGGGCGACAGTGATGGCGGTGGCGGTGACGCCGTATTAATGCGCGTTGGTGGCGTATAAAGTATTCGCTGTGATTCAATGTTCAAACGATCGAATGCCTTCTCCTCCAAATGAAATTCATCTTCACTATTTGTTTCTTGTGGCACCACATCAGGATTTTTATCTTCCAAACTTGAATGGCTACCCATGTTACGTGATAAGGGTTCAGCACTACCCTTATCTGCTTCAGTTGTGGTTGTGTCAGCTGTTGGACGACGCGCTGCTTTCGGACGCACACGCAAGAAGATTACAATACATATAGCTATCAATATGATTGTAGCAACAATGCCTAGCAGCGCACCTAATAAGGGTGTCAGTTGTACGAGCACAGCTGTTGATGAAGCTGTGCGTAGTAGTGGCGCTGATAAAGTACGTCCACGTACACGAAATGATGCTTTGCTGGGACCTTGCGCATTTACCGCGGTTATGCGTATCACGAAGACAGAGTCGCTGGGTAAACGTTTAACAGTGAACTCTGCATATTTGTAGGATGTGTTGTAGAGTATTTGATTGGTAAGTTCATCTTTGACTTGGACATGAAAATGTTGTGGTATGCCACCATCGTAGCCGGCACTGCATTGGACTTGTATTGAGTTGGCGGTGGCATTATAGGCTGTGCAATTTCTTACCGGATCGGGGAAGTCTTTGAAAGAAATAAAAAAAATATTTTAATTATTTGCTGTAGACTAAAACAATATCTGATAAAATTTCCAAATAAGTATTCATGAAACGAGCTCAAGGCCAAGAAGAATAGTTTTTCACTTTTTGAATTTTTATGACAATTATTACTGTTTCAATTTGTACAGGCCGTAAATCAACAAAAATTGTTGGTATAAAAAAGCATTTCCAAATAATATTTAAAATTATAAACGAAAATGTAATTAGAAACAAACAATGACCAGCGAGCAAGCTTGCTTAAAACTTTCGAAAGATGAAATCGGTTTGAACCAGTTTTTGTGAAAAAGTTGAGTTTTAAATGGTCTGAACCCAACGAATAATGTGATTTTTTTTGTGCGATAGGTAAAGGCTTCAAAGAACCATAAACGTCAACGCAAGTCTTCTTTGCAAAGAGAAAAAAGTGAATTGAATTTGAACTTCTACAAAGCTCTCGCTTCGTAAGAAAAGAGTACTAAGTTAGTTCTCGAAATAAAATGTTAGGGCAAGCCCTCTCTTACATTTTTTAACCCCCTTTGTACCACTTAAAACTGATATTGGATGCATAAACACCACCTTACTGCTTATCTCATAACCAACTTAGAATGGTCGACTAAATTAAACTATAAAATTGCATACAAATCTTTGGCTGCCCCTAAAAGTTGTCACCACAATCTAAACGCCTTCGTCGTTTATGCTCAGGTTCACTTGAGTAACGGTTGCTTGGTATTTGGTATATTCGCACAACCTTTTAGGGTCAATAGTGCACTTGAGTGTGGCACACAAAAAGTACGTCAAGTGATAGTTTAAGCTTAAGAAACAACAACAATGACCCTGTTTGCTGCATCAGTACATTCCGTCTCAGTAGATCCATAGAATCTAAAACTACATAGAAGGAGAGCGTTGCCTGAAATCACATCTCCACCCTTAGCTCTCTCATAGTAGTATGTGTAATTGCGGTTCTTTTGGGTTTTTATTATATTAAAAAAAAACAAAAAATTCCATAAGCACACTTAAAAGCGAATAAGCTTGGAAAGGATAACAAAACGAAACAATGTATGCACGTATGTATAACAGTTACGCAGTAAAGTGAATTGTTAGTGTGTTTGTATACATATGTGTGTGTATATGTGTCATTGGTAGTGTGCTAAAGAAAGTAAAACAGAAGCTTACAAGTAGCTAGACAAGCAGTTAAATTGAATCAAAAACCAACTAAACAACCCAGGTGGTAACCACAACTCACACACACACTTAGAGCAGCGCAGGTCAAATGTACTATATCAGTATGCAGTTAGAGTGCAAAACAATATAAGTAGCTATGCGTAGGTACATACATAGATATTCCCCGCAAACAAACACCACAATAATATGAAAACATACGGGCAAACAACTAGAATCTGCTGAACGACATCGAACTAATCCAAAAAAGGTCAAATATGTACCAAATGGAAAGTCTAAGAGAGCCATATAAAGAAGGAAAGAAGAGCGAACATGAGTCATATTAATATTATTCGATTAGCGATAGGTCGTAGCGAAATAAATGAAACGAGATAGATATAGCCATATATATATATCAATGTGCTCAGGAGTAAAAGAGAAGCTAACTAAGCCAAGCCTAACAGGAGTGTTCTTTTTGGAATATACAGATACCTAGATATGTAACAGTTCCTGAAAACTTTATATGCCTAAAGTGGGATACAATAATAGATCGCTTATCTTTAATATAAATGCGCAAGTTGAGGGGAATTATCCCACTTTATGGCCAAACTATACATCTAAGGTATTAACAATGATATATGTATGCATAGGTATGGCCAAACTACAGTGCCATCAATCAAAAAAAAAAAAAACATTTATTATAATATAGAAAAATTAGTTTAAAAATTAGACTGACACAAATGCCAAACATGTATTCACACTATAGAGCCGTAGTTGTGTGTGTAGACATGTTAAGCATGTTTTTGTATTACTCGTGTGATCGGCTCTCACTGTGAGTGCGAAGAGTTGGTATTCGCAATACAAAGCCGCTGTGGTGTGGGTAAACGTGTCATGAATTTTTGCTTCAGTTGTTGTTATTGCATTGATCACTGGTTACGATGCCCAGTGCCACCGGCTCTCCTGAAAGCGCGAAGAGTTGCTTTGCTGGAGACATGAAAGGAAAGGAAAGGAACAGAAAGGAAGGGATTGGAAGGAAAAGAAAGGAAAGAAAACAATAAAATAAATTAAAAACACAGACTGTAGGGAGAAGAAGGATTCAAAGAAAACGAGAATATATTAGAGGAAAGGAACAGCAGAGAAAGTAAAAGGAAAAATTCGAATAAAAGGGATAGAAAAAAATAGTTATAATCAAATAAAGTTTTGTGGTTGAATTTCAACCACTGGGCGATCTCTAGTAGGTATATAATATTCAATTTGACCCGAACTCAAACATCACGCTAAAACTTGAAAATGACTGAACCATATTGAATACCTTTTTTTGGAGGTTTGTTTGTAATAATACGTGAAAGTTAAGGAAAAAGACAAAAATATTAATTAGACGTGCAAACTTGATTTTACCCAAAAGGGTTCATGGTAGGAGATAAAATTGTTATGGGAATATTCGATATCTATACCGTACTCACGGGAAAAAGTGTGAGTTGCAGAAAAAGGGGGGTGTGGCACCTCTCAATCAAACAAATTTTTTAAAACTGAATATCTCTAAAAAAAAAAATCAAGGTAGGTGGCTGAAAATTGGTATGGAGTTAAAAGATATTAATAAAATACTCACGGAATACAAATTGGAGTTATCGGAAAAGGGAGCATGGCTAGGTGGAGTATATACGAAAAACCAATTGGAGTTATCGGAAAAGGGAGCATGGCTAGGTGGAGTATATACGAAATCAATTTAAAAATTGTAACACAAATTTGGAGTCATTGGATACAAAGTAATTTTATGACGAAGATGGGAGTTATTTAATTTTAATCTTTCAAGTTGTTCTTGACTATTTAACAATATTGACAATTTATCAAGGACACAGAACCGAAAGTTTAATCCATACACAATTGAAATTGTGAACAATTGCTAATTTTCGATTAAAAAAAAAATATGGGTGCAATCAAGAATTTTGAAAATGAAGCCAATAAAAACTCTGGTTTGGCAGAAGGAAGTTTGCTGGGTCAGCTAGAGAGTTGTATATGTTTACTGTTGCATCTCCCAGGCTTTGGCTCTAAGGCCTCGAATATGCAATACCAATACATCTCAACTATTTTAAATTAACTATCAAAATCTGAAAATTGTCACCTTGTTGCGCATGCCAAAGCTACCAGTTGTTATGGAAAAATCACAGTTTTCTGCTGGCTTTCTAGTCAAAACAAATATACACGCATTCGTGCCAGTCTATGGGCGGTTTGTAGTTTGTTGTGTTTCTTTTGCGCTTTGCTGCGGTTACTTCTAGTGTGCGTGGGGCTTGTATGCACGTATGTATGTATATGTTTATTGTAAATGTTTTAGCTAGATAAATACGCTTTTAAGCACGCTCTCACACTTTTACTAAAACAACACCAAGTTTCTATTATAAAGTTTGCCTTTTTTACTTTTCCTTTTTTTTTTGCTGCACGCCTCTATTTCTACAACACCGTTGGTATGCCCACACTTACCAAACACTTGGGGCTGCTTGAGTTACTGGTCTTAATTATTGAGGGTTGCTTAAGTTTGTTAGGTTGTTACAGTTTGACTTTTATTCAACAAACACCTCTTACGCTTTGAGCATTGTAATAATTGAACGCGCTTATAAGCAATAACAGTTTAGGGCAACATAAAAGCACTTCAATTTTTTAGTATCTCTATGCAGAACTGCAAAATCTTTTTGCTTTTATTTGAATATTGCAATTTTTCAGCTCACTGTCGCATTTATCATTACTTTTCAAAAGAGTCGTATAAAAGCATGCTGTCTGGTAAGCTTCTTTGTAGAGACTGTTTCTAAACTGAAAAATGATTTATCTCTTAAAATCATGTAATCAATGATTTACGTGCAATGCCAAAATGTGGTTAACACGGCAATAAGATAAATATACAAAATTCAAAAATTTCAGTTGACAATTAAATTACATTCATTTTACGAGTTCAAGGACTTGCAAGTGCAGGGAAATGAAAACACAAAAGTGAAATAGAAAATTTTATAGAATAGAAGTTTGTTTATGTTTAGATATGTGTATTAGGGTGGGTCGATTTGTATGGACGAAAGTTAACCGATATCGCACCATCGATTTTTCGATGGGTTTTGGGACTTGCTTTGTTCGAAAAATCGATTTTTCGATGGGTTTTGGGACTTGCTTTGTTCGAAAAATCGACTTTTCCAAAACAAGAAATTAAAATTTTTTTTCAAAAAACTGTTATCGCCAACGTTTTTAGCGCATAATTTTAAGTGGGACAGGAAATATGAGACAAATTCGTTTTCATCGAAAACATTTTTGCATGTATGCTGAAAAAACCCTTAAAAAAAATGGCGCAAGGGTAAATTTTTTTAAACCAAAACACTCCCCAAAACGCAAAAATATTTTTTTTTTTTTCAAAAAACTTTTACCGCCAACGTTTTTAGCGTACATTTTTGGGTCGGACAGGGTGTACATGGAAATTTTTAAATCAAATGAAAATTTTTTTAGTAGGCCATGAAAAAAACCTTAAAAATCAAAGTCGAAAAAAGTCAAAAAAAAAAGAAGAAATTTCGCAGGCTCGAAAATTATTTTTTTGGGTATGCGTAGTGGAACTTTTTTTCCTGAGCCCAAAACCTATAGAAAAATCGATGGCGCGAGATCGGTTAATAATTCGACCCAGTCTAATGTGTATGTAAAGGCAGCAGTATAATAAGAATAAACAGCAATTGTCCATAAAACTGCAGTTTTCAAATCGTTAGCTGTACTGATTTCAGCTTCAGAAACACAAGTAAGCACCAAAAAAAGATGACAAAGACAATGACATTTTCAAGTGACTGCTGTAGCTTTCAGTTATTTGTACAAGCATACTTTTATACATACATAAGTGCTTAGTGAAATTTTCAATTTGTCAAAACAACAACAACAAAAAAACTGTATTTTTCCATTGTACATAACTTAACCGAAAACAATTTGCAGACAATTATTGTTTGCGGTTAAAAAATTAAAATACGTTCAAGCTTAGAGGAATACAGAACAATGCTTCAAAAAAATGTGTACTTATGTATAAACTGGTCAAAGCGGAACAAAAATGTCAGCCGAGAAATTTAGCAGAGCACCATTCTCCCCTGAAAGTGCTGGATTGTACTGAGTAGAAAATTGAGAAATAAAGTGCTCTCCTGATAACCGAAAATCACCCTCTAGACGTCTGTCATCCCTACATATAGTAATTATTGTAACATTTTGATGTCTGTACATTGAATATTAAAGAAAAATTTACAAGAGGGATCATTATTAACAAAATATAATCCATAGCAAAGCCGTAGCCAGGATTTTTTCGGGGGGGGGATCCACATTATTAAAATGAAACGTCGTAATTAGAAATACGTACCAGTGTTCACACTTCCAACATTTTTTTCTGTGGTAAATTAAAAAAAAAAACCCGTGGTAGATTTTTCGAAAACAGGAAAACATATGCAAATTTTTTTTCTTCAAAATTATTATTATTCAAAAAATAACGAGAACTATTACAAGTTCAACTTGAATTTAAAAACAGAACATAAAACAAACATATACAATAGGGAGAACAAGTTTGAGTAAAGATATTTTCACCAACTTTAGACATTAGTAAAATTATTTTTACAAATTTTCTATAACAGTATATGCCAATGTACATACATATATTGGAAAAATTTTAAAATAAAGGTCAAAAACTTGTGCAAAGTTTGCGAAAATTCGGCGCATATCAGTCAAAATTTTTAGCTACTGTCTCAGAATATTTTGGAGTTTGCAGTTTTGTAGCTTATGCAATTTTAGTATAACATTGTGTTAACCTTAAGTCCTTGAAGAAATTTTCGAGTGTTTTTTCGAAATTTTTTTTTCAATCGTCCAAACTTATGAGAATAAACGAACACACTAGAACTCTTATTGAAAATAATACTATGTGCTAAAAATGTATGAAACGGCGTGCTTGTATCAACATTTGGGTGCGGGGAGGGTTTCAAACCCCTTCACCCCTTCTCTAAATACAGCCTTGATCCATAGCAACAATTTTTAGATGTTCTTATTGACACACGCTTTTGGCAGCAGAAGTAGCCCCTCCCGCCCTATCACCGAGCAGGAATAAAGATATTGAGGATGACTATCCCCCCCTTTGTGTTTCTGATCTTCTAGAGCTATGGCTAAAAAGTGATAACTCGCATGCAGTGTGGCGTAACATCCACAAGAGAGAAGAAAAAAAAACAACGCTTTTGAGGTGAAGATGTATAACGCACATTTTTTTAAACAGTCTAATATCCAATAAAAAATGTATGATAATTTGTGCAGAAAAGTTTAAAAAGGAAACTCAAGCCACTGCAGTGCTGTTGGTGCAGGTTGATGGCTGCATTCCTGTATTTCATCTTATGACAAAAGCACAATTGAAATTTTGTTTGTATGTATTGAAAAGGTGAAGGGATACGTAGTTCAGGCAGTTGGGAACTTAAGTGAAGATCTGTTGCAGAAGTTTTGTTCTGAAACATCACTTTATATTATAAAAATTCTATGACATTTGTGACATTATATTTTGCTTTAAAAATTATTGCTTGAATGCTGTAGAATAATAAAAATAAATTTGCAAATAAGTTTGAAAATATTGTTGAAAAACGAAGATTGTTGATATCTTTATTTGAGTGAAGTTCATACGCAGCCATACACATTTACACATATATTAGGGATGTGATGGAAATAAATTAAACGGAAACGAAATCGGAATCGTACAGCTAGAATTTGGCTTATCAGTATTGAAATCGCTAAAGGAAGCAAAAGTGAATGTAATGTACTTTATGACAGAGTATGAGTTACTAAAAGCGTAGAATTAATTGTACTTTTTGAAGTTACAAATAGCACGTCATTCATTTGATTTTGCAACATGTCTTTAATATATTAACTTTAGTGGCTGAATCAGAAAGAAAACAAATAAACTTCAATGCACATATTTATATATTTTATACTAGTAGCCCATCAACGCTTCGTTGCGTCTCTGAACTTATAATAGGTGAGTTCGAAATGAAACATCTCATTTGTATGGGAGGTACCAGGCGTCCTTTTCCCCATGTCCCACATCTTGAGGTATTAGAGATTAACCTCATCCAACTCCTTTCCGAGTTTTATTGTTCTAACATAAATGCTTTAATAGTTATTTACATTGAAAAATAATATTTGTGGGTGGTGCCACGCCCCTTTTCCGTAATGACCCAGTTTTTAAGATATATTCGCTATTAACTTGATTCAACTCCTCGGCGAATTTCAAGTGTCTATCATGAATACTTCCAAAGAAATGCAGTATCAGAAAATTTATCGGCTTAGCGATACCACGCCCCTTCAATATACTGAAAGCATCACTTCTTTTAAGTTGAACAATCCTTTAAGTTTTAGAGTCTATTACGGTCAAAGCTTGTTACACAAAAAATATATACATATAATAGATATCTCTTTGATACTTTTACTCATTTTTAACAAAATCAAATTCTACAAATGCTCGATCTTCGCTAACAAACCAAGCAGATCAAAGTACTCGAACGCATGCGAGTAAGTTCGAGCATAATCCGAATAAATGCGATATTTTTTCGCGTCATCTACATATTGCCTTTCTACTTAGTTCAATTCGGAACAAATTATTATTGAAACAGGCAGCAGAGCTAAAAATTAGTCTCTAATTCAGGCCTTCCGTAAGAGAAAACTAAGCTCCAAAGCAATGCTAATATGTATAGCTAAACACAGCCAAATTTAGAAAAACATAGCTGAACCAGAACTAGTATGTCAAAAAGAAACTTATAGTTTTCCCTCATCAGCGTTTCATTATTACTCATTGAAAATATCAGGTATTGTAGGTTATTGAAAAGCTTGGGTGATTTCAAACAAAATTGTATAAAATTGAGTAATAATACATTTTTGTAATTTAAAATTATGCTTTTTACATGATACATTGAATAAAGTTAAATTAAAAAATCAAGCTTAAATTTCTTCATCTCCGTCGTTTCATTTGTTACAAAATTGTTTATATTTGTTTAACACTCACACTAACAAACACATAATAAATGAATTTATACAGTGTCGATCCTTTTAAGTCCCTGTCGAGTACCCTTTTCCAATGCAGTACTACAGAATTCAATTAAAATTTTTCCACTGCCACAACTGAACCCCGCACCCATTTGTGTCATGTAAGCATTTTTGTGCAAATTAATTAATGTCAAAAGGTCAACTGTGACTTTAACGAACATAAACATACACACATAAATGCATATACTTTTTACTCATTTAATATTATTAACATAGGTGCATACATACTCATGTACTCGCACCACACAAATTGAAAAATTAAAACCAAAGCCACTCTCAGCTGTTTGTGTAGTAAAATCAAGGGTACTTAATATATAATAATATGTAATACGCCATAGTATGTTATATCTGTATAGATATTTCTGTGATTGTACGTGTATACCTGTGGGGCGGATAGAAGGTTTACAGAGCTGCGTAGAGCTTTTTGGTAACTTATACTTTTGGGAAATACAGATAGTGATTTGAAAGAGGCAGAACTGTTAAATTTCTTTAGTAATTAGTAATTCAATAATTAGACGGCTTTTTTAATTGATAATTATTATTTGAATTGTTTTAAAGAAAAGGCTATTATTAATTGATTATGATTAGAAAAGGAAAAAACAAAAAAAAACAATAAAAAAGCAAAAATCAAAAATAATCAAAAAACAATTGTACTAATTGCTTTTAATTATTTTAGATTATTTTTGGTTTTCCTTTTTGTAATTATTTTTGATTTTTTTCGGTATTGTTGATGTGTAGATTTATGGGCTTCTACATCAATACTAAAAACTATTAAAAATAATAAAAAAAAAATAAAATAAAAATAAAAAAAAACAAAAAAAAAAAAAATTCAAAAATAATAAAAAAAATCAAAAGTAATCAAAATCACCTTTTTTGATTATTTAAAATTTTTTTTAATAATTGTAAAAAATCATATTTTTTTGATTATTTTCTTAATTAACTGGAAAATAGTCATTAAAAATGTAAAGTAATGGTAATCAATCAGTAGATCGATACTCAAGAAAATAATTAATCAAACCGATAATCATTACGATTAGTTATTATTATTTAACAGGTCTGGAATGAAGTTTGAAGTAAATACATACCCAAATCAAAAAATTTAAGTAAATTTTATAGTTAAACCTCTCTACACCGCTCATAAAATATTTTCTTGAAGTAAAATATATTTTAAACTTTTAACTGGAGTTCTAGAAACACATCGGTGGAAATTGCATTGCAATCTATTCCACGGGTTATAAGTGATGCGAATACAAACATATAGACAGTCAGACGCAAATTCTAAAATTCGTTGTTTTGGGTTTAGCTTCTCTTAATAAGCACATGTGCTTATGTTTACTTTAATATTTATAATATGCAGACATCGTTCCTTTGCAATTTTATTATATGTAATATACAAGTAACATAAGAAAAACGTAATAGAAAAATTCAGCTAAAAAAATTTCGACAAATTTTGAAAGTTTAGAAAACTTTTAGGGATAAATAAATGCTCTACAGGAAATGGTGTGAAACGCTTTCGTCTACAGTGTTCTATCATTTATCTCTACAAGTCCCTTTTGGCCAAAGGGTATATTTCCTTTTAGTGCTCACTCCGGCTACATTCTAGACTAATCACACTTTCTGCACGTTACACACAAAAATATATATTGTCACTGTTTTCACTTACCTGCCGGTTGTATGTGATACCAACAAGGCTCACTGTGACCCATTGCGTTGCTCGCTACACACGAAATTGCCCCAAAACTATCATACGAATCTATATGATAGCTATAGATATTTTGTAGCGGTGGCGCCGATGGCGGATGAGTGGTCATTGTGGCAGCGCCCATTGTGCGATGATGTTGCTTTTTATGTAGCGCTGCTGTTAGACGTTTGCGTTCGACCACCTGAAATTGATTGATATGCGGATGTACATCATGTCCGCTTCCCGTAATGCCAGCACTACCAACACCACTACTACCACCGCCCACGCCACCAGCTATACGCCCCTGCTGTTGATGTTGATGTGCTAACAATTTTTGTGGTTGATGTGCATATAGCTGTTGTTGTTGTGTGGGTTGTTGTTGATGTTGTTGTGCATGTTGTTGCTGTTGTCGGTCTAAACGATTTTTATAAATCAAATTCGAATAAACCATTCGAGTATGTGGCGTTTGTTCATCAGCTGACGTCAATTCATCATCAACCGTTGCAATTTCTTGCTCACCATTCTCGTTATTTTCAATAAAATCGCTAACGCCATCCTCATAATCATCGACATATTGTGTAGGCGTTTCATTTTCATCGCCATCTTCAAAATGTATGTTAGACCATGCGCTACCGCTGTGACTTCCGCCCACTATATTACTAGCCGCAGCAATACGTCCATGACGTCCAAGCAGAAATTTTTGTGTATGACCATGTTTCCGCTTGCTACGTTGATAATATCCGCCGGATGTGTGCCCACCACCGGTCACAGGCGCTCCACCATCCGGATACAAGTGTAGCGGCAAAGAGGCTGGCGCTGTTGCCATCGTTGTGGGCAATTCAATGAGCCTCTCTAGTGAATTGTTGAAATGCCATCTGTAATTTAGATTATCAAGTGGATTCGAGTCCACTTGGCATGTAATATTGATGGTTTGTTTAAGGGCAGCGCGTATGGTGGTCGATTCAGCTTTGCATACAGGCGGATCTGCGAGCAAAATAGGTGAGCAGATAGTTAGAGATTTGACATGCATTTTTTATTAATTACATAGAAGATATGTAAATTTTGATTAGTAATAGTAATCAATTAATTATATGGCTTTTTTAATTGGTAATGATTATTTTAATTGTTTTTCAAGAAAAGACAATTATTAAATAGAGAAAATAAAAAATAAAAATAAAAAAAAACAAACATGTTTCAATGACTTCTGATTATTTTGGATTACTTTTGATTATTTTTAATTTTTTTAAATTATTTTCAATTTTTTCAGTATTTTTGATGTGTATTCTTATGTGCTTCTACATCAAATACACATAAAAAAGTTGTATTGATTACTTTTAATTATTTTTAAATGTTTTTTAAATTGGTTTTTGAATATTTTTGATTTTTTTCAGTATTGATGCAGAAGCACAAAAGTATACACATCAACAATACTGAAAAAAAATCAAATATAATGAAAAAAAGAAAAAATAAAAATAAATCAAAAGTAATTAAAAAAACTTTTTGGTTATTTTTGATATTTTTCAGTATTGTTGATGTGTATACTTTTGTGCTTCTACATCAATACTGAAAAAAATCAAAATTATCCAAAAACCAAATAAAAAAAATTTTAAAATAATTAAAAGTAATCAAAACAAATTTTTTTAATTACTTTTGCCTTGTTTGATTCATATTAATAATCGTGAAACATCATGATTGTTTTCATTATTTTGTTAATTAATTGGCAAATAATCCTTGAAAATTGAAAGTAATTTATAATCAATCATTCAATGGATTCTTAAGAAAAAAATTAATCAAATCGATAATCATTACGATTAGTAATCATTATTTAACAAGTCTGTTTTAGAGAAGTACTAACTACTATTAAAATATTCTTCAAGCAATTTTTGACACGTATTTTCAGTTTGGTTTTGTGCTTTTGTTTCGTACCAGTGGCTTGAATAAATCAAAGCAGAAAAAATAGTTTTTTAATATCATCCGTTTCTAAAACATTTACTTCACTTTGGTTATGTTGTTGTAATAGTTTTAAACTTGCCTACTGATTCGAATTAAATAGAGTTCGACTGTTATAACATGCCTTAGTCGTGTACAAATAAGTGAAATAAGTGTATGTTGAGTATTTATTTACTTTATAAACTTTCTTAAATTTCACTTACACTTCACATCCAAATAAACTTCATTGCTCGACACACTCCCTTGTATGTTAGTAGCACGACAAAAATATTGACCATGTGATATTTTTGATATACCCTGCAGCACAAGCGTTTGATTGGAGATGATAACACCGCGTGAGAGATGAAGTTGTTTGTCCTGCAATAGAAAGAGACAATGAACATTTTAAAAATTTTTTTTGTAAATTTTGAAAACCTAACTAACTGTGAAAAAGTTTACATGAAAATGAAAAAATTAAAAAGAAAAGTTTCCATAACTTTATGCCGACTTTTTTCTCTCAAAAACGCTTTGTTTTCGTATCCCGTTTAAGAACTCTCTTCCTCAAAATTTGTTTCAACAATGTCCTACCTCAGCATTTGATTGAAATCGACCTTATCTCAGCTAAAAAATCTCTTAAATTTATTTTAAGATGCGGTGTTTTGAAAGAAATTCTTAGAAATGTCGTTGTTCGCCTAGTTCTGATATAGGACATTATATTGAACAATTCAATAACATTCAAATAGTGCTCAGCTATGGCAAGAGTGTACTTTAATAAAAAAATTATATCGAGAAACTTCAGGATTTTTTTAAATTTCACTTACGAATACCCTTTGAAATCATAATATTTTTTAAGTTGAAAAGTATAAAAAGAATCTATTCGTCTTCGTATCGCCCCAAACTTCAGAATTCATTTAAAAAGCGCCCTAACACACATTAGAGGAATGTCAATGGTGATTTCGGTTACGAGCATGTACCTGCAATTAAAATTTATTTCAAAATGTCCTGTCTCAGAATTTCTTGCTCTTGTATCTAATTCTCCTCTCCATATTACTTTCTGTCGCTCTCTTCTTTTGCCCCTTCTTCCTCTCTATCTCCCTGATTCACAACTTTCTTCTCACTTTCTACTTATATCTCCCCTTTTCATTCCTATACCTCTACTACTTTCTTTACCTGTTCTTTTTTCTTTTTATCTTCCTGTTCTTCTTCTTCACACATTCTTACTTTCTTTTACTTCTCATTTTCGCATGCTTCTACCCATGAATAGCTTTTTTTACTATTAAATTTAAACTTCTCTTTAACTGTAAATAAACCTTAAAGAGATAAGCTCTCCTTGATATCTCCTTTTATGCTTTGAAGTAGCAATCTTATACTCTCCTCTTAACTGCATGAGCACTTTAAATTCAAATTTTTTCAGACTTCAATTGTTCCATTATAAACTGCGCGCTTACTTTCTTCGCATTTTTTTCGGTTAAATATCAATTTCAAGCTTATGTAAATAACTATCGGATGCACATATGAGAGTTTCGTGAGTATAAAAAAGCTCCTTAATATCTACAACTATGTATGTGCGTATGCACAAACGCTCCTTTGTAGATGAGCTAGAATTTTTGTTGATAGATTGATGGATTATAAGTAAAGAGAAAGCAGCTAAAAAAAAGGAGACTCAGCTAAAAGATATCCAGTACTTGTAAACCCTTTTCAAATTTTTTACAAGCTACTCGGTCCTGTCATGTATTGTCTACTTTGGACAGTACAATCTATGCTTTCAGCAGCGTTTTACATGAATGAGTGAGGCAAAGAGATACAAAGAAGTGTAACCAAGTAGAGCTCAAGCATATATCAACTACCTTAAACAACAGCGCTTTATACCTTGAAACTTCGATAAAGTGTGGTTGCCTGCTGATTGCAGCGTGTTGTGGTCGAGTGTTGCCACTAAGATGGTATTGTCCAGTGTAATCTCTATTTATATCCACAAAACAAATTGTTTTCCATTCAATTCATGTAAATTAGCATGAAAGCATCTACAATACTGTAACATTAGACCGTAACAAAAAAAAACAGAAGTACTCTGTTCTTTTCCAAGTTATAATTGTGTAGTCTTTTTGCATGAAAGTGTTGGAAAATGTTGTTAAGTACACAGTTTTTAAATGTTTACTAATATTAGGTTATTCTTATATTAGCAAATATTTGAGCTTCAAGATACTTTCTTTCCTAATCTAGCTCCATCCCTGAGAAAAAATTTTGATTATGAAACAAGTTGATTCAAAATACATTCTTCTTATCCCATCCTCTCCCACGGTTTCTGAGCAATACTCTAACTTTTTTTCGAAATTCATATACATATAATATTTTTCATACGGTCTACTTATCATATATAAAAACGGTATGCGCCACATGATTTTGTTGATATCAACCTAGTGAATGAGAGGACGGTAGACAACATAAGCCAGCTGTACATTTTTCATTTCCTTTTTTACTTTATTCCAGGTAAAGCAGTGAAATATAAAGCTAAGAAAGTGAGTGGTTGCATTTCGCAGGATTTTCATACCCAATCGACTGGCCAATAAAGTAGAGCTGAGCAAAAAATAATCGAAGTGAAATTTTTCTTTTTAAGAAACGTTAGCGTATATGGATGGCTAGTATTGATGCTACAATAACAATGAAGTTGGAACAGCGAGTTGAATAAAAGGCAAAAGGGCAACCCAGCGCTGCGCGTGGTGATGAATGTGCATTACAAAAGAAGAAGAGACTAGCACATATAGTGCGTTTCATAACTATAGCGCATTGACAATTGGCATACTGTAATCATTTACCTATACAATAATATTTGAATGACAATATTTTTCGTGAAGAAACCTGATTGAAGAGTACATCTTCAGTTCTAAAAAATATCGAAAAGCTTGAGAAGAATATTGGTATATTTTAAGTCAGAGACCGTAAGGTAGAGTTTTGCAGCTCATCAAATTCTGGTACAAAAAACTACCACCTTTAAGTGTTTTAAAAACCGCCATAAATTTTTAGAAACTTTCCACAACGATTTACAAAATACAGCGCATGCACAGGAAAACTTATAGTGAACAACTTCAGATTAGACTATACAGAAGAAAAAACAAATAATTTGTTTTATAATTTAACGTTGGCTTTTGTTGCCCCTTAGGACGTTGACCATAGAACAATTAGAAGATATATTGGCAAAGAAACTGAATACCGCATTTTTTAAATATGTTTTTTAGAATTTGAGCCAAAACAAATACGATTTCCTTTGTTAACTCTACAAAATTGCGATTTGCAAAACACGTCAAGTTGTTTGCTACAACGCTGTATTTTCGTTATTTTATTTGAAAATATATCGCCATTTCTTTGTTTAAGTTTTATATATATATTTTTCGAACTTTTTAAAGTTGCGCAGAAAGTTTAAAATAAGATTTCTGCTCATAGAAAATGAATATTAGAATTAGGAAGATATATAATATTCGATTTTTTTTCGTGAACACTTAACGAGTCATGAATAAAAAAACAAAATAAAATGTTTTTTTTTAAATTTTAAATTTCCTTTGAAAAGTCAAATGTCAACTTGTCGTTTACAAGCTAGCAGCCAAAATTTTAATCGCTTATAATTTTTTGTGCTTGCTTATTTTTTTGTTGCTTGCAATAACAATTTTTTTTAGACAAGCAGAAAAAGTTTTATCTAGCAGCGAAATGAAAAAAAAATGGTTTAAAACTTGTCAATTTTGGATGTGCTATATCTATGAAACGCACTTATTATTATTATACATATAAATAAGGAGTCATATTTAGAATACAACTTTAAACGACTCTTGAATAAGATTTCTTCTAAAAGAAAAAAAAATTTACAATTAGGAAGATATTATATTCGATTTTTTTTTTGTCAACACTTAACTTATGATTAAAAACACAATATTAAATTTTGTTTAAAAACTTTAAATTTCCTTTGAAAAGTCAAATGTGAACTTGTCGTTTGCAAGCTAGCAGCCAAAATTTTAAGCGCTTATAATTTTTTGTGCTTGCTTATTTTTTTGTTGCTTGCAATAAAATTTTTTTTAGACAAGCAAAAAGTTTAATCTAGCATTGCTATGAAGAAACAAATTTTTTAAAACTTGTAAATTTTGGATGTGCTATACCTATGAAACGCACTTATTCTTATTATACATATAAATAAGGAGTCACATTGAATCCATATAAATATTCATTGCATTGTATGTTGAGTAACCCATATATTTATGTTTATATGAGTTTATACACAAGCAACATAAAAAAAGAAGTAACGACAAATGTGCGAGAACTTGATCAGCAAAGAAAAACATACACGCTAACGACGATGCGAATACCCGCACTCAAAAATGCGAAACTTTCGGCCTGGCATATTTATTTATTCTCAAGTGATAAATATTTGTTACATAATTATTTGCTTGGTGTTGTGATAATGTTGCTTCGAAGCCATGATATTTTCAGGATATCTAGCCAAGAGTTTTGGCTAAGGTATTGAGTCCTATTACCTTCCGTATCTTTGTTAGTGCATCGCAATAATACATTTTTATATAAAAATTATAATTAAATATATCGTATGCTATATTCCCAAGCATGATCTAATTATTTCTGAAACATGCTTAGCATTCGAATTCGCATTCTTAAATTCAACATTCGAAACATGCCTAATACATACTACAACATTGCATAAATAAAAGAACAAATAGGCGAGCAGCGAAGCATCTTCAAAACTAGGAGTATTGGAAAATGCAGCAGGAGTTACTTGAGAGCACAAAAAATTTCAGACGTTCGCAAACGACAGTTGAGTGTCTCTATTTATTATTTATTTACAACGTCGCTAAAAGAAATGAATAAGAATAAAAGCAAACAATAAAAAAGTAGATATATAAAAACTGTAAATGTGCAACATAAAATGCATTTGAGGGGAGCTAATTCAGTCTCGGTGTATGCGTCTGTGTGTATGTAAGATATGCGCCATGTATGATGCACATAAAATATTTGCAAACAAATACAAAAACAAATACAGGCACTTATATTCACATATTAAACTAATGCGCCTCACATTTTTATATTTATTCGCAATTTTTATAGCATTTTCTTAACCCAGCTCCTATTTGCTGTAATACGCCAAGTGAATGATATACATCCTATTGACTGACTGTTTTGACTGTTGAATTTATATGCGAGGGGTGTGTGAGTTATGAGTACCCAGACATGTGTATAGCATCATACTCGATCGTATTAATACTTTGCATATTCTTTTAGGTTACAGAGGATGTAATATTTGCAAAGTACCTCCAAGTGGTAATGCATTTTAGATATGTTGATATCTGTGGAACTACTGCGAACAGGTAACGGAATAAATACACATACCTACAGCTGTGTTCAATATAATAGTAGTGAAACTAAAATGGGTATCGTTCGACGGAATTAAAAGGTGCTGTGGTTTTATTAATCTTCATTTTAAATATAGCGAGTTCCATAACAGAAACCACAATTAAAGAAATTTGAAAGTTTAAACAAAATATTTCTTTCTATCCGGTTTGTCTTATGGAATTCGCTATATTTTAAATGAAAATTAAAAAAAACACAACTTCTTATTTCGTAGAACGATATCCAATTTAATTTCACTACTATTATTTTGCACATAACTGTACATGGATATTATATAGCTACACAGAATAGAGTAGCTTGCGGCTTGCAAGATATGCCTCCATAAAGATTTAGGCCACGCTGTTTTGCCAAATTTATAATATGCTCCTTTTTTTAGAAAGTGGCGAGATCTACGGTTTCATGCCGGAAAGGGTAGTGTAGTACTACTCTACAGCTGACCTATCTTAAAATTTCCTAAACTTCAGGTTGCACTTTTAACCCCAAATATTCTTTGAAGAACATATAAGCAGAACAAGTGGGTTGGTTGCTGTACCGTTTGAGGCTACTGTTCTGTGTTTGTTGTAGCTAGGCCAAGTTAGTTTGATGATCGTACAGGCATCGGTGAACCGCCAATTGCAGAAACGTCCGCAGCGTCTACAGTTTTTGCGACCTCGCGTGCCTTCTCATTGCCCTCAATGCTCCTATGGCCGGGAACCCGAATGAATCCAGCATCTTCTTTCAGCTGCTAACGATCTTCGGGGATGTGGTGGCGGATTAAAGCACCATTAGCGCTGCTTGGCTATCAGTTTAGATACATACATCGCGTTTTCTCACTGAGTCTTCCGTCAAGAAACCACACGAATTCTCTGTCCCTAGCACTTCCGCTTGGAAGGTGATTGCGGAATCTGGAACACGAACTGAGATCGAAACTTTCATTTGCTCTGAAAACACTCCAGCAACACTCAGAACAGGTTCAGTGCGTCAGTTGGACACGCCCATAGCGAGCCAGTCACCCTTTTGAGTGCGATCTGCAGTTAAGCGAGTTGAAAGAATTTGAAAGAATTCGAAAGGCGGGCTAGTACCAGCAGGTGTTACTGCAACGTAGCAACTTCATATCCGCCAAAGGACTTTTTAATTTTTAAGACACCTCTATATCTTCGGGAATTTTTTTTAATGTTAAAAATGACAGTAAGAAACTACGGGTTTCATGTCGACTCCGAGAAGCAAATACATTTTTGCTGATAAGCCTGTTATGGCAGAAACACACTCTAAGCTTCGACTTGAACCTGAAACCTTCAGCATGGTATTTAAATATACTACCATCGGCAGCCTTAAATAAATTTCCTTCTTGCTGGGTGAGCCTCTTTCTAATTGATTTTTGCCGACAGAACAAAACCTGGATCCAAACAGAAGGTTAAATCAGTATTCCTTTCTTCTCTTGGGATCTGAAAAAATTACCATATTTACACCACGCTTTCATCAAAACGTGTAGTTGATAGAATTTGTTTTCCAATTATTTGCATTCAGCATAAAAAAGTAGTTACTTTCCTTGAAGAGGATAATAAATATATTTCCTTGTGGTAAAATTCCAGTTAGCAGGATAAAATCCAGAATGCTCATCGCACTCCCGTTTTTAAGAAGAATTCCAAACTTACATTTCGAGCTTTGGGTTTTCCCTCGTACTCATTGCACAAAGATTTGCTACAGTAAATTTCAATTTGTAAGCATTGCTGAGCTTTGGCAACATTTTTCGCTTTTCGAGTGAGCTTCTCTCGCCGTTCACAAAAACAATGTGAGTTATCAAGAACAATGGCGAAACAAGCAAATGCAAAAGAATTGAAGTGCATTTTAAACAGAGCCAACAGCATATTCACGTCTCAAGTGTAATTGTTGTTTCATACGCCAATAAAACAACAACAATAACAAAGATTGAAAAATAACAACGAACAAAGAATAAGGATAGCTTTGAAAAATGGACTTGTAAGAGGTATATGTATGTGCATTAGACAGTACTGTGTTTGGGCTCAATGAAAATAATTTCGCGTGATAAACCTACAATCATAAATTTTTTGCCTTTTTGCTGACTAGCTTTTCATTGTTACCTGTACCGGCACTTGCAAATTGCACCTTTAATAGGGTAAGTCAGCTGACTACCAATTTACTACAGCGACCGCGCTCATATTTGAGCTTAATACGAGTAATATCAAAATCACTTTATTCGTCGAAAGGCGAGCATCGACTGCCGTCTCTCGCCTACCAACCGCTCCGACCAAGTAGTCATCCTGTGTCAGTTGCGTTAAGTTATACCAAAAAACTAGTTAAAAAGATGATACAGTCTAATGCGTATACAGATACGAGTTGCGTTGCTGGATTAAGTGAGCACCTATGTAGGTACTCGTGGATATGTCCAAGTTTGGCTATTTGAAAGTGTGTGTGTGAATAAAACAAGGATCACTCGCTAGTGAAGAAAAGGAACCTCAGTGCATATCTTAATGCATGAATGAAAGTAACTTTAGACGAATTCTTCCGTTAAATATGTTGCAAAAGATCAATGTATATTTTAATTTGTTTTCTTCAAAACACGTACACAGCTTGAAATTTTATTTACTCCGAGTGTGCTTAAGACAGCACCCACTTGCGATAGTAGCCGATTACAGTCTTGAAGTGAAAAGCATGGCTAGCAATTTTTTTCTATTTTATTTATCTAATTTTATTTTATTTTATATAATTTAATTTAATTTAATTTAATTTAATTTAATTTTATATAATTTTATTTTATTTTATTAAATTTTTATTTTTTAATTTTGTTTTATTTTATTTATTTTATTTTAGTTGTTGGTTTTATGGTCTGTTCATTTTTACATATTTTTGTAAGTTCAACGAGCTTAAGACCAGTTGATAATAATTCTTGGTTAGTTATAATTATTTTTGATTAGAGGAAAAATTGAAAGCAACAAACATACTCGTATACAGGCTGTAGTTAGTTTTCGAAATAGTACTATAACTATAGCCTGTATATGTTTGCTGCTTTCAATTTTTCCTCTAATCAAAAATAATTATAATTAACCAAGAATTATTATCAACTGGTCTTAAGCTCGTTCAACCTCCAAAAATATTTTATTTTATTTTACTAAATTTTATTTTATTTTATCTTATTTTATTTTATTTTATTTTATTTTATTTTATTTTAGTTTATTTTATTTTATTTGATTTTATTTTATTTTATTTTATTTTATTTTATTTTATTTTATTTTATTTTATTTAATTCCTTCTTCTTGCTGGCTTGGGGTATGTGCTTTTTCAGTAAACAACTCCACGTTAAACAGGACAGACGTGTAATAATTTGACCCTGAAGACGATTACCGTAGGTAGTCGAAATATATTGGTAAAAGCAATATTTTTGGTTTCAATTTTTGAAAAAGCACAGACCTCAAGCCAGCAAGAAGAAGGAATTATTTTATTTTATTTCATTTAATTTAATTTTTTTTTATTTGCGAGAGTTCTGCTTAGACATATCAATTGCCAATATTCGTGATTATAAAACTCTTGCCAGGTGATGTCGCTTCTCTCTTGTTCATTCGTAAAAGGTTCTGATGTGATCAACAGTCAAGATTAAAAAATTTTTCACTCATACGAGTATGTGGAACATAAAGTTTTAGAATTTTTCTTAAAAACCCATATAGGGTGAAAGTCAATATATCTACCAAATTTTACTAGTTTAGCTGCCTTAGTCAACAAATGGTCTTTTTTCTAGTTTTTGCGACATTTTAAATAAGGAAAAAATGGAAGAGCTTTCTTTGTGTAAAAAGATTTTTAAATCGAGTCGGTTCGGTGACTTGTATTAACTCCTGCTGATGCTATTCCCTTTCGCGCCTTTCCATATATTACCGCGTGAGCTTTTGCAACGCGCTGACAAAAGAATTCCATTTTCGTATATGTTCTCGTGAAGGTATTGTTCTAGCGCGTAAATGAATTTTAGTCATTCTTCTTTTTTTTTATTCATTGTATGTCATACTCACTAACTGACTTTTTTTACGACACTCATTGTTGATGTTTTTGTTGACTGCTGCTACTCGAAATTTTGTGAATATATTAAAAATGCATTTTTGCAACACAAACACATGCACACATGTGAACAGAAACTGTGTATGCACTACATGTAAAGAACTTTTTTGTTGATAAAATTGAAAGCAACATTTTTTTTTTACTTGAATATGGTTATGTGTATGTGTGTGCATTTATTTATTTCTGTGTTTAGTATAACTTACATTGTGATACCACTCGACCCGTGTTATGCCTGGATTTGCCTTTACATCGCATTCTAAGTAAACATCTGTGCCTTTTAGCAAGTTGTTTGGATCCAAAGGAGCACCTAGACGCAGTGAGACAATAGGCGCGTCTGTAAAGAAAAGAAAAGGCGTGCATGTAAATTTAATTGTCGTAGAAGATTAAAGCTATGAACTGGATTGACATTGTCAAGTAACTTCTTGTTAAATAAAATTTTTTTTTGAAACTAGGAGGAAAAAATTTTAAAGTTTTAGAGAGCTTGAATTAGGATGTAGATTTCCGCTATTATCAATGAGCTATAAATTGAAGATAGACATAGTTTTCAGAAAGCAATAGTTTATTTATTTGATAACAGAAAATCATTTGAGATCATGATTAGAGAGGGTGCTAGAGGGCCTGCAGGAATATATCTTTGCTGTAGAAACTTTAATAAGAAATTTTTGATGATGTTGAAATGAACAACGTTTACTCATAGATTGGCACCCTAGTGTGACGGTTAAAGCAAAAATACAGAAAGATAGGAAATAATTACTTTAGTCAAATAATAGAAGGCCAGAAAATTATTTGAATGTGACTAAGATGCTCAAAATTTTACCGCAAACGTAAAAATTGAAGTTAGCCATTGAATTTTGGACAAACATTTTTTTTTTATTTCTTTAATTTATCTAAAGATCATCTGAAATTTTCAGAAATTTCTTTTTTTCAAACATAAATTTTTTAATTTTTTCCGAAAAAATCTTAATTTTTTTCAACTTTCTAATCAAACTCTAGTAGTTAAACACCACCGTGTCTTTTCGCTTTTTCCATATTTTTTTATTTTTTTTTTAACTTTTTAGTAGAGTTATATTAGGTAAACACAAATTAATTCAATTTTGATCATGAAATTTTTTTTTCTGGTAGCGGAATGTAAAAAAATATGCTTACATGTTTTTTTTTACTTTCGACTAGCACAACAAAAAAAATTTTATGTTCAATATTTTGAAACTTCGTGTTTTACTAATTGAACTCGACTAGAAAGTTAAAGAAATGAAATAAAAAAATTAAATTTTGCAAGAGATTGAAAAATTCATATTTTGAAAAATCTAAAATTTTCTGAAATTAAAAACTCCAAAAATTTTTTTAGCATATTTTTTTTTATACTACTAAATTTTTTTTCAACTTCAGTAGTTTCCAAAATAAACTAAAAATAAACTTTACAAAACGGAAAAAAGTAATATTTTGAAATTGCAAACTTTTGAAAAAAAAAATAAATAATTTTGATTTTTACGATAAAAAGAAGCTCTTCACTATATTTTATTCAAATCGGAAGGGGTTGAATTCAACTATGTGCTGATTTCACATGAAAATTGTCATCTGCTATTTACAATAACGAAATCTTTAAAACAGACTAGCTCAAAATTTAAAATTCTTTAGTTTATTTAACGAGTATTGCTTTTGTTGTTCTTTATAATAGCAGAAGCACTTCCAAATATTTAATAAGTGGTAATTATAAGAGCTGTGCTTTGGCGATTAATCCGCTGCTATTCTTTGCCAGCAACTTCTAGAACTAGACCGATTGATACGAAATTGTCAGTCGACTCATCCAGCTTATCTGTGCTCCAAAGGCTGAGTGAAGTAACAGCTCCACCAAACGTGAAGGGAAGCAGGAGATGGGTAAAGTGAGATGAAGGACCTCCATTCATCGAGTTGCACGTAAGTATTTGTCTTGCATAGCAGTTTACTTGGGGAAAACCTAGTTACATTAGTTCGTCGATTATCTGCAATTTACAACTTGGCAACGGTTGGTAAGCTCAAAATAGTTTGAGCACTACCGCTTCTGTCCAACAAAGCTCTGGTTATATACTTTCGTGAATGCTTCACTCAGTCATCACAGTGATGCACCTATCAGTGGAAGAAGTATGTAACAGTTGGTGCTCTTTTTATCGAGGAGTCTAGGCAATTACTAAGAACAAGTCAATTAGTTTTCTTCAGTTTGATTTAACTATTTAATAGTAAAATTAATCTTAATATTTGTTCTTCATTGTACCAAATAAATTAATTTTAGTAAATACCCTGACGCAATAACAAATAGCAGCCAATTCAAAGAATTAACTTGCTTCTAAATACCTTGCAGCCTGAAGCGTAAAAACCAATTAAATTTTGCTCAAATCAATTAAAAACTTAATTAGTACAACCAAAGCTTCTTGCGATGTTTAAAACGGCGTATGCAGCAACAGCAAACGATTGTAATCATAGTTGGGCATACTGCAAGCAATTTTTAACGCATTGAATATGCGACTAGTAAGTTAAGTCTTGGTAGGAAATTATCTACTAACACTAAACACAGTTCTAAAAACTATTTAGTTTCAGTAAAACTAGTGTTACTATTGCTTTGATTTCCAATAAAATGGTATGAAATTTTATTTCCTTATCACGAAGTACTTCAAGCTTTATCTCAAACCTCAAAAGTGAACAACCCCTTCTTTTCGGGGGCGTAAACATAAAAAAGTCTCCAATTTTTATAAAACTTCAGTGGACTGTTGAATTTTTTTTCCTTTACTTTGTAATTTTAGCTCAATTAAAACCAAGGTATTCAACCGACTAAAATAACGTTCCGGTTACGTTTGTGTAACATGTTTCGGGTTCCTTCTTCGCTTTCGGTTTAAAAAATAAAAAACGAGCACAATTTTGTGAACAAAAAAATTTTTGAGTTTATTACTAAGCTACAAAATTCAAGTGATTTAAAATAGGTCTGATTTTCTAGAATTATAAACATTATGGATTTTCTTCAATACAATAATAAATATTGTTCATGCTATGTATGGATCACATTTAGCCCGAATAAATTCTAAAAATTAATACAATTTCTTATTAGAAAATTATTCGATTTTTTTTCGATACCTATATTCAGTCGATTCCATAGATATTCGTCTATCCGTCATGAAAATTTCATCGAATTTGACTTTAAGTTTATTGAGAATTTAGAATTTGAAAAGGGTTTGTCACTAAATTCAATAGCTTATAGGTTATTAAAAAATTAACAGTTTAAAAAAAATAATACACGACAATAACATTAATAATCTAATCGCTTCAGAAAGTTTGCCCGCTCCTTTTTAAACCTTACTAAACCATCTGTAATGAAAATTAGCCAGCGTACCATCTTGTAAACATGAGTCCACAAAATGAATTGAAAAACTAAAAAAAAAGTCAAACCCTTTGGAACTGGTTCCGCCTTTTGAAACGTTTTCGGCTTAGTTCTTTTTCAGTTCACGGTATTGGGTTTTGATTTCGAAAAGTGAATGCGTTACAGTTTCCGTTTTGCTCCTTGATTAAAAATTGCGCACATTGTGCCCAACTCTGATTAAGGTTAACATATGAACATTTTATAAGTACAAGTACAGTAAAGCTTAAGCAGTAATGTCAACACTCATATATTTGAATGTAGATACAAACATACATACATAAATACATACCCTACAGTAAAACACTAACCCAAGCAGAAAATATACGAGTATATTACTATGATTTTTTAACTCTTTACAAATTAGTTTGGAAAAGTCCAAGCCTATACTAAGAACAATTCAAATATTTTCCAATATTACTCAGTAGAACTTATTATTTAAATGGAGTACGTATCCATGATGACCAGAGGCATTTCAATTGGTTTTACTAAACAATTATTACTAAAATTTAAATATTTTGGGGCTATTTTGAATTAGTTTGAGACTGGTATATTTCTGTCCATTGACATTTCGTAGGACAAGGTTTGAGATTTGAAGGTAGGTTTGAAGTTTAGACTAGTTTTGAAGTCGTTTAGAACCTGTTTATTTGACAATCGGGTTTGAACAGATACATACATATACTAGATACGTTGAATGATTAAACCTGCAAATATGAAAATGCTCTTCTAAAGTGTGCAGTTAAACCGAGATGAGAGCTAGAGAAGTACGCACGTACTTCAATGTAACTAACACGAGAGCGCAACTAGCTCTATAAGGTACTGGGTAGCGCAAAAGTAATCCTCCTATCAGAAAATGCTATAAATTTTGCGATTGGCCCCTAAAGTCAGTTCTGTTTTGACATTTGTGTAGTAAACACATGCCAAATACACGTTAATAAACAATGTAACGCTACACTGCTCCAGAACGCGGAATATTGCTGACTATTTATTTGACCAATAATCGGTCGGGGCCAAACGGTTACTGTGAATGGTGAGCGCTACAGAGCAATGATCAACGAGTTCTTTTTGCCGCAACTTGATGAATTGGGATTGGAAGACATGTGGTTCCAACAAGACGGTGCAACAGCACACACTGCACGTGCCACAACCGATATGCTGAACATCGGAAGCTTACTTTTGCGCCACCTTGTACATAAGCTTGTATAAATGTAAAGCTATGGCAACAACTTTATGCGACAATTGACTTACGTGTCACATTCAGCACGCGCGAATCTTTCAAATACAATCCCATATTGCCATTGCTTAATGCCGTCAACACAGTCGTATCACCCTCATGTAGTTGTTGTGATGTTATAGATGGATTTAATGAAATGGAGCAGACTACTTGACGTTCGTTATCCTCGGGCACTGGTATAAGTATCAGCTCAGAGACGGTGGTATTGCCATCGCTGGAAGTCTGCAAAGTTAAAAGTTAGAAGGAAGAATGAAAAATTAAAAATTTAATTAAAATAATTGTATATAAAGACATGGCAAGTATAGTTGAATAATTTAATAACAAAAAATAAATGTATTAAATGTGTGTATATTTTTTGACAATTAAAGCGTATTTTCTGTCATTTGAAGTGATTAGTAACGTTTTCTTGCTTAGCATAGAAATATCTAAATGCATTTAGGTCTGCCCTCTCTTTCATTAAAAAAAAACTACACCTTTTCCAAGAGTACTCCAGAAATGGTAAAATGTATTTCAGAATAATTAATTGTACTTCAGAAACCGCAAATTGTACTTCAGAGAATATAAATTATACTCGAGAAATCGTAAATTGTACTAATTGTGCAGAACTACTCGTAATAGGATTTCTGAAGTACAATTTATGGTTTCTGAAGTACAATTGATGACTCCGAAGTACATTTTACAGCTTATGAAGTACAATTTACGGTTTCTGTAATACAATTGATTATTCTGAAGTACATTTTACATTTTCTGAAGCACAATTTATTATTCTAAAGTACATTTTACAGTTTCTGATAAACAAATGACTATTCTGAAATACATTTCACGATTTCTGAAGTAAAATTGACTATTCTGAAATACGTTTTACCATTTCTGAAGTACAATTGATTATTCTGAAGTACATTTTATGGTTTTTGAAGAACATTTTAAGGGTTTCTGAAAAACATTTTACGGTTTCTGAAGAACACTTGGAAAAGGTGTAGAGAAATGTTTTGCATTTATCACTCACCGATTGCGTTGATCCTTTGAGAATTTGTCCTGATTTTGTCCACACAATTTGTGGTGGTGGTCTCGCTCCCACAGCCGTGCACGTAACATGTGTACGCGTGCCAGCGACAAGTGCATGATTAAGTCCTTGCAGTAGCAAGCTTAGTGGTGGTACTGAAAGATAAAGAAAGAACAAAGCTTAGCATTCGAATGCGATATGTTAAGTGCTGAATAGTAATATTGGGTGTATGACACATAAACCTAACTTACTTTTCATATTTTTATAGTTTGAGTAGTTCAAGACCTATTGTTAATAATTAATAAAAATATTTTATTTTTATTTTAATGGAATACTTTTAAAAGCAACAAACATTTAAAGGCTATAGTTATAGTATATTTCGAAAACAGCAACGAATCTTTTTTCTACTTTTTTAAAAGATGCTTATTGTACGTGTGAACCCGTGCTGCGGTTTCATGGTATTTTGTTTTTGATTTTACGGTCTGTACATTTTACATATTTTGTAAACTTGACGATTTTTAAGTAGATCACTTAAATTGGGTGGAGGCCATAAAAATCGTATCTAATAAGTAGGAGGTCCCTAACTTATTTAATAAAATAAGTATGGGGTCACACGCTAATTTAATACAATTTTAATGTAAGCTGGCTAAGAACTCTTTTTGCAACTTGCGTTTAAAATTTAGGTATAATAGCCCTTTTATATGAAAAATTAGAGTAGCTTCCGCATTTTATTGCATTATAGATATACAAATGTGGGAGGAGTCAATGGAGGATGATAAGATATAATAAAAGGATTTTAAGTGATAAGTGGACTTATCAGCCTTGACTAACTTCTGAGTACTTTTCAACAAAAATTTTAGGAAATCAAAATCTGGACTGTATGAAACTGAAACGGAATTAAAACCAAAGCTGGAGACAGAACTGCAGCTTGAATGAAACCCGGAAATGAAATCAAAATCGGAAGGCGAACCGGAATCGAAACGAAGGGCGGAACTTCAACCAAAATTGTAGACATAGAAGGAACTGACAGCTGAAATGAAATGAAAAGCGAAATTGGAACGAAAATTGAAACCGCAACTGAAGCGGGAAACGAATCACAATCTGACCTGTACACAGAAATGAATTCGAAATCGAAATCGAGACATGAACTGAAACTGGAGCCATGCCGGAACTGAAACCTGCAATGAAATCAAAATCAAAATCGAAACTTGAAACAAAAAGCGGAACGGAAACGAAGTCGATGTTGAAATTAAAACTGGAAAAGGAAACAAAAGCGGAAACGAAAACTAAATAAGAACAGCATGAAGAATTCAAACTAGAGACGAAACGGTGATGGAAATCGGACTAAACCAAAAACATAACAATAAACGAAAGAAAATTAAAAACGAAACCGAAAGCAAGGTCTAAATTGAAATCTATATGAACGTGAAAGGAATCGATGTTACCTCACGTCAGTTTATGTTATGGTATATTAAGCTATTATGTTTTCTTATGTTATTTTGTAATATTTGCAAATGTATGTATTGAGACTCTGCGTAACTCTAGATAAGGGTTCAGCAAATTTATAAATTCGTCCAGTATTCTTTAGTGATTCCTTCTTTTAAATTATGTTTCAAATTGATGAAAAATTTACAAAATTGTAAAAAAAATATATGCTGACTCGTCTTATCAAGTGCACGCCAGTTTCAAACCAAGAATTCTTAACTAAAATTCACTTATGCTAATCCAGTATTGATACCAATCACTGGTTTCACCTATAAAAGCCAATTTCTTATGCATATATGTGCAAAGCAGGGCCGTCCTAACCACAGGGCTAAATGGGCTATAGCCACAGGGCGCAAGCTTTTTGGGGAGGCAATTTTTTATTTGCGCAGTAGTAAACATTTATTTTTCGGTAACCCCGTTTAACCCCGTTTAACCGTGATGGCAAAAGATCAGTCTATTGTTTTTTGTTTGCAGTGTTTTCAAATTGTTTGCTTGAATTACCGTGATGACCTCTATTATCCGTGCATGGCGCTCAATCAACCATCAACCCATTAACGCTATAGAAACTAAAATTATCTGGCTGTGATGAATACAAACGGATACGGAAAAGAAAAATACAGTTCGACGAAAATACGTCGGAAGAAGTGCAACTTGATGCAAATGACGAATTACGCATAAACACTTATTATGTTATTATTGATAAAATTCTAAACGAAGTACAAAAGAGAAAGGGCGCATATGTTAACATTTATTCAACATTTGGGTTCCTGGTTAATTTAAAAAAATATAAATGAAGACATAATTAGAAATAATGCTGCAAAGTTGTGCGAAATATATCAGATTGATTTAGAAAACAACTTTATTGAAGAATGCCTACATTTTAAACATGTGAATTTATTGGAAAATACCGAAAATATATCTATCGCAAAACTAATTTTAAAGACAATCATCGAGTTAAGAATTGAATCTACATTTCCAAACGTAACCACAGCACTGCGCATATTTTTAAGTATCGCCACAACAAACTGCAGTGGCGAAAGATCATTTTCAGCACTTAAAAGAATAAAAAGTTACTTACGATCTTCTTTGGGACAGAGTAAACTCAATGATTTAAGTATTTTGTCTATGGAAAGAGATGTACTTGATAATTTAAATACTAGTGATATTATTGATCAGTTTGCCAAAGAAAAAGTTAGGAAAATAAATATATAAGTTACATTTGTTTAGATTAAGGTATGTTTTTGTTCTGAAATGGTTTTTTATTTAATTAAATTTTATTTTAGTTTTTTTAAAAGTAATAAATAGTTTTTTTCTAGTTCTGACACTTTTGTTTTGAATAACTTTTCCGACTCCCATATGCCTTTCTGTGTATTTTCTTAGGAAGAAGGGCGCATTATTTTTAGTAGCCCATGGGCGCCGAATTCCTTAAGACGGCCCTGGTGCAAAGCTATTAAGAATTTATGGAGTACTCAAAGCTAAAAGAGAAAATAGATAATGGAAAGAAAAAATGAAGCTTTCACGTCTTCACACGCCAAAGGAAATGCATAAAAGATTTTGACACTCGCTACTACAAATCAAAGATAGGTGGAGCACATGTGCATGTGTGTGGGTGTACACGAAATCTTTTATTTAACAAACTAATCTGCATAGCAAAAACACATAAATTTACAGCGTCCACATGCTCGTATGCGGTAAGCATATGTGTGCGCGAATGTTAAAACGAGTACGCAGGTGCGGAAGTAACCAGTATTGAACGCGCACCACTCTTACACAAAGGAAACTACTTTGTTTTTGGGCCTAAATTTAGTGTTTTTGGAATTTAAGTTTTTTTTTAAATAAATAGCTAAAAATAAGATAAAGGGTTTAAGATTTGTGGGCACATTATATTTTTTATGTTTAAGCAACATAAGCTGTAACTATTACTTTCGTTTATTTCATTTGCATTGCATGTTATTGTAATTCGCAAGCAGCTTATAAAATATTCCAAAGATAAAATTTATATTTGCAATCCCAAGTCGGGATTTTACACAGCGAAAATGATTAGGCCAACCGCGTGCTTATATCTCAGATCCACAAGTGCTCGCCCAGCATTAATACATAAAAAGTGTAACAGGTGCCCCGCACCCTCCGTTTTACATAGAACAAATACTGTATAAAACTTTTGCGCAAGACGGTTGTCTAGGCCTGAGCCAAACGCAAGCGAATAATACAAAAATTAACCTAAACAAGCTACTTGCCCTCCACAAAGCTTATATTTATTAGTGGGTTAACAACAGCTTATCCGTTTAATATCCAATTTTGTCTGTCAAGTTATCCATCAATTCTCTCCACCTGAATCATAGTAAACTAGTTGAGTAACTAATATCCAAAGCGCCTACTATCCTCAGGGATATAAATTCAATATTTGTGCACATAAATTCGCCTACTAAAATAAAAGATGTGTGTACATAACTTGGACCTGAGCGCTTTGAACTATTTGTGTGCGCCCAAATGTATGCAACATATTTCTTAAGTCGACAGCTGGCAACGCCCTGCTATACTTACTCACAGAAGAGTAAACTCAACAACTTCTGTGCATATGTAAGTAAGTGATTTAATGTAAGGACATGGCTCTCGAGCAGAAGTTTGAGTAAATCTTGAAGATTTTATTACAACATAGATGGTTTATTCCTTTTGCCTTTCATGGTATTTACTGTATTTGTTAGAGCTTTTTTTTTTTGCGAAGTTGCCTATAAATGTTTACGTATGTACTGTCTGTTATATATTAGTAGATTTGTGAATGCTTTTTTTTATTCAACTTTACTTCCGTTAGTAAACTTCATTGTATGACTGCCTGGAAATATGTTTACTTTACTATTTGCATGCACACACACTTGCACATACACATACATGCAGCTTTCTTTAGGTTCATAAATGTTTAGCTTTGAAGCTTTATGTAGCGAAATGAAAATAATTCTTCATTTTTTATTGCATCCTTAGAGGCATGACTAATTTGTACACATGTTATGTTACGTATTAACATATTTACTTAAATAATTCCTCAAGTGCTTGTGATGTAATAGAAAAAATTTATTACGAACATTTGTGCGAAATTTTTGACTTGTTCAAGTCGAGCAATGCTGAAATGAGATTTAGAAAATTTCAGGTAAGGAGTAAGCGCTTTAGATTGTTCTCAGTACAGTTGTAAGGCTTGAGGTTAGCTGTAGGTTAGAAAGCTGATAGCTGGGACCATTGTGAAGCCAATCGAATCCAAAGTAACAGTTTTTAGAGTTTTTGTCTGTTTGTTTGTTTGCGTATCACTCAAAAAGTGATGAATAGAATTGAATAATATTTCCACCGTTGCTTACTAGCCGTCTAGCTTAGAATCTAATATATTCTTTATTGCGGTAGCTAGAGCAGCTTCGGAGTTATCGACCAATACGTATAATAGGCTGAGCCAAAATGAGTGTTAAAATAAGCCATTTGATTAAGTTGCATATCTCAACTGATTTCGTGGATATAATGTTAAAAATCGGACTCAGTCTATTATAAGTTCTGAGTCGCAGCCAAGCATGACCGGCTTTTCTAGTACGGAATGCAAAGTAGAAAATTTAAAAAGGCTAAAACTAAGGCTAAGCCAAACACAAAGAAGACTACGAAGATGAAGTTGAAGAAAAAACCGAGGGCACATATGTAGACAAATACGAATAAAAAGACGACGGCTTAGAGGAAAAGGAAGCCAAAGACGAACATTAAGACTAAAGCGAAGACAAAGACGAAGGCGAAGGCGAACACTAAGCTTAAAGTTTCGGACGAGTACCACCAAAGTAGTACATCTACCACATTTATTTATAACGAGTGTTTCTACCACTCCTCCCACGCAGCTTTCCTTCCAGAAGCAGCGGTTTCTATGCCGTCAAGAGGTCTTAAATACCTACTTTCGAAAAATTGTCCCAGTAGAGAGAACTGCTTAAGTGTTTGGCTCTTTTTATCGCATTGGGTATTTTGATATTTTCCCTAAGTTTATGGCATTCTCCACTTTTCTACCTATCCATATTAAACAAAGTGCTAACTTCTCATTGATTAAAACTATGGCTTACGCTATTTTCGAAGCTTTTTAGTGAGGGAATTTGATATGGAGCTTTTTGAAGGCTTTTAAAAAAGCTTTCGATGCACTGTATTTAGAGCTTTAGTTTCAAAGCTAAGTGTGTGTAGGTTTGTGCTAACGATCGACATCGAATTAGGCATAAGGTGGAGCCTGAAATGCTTAAAATATTTACTCGTTCGATATTCATGAGATTTATGATAACACAAGTGCTCACTTTATAAGAAAGCATATTCCTCACTTTGTTTCTCAAGCCATGAATTTATTTTCAATTATATACAAGGCACGATCGATATAAATACTTTGCTGCAGCTTATCAAAAATCAAAGCGGAAAAGGAAGTACGCGTTTGACAGAAAATGCAATCAGAACTGAAAACAATTAGTGACTCAAGGGAACATAAGAGCAAGTGCTCACAAATTATTAGTAATCACGCACTGCACCCATAAGTGACATTCAATCACAAATTTTTGTTTTTGTGCCAAAAAATTGCACACGAAGAACAGAAGTAATGATGGGCTGTTTTGTTGTTGCTGACATGCTGTTATGGTACTGTTATGCTGTTGGGGGTGCTGCTAGTGCTCTTGCTGGTGGTAATGACTGTAAGCGATCTTTGTTTTAGCATCGCTGATAGCGCATTCAATACAATACCAAACTGATGATTTCTGTGCGAAATTACACACTCCACTGTCATTAATGTGTTGCGGAAATGTCACGAAAATAACAGCATGTGAGGCATGTGTCACGAGACAAAACAAATGTCGACCACACACTCACAGGCGCCTGGATGAGGGTGAGTGAATTGTTGTTGCTGCACTTTGAAATATTGAAAACGTGCAAAAGACCACAAAGCAAGGAAAAAGGGTATTGTCGGCTGACTAAGTCACTGTATTGTTGTTGTTGATTACAATAAAAGGATATGATTTGTGCATATTTTGAAATTAGTAGCACAAAAGCGAACCACTTTTCAACCACCAACATCACCATCACAGCCAACACTTGTTTCCCAACACTTCAGTTATAATCTTTTACGAGTATGCTTATGGATATGTAGAGCAGAAGACCTCATATTCACCCTGCTGAACAAGTTATTAGGCTGGGATGAATACGGGATGAGTCGCAAAGGAGCATGCAGCTAATGCCCATCTTTTTATGTGAGTTGAATTGTTCATATTTCTTTAAGAATATGCCTACTTATTCCCGTACGTGTAGGAAAGAACCCAATAAACAGTACTTCGCAGGTTCCAAAATTGAAATCTAACAAGAATAAGTAGTTGAAAATGAACTTACAACGAACCTTAAATTGGAGACAGGTTGCAATACTTTAATCAAAAAAATTAAGAGCAAACAAGCCCGAGAATTTAATGCTAAATAATAATTCCCAAACGGATTACCCACCATATTCCGGCCGACCGGCGCGATGGGAGCATCCGCATAACGCGCGGTTTGTTCGTTCGTGTCGAGTCATTGAAAAGCTTTGGTTTGGTAATCGTCGAAATCTAAAACTGCTCAGCTACAGAGAAAACCTCATCAGCTAAGTAAAGTAGATATAAGATAGATTACACATTAAGAAATAATTAGTTAACGGAATAAAATTATTGTTTGAAGTTAATATAAAAGTCAAAGAAACAATTAGTTGCTATGTATTTCGGATAGAAAGTATTGAATTTTTTATGCTGAAAAGCGATTCTGAAATATCAAATCTACCAGAAGGAGAGTTATAATCTTGACACAAAGAGCAAAAAGGCTCATTTAACTCAAAATTGGTTCGGCACTATTTTAAGACTAGCGGTTCAAACTGCCTTAATGGAGACGGTACATTGAAGTGCACTTCACTTAGAAGAAATGGGCTGGAGGGTGAAACATTTAGCAATTTAATCATAAAAAAAATTCCAATCATTTTCCTCCGACTAGCAAGTGTGTGAAGATTAATGAGTTTTAAACGATACGTATAGGGTGGCAGATTATACAAGGGATCCAAATCAAAATCTCTTACGGCACATAGTAAAACTTTGTGTTTGAACTGATTCTAGGTGATCTACATGGAACTGGTAAGGCGGGTTTCAAATTATTGAACCGTATTCAAGTATCGGTCTGTCTAATGTAGTGAAAAGAGCTTTAGTTACATAAGCGTCGCTAATAAAAATTTGTGTTCAAAAAAAAAAACTGGGAACTTTAAAGGATAGTAAATTTAAGTTAATAAAAAAGTATAATTAACCATTTTATTAATTACTAGCAGACCCAGCCTCAAATTTGAATTGCCTACATTTAAGAAATTGTACTCCCCTCCCGCCCCTCCCGCTTTCTCGAAATTTATTCCTAAATCTAAATTTTCCTTTCTACTTTTGTTTTTCCCCCATCTTCATATCTCGTTAGTTTATTTTAACTTCTTCAGTTTCCTTTAACAGCTCCTCTAATTCCTAAATTTTGTATTCCTGCTGCTGTTACTGATTTGTTTATAGAAGATATAGCAGTTTAATTTATAGTGGTTTAACTTTTGGTTTTGGTACGCTTGCTTTTTCCAAGGCTTTTTTGATACATGGACCACATATCCACATGTATAAAATATCATTAACTTATACCAAATAAATTATTAGCTATTGCAAAGTGCAGCTTTATATGTATAACCTGGGGGCTTTTCAAAAAACTATATAAGCCTGTCTCGTGCCCAAAGAACTCCTGAACCTACCGTGATAGTTTCAGAGACATTGACGACACACTGTGAATATTAATGAAGCATTAACAAAGCACAAAATATGTGGGCGTGGCATCGCCCACTTTTCGAAGATTATGTAAATCTTGACTAAAGGAATAAAGGAAATAGTTTCCGAGTTATAACAAATTGAAATTTTATATAGCCTGGGGGCGTGACACCGCCCACTTTTTCAAAACTGTATATGGCCTGTGCTGTAACCAGTGATCTAAATAATAAAATTTCATAAAAATCGGTCGCCTAGAGAGGACACAGATTAATTTTTATTTATAAGAATGGGAATGTTATTACAGCCAGTAAAATATTTGCTTGGCTAACTTCTCGAAAATTGTTGATAAACTTAACTTCGATGACGAATACCATAGATGTTGACTTGATTCGAAATTAGGTCATTCTCCAATGAACCACGCATTCGATATCAAATATAATTTATGTTCGTATCACATACGATATTCAATAAATTCTGTAAGTGGAAACTTTTAAGAGAGAGGGAGAGTTACTCATATTCCGCTTCAAGAATGGGTGTGATATCCAAGGTTCCATATCGAAGTTCATTATTGAAGGTAATACGTGAGAAAGCTTTCCAATTATTATCGAACTATCTACCAAGGCGGGTACGCTCTAATATGTACGCCCCTATAAGTATGCTACACAAATTAAAATTAACGTATGACAGCTATGCTTATAGGCAGCAGTTGCGATCAATACCCCAAAAGGGATTAGTCACTGGCCACTATATTAAAAGATTAGTCATACGTGTTTCTACAGTTTTTTTATATCTACTTATACATTCTTGCTTTTGCCGTTTATGTGCTTTGTTCGACTTTTAATTACAACCAAGCGCTCAAAATTATGCAACCATTCTTCCTTATCCTGACTGCTGCTTATGGCTTGTTATATTACTTATGATTGGTATGTTTTGTTGCCTACTTAGAGGGGTTCACAGCGTTCGACGTTGATTGTTGTACGCTTGTGGAATGGTAATTGAAATTTGTTGTATGTTTTATGTGTATTTCACTTCGTGATTCGTTTTATTTCCCAATTGTAAGAAAGTGTGCCTGCGTTGTAGTTATGTAGTGACAGGTGTGAGTAGGAATTATGCGACTTGTCAAAGGCTTGGGGGGAGTTTGACTGTTTGTTGTGTTTGTGCTGCTAAAAGAAAATACACAACTTCTTTCTTTACATGCTGCCACCATCACTCTTAATTCATGCTTTGTGTTAGTTCCAACTCCTGTGCTGATTTTGTCGTGCAGCACTTTATCAATACACAAAGGATTTTAGCATGCCACCTAGCACACGTAGAAATTAGTGTTTTTTCAACACATTTCCAAATTTTCAGAATTGTATGTACATATAATATGTCTTGAAATGGGTCTCTCTTTGTACTCTGTTGAATTTATTCAAAATTCTGTCGCTTGGTTAATTTGCAGGCTTGTTGTTCTTCCCTTTTCATTATTTATTATCTTTATCTTGTTTTCATCCAAAGTCAAATATTTGTCAAATTTTACTTTTATGTCTGCGAATCGCTTACTTAAACTTCGCTTTTGTTAAGATTTTCTCTCTACCACATTTCGGTTTTTAAGGGAAGTGAGATATTCGCCCAATTGTGTTGGGTGCAATTAGCGCACATTGAGCCGCACTCCAATCAAGCAGTTTCAATTGGCCTAATATGCTAGATTAACTGTAGGTCTAAACAGTAATTATTTGCCTTGAGCAATTGTTAGAACAAAAGGCGCCTGAAAGGTTTGCTAAACAATACGCAACTAGGGCGTGGCACTTCTCTTGAAAATGAATGCGTAATATCGCTAATATTTAAAAGCATGCTTTTAGCGGGTATTTTTCTTTTGTTTCAACCGAAAAATCTCTATATGCTTCTTTGGAATATACAAATGGAAAAAGTAAATATTTGGTGGTTTCCAAAGATACTTCATTCATAAGAGGCAACAAGGCAGATTTTGCAGGAATCGCGCGTTGTATTACAATCGCGTAGCCTAGGCAGCGGCTATGAGCCTAACGTAACGCTGATGTGCGTTGCATATTTTTAGGCATATGGTTTTTTATTTATCAGTGCGTGTGCAGCTTAATCCTATGGTAAAATATACTAACAGCCAAAGAGAAAAGAGTTACACTGCGCGTTTTACACAATAAGGCCCTTTATTTGGCTTCTCTAAGAGAAAACACTTTTACTCATTTTTAATTATAAAATGGGGAGCTTATCCTTTTATAAAGAATTTGGTGGTAACACACACTTTCGTTGCATTAATTTCAGTTAAAGTCTTTTCATTTTCCAGCTAAAAAGGTATTCTGGGAAACTACTTAATTTGCTTATTGACCTCACACTTCCTTGCAAAAACTCTAAAGAGAGTGATCCGGGATCAATACCTTTCGATTACAGCGGTCTACAATTTATCCCAACTATTCCGTTATAGGCATAGTTGGGATAAGTAGATTTTAATTTCTGTGGCCTACTTTGTCCGACCGTACCCGTAGCAGAACAAAGGAAACCTATCCGACACTACGCTTTCAGGCATAACAGAGTCCAATTAGTCTATTCATAGAACATGCGCAAGGAATCACCTAGCACCTTTTGGGCATGAAAGCGACCAATAAGTCTCTTCGTAGAACATGCTCAAACACAAGAGATCACTTCAACACATTCAAAGACATCAAAACTGGCATTGGTCGCATGCTCCTTTGCGACTGATCTCGGCTTCATCCTAGACCAATTGCTTTTTGTGCAGAGTAGATACTCTGCAAAAAATGTTTGATCTTTGTAGGGGTTAAATTAATCTCTTTCGTTTGAGCATTAAAATCGACTAATCCCAACTATGCCTATAACGGAATAGCTGGGATCAATTGTAGCCCACTGCAGACGAAAGGTATTGATCCCGGATCACTCTCGTGAGAGGTTAGTTCCACGATTTTTTGCAGGGTATATAGTTTGTATGTATATTTGCATATTTATTATCCACTACTATGGAGCTCCGAGTAAATATGCTTTAACTTCATTTATGTTGCCGGAAAATTCCTATGAAACTGGATTCATTAGTAATTAGCCTTCAGCTATCAAGAACAGTGATGGGATTTTTTAGGTATTGTCACCATCCCAACTATTTATGCATATTTGTAATACTCATATGTACCAAACATGCAATTCTAGGCTAAAAATGCTAAGTAGCTTGCCGCATATATGTCAACAACAGAATTGATAGCCAATAGCTTGAAAAAGTAGAACAGAAACCATTCAAATACTTCAACGAGTAACAATGCATCTATGCAGTAGAGCGCAGAGTAGTTCCAAGCGCATATTGACATAGTAAAATGAAAATTGACATAGTAAAATATCCGTCTGAACACAAACTTTGTTTACTTTTACGAGCACTCATTTTGTGGAAAATTTTCACCCCTACGCTTTCTCTCACGAAAGTATCCTAAAGCTTTCACAATTCGAGGTTCACTGCAGGGCTAAAATATTTTTTTTATTAAATGCTTGAACCCATATGTGCTTGTATGGCTCCTGCAAACCATTTCTTTTTCAACATATTTTGGACAAGTTCAAGAAAGGCTATTTCGATTTAAAAAGACCTTGTGAGCATATTTTGTAAGGAGATGTAATAGTAGAAATTTTGCATTCTAACCAAAAACTCTGTTTAAATTTGTTTGATATGGGCATATAAGTTTTGAAAAATTTTCCCCAAGTGCTTTAAAAATAGTCGAAAAACTATCTTTTGGTCTCTAGAGGGTTAAATATTTCTAGGCCAATTTTCTACTGAAATATCCACAATGTGTGTACGCAAAAAATTTTATATAAAGGGTGTTTTTTTTAGGGGTATAGAACTTCGAATTGAAATAAAACACAAGAAAATCGTTTTAAGGTCCATCAATTTGGCTTTATTGGAAGGATAGTTTTATGCCATTAATGTTTGAATATGATACCGGCATGTGGCCGCCGCGGCTGGCTCGAATAAAGCCAATTCTACAGGTCCAATTTTCAACCACTTTTTCGAGCATATGGGGCCGTATGTCGGCAATAACGCCACGAATGTTGGCTTCCAATTCCCCTAACGTTTCTGGTTTGTTGGTGTAGACGAGCGACTTCACATATCTCCAAAGAAAATAATCCAATGGTGTCAAATCACACGACCTTGGTGGCCAATTGACAGGTCCATTCCGCGAAATTATGCGCTCATCGAATGTTTCCTTCAATAAATCGATTGTGATGTGCGCTGTGTGGCATGTAGCGCCGTCTTGTTGGAACCACAACTTATCCACATTCATGCCATCCAATTCGGGAACAAAATAGTCGGTTATCATGGCTCTATACCGGTCTCCATTAACGGTAGCTGCCTATCCAGCATTATTGCGGAAGAAGTATGGCCCAATGACTCCACCAGCCCATAGAGCACACCAAACAGTCAGTTTTTGTGGATGTAATGGCGTTTCAAGGGTCTCATGTGGATTCTCTTCACTCCAAATGCGGCAATTTTGCTTTTTGACGTAGCCATTCAACCAAAAATGAGCCTCATCACTGAACAAAATTTTGCGATGAAAATCAGCATCGAAATCAATCTCATTTTCGGCCCATACACCAAAATCACGACGCATTGCATGGTCTCGCGGCTTTAATTCTTGCACAAGCTGGATCTTGTAAGGTCGCAAGCCAAGATCTTTGCGCAAAATCTTCCATAAAGTTGATGGACAAAGCTCCAATTGCTGTGCACGGTGGCGAATCGATTCATTCGGGTCCTCTTCAACACTTTGCTCTACAGCGGCAATTGTTTCTTCGGTGCGCACTGTTCGACGTCTCTGCGGATGCGTATTATCACATAGAGTAAACGTAGTGCGAAAACGATCCGTGGTTAACCGAATTAATTGCTCTGATGGACGATTATGTCGACCATAAAATGGACGGAGCTCACGGTAAACTTCGCGAACTGAACCATTATTTTCGAAATAAATTTGCACGATTTGCAAGCGTTGTTCTTTTGTCAACCTGTTCATGATGAAATGGCAAACCAAACTGAACATAAATGACATTAGAGTTGCCAGATTTGACCACAAAATGCCAGTTTTATCTCTATTCAAAAAACAAACCTGTAAAAAAAAACACCCTGTACAAAAAGCGTAAAATTACACTATTAACAAAACAAAAAATTTGACGCCTTGAAGTATGCAACAATTTTTCACAACTTTTCAATTCAAGTCTTCAAAGATTTCTAAAAAATATGCTACACAGCTCTTGAAAAGAATTCAGAAATATTTTTTTTTATTGTTCTTTCATGCAGAGTTAATTGTAAAACAAAAAGGGAATAAAATATGGGTAACTATTTGCGGAGAGGCTCACTTTGAACCATTTTTAAATAACTTTTCCGTGTAGGTGGCAGGCTTGAAAAGCTGTATACTTTTAGAAACTTTTTGGTTTCCATACAAATTTCATAAATATGCGTTGGGGTTGGTATTAAGGAGGAAAATATTGTGGGAGGGTTGGAATTGAAGTTTTCACCTCGGCAGAAGTGGTTGGTTGAAAATTAACCTACGATATTAGTACTATATTATTCCCACAAAACTGTGCGCTTTTAATTTTTAAACAGACTCGTTCGCGATTAATAAATTTCTTCGACTCTTCCGTTACGGTCATAGTTGGGATAAATCAATTTTAATTTATGTAGCCTACTTTTAGGTGCTGCAAGTAAATTGTACAACAGTACCCGCAGGGAAACAAAACGGATCTGATCGATACTACCCCTGCAAGTTTTAGAAGTCACCAAATAGTTTATTCATAGGATATGTTCAAAGAACCCTTATAGAGGTATCTAAAATGGAGTTAGTCGCATGCTGCTTCATTCGAAACTCATCCTAGACTAGTCGCAATTTTTAAAAGAATATTTACCATACACCGTTCGAACACTAAAATATTTCGAAATTAATTTAACGTGTTCTTCACTATGTGCTAGCGCAATTAAACCTAAGAATGGTCTGAAAAGGGACCAAATTACCACAAGAATAAAGCACGCTAAAATGGAAGAACATGTCATACAAGAGCTGTTGACCTATTGGAAAGTATGCAAAATCAACAGAAAATGTACGTAATAAAAATTTATTATTTGCCAATTCTTTAGGAAATGGATAGTGAATAAAAAAGGAACGGTAAAAGAGAAACATGTACGAATCAGGATGAGATAAAAAAGTGAAAAGGTGAAAGCTTTGCAGCTTTGAAAGATTTATGTGCCTTTGTGTTTACGGTTAAAAGATTTAAAGCAAAAATTATGCAGACATACAAAGGTATGTACTACATTCGCTGTATGCCAAAACACATTCACATACGTATTTAGGGACCATAAAATACATTAGTCATATGTAACATTTACCTAAATTTTGGGTAGCGCAATAAATTGGAGTAAAAACAAGAACTTTTTGAGGTTAAGTGGCTTTTTTCTTCTTTTTATGGCCATATAGAACTGTTAAAGGTAAAGGAAAAAGCTAATTGGAGCTTGTCTCTTACATTTTGTTAGACACTAACAAGCTCATGTGAAACAGAAAATAAAATTAATGGTAAGACACCAGTTGCGCAAATTTCAAAATATCATTTTGGAGATGTTGACGTTACTTGTATAAATAAAGCTTTAAGTCCCGTATGCAGATTTGGGGCAAGAATTTCATAATAACTTCTGAGTATGCAGTTTTCTACTTTATTAATTTATTGTTTCAAGAAGTGGAAGTTTAAAGACTCCTAAAATTTTGAAGAGTTTTGACAATTTTTTTAAAATGGTGTTTGGTATTTTCCACCATATTAGCTTGTCATAGTTAATCAATTTGTATGAAGGAAATTAACAAAAACCATATGGAAAAAAAAAATTGCCAAAAATCAACGAAATTTTCAAGAGACTTGAGACTTGCACATTTTGGAGCAAGAAAGTAGTTAGGTGAAAAACTGCATACTCAGAACTCATTTTGAATTTAAAAGAATTTTTAGAATTATTAGGTTTGGAAACAGTGATTGAACATGATTTTTGTGAAAGAAATTTCTGTACTAATATTTGAAATTAACAAACGAATTTTAGCTGAAGATGTTTTCATAATAATATAAGAATAATTAACTGGACCATTTTCACTGTGAACTACTGTAACTGAGAACTGTTAAATAATGATTACTAATCGTAATGATTGCCTGTTTGATTAATTACTTTCTTGAGAATCCATTTAATGATTGATTACCAATTACTTTCAATTTTAAATAATTATTTTCCAAATTATTAAAAAAATAATCCAAAAAAATCATGGTTTTTTACGATTATTAAAATCAAAAATAATCAAAACTAATCAAACCCGTTTGTTTTATTTTTTGTTTAATTTTTTTTAATGATCGTAAAAAATCATGATTATTTTATAATTTTTTCAAATCGTAATCAATTATTTTCTTGAAAAACAAGTAAAATATCCAAAACCAATTAAAAAATCCGCCTAAATAAGTGATTAAAAATTACTAATCAAATTTAATAATTCAGCTGTAACTTAGTAAGACTTATTTCAAAAAGAGCTTGCCAATAAAATTTCTTTATACTTACAGCTCATATCCAGCACAACTTTTTTTGTTAAAGCAGCCACAACATGTCCATTACTTGCTTGACACGTGTAAACCTGCGGAGGAAGAGGAGAAAATATGTGATATATGAAAACCTTGCACTGTTGTTAATAATAGTAAAAACTATATACAGTTAAATATTAATATATTTTTGCTTGTGTGGGGTGTTCAAACAAATTACCAATATTATAAACTAATTATTTGTTTTATATTTACTTAAATAAAGCTTATGTTGATTTTGCATTTAACATATCAAATTCATAACATTAACACTTTCGACACATGAATGAGGCAGACATGTCAATATTTTACGGTTATAAGTCCAATGGAAACCAAAAATATGCATTCGAACTTATGTAAACATAGTTTTGTATTAATAATACACTTCTATAGACTTAAATTGCTTTATGAATTATTAATAGCTTCGTAGGTGCCTTTGTTAGTTCTAGAAATATTAAGTGAAATAGAGCGCATTACACGAGAAACGATGACAGGTCATGACTAATCGTTTTGTGCTTTGACAAAGCACGCTAGTTTTACAAAATAATAATGGCACACACCATGGAATGGTTCCAGTGCAGAAAGCAACTTAAAACTTATAACTTTTCAATATATAAATTTATAAGGAATTAGGGTAGATACTTCCCACGATGTGTAATAATATCACGATCTAAGTTAAAAAGCTAGAAAATTTATATAAACCAGACTGTTTTTAGAAACGCCTACTAATGATTGATTACCCATCGTTTTGGGTTTTTGATGATTATTTTATTAATTACTTAAAAATACAATCAAAAAAGAATCACGATTGTTTATGATTGTCAAAAAATAAAAGCAATAAAAAAAATCTAAATAATTTTTTTTATTACTTTTGATTATTTTTGATTGTTTTTTGGTATTGTTGCAAACAAACATAAGCACATACGGCAAAGCTATCAAAAAATAATCAAAAAAATAAAAAGTAATCATTGCTAATTAGTTACTCCTGATTTTTAAAAATTTTATTTATAATTACACTGTACAACAAAATTTTTAGCAATTGATGAAACCAACCAAATCGGAAGCTCTATCCCTCTCGTATCAATTTCATACCAGGTTTTTGGCCTATAGGTCTGTTTTTTTTTTATTTGAGTTTAAAGTTTTTAACCCTATGTATAGGGGTTAAGTGAGGAAAACTTGATAAAATGGAGCAATTGGTTACAAAATAGTGGCTGAATTAATGTTTTTTGGGGCAAGGAATTCATTTTTGATGTTTATTTTTTACATAAAACTCACGATAGATGACGCTGTGGTACAATGTTTCAAATTTTTTAACAATTTTTCATGGAAAAATAGTATTTTAATAGTTTTTAAGTAGAAATAGTAGCCATTGCTTTCGAAATGTGTGTTAAAGTTAAAGTTTTTAGGGTCGAGCAACTCATTTTTGACATTAATCTTTTAATAAATCTTACGATAGGTGGCGCTGCGGTACAATTTTACAATTATTTTTAACAACTTTTATCAAAAGAGAGTATTTTAACAGATTCTCAAATCAGAACAAGTAAGGAAGTCTAAATTCGGGTGGAACCGAACATTATATACCTAGTAATGATCATACCAATTTACGCAGGTCTATTTTATTACTTTTCAGTTCGTATTATAAAGCCAGCTGATTGTTTTCAATAAAAACACTTCTGTTATGGGTTTTGAGGTATCAATTAATTTATTTGTATATAAATAGCTTCCCTACCAAACACTGTTAACCACATTTTTTCAAAATACCAATACACTCACATTTTATGTCGGAAAAATTGGCGTTCAAATAGACAGACCGACAGACGGACATGGCTAAATCAACTTAGCTCATCGTCCATATTATTTCAGTTTACTTATTAATGCGCCCATCTCTTCTTCTTCGCATACTTACAAACATGTCATGTTCATGAATGGTATGATAATCAAAAAAGATATACAGGGTGGCGCAAAAGTAATCCTCCTATCAGAAAATGCTATAAATTTTGCGAATGGCCCCTAAAGTCAGTTCTGTTTTGACCTTTGTGTAGTAAACACATGCGAAATACACGTTAATAAACAATGTTACGCTACACTGCTCCAGAACGCGGAATATTGCTGACTATTTATTTGACCAATAATCGGTCGGGGCCAAACGGTTACTGTGAATGGTGAGCGCTACAGAGCAATGATCAACGAGTTCTTTTTGCCGCAACTTGATGACTTGGGATTGGAAAACATGTGGTTCCAACAAGACGGTGCAACCGCACACACTGCACGTGCCACAACCGATATGCTGAACATCGGAAGCTTACTTTGGCGCCACCTTGTATAACTCCCCAATTGCAGGGGGGTATTAACAACTTGCCAGGATATTTTACTTGCGTGTTATCCGATTTGTTTAATTTTTGGCAGAAGTATACTACATACTTTTCGGAAGCAATTGACAAATTTTTATTGAAATATCTAATATTTAAACTACAAGCAATCGACTTTGAAAATAGCAGAATTTGTATGCTGAAAAGTGGGCGGCGCCACGCCTACTTCCCCAAAATCCACAAAAAAAAATGTTCGGTTGACTTTTGCTTATTAAGCTTATTATGTGTGCAAGATATTACTGATATAACTTGCATGGTAATTAAAATATCGGGTTTTACATTTTACAAACAAACTGGGCGTGGCCGTTAACCAATTTCGCCCGTTTTTACAACAAATATTAACTTTTATAGCTGCAAAATTTTCGCCAAATATCGTTTCGATAAATAAATTTTTGCCGCAGTTACGGCATAAATAGTTTTGTGGAATAATCCACTATAAAAGGGGCGGGGCCACTCCCATTTTAAAAAATTTATAATTTCGACTTTCTCCATTCACCGACACTTTGATAGTGAAATTTAATGCTATAAAGCTTTTGTACGCAAAGTTATTGCCTATTAAATATATCTATGATCCTTTTCAAAATCTTTCGTATGAAAGTGGGCGTGGTTCTGAACCGATTTCGTCCATTTTTTTTCGGAACATACCTTGTATTAATATAAATATGTGTACTAAATTTCGATATCTTGAACGGTTTTTGATTTATGATTAATATTATTTTTAAATTTGACTTAATCGAAAGTGGGCGGTGAAATGCCCATTTTCAAACAAATCTTGAAACATTTTTTTTCTGCCTTAGCATTAAAGTATAAAACAAATTTAATCCATATAAGTGTATTATGTACTGAATAATCACTTATTTTGTATTTTCGAAAATGTTCTATATATAAAAAGTGGGTGAAGGTATCATCAAACAAAAATTTTGCTATTAATTCTTGGTATGTAAAGCTAAGCTTTATCGAGTAATCAATTAGTGGAAATGGTAACTGAATCCTATATTAATTTGTCATTATAATATAATAAGTTCAAAAAAAATTGTATTTAAAATTTTTTTTCGCCTGCATTATTTTTTGATCGACTTCCTTTTCTGTATATTGCCTTATAAGAACTGACGTACTATTAATTTAACACTCTTGTTAGCATTAGTAAACACGAGTTATTAAATATGCTGCCATACCTCTAGGTAAATAGCTCAAAACCGAGACAAAATGTGGCAAAATAATTGTAGAAAACTATTTCTCAAGTAAAATGATAATCCGCTAAAAAACTTTTGAAAGCAATAGCATAAACTGCTGAATTTACACAAACTTGCGTAAAACTTAGGACAGCCACTAACAAAGTCTTTGTCAGAATTACATGCTTAAAACAGTGAATCACAGTAAATGCCTAAATATTTGTGATGTATAAAAACAGATATTCGAGTAATTTGAAGAACCCACAGTTCCTAATTGTATCATTACTCTAAACACTAATATAAAGCAGTGATTCGCAAATATTTTCCTGGGAGCTAACTATTAACGGCGTTCATACGTACGCAACCCGAGCTTCAACAGAAAGAGCACAAGATCATCGAATTTTATTTAGTTTCAATAAACCACGTTTTTGCTTTCTGTTTGATGAGCTAAATACTAAAAATAAATATCTACTCATGTTAAATACTCACAAAATCAAATAAATATAAGGTGATAGAATCTTCCTGAGGTGAAAAAAATTTAAAATTTTGAAACATTTTTAGTAACGGAATAGCGTTGTTGGGATGCAGATAGCCAAGGTAAACTATTCTAATACCGTACCACCCGAAACTGTATTTGCACGAACCGATTCCTTGAATATGTATTTATAGTTAGTTACACATCACTTATAAATATCTAACATCTATTCATATATTTACCTGCGCAAAACTCATTTGTACAAATACCGCAGAACATTTCTAAATAAGTTGGTTTTTAGATAATTCTGTAAAGTAGGCAAGAGAAAGTTTTTGGCCAAAAACAAACACAGCTCGTGTTTTGCAAAACGCAAAGCTCAGCGCGAGGGCGCAAACGCGTGAAAGTTTGCATTTCATAAATTACAAAGATTTCGCTGAAATGATTTTGCTAAGTGGGGTAAGAAAGTACTTAAAAGCAATTCCAATTGGAAAATATTGCAGTGAAGTTTAACTCTAATTGTGCGCTGATGACTTGCTATCAATTTACAATTTTCATTTCAAGCAAGACCAAATGACCAAATGTGGCGTACAGCACTTAAATATTTATTGTACATTTTACTTAAAAATAATATTGCGCAATATTTCAGATGCAACTCTGCGTGTATTTTATTAGTAAAACAGCTGATTTGACATTTTAGATTTGTGGTTGGTACGTTAAAGTGATGCATATTAAGGAATTTGGTGAAATGAAAGGAAATAAAAAGAAAAAAGTTTTAAAGCAAAACAAAAGTATGCATCAGGAGCATGCTTCTACTCAACAATGAAATAGCTTCTATGTCATGAAATCTAAACAACAATAGATACATCATTTGACACACTTAACGAGTTACTGAAAGGGAAAATAAAATTTATGTATATGCGTTTGTGTTGTAATTGAAAGTTCTAAGTCTATAACATATGTAGTAAATCCGATTAAAATCATTTAAGACATTTTACAGTCAAACCCAAGAGCCACAAAGCTAACCAAGGCAAAGTGTGGTCTTAGTCTCACAGAAAGTGTGCTGCAGTGAAGCAGACTAAAGCGAAAGCAAAGAAATGTGGTTTTAGTTTGTTAAAAGGTAAATCCACAAGAAAAACATACACTTGAAAGAAGAAATGCAAGTCAGGTGTAAAAATTAATTTACCATTGCAACTCAACAGCTGAATATACTTGAAGCTAAAGCGGAATCCACAACAAAGACGAGCAGAAGAGCAAAGGTGGCACAAGCAAGAAATTCTTAAACAAAAATTAAAACAAAACGAACAAAAGCACGTAACTAAGCACTATAAAACATAAAGTGAGTACGCAAGAAATGTTTAAGCTGCTCTAAATTGATGACAACACAAAGTCAGAGCGACCTGAATAAACACCTAAGCCTCGAGTTGACCATGATGAAACATTGTTATGGTGTATTGTTTGCTGCTGTGACATGCAGCATTACTTTAAATTGTAACAAAGAAGTGCAGTGAAGAAGAAAAATACTTTTAAATCCTGAACTTAGAGTATGCTTGAGTTTTGAACAATGTGATAAGGCGGAACATTTTAGAATTGTCACACACGGAAATGCGCTTCATTTCCACGTGGGCGTTTCGAATGGCTTAGATGTAGTGTGCACGACAACTAAACACGAGTGAGAGGTATTTAATGAACATGAAGAATTTGGTTAGGGTACATGAATAGAGTGGGTTAAATGGAATAAAAGGAATTAAAAAGAAAAATATACCACACACGTTGTTCTACGTAAATAAGTGTTTTAGAATGTAAGTACATACTCGTATATACAAATTTCGCTTAATATGATTTATAATGGCAATAATTTTAGAACTGTTTGAAAAATGAAGCTCTATAAGGATTTTGACCTTCACTGTGTAACACGAAGGACAATGATGGCGCCACTGCCGCTGAACACTGTGCCACAATGACGCCAGTGGCGACTTCAGTACGTCAGTGGGACTTCTGTACTACACTCGTTATAGCTTTGTTCGAAAAACATAAACATTGTGTATACCGTTGGCAAGATAACAAACAACAATTAGAGGAAAACTTGAACTAAGCAGCGTGCAAAACTACACGCAGCATAGCCTATGGGTTAAGTAGCTGCGCTTGCAATCAGAGTGAGTGGGTTCGATTCTCCACAAGATCCTCTGAAAATAGCATACAATTTTTACAATATAGTGTCCGCCGACACAAAAACCTTGCAGGGAGAGAGCGCATTTTCACAATTAATAGGTTGAAGAAGTTTCTGCTCGGGAAAATTTCACTCATTAAGACTGCTGATCGTGATATATGAAGACAACAACAGAAACTTAAAATTTTCAGTTACTAACCAATGAAAAAAGCAAAGCTGTTTTGCTTGCAAGTTTCTACAAATTTCATCTCGGTAAGAACCTTTTACTTTTTGCAGTTCCAAGAGAGCTTTATGCAAATCTCTTTTTACCGAAGATACCCCATGGATAACACAGTATTCCTCCTACTTAATAGATCCATACAGTTTACTGTTAAATTGCAAAGCTTCTAATTCTTTTAAGTCTAGCAGAATGCTATTATTTGCAACTAAACTGTTGCGCCAAAAATCAAAATGACGCATTGCGTCAACTCATTGCACTAATACCGAGGTTTCATAAAAAAAAAATTTTGCGTGACAACCCACACCAATTTTAACTCGGGCACATAAATCTACAAATTGAAAAGAAAATATCTTAAGACTGTAAATATGCGCTATAAAAGACGTAACTTTGCTTTTACGGAACCCATTATGACTTCACTAAATATAACAAATATTTCAACTAGCATTGACATAAACTACGACTAGAAGATGATTGGCTTGTTCAACAGCTTGGTGGTAATAAATTGTATTTTCTCTAGCTCTTTGAGCTTAATAACTCGTCAGCAACCAACACATCGCTTATAGGCTTTAACTATAATCCCTCAACCAGCATGTAAGTAAGCACTTTGAAAGCTGCCAATATTCAACACTTAATCCGGCAATCAAATTTCAGCAGCACTCAACCGGAACATAAAGTAATATGCGATTTTATGCTGCCTTGACATTTATCACATTGGTGCTACTCATATGCCTCTTTATTGTCAATATTGTGTTGGTTATTACTATCGTAGGTTAACAAGATATAACCACTTTTAGTTAAAACGATAAAAAATTGCGAAAGAAGAATACAAGGAGAAACCTGAAAACTCATTTCGTTTAAAATAGTTTAAATGATTGTTATTTGATGACGGATAGCTATAGACTTATTTTTTCTACTTTATATACCTATTTGTAATGGATCTGTAAAAAATAATATATATATACTAGTAAGCGTCCATAGTTTTCTTTCCTGGCAAACTCCAATGGGTAAAAACCTAGATGAACAGCGAGTCACCTTAACCGAAAAAGAATGGCAATTAGTCCTACAAAAGCGATGAATAATCCAGAGCAAATAGAAATATTTTTTTGGTTGCAAAAGCTTTGGTAGATAAATAAATAAAGATACTATTTGTATATTGCTTAGTATCAGAATTTTAATTGCTTTATATAAGTTTGCTAAGTAGTATCATAAAATAAGTAATAACAATCTTCAAAATAGAAATCTACTACAAAGCCAATAATCAGTATACAGTATAGCTAATTTTAAACGAGAGACGAAAGGTAAACAATTCCAAATAACTATAACAAAGCATGTTGAGAACTTAAGCAAGTAGCTTATACACAGCTTATGTAGTCCTGAATACAATAACAAAATTGCCGTTTGCATGAATATAGACATCTCGGTGGTAGTATCTATGCTGACAGTGGAGCGAGAAGAAAGCTCTTCGTACCTTCAAAAAATCAATTGGAGAAAGACTTTGCTTAGTCGGATATACTTTCCACTAGTATTTTGTATAGGAGTCAAGAAACTCTTCCTGACTCGAATCTGATTATACGGGATGCACATTGAAAGACATTTCCTATAGAAAATCCTTAGAAAAAGCCATATAAAAACTTTCAAACAAAAATAACCTCAAGTTTGTCTTCCATGTCAAAATAAAAAAAAATTCTTTAGCGTTTTCTTGCGAACTGCATGAAGATAAGTAAAAGTTTATCAGCTCAATTATATAAAAAAGCACATCGTGAATATTTTGTCATACAGACCTGTTAAATAATGATTACTAATCCTAATTACTGATTACCAATTACTTTCAATTTGTAATGATTATTTTCCAATTAATTATAAAATAATAAAAAATCATGATTATTTGCGATTATTAAAAAAAATCTAAAATAATCAAAAAAAGTGGATTTAAGATTATTTGAGATAATTTTTGATTATTTCAGTATTGTTGAAGCACAAAACTATACACATTAACAATACATATTAAAAAAACTTTAAAATAATAATTGTTTTGATTACATTTGATTATTTTTGATTTTTTTTTAGATTTCTTTTTTGATTTTTTCTAATCGTAATGAATTAATAATTGGGTTTCTTGACAAACAATAAAAATTATTATTACCAATTAAAAATGCCGTATATTTAATTGATTACTAATTATTAATCAAATTTAACAGGTCTGTGTTTATATAACTTGTATGAGAGCAACCAAAATTTAATTACGTGCGTTAAAAGCTAACTCAAAATCCAAAATATAGTTTTCGTCACATTTTTTATTGACGTTATGTGATTGGGACGAATGGTTTTTTGGGTCTTTTTGTTATTTAAATGAATTGTTTCATAAAAATAAACTCATTTGAAATGTGTGCGAAGTGTATTAGGTTTAAAACTCAACTTTCATTTATATAAAAACATTGATTCTTGGACCCAGAAAAGCCCCCCACAGACTTTAATTTCTGTTACTCATATAGGGTAGGTTTCGGTGCGACAGACGCCGTGCGTTTACACCTATATGTTTGAGCTGTAAGTCCCGAAAACTTCAAAATATGAAAACACTGAGGTGTTAAAGGTATGAACTTAAGCTCAGTAAATGCAATTTTTATACCTTAATTTTATTCGCCGAAAAGTATGTACGAGTATGTCGTAACCGTAGAAGCAAAGGCAGTTGGATCCAAATTTCCCTGCGTCCGTCGTTCTATTAACATGGTAGCTTAGACAAATTTTAAGATAGTTTATAGGAATTTGGTAAAAGTTACTGAGCTACTAACTCTAAAACAATATTCACAAGTTGCCAACTCCATATATCTGATCCCCTTCTTTTCTGACACAAGCTATTAAAACTGTCAAAATTTTGCTGAGAGCGAACGAGTAAAACTCAAAGTAAGAAATTGACTCCGAGTAAAAATGTATCAGCTGTCAATTTCAGCAAAAGGCGGGAAATAAAATTACATCAAAACAGAGGAAAACTAAAAAATTACACTGAATTTGAAATTAATTGTTCGACGGACATTTTTAAACGCTTGCTAGATTTAATCTTCATGTATTTTATTATTTCCTAAGATATAAATTTGGAATTTAGTTTTATTTTCTTACATTTTTTTTGTCAAATGCACAACAGCTGAACGTTTGACAGTTTTACCCGAAGTAGTCGGCAAAAATTCTTCTGACTAAAACTTTGCAACTTCTGACTGATAGAGAACGGTTTTTACGCTATTGTTTTGCTCTCAGTAGCTCGAAATTTTCGGTTTGATTCTGACTACTTTTGACTCGTACGGAAACAAGAATGGTGTATTTTTTAAACGTTTAAACATTTTGAAAGTTGAGTTTAGTTTTTATTTAACTGAGTTTTTCGTTCTTTTAAAATATATTGCTAAATTAAGTTAGCAGCTTTTACAAATTATAAATGCTAAACTCCAACTGAAAAGTTGAATATCGGTATTTCGCGGAGACGGGATTAAAAACTTCGTACCGCACTTATCACTACTTAGGTTCTCGCTCTCTCTCACATACATACACACTTATTTCTGTAACTAAAAAAAGTCCACTTACCGTTAATAAATCTTTCCGTGCAATATTTTTCAATTGTAGAATATTACGAACAGTACCATCTGGTAGCACATCATATGAATCATCGACTAAAGCATGCTCACGCCACCAAGAAACGCGCGGCGGCGGCACACCACCACTGGACAGGCATGTCAAATTAATGTTATCACCCTCCAAGTATGGACCTGCCATTTGGTCGCGTATCGCAGCGCCATGGTTATCCAGTATCGTCAATTGTGTGGGCGGCACTGGAATATTAAAGAATGTTTCTATATACTACAAGTATCATAATATAAATAAATAAAATAAATATTTGGCTAAATATACCACCAAGGAGATTAAGGCCCAGCTTCATTACCAATTTGTGATATGCTGCTTCTACCTACAAATTGGCGCTACCTACAGTTTTTTGCTGATGTCGAACGGCATATTTAAATGCAACTGAATTTTTGCTGAGAAGCTTTCCATGGCAGAAATAAATGCGGAGAGTGTGCCAAACCACTGCCGAGTGGCAAACCGAGTTTGAACAAAAAAAAAAAAAAAAACATTTTTAAAGTTACTTCTGCCAGGACTTGAACCTTGGACCTTCGGTGTGGTAGGCCAGCAACATTACCGCCACACCACGGCGATCGCAAGTAGCATAATATAACTGCAGGAATTAAAGGTATGCGATAATGTTGCAAAATAATGTTTGAGAATACAAATAAAAAAAACTAAAGAAAGAAAGTTGAAAGAAGAAAAATTGCTTTAGGTATCGGATGAGGATGTTGCTAGGATGTTGTAATATAAGGCAAACACCATGCAAGAAAGCAAAATTGTGTTACTACGAATGTATTGGCATGTGAGCGTAGAAAATGTTGCTGCTTTAGAAAGAATTATTATAGAAATGTCAGTGAGTTGATTGGTGACACTCTTATACATAGACGGCAGACGCATAAACGAACCTGGGAAAATGTTTGTTATTGGACTTGAATGTATGTATGTACATAGTTGCTGTACTTGTTACCTTTTTTGATAAACGAGCATAGCGCTTGGATAAAAAATGTGAAGAATAAGTAGTGAAGGAAATGAAAAATGTGAACTGCGGAAACGGAAATGCCGTGAGTGAGCTTGTAGAGGACAAGTGCGTATGATGTGGGTGGTTGCGTATACGTCTTGTTACCTTAGACTTACTTAAAATATTGCTAAGAGGGGTAGAAGATATGCAGCTTGGAAAAGTAATGGAGGAGCCTTAATGCTAGGTGATAAATATCAAATCATTTTCTTTGCGCAAGTAAGTCTAATGGAGCAGAGGAAAGCCATTGGATAGTGTTAAAGTAAAGGCGAAACATTAAAGAAACTCGGAAATACAGAAAATACTAGATTTTGGATGCAAAAAAAATATGAAAGAAGCCATGAGTTTGATTCATTTATAAACTAGTTGACAGTTAAGTGAATGAAATTTGCTACAGCCACAGTCTTTCTTATTTGAGTGAAAAGTTTTTCAAAGGATTTATGGGCCTCAACGCGAAGCCGATGGTGTTTACCGAAAAAGATTGAATGATGAGTTGTATGAGCTCTAAGCACACATCGACATAGTCAAATGAATTGAAACACAGCGGCTACGTTAGCTTGGCCATGTAATGCAAATGGAAGTAGATGCTCCAGACCGAAAGGTATTCTTGTAGGAACTCACCTATTGAAACAGAGGAAAAGTAATGCCTCCACTTCGTTGAAAAGACCAAGTGGATGCCAAAAGTCGTTGAAAAGAGTAGAGAATGATCTGCGACCCCTTGTGATTTCTAATTGGCGTCAGCTGGCAAAGATTAGAGTTAGGTGACGCGCTTTGTTGGAAGGACAATATCCTTTAGCAGTAGGCGTTTCATGAAGTACTAAAAAGCAAAGAAATGGAGTACTCCCAGATGGAGTAGGTGATCCTCTCCTAGAACATCGCCATGTAAATAGTGCCACCTTTTTAAATGAAAAAGGATTTCTTTGGAATATTCTGAGATGCAATATTTTTTTGCAGAGCGAGAGTATGAGCATTCTATTTTTCCAGTGAATAATGTTATAAAGAAAATAATATCCTATTTTAATATTATTATTATTATTCTATTGATCGGTACGTTATCCGCTGAGTTTAATAACAAAGTAATAGCAGGTGATATTTAAATATGAAGTTAAATTCTTAGTATTCCCTTATTCGATAAAGCCTTGGTAAGTCAAATTTGTCTCAATTATCGCTACGAAGGGATGAGGCCAGTCATTTTACTATGAAACAGACAATATCGTCTAAGTGGTAAGCTGCCATGTAATAATGATGATGATGTTGGCAACAAGACATTCGCGTGTTTTAATATCAAATTTTATACTTCTGTCTGACTTTTGCTTTCAGTGAAACTCACCCAATACTGTAACATTGATGCGCCAATTCCGTGTCGGTGATTTGTGAAAGTCCACGCGGCATTTATAAAGGCCGGCATCGCTTGTTTGTATATTTTTAATGCGCAGCGCTGGTGGATTTGTGTCGTAGTAAAAATGTGCTTTATTCTTAAAGACATTTTCATCTGCCCAGGGAATAGCTTGATGTAGTGGACGACCACGCGCATCGAAGCTGAAAAGTAAAAAAGAAAAAAGCAAATGTTAAATAAATAAAAAATAAATTGATTTAAGTATATAATTAGATAATCTTATGATAGCTTATTGAATTTATGAACTAAGGCGGACACTGAATGAGAGACAATGGCGAAAATAGTTTGTCTCTAAGCTAAAGTTTACAAAGCCTGCCGTTAGCTTTTGCACTGACTTATATTGCTTCAATTTCAATATTAATACATTTTTTCCTACTTTATGACGGCAGTGCTTTCATTTCATTCTGCATTTCTAAGGTCCTCGGCCAAATCTCAATCAAAATAATTGCGCTAATATATAGTACTTAAGTGCTTAACAAATATTTGCTAAGTGTCTACTTATTAATTGCTACCAAATAGAGCACGAAAGTACCTTATATCGAGTATGAGCTGATAAATATTATGAAAAAGGAAAATAGGCGAGCGCAAAGGAAACTATATTTTATTAAGTGGAATCAACTGATTAATGGGTAAATATAAAAGAACTGGCAAAGATATTATGTACTTATATATTATTATTTGTGCTATTGAAATTAATTAGCAAATAAGAAATTATTAGTGTTAAAGATAATTTATGGGTATTCAGAAGAAAAGCATTTGCCATAAACATTTCTATTTAGCATATAAAAGAAAGAAAGAAAGAAAGAAAAAAGTTGGCAGGCCAAAACATGTGCAATATCACTCGTTTAGTACCTAACCTTTTGCTAATGGTCAGTGCTCCAAAATAAGTATAAAACGCAAAAGCACAACGGTTGCTGGCTGAGAGAGTTCCTTTTTTTTATGTCAATGTTCATTTCAGATATTCATTGAGCATTATTTAAACGTGATCTCAACAAGATTCCCTAACGTGCTTTGTATTTAAAATGACTTTGGAGATTATGATTTTAATTCAATCCATTCACTTTTGAATTTGTTCAAAGTTGTCCAGGAGCTCTGTTTATGATCCATAAATATTTTATTTGACCCAGGAAGAAAATAAAAATTTTAATAGCTGCTGCCATTTACATGTTTCTATAGCATATACAAACATAAATATACATGATTCTGTTGATATTAGCGAAACGAACTCGGGATCCCGTACTTTTTTAGGTACTCAAAATAGCGATATTTGCAAAATATTACAAAAGAATAACGGAGTATTCCTGACCAAAGTCTTTCAACTCAATAAATTATTTCCTGAGACAAAAGTCTTTCATAAGACGCTTGGCTATGGTTAGGTTAGGTTGCAAGGGCTGAGCTGAAACACTAAGGTAACAGCTCGACAATTATGCCACCAATGGGCCCGTTGTGATACGGTCTCAATAAACCCCATTTATGCCTAAAACGGAGAGTCGAAACACATCGTGGAATTGATAAATTTCGCTAAAGTCTTGACTTCACATCTTGAGACCTCAGTGAGGTCGTGTAAAAACGGTGTACACACAATGGCAAACCGCCGTCTGCTGAGTGCTGTACACTGACAGAGGAAGTGCTGGACGCTCTCCTTCCCTTCGGTACATCTGCAGCTGCGACAACAATCGAAGGTCGTTACCCCACCATTCTAGCACCGTGAGTGCCTATTAAACAGTGCCCTGTTAGAACCCTTGTCAAGGCTTGGCGATACTAACGGATATCTTTTAACTCACCACTGTCTTACAAAAAATTATTGATTTAAGTAATTTACAAAGCAAAATAAATAAAATTTATGTTTGCTTTTTGTTACTCATTTTATTTATCAAATAAAAATCTACTGAAAAAAAGCTTTTCAACACGAGTGGTGAACTTCAGAACTTGTTTCAGACTTTTGTTCTCTTAAACAACATTACAAGTCGTCTTGCGAGAGTCTTTCAAGTGTCTCAGCCAGAATCGCCCTGTATTTAATTTTTAATTTACTTACGAATCAAATGTATATCTTAATTTAAACAAGTAAGAAAGTCTAAGCTCGGGTGGAACCGAATATTATATACCTAGTAGTGATCTATTTATTATGGCATCCCAATTTACGCAGATATATTTCAATACTTTCAGTTCGTATTATAAAGCCAGCTGATCGTTTTCAATAAAAACACTCTGTTATGAGGTTTGAGTGGTAAATTAATTTATTTTTATACAGGGTGGCGCAAAAGTCATCCTCCTATCAGAAAATGTTATAAATTTTGCGCTTGGTCCCTAAAGTCAGTTCTGTTTTGACATTTGTGTAGTAAACACATGCGAAATACACGTTAATAAACAATGTTACGCTACACTGCTCCAGAACGCGGAATATTCTCTCTCTATGGCGCGATATACAACAGGTATATCATCATAAACCTCCTAAGAGATTTTTGCGCCAAGCTTCTCTTCCAATTTGTGGTGTGCCGATTTGAATTTTCCCTACAAATTGGTGGGACCTACAGTTTTTTGCCGACTCCGAACGGCCTCTACAAAGGAGACGAATTTTTGCTGAGAAGCCTGTCATGGCAGAAATACACTCGGAGAGTTTGCCAAACCACTGCCGAGGGGGACCCCGTTTTGAAAAACTTTTTTCAAATCACTTTTGATGTTACCTGTACCAGGGCTCGAACCATGGACCTTCGGTGTGGTAGGCCGGCAACACTACCTTCACACCACGGCGAACGCGGAATATTGCTGACTATTTATTTGACCAATAATCGGTCGGGGCCAAACGGTTACTGTGTATGGTGAGCGCTACAGAGCAATGATCAACGAGTTCTTTTTGCCGCAACTTGATGAATTGGGATTGGAAAACATGTGGTTCCAACAAGACGGTGCAACAGCACACACTGCACGTGCCACAACCGATATGCTGAACATCGGAAGCTTACTTTTGCGCCACCTGTTATAAATAGCTTCCCTACCAACCACTGCCAAACATATTTTCCCAAATCCCTGAATCGAATGGGCTACGCCCATTTTCGAAATTTTATCTTTTTCGAATTTCTTTGTTCACGTACACTTTGAAAGTGAAATATAAATCATATAAAGCTATTTTACGAATAGTGATTGCCTATTAAATATATACGAGTATATGATCCTAATCAAAATCTTTCATATAAAAGTGGGCGTGGACCTTAACCGATTTCACGGAACAATCCATGTATTCAAGGAAATCTGTGTGCTGAATTTCATTTCAATATCTTAAGCGGTTTTTGATTTATGATTAATTATATTTTTAAATTTGACTTAATTAAAAGGGGGCGTTCCCAATCCCATTTTAAAAAATTTTTTTGAAACATTTATTTTCTGCCGTAATGTTAATGTACACACCAAATTGTATCCTTATAGATGTATTATTTACTAAATAATCCCTTTTTCTGTATTTTCGAATATTCTATATATAAAAAGTGGGCGTGACATGCACATATATCTATGTATATAAATAGTAGTACAAATATACCTATAACAATATATAATTTTGTTTGCGTTTGGGTGCCACATAGTTAACGCCTCCTGTATCAACAGCTTGTTTATACCGTCTGTTTGCCGTGAATGTGAATGAATTAGGCGTGTAAATTGAGTGAGAGTTTGCAATGGCACCACACGTCCAGCAAGTGATTAGGAAAAGGCACGCTGCGACGCTTCATGACTAGTCGCCCACGCTATTTAATGGAAGCGGACTAAACAAAGTTCGTTTTGGATAAAAAAATATATTTTATGAGATGCTTAGCTATGATTATTTTAATTGGAACTTCCGCTTGACATTTATAAAAATAAGCAAAATTTCCATGTTCCAAAAATTATGTGGTGAGTTTTGCGAAAATAGTCGAAAAAAGTTAAGCGATTTGATACTAAAGACATTTTTTCATTTTCCCCTTTTAATTGTGCCCGGTGAAGTGGGCTGATCTAAGGTTCCATCGGTGTTAACGTAAGGACTATAAATTATGAGTGATAAACTGATATTTAGAACTTTTATGGAAACTTGGTCTACTGCAATTAGTATACAAATTAAAATAAATGGAACCTCGAAAATCCTAAACGCAGTGTATTCAAAAGAAAAACTATTGAAAGAATAACGCAAGAATTAAAAGATTTTGGTTATAAACATACGCTTACATTAAAAGTTTGTGTAAAGATTTCATACCGTCGAACCTTGGGGTTGTGTATTTTAAACGCCTCTTGTCGTAACAAGACGACAACTTCATGGACAATTGTCAGCTCAAACTGTCGCATACTTTCAGTTACTTCCTAAGTGCTCATGATTTATGCATAAACTTAGCGCTAATCAGGCAATTATGTTAATAAATCATAAAATAATATACAATTAAAGGAATGAGAACAAATAAAGCACAATTTCCCGTTTCAAGTGTAGCATACTTTTAGGCGTTATTAAACACCTTAGTGGTTTATACATATTTTCGAATTTATATAATTAAATAGTTATGCCAGGGATATTAAACAAGTAGTTTGAAAATTGTATGTATGGTAAAGCATTAAAGATTAACAAAAGAAAATTGTAAGCTAAATTTTTAGCTGGTCTTGTGGCATGCATTGTGGAGCTCATTGGCATTAAGTGACTTATAAGTAACTTCGATATTAAATACTATTATTATGCTTAGAGCTATGCTTCCAAGCTCAAAATAGATTTAGTAATTAAATAGCATTTATGTGGTAAATAATTATATGTTTGTAATTACATATATTGCGAAAATTAGGTTAGCGTTTAGAAGTGTAGCCTACTTTATGGCGGTGCCAACATAAATCGGTGTCATCAGCCTGCTTGTTAAAATTATAAAGTAGGCGAGTTTCGAATTGAAACATGTCACAAAATGAAAGCTGGAGGTGTTTGCGAGCACTTTTAATCAAATAAAATGATATTCAATAAAAATAAATAAGTTTAAGAGACATAATGAACAAAGAATAATTTTGTAAAACTTTGTATTCTTGTTTTGAAACTTTTTCTAACCTAAAATCGAAAGCAGAGGCAGCTAGTATAAAACACTTCTGCCAAATGTTTCCGCTAAATATAAATTAAATATAATAAACTTGTGAACAATCAAGTTGAATTAGCGTTAACAAATACATATTTTTAAATAAAAAAGAGAACCAGAACAACCAACAAGCTTTGTGATTTAATAGACTTAACAGAAATTAAAAGAAAGAAATAGCAGCGCAAGCTTGTCAGAAGTGTCAAATTGGCACTTAAATAATGCTCGGAACTGAACAAAAAGCACATTCACCTACAATCAAAGACACACATACACATACAGATATCAAAAACATTGACAGCGCCCTCAAAGTGACAACGTGACAACGCATTGCTATCACTTGCTATTAAACCGGGAAGAAAATTAACAAACTAAAATATGAGTGGACAATTTTTTTTAAATTGTGAATAATTGCTTTCTATACCAACAATTCTTGTTGATTTACGGCCTGTACATTTTCAAGTATTCATGAAACGAGCTCAAGGCCAAGAATAATAATTTTTCATCTTTGAATTTTTATGAAAATTATTATTGTTCTTTATTTTTTTAATAATCATTTTTATTAATTATTAAAATTCAAAAAGTGAAAAATTATTGTTCTTGGCATTGAGCTCCTTTCGGAATATGTTTTAATAATCATTTTTAATTAATTATTAATGTAAAAACAAAAATGTAAAAAAAAAATTTTTTTAGCAATTTTTAATGATATTATAACTTTGGTCCGATGTTTGTAAGTATGAGAAGAAGAAGAGATTGACCCACCAATTAGTATACCGAAATGATCAGGGCGATGAGCGGAGTCGATTTAGCCATGTCCGTCTGTCTGTTTGTAGGCAAAACTTGTCCCTTAGTTTTTGAGATATCTTGATGAAATTTGGTATGCGGCCGCCATTTTGGATGAGATTAATCATTTGTCGGAATGAGCAAGATCGGAGCAATAGAATTCATAGCTCCCATACAATCGATAGGTTCGATAAATGGGGTTTGGGCTATAAATTTTGCAATTAAAAAGCTAAGAACATAAACTTTTGCAGGTTTAGTACTTTTTAGATATGTTTTGTGAGTAGTGAAAATCACTCAGATCGGGCCTACATAACATACAGCTCCCATACAATCGATTGTTCCGATAAATGGAGTTTGGGCTCTGTATCTTTAAATTATCAGTTTTGCAGAGTTTGTACTAATTGTAAGTAAGGATCGGACACTTAAACCCATGTTGCGTATTCATGAAAGGCATTATGTCTTCGGCACAGTCGAAGACAGCCCTTTCCTTACTTGTTTTTTTATTTTTGATTTTTTTTTCAGTATTGTTGATGTGTATACTATTTATGTGCTTCTACAACAATAGTGAAAAAAAATGATCAAAAAAACATATCAATAAATAATAATCAAAAGTAAACAAAACAACTTTTTTTTAATTATTTAAAAAAAAATTTTCTGATTTGTTTTTTGATTTTTGTTCATTATTTTGATTATTTCTATTCGTAATCAATTAATAATTGCTTTTGATTATTTTTGAGTATTTTCGATTTTTTCTTTTGAAAATTTTTTATTTTTTTTTTCAGTATTGTTGTAGATGCACATAAATATACATATCAACAATTCTGAAAAAAAGAAAAAAATCAAAAATAATTAAAAATTATAAAAAAAATAATCAAAGTTAATCAATATTTCAGATTTTTTTGAATCTGCTGATATTTTATTGATTCTTTCTAATCATAATCGTTTTTTTTTTAAAAACATTGAAAATAATCATTACCAATTAAAGAAGCGTTCCAATTAATTGATTACTATTACTAACCAAACTTAACAGGTCTGCCTTATTGCCTTTAAATTTTCATTGATAAGGCGTTTTTGACCCAAATTTAGAAATAGGGCGTTATTGAAAAAAAATTTATATAAAGCGCTTTTGGAAAATATTTTGAAATAGCGTGATGTTCCAGTCAGCCTTCGATGTGTTGTATGTTAAGTGACACTAAGCACACCAAAACACGAAATCTCTTTAGCTTTTTCTTGCGGCTAACATCAGCTATAGCTTATTGCGGTCATAAAAAAGTGCTGAAATATAAAGGAAATCTCACCCTAAGCTATGGAAGAGCTGTATAAAAACTGAACAAAATTAAGATTTCACAGGTAAAACCTGCAGCAGTTGTGCTACGTCGAGGCGGCGATCCCAAATACTGACAACCAAATAAACTAAAAACAGGCTGCTGTTCCCTTGACAATTTTATTCTTTTTCCTTAACTTTTTTTTTTTGTTGTTCGCTGCTTTAGTCAAAAGCTAATACCAAGTCGTTGACGCATTCAAGACCAATCGTTCACTCAACCTTTGTATGCATTTATTGTTGTTACATTTAATGTGAAAGAAAATTTTATGGCCCACATTTTATTTTTTTGTGTTGAGAACTTTATGTGGTGCAGTGGGGAGTGTGGTGTGCGTGAAAATTATTGCTACCGAGGTTGATGTGCTGCAATGTTTTGGCTCTTGTATTTCTATATTGCCAACTATAAAATGTCAATTTGTCTATAAACAACAACATATAAACAACAGCTACTTTATCTCTCTTTGTGTAAGGCATAAACTGTTCGAATGCTATGAGAAGTTGTAGCTATAAATGTTTATGATGTAGGGCATTACAGCTGGCTGTCTATCCGTTTTTGTGTTTCAATATTTTGACACATTTTGTTTGATTCAATGCATTTTTAAATTTTTTTAAATTGTATTTTGTTGTACTTTTTCTCTTCTTTCTTCCTATCATTATTCTTTCTAAACCTCAATTTTTACTCCTCTTCCTGTCTCTTATCCGCTACAACTGCCCGTTCTTTTGTCTTTTTAATGTTCGCGTATTTTTTTTTATTTTTCTCTTCTTCTTCCTATAATGACTGGACACTTAGATGCATCCAACCAAATATCATGCATCCGAACTAAAAATACACGGAGCCATAGCATATGAAAAGTTTATAATTCCTAAGCGAGTATAACCCTATTTCTTTCGAACTTTTTATCGCATCTCCTGTATACAGTGAGAACTCGCTGTGAAGATGTCATAAAGATCGGTTTGCGAACTTTTATATGGTATGCGATATTTGGCTTTTATTCGCAAGCTTCTTTTACTCTGAAAACTGTTTCTTTAAATGCAAACTTTCACAAGCAATAAAGCAACAAAGTAATTTGTTATCGTTTTTATTAACCCATCAAAAACATGCCAAATTGTAGTCGCTTAGAAATTTGTCGTCAAGTACAAGAGAAAAGTTAGACAACCACACCTCCTCAACTTTGGAATGTTAGCTGCATGCCATTTCATTTCCGAAAACTCTTAATAATATAAAAAAAATTGCTGTTGAATAAATGCTATCAAACTTATAAAAGCTTCTCATGTAATGTTATTTGTTATTAGTTTGAAGCAGAAAATTCCGAACTACACTTTTTCCAAGTGTACTTCAGAAATGGTAAAATGTATTTCAGAATAGTCAATTGTAATCCAGGAATCGTAAAACGTATTTCGGAATAGTCAATTCCACTTCAGAAACCGTAGAATAATTTTCAATATAACTAATTGTACTTCAGAAACTGTTAAATATACTTCAGAACCTGAAAATTGTACTTCTGAAGCTATAAAAGGTACTTCAGAAATCATACGGAAGCACAATTTATCGTTTCTGAAGTAGAATTTACGGTTTCTGAACTACAATTATTTATTCTGAAATTTATTTTACAGTTTTCGAAGTACAACTGACTATTCTGATATATATATTACGATTTCTGAAATGAAGTTAACTATTCTGAAATCAATTTTACGCTGTCTGAAGTACATCTGACTATTCTGAAGTTCATCTGAGTATTCTGAAGTACATTTGATGAATTCTGAAGTAGATCTGGAATAGGTGTAGTCTCCAGAAAAATTATTTTAGAGTTTCACACTTCGTATATCGTTCTGTACTGATTACGATAGCTACAGTTAAGAGACACTTTGAACTATCGAATATCGATAAACAGTCATCCATAGCACGAACTAGTTCCAAACTGTTAGAAGTGCAACCGTTTGAGTAGTTACCACCGCGACACTACCTTATACTGACGAAAGTGCAATTGGTTGAGAAAGAGTCGCTAAATAATGCACTTGGAAAAAAAACTTCACTAGAAATTACATAAAGGATATGTTAAAGTGGGCAGCTTAAGTATGGAGGTAGAACTAGTTCTCTCGTCAAATGGTTCAACTTTAGGTTAATTCTGAGTTAGATGAATTTGCTGCATGGTAATGAACTTAAGAAATACCATGCTTCTAATAACTAACCAGTAAGGAAATTACGAGTTCATGACTATATTTTTATAGCTATAAACAAACTAATCCGAAAAGTACTATATTAGGTCCAAGGAAAAATCAAAGTTTGGTAACAATTTATTTTCATTTTGCCGTTTAGGGCAAGACTTTCACCTCATCTGCTTATCACCATAGAGCTTTATTTTCTGTTGGTCAATTTCAACTCGTTAGAGGCTCGTATATATACGAACGATATCTGACAACTGACATCTCGTGGTAGATTCCCATGTTATAAATATCTGTTGCTTAAATGAAAAAAACCGTTGTAGTTTTGCTAGCTGCTTCTACTAATTGTGAAGTATCCGTACCTTGCAACTTGTTGGTTATACTTCAGCGTAGCCTATATTAAAAATAAGTAACAACTGTTCGATTATGAGGAATGAGGAAGCAAAAAATTAAATGGCCAATAAAAACCACGAAAGGGATTATTGGCATTGGAAAGCTTACGGTTGACATGCTCCTTTATGTAAAGTGCCTCCATATCCTGTTCTTGGCTCGAACATAACTATGCATTTCTATTATGTTACTACTCCCCTTTGCCGCATTGCCATTTCTCTAATGATTTGGGAGTATAGTAATAATACTATTTTACGACAATTTAGTTTTGGTTTTTTTTTGTGGCAAATCGTTTGGCGTTATTAAAACGTGCTTAAATGTTGCTTTGGCGGTAGCTCGTGCGCACATTAAATTTGTATAAAATTTATAGACCAGAAAATGTAATTACTTGCATAGTGTGGTATTGTGATGTCGTAAACCTGTTGTTGTAAGGACATAAAAATTGATGAAATTTATTTAATGGCTTTGAAAAACCAGTGGCTACAAAAATTCCAAATATTAACTTGTTTGAATGTGCATTCTTTGATGGGAAAAGGGGATTGTATGTACTAAGTATGCTTCTTATGTTGTAGTTGTAATTATAGAGAAATTGATTTTTAGTGTAATATAAATGGGAAAAGAAAATCATGCTCTCTCCATCAATGGTAAGAGAACAGTTTTTCTGGGAATATTTTTGGCGAACACCCCGCCTCAGCTTAAGTTTTTTCAATCTTGACAAACTTACACTTCTCACAACACTTACCTTCCTATTCTATGTTCTTAACAAATTGTCAATCTTGATAAATAATGAAGAAAATAATTTTTGTATAAAGTTTTTTGAAATCTGTGTCAAAAATAAAATAATTTTTCTTGTTTTTGACGTGAAACTCAAAAAAAAAAAAATTATACAAATATTTTTACTTGATTTCTTATCAAGATTGACAATTGGAAAAACCATCAATCCGCTTAGGAGTAAGAGGAAATTAGCTTGCAAACTATGCTGCTATAGGTTAAAGGTTAGGCAGCTGCGTTTCCAAAATCAGAAGTGCGCGTGTTCAATTCGCCGCAAGATCTTCTGAAATAGCAAACCTATACGAATTAATTTGACGAGAAATCGTAGCTGTCTTCGAAATAGTACTATAACTATAGCCTGTATATGTTTGTTGCTTTAAATTTTTCCTATAATCAAAAATAATAATAATTAACTGAGAATTATTATCAACTGGTCTTGAGCTCGTAAAACTTACAAAAAAAATAAGAGGAAAAGTTTGTTTTGTCTTAAGTACAGAACAGCCGTAAAGCTCAAAACAACAAAATGCTGACAGAAAAACCAGCGTTCTGTTAGCTAACTGGTTAGCAGAACGTGCCAAAATTGTCTCTAGAATTTTCCTTTTCCATTCAACTAAAAACTTGTAATAGTTAGTAAAATTTTAAAAAATATAAAAACAATAATAATTTATATAAAAATTATTTTCTTGGCCTTGGGCTCATTAATAGTCAAGGATATTTTTTTTTTAATTTCAAAAAATAAAATAAATTTTAACTTTACATAAATGGATAAAAAAGGGAAAATAGAACATCTGCAATGTCTAAGTACGAAATTATGTGTTAATTCTCTTATATTTTTAAATAAATATTTGAAATAGGTCAATCGGTTTTTTTTGGTTACTAACTTTTGTTCATTTACTTTTACGTTAAATTTTTCTCTTCTAATGAAATTACTCTTCATTTCACAGTAACACATTTTTTTGGCCGATTTAGCCTAGATCTAGACTTAACTTGACTTGAAAACCCTACATCTAGCAAATGAGCATGTGTAAGTAGTTACCCAGAAAATGACTTAACTTAGAAATTTGGAAAACTATAGATTTTTGATTTCCAAGTTCAAAGAGAGACATGATGAGACAGAACTATGCTACCATGTAACTTTTTGAATATTTTTAATAAAATTCTCTCATGGCATGCACAATTTTTGGATGTATGAAATTCATACGGCAACTAGAAAACAATTCGTCAATAAAAAAAATTAAAAAATTTGAATAATTGGCTTTCAGTTCTTTTGTAAATTAAGTCAAGTCTAGTTATTCTAAGACTGGGATAATTTCATATAAAATTCAAGTAAAAAAATCATCTTACATTAAAATTTATTTGGTGAAACCGTCAGTAAGCCTTAAAACATAAATTCCCACTATATAAATCAGCGTAGAAGTTTGTTTTGAAAGAAAATTTGTGTATAGTTTAATAAATCCAAACACAATTTTTACCGTTTGAATGATATTGTACCTTTATTACTCTCAACAAATTTGGGCACAAAAGCAGCGTAATTATTGATGAAATTGTAAAAGCTTTCATAACGACACAAATTAAAATAAGACATGCATCATTGATGAGTTGAGTCCCAGCGGGTGAGGTGTTCATGCCACACTTCCAATTGTTCCACACGCAAGCTTTACACTTCATGACAGCGCGCCCAAACAAGTTCAAAGAAAATTCACATAATACTCTGATGACAAGTTTGTGAGTTTTTTCTGGCGTCTCTGTTGTTGTTTTTACTCTTAATTTTAATATGTTATTCTTATTTAACATTTAGTGTCTTTTGTGCATTTGTTATAAAGCAACATGACACTCGGAGTGTAGTTAAATATTTCCTACTGCTCTTGTCACAGGCAAATTCATTAAAAATGCTCAAAATAAATTTGAAAACAATGAAAAAAAAACACCAATGAACGGCGGCAGTAAAATGACTACGAATTATAGCAGCAACTACAAATTTTAGAGGAATAAACCCTCCGATAAAATTAACTACATTCGAACTACTTTACTAGTACGATTTCCAAACGGAACTAGTCGCATTGGGTATTAGGCGGGAATTAATGATGATGATCATATGTCATGCTGTGTTGTTCTTCGCTTATTTGTTCAAAGGAGGGCAAGAAAAAGTACCATGACATATGTATGTGACCAATCCAAATTTTGTTTAAAGTACTCTATAACTTTTCCATATTGAAATCAGAAAACGTCAATAGAATTTCAGAATAGGTAATTGGATTTCAGAATTTGTTATTTTGGATTTTAGGATAGTTATCTGGATTTCAGAAGACGTTAATGGGATCTCAGAATAGGCAATTTCAGAGAACTAAAATTGGATTTCAAAATAGGAAATTGGAATTCAGAATGTGTGAAATGGATTTCAGAAATATACAATTCGTTTTGAACTGAACGGCCTAAAATTTAGGAATTGATATACCCCATAGCAAATAATTTTTCCATATTCCAAGGCCTTTATACTTAACCAAGTATTAAGATGGCAAAAATAGTTGGAAAGGTATTTTCTGAAATCCACTTGACGATTTCTGAATTCCAATTCATGCATTATGAATTCGAATTCATGCATTCTGAATTCCAATTGAATATTCTGAAATCCAATTTTAGTTTTCTGAAATCCAATAATGGTTTTTTAAAACTAAATGACGAATTCTAAAATGCAATTAGCTATTCCGAAATTTGATTAATATTATCTGAAATACAATTGGAGTTTTCTGATTTCAATCTGGAAAAGGTGTAATTTTCGAGAAAATTAATTAATGATGAAAAAAATATATCCTAATAATTAATTAAAAATTGATGACTATAAATATGCTCAAGGTCGAGAATAATAATTTTTTAAGTAACATTAAAAAATTATATAAAAATTATTATTGTTTTTATTAATTTCAATCATCTAATTTTTTTTGTTTTAGATACACCAGAATTTTGACATGCTCTGTTAAGCATTATGCTATCAAAACGCAGGTTTTCTGTCAACTAAACACAAAACTCTATTATTTTTACCATAACATGATTTAGTTTAAAAAAAAAATTTTTAAATTTTTCAGTTCTCGGTCAGCTAGGTTTTAATTGCAAACATATATGGTTTAAAATTAAAGCCCAAATTTTTAACAGTGCGACTTATTCCGCTGTTAGACTTTGAAAATATGGTGATTAGTTTTCGAAAACTCTAGATGCAGTAGTATTGTGCCGAATGTTATCAAGTAGAGACCATCCTAACTAAATTATACTTCCACCACTAACTAGCACAACAAAGATAGCGATTGCTAAGCTAACGCATCTATGCAGGAGAAAGAGATACAGCACGAGTGTTTACGAATCTGACACAAAGAGAAGATGGCGAGACATAACGAACAACCTAAAAACTTCTAGGTGAGTAAGATCGTAGTCTGCCAAACTATAAAAAACAGCACACAAGCAAAGGAGGGTTATTTTCAAGTGTTGTACAATGAACCCACTGTGGAGTTACCTAGCTCGTGACTTTATATTGCGGTTTTTACTACCCAGTAGGAAATAATAGAGGAATCAGCAAATTCGTCATAATATGTATTCTCAAAATATTTGTGTTTGCAGTATGTGAAAATCTATTCTTTTTCGGACTAGTGTGTGCACACACAAAAACGTCTCGTTGTAAATTCATATATTTTCTGGCTATTTCGCTATTGCACCGCCGGGTAGTTATATAAGTGCATACAAATTCATGAAGGTGGCAATGTCAGCAGCAGTTACAAGAAACTCAAGTAACGCAAAGAATCTAACAGAAAATTATGTCAATCAATAAAATTGTTTAATTTAAATAACGACATGAATGAAATTGACAAGCTAACGTTGTTTCTCTTGTTTTCTTGTCTTTTGGGTATCATAATTTCTATTTCGGCAACGCTTTACGACATTATGATGGTAAGTGTTGGCGCTGGATGGCTGATCTGCTGCCTACTCTGGTTAGGGGAGCAGTGTCATGCCTAAGTTAGTGTTGTAAATCCCGGAAAGTCGTTGCCGTAAGGTTTCTAAAGCAATAATTTTGGTAACTTTGAAGATATTCTTTTTTTGTCAAAGTTTATTTCTGACTGAACAACATAAGTAGAGAAATATGATTTGAGCTTGTACACTTGAAATATTTAGATACTTAATAAAAAAGACGAAGAGATGTTACGCATAATTTGCCGAGTAGTACGAGAAGGGCCCAAAACAGCTTGAACCCGCCATTTCGGTAATCGCAAACTCACTAATAACACGAAATATTGAAATTACAAAAAGAGGGCAGAAGATAGCTTATTACACAGCCAGTGATGACATATGCTGTGGCAACGGCTGTATAATATTTGATTGGTGCATATATGTTGTAGATATAATATTTTTCTGGCACTCCAGCACAGCTGAGTGCTGTTATTATGCATCTATTTAAAAAAAAATGTTATTTTGACGGAATATTGTTTTATATATTTCCCTTAACTGGGCGTGAGGGCTGCAACGAAAAGCTGGGATCTCAGACTTTTTGTTTGCATTTTTATACGAATTTTTTTAAACATAATATATAAAATATGTTTCTGTATAAAATTCAATATTTTTATATCGCTCAGGATTTAACGATTTTTAGTACAGGTATCTACTATTTTAAGATTTCCAATACTTCAGAAATTGTTGCATAAAAACCAAGACAAATGTATAAGAACCGAAAAAGTGTTACTTGGCAACCTCCATTAAGGTCATATTATACTTACAAAGCATAGACTTGAGTTAACTTGAGAACTGTCACTTGCTCTTCCAAATGAATAAATGCAAAATTCCTTCGATACCCAAAACTTAAAAAAACTTAGCTTAACTTAGAAATCTGTCAATTTTTTGATTTTCTACGTAAGTTAAGTGCCGTAACATTTTGGCATAAAATATGTGCATTTTTTATTTAATTTTAACATAAGTTTCTGAGTGTGAAAATGTTTTTGGAGTAAAATATCATTTATCTAAGTATTATTCAATATTGCATATGTTAAGTGGCGAACAATCAAGACAAAGTCTTTTTTCAACTGATAAGTCCAGTCTATGTTAGGCAAGACTAATCGCACCTTTAGGCTGGTTCTCGTTATGAAAAAAAGAATGTCACATAACTTAGGGAAAGGAAATAGTACATATAAAAAAAAATTTATAAAATTCCAAAAAAAAAACAAATGTTACGTTGTTTCTCCGAAGAAATGGATTACAATTTCAAAGGTAAAATAAATTAAAGATAAAAATTACTTTTATATATAATTTAATTTTTGTGAAAAGTTCAGAAAAACAAATAAGTTAATTTAAGTTTGGCTGTAGCAGAACATTATATACTTAGCTGTGAGCTCAAGGTGGAGCTAATTTTCCGCAGATAAAGGCCTGGGCTACATATATTGTAAAATTTGTTCATCAAAAAGTGGCTAGCAACCTATTTTGCAAATTTTTACCAAAAGTGTTCTTCGTTGATTGAAAAAAAAAATTTAAAAAAAAACTATTGAATGCTAGAATAGAAATATAATCTAAACACCAAACCCTATATTCATGAAAAATAAAATTTTTTTTTATTTTTTATGAATAAAGGGGTAAATTTGTTGCCCAAAATATTCGACACATACAAAGTGGGCGTAAATTTTTTTCTTCTCCTGAACACTTTTTTTTTATAGTATATGTCTGTATCTATCTCGATTCATCTTTAACCTAAGGTAATAAAGTTAATTTAATAGATTCTATGCACTTTCCCCAGCTGAGTATAATACGAGGTGTGTTCAAAAAGTATCGCGAATTTTGTGTTTTTTCAAAAATAATTTAATTATTCATGAATATCTATTTTGTCCCCTTCAAAGTAATCCCCATGAGATATTATACACTTGTGCCAACGGTTTTTCCAATCTTCGAAGCACTTCAAAAAATCATTTTTTTGTATCTTGGCTCCTCCTTCGATGCCGTCTTTATCTCGTCAAGAGAATCGTAACGTCGTCCTTTCATGGGCCTCTTCAGTTTAGGGAACAAGAAAAAGTCACACGGGGCCAGATCTGGGGAATACGGTGGCTGCGGCATCATTAGTGTGTTGTTTTTGGCCAAAAAGTCGCGCACAAGCAACGATGCGTGAGCAGGGGCGTTATCGTGGTGCAAAAGCCAATTTTCGTTCTTCCACAAATCCGGGCGTTTCTGGCGGAGTGCTTCGCGCAAATTGCGCATAACTTGCAGGTAATATTCCTTATTGACCGTTCTTCCCTGTGGCAAGAACTCATGATGCACCACGCCCCTGCAATCGAAGAAAACTGTCAGCAAAACTTTCACATTCGACCGAACTTGGGGCGCTTTTTTCGGTCTTGGTTCGTGCGGCAGCTTCCATTGAGATGATTGAGCTTTGGTTTCCACGTCATAACCATAAACCCACGATTCGTCACCAGTTATGACCCTCTGGAGCAAATTTGGGTCGTCGCGGACAGAGTTTAACATCTCATTAGCAATGTTCATGCGATGCTGTTTTTGGTCACAATTGAGCATTTTTGGTACGAATTTCGCGTAAAAATCGAAGACGATCCAAAACACGTGCAAGCAAAGCAGCTGTCAACAATTAACTGAACATTCAAAATGGCCGAGCTTGTCGGCATAAGTGAGAGACATGAGTACCAACATAACGCCACAAAAAATTCGAAATTCGAATATACGTGACCAGCGAAAATTCAAAATTCGCGATACTTTTTGAGCACACCTCGTATATTTTGGAAGAGCATTTTTACGCTTGAACTTTGAGTGAAAAGCTTATAAAGTATTCCTTTTCACTACTTCAAATAAACTTTACCTCCATAAATCCACCCACAAAAGTTTTGTCAACTTTTTTGCTACATCTTCCACCTCTCTCAGCACATGCTGCCCTCTTCGCACATTTCACTTAAATTTTTTCTTCATCACTTTTGTCGGCCATAAAGTGTTCTTTTCTTCATTATACAGTTTTCCACCACGTTTTCACTTCTTGTTTAACTTTTCCTTTTTTTATTAATGTGTTTGTAGAAATTTCATGTGTTTTTTTTTTGTTTTCATGGAAATTGTTGTGATGCTTTCCGCCAAATATCACTGCGGATATCCATGTCGTTTGTTTGAGACGTTTTCTGTAGACTCGGTTTGTTTTTTGTTTTGTGCGTTCTTCTGCATGTCGTTTTTCTTAAATCTTACTTGCGTGCGGCTTTTTTCCTTTCTTTTTTGTCTTTAGTGGCGAGATTTACTTACCTTGGAGAGTCATAATATCTGTCATCGACGCTTTTAGTGCCATTGAAGTGACAAAATAAATGCTTATTTACAACGAGCGTGAATGTTTGAAAGAAAAAAGTGTGAACTTTGTGAAATTTAATTGAAAGTATCGAATTTCATGTGTGCATATGTGAACATGTATGTGTATGCACGCAGTAACGTGGCAGCTTGACTTACAACGATGAACAAACTTTCAGCACTTGGTGAGGTTGGCGAAAGATAATCAGAGGATTTCCACTCGGAAATCGAAAATAATGAGGTTTTTTTCGGAGATTTTCTGAAATTTTCGTACACTTTTGAAGTTCACATATTTTTTTGTTTTCTCGATTTTCTTCTCATTAACTTATTCGTCAACTCTCGTTGACTTATTCTTAAGACGCAATCTTGTTGCTCACAATCTTTTATATATTGAAATTTCAAGTTCCACATTTGCTCCAGTTGTGTCATTCATGTTTATAGCTACTCACAGTGAAGTTCGATATTACAATGCTCGATAAAATTGTTTCAACGCAGACCGCTTCCAGAGAGTAGCAGTGGTTTTTGGTGGTTTATGGCTTCCCGCATATGCATTACTGGCTCGCGACCAATAGCACGAAAGCTTTCAATAAGTGACAGGTTATAATTTTTATACTATTAAACAACAGAAAATTATCAGCTAGCTATAAATCTTAATTAATTTTTACCTCTAAAAAACCAACTTTCAGTAAAGCCCTGATCGCTCACAAAATTAAGAATGTTTTTTTTGTTTCTCAATTTTGAATAGTTCTCTATAAGCACTAGCTATTCCAGGGCCCTTACTCTGTAATTCTATTCGAAAGAAAAATTGTTCGTTTTCAAGTGATTCGTACTCTGTAAGAAGTTTTCAGGTAGAACCCATTCGTTATTCGAGTTCCATTCTGTGTTCGATTGTAGAAAATTTGGTACTCCCTATTTCGAAATCATATACCAAAATGGTCGAAAGTTAGGAAAAAATACTCGATAATAATTTAGCAAACGGAAATCCACAAAAATGTATTTTTTTATGATTATAATTTAATAAAAATAAGATAAAAATATACAAATGTGTGTATGTTTATATTTTGCTTTGCCTTTGAAATTTGTGAAACAGTGATGTCTACTATTATGGAATATTTTCTAAAGTAAATTCAAACGAACTACAGATTGCCGTGGTGTGTTAGAACCGCTTTTTGCTTTCGAGTAGAACAGCCTTTCGAATAGAAGTACAGCGTAGAGGCCCAGAAATGAAAAACTTTCCGTCAAACATGGGAAATTATTAAAGTATGAGGTAACCTTTTCCTTTAGTCTAGAAAAATGGGCCTTTAATTATCTTAGTTATCACAAACTATCTTGTTAACTGCTCGATGGAGCAGACTCTTCTACAAGCAAACTCATATGGTCCAACGCTATTGAAACTCCCGGTTTCCTAAGACTTTCTTCAATAGAGATTTGTAAATATTTTCTGTAAAGGGCATGTCAATTAGGCAGGAACAAGTACTACTAGTACAAGAACAACAAATTATCGCGAAAGAAAGAAATGTTGAAATCTGGATTAACGTAGAAAAAGTAGGTAGAGGATGAATCACATGTCAGGATTGGATTTGCCAAGACTTCAACAGATATGACGCGGTTGCACGCTTCATATAATTCCGCTTTTCCTCCTTTCTTCCTTCCCTGGGATACTGAAATGTTTTTCGAAACCCGATGGGCCGTTGCGGTTCGGCGCAGTCGAAAATTTGAAAAAGATTTAATGATAATGGTTGTTCAACAACTAAGAAGAATTCTTCTCACAAAGTCCTATATTTCCTCTATCTTTTCTTCAACAATATATTTCTCAACCCATTTTGATTCTAACACTCCAATAACTTTACAGCATTGTTATCGTTTAGAGCTTTCTATTAATTCTTGCAGCACACCAGTGCTGCACATTTTTCTTGTGTTATTGCTACCTTCTATTTGACACTTGGGAATTGGCGTGTGGTTTGCCTATCACGCATGATTTTATTTAAGATATTTTTCCATTTTATTGCTGTGTGTAGATCAATAAGTAGAAAAGAAAAAAAATTCCACAGAGTTTTGCCATTAAATGAACTTTTACATAAGTTTCAATGTGTCTGCGCATAAACCGCATTGATTTTCAATGATTTTTATTTTTTTATTACACATAAAAAGTATTTGAAACTTTTAAAACTGCAATTCAAATAAATTCCGTGCCGAAGTTGTAGCGTCACATTGAAAAAAAAGAAAAAAACATAAGAAATCCCTCCGAAAAGGAAAAATACTTGGAAGAACCAAAATCGATTATTATGCTTATTGTTTGCTTTCCACTTTGTGTACTGGTTTAGATGACTTCTTTTTTATTGTTGGGTCGATCAAACACTCGAAATGATTTATGAGCTGGAAAACGAATTTTGTGTGGCACTAAAAATGCGGCAAATAACTAAATAAATAACGGTATTGAACAGACGAAAAATCAAACGCCTCCGCCATCTACATATTCAATACACTTCCTATATAGAGTAAGAATGTATATACAGTGAGTGCCAATCAAAATGGCATACTTGGTTAACCTAATATACTTCGAAAAATTCATGTATTAAATTCATATAAAAATATAGATTTTTCTGTCATAGACATCTTTCAAACTAGTATTTTCTAGTCTATGGAAAAAATCCAAAAATTCTTGGAAAATTCAAAAAATTTTGAAATTTGAGTCACGAATTACAAAATGATTTCCGAGTATGCAGTTTTGTAGCTATATACTCGTAAATTCTAGTCTCACGAAGTGGAAGTCTCCCGGCTCTTGAAAAATTGGTAGGTTTTTGGCAACTGTTTTTCGACATAGTGTTTTATTGGTTGGTATTTTCCTTCATATGAACTTGTCGTAGCAACTCAATTTGTATAGAAGAAAATACTAAACACTATGTTGAAAAAAATTGACAAAAATCTACGGAATTTTCAATAGATCTGCGACTTGCACATTGTGAGACTAGAATTTGATGGGCCACAAAACTGCATACTGAAAAGTCATTTTAAAATTCTTGTCTCAAACTTGAAAACTGTCACCCCTATTGTTGAATTTTCCAAAAATTTTCGGAATTTTTGCATGTGCTTGAAAACACCTATTCTAAATATTTGTATAGCAAACAAATCTATATTATTTTAGTAAAATTAACAAACGAATTTTGCCTGTAGAAGTTTTCGTAATATATAACAAGAACCAACTGGGCCATTTTGAGTGGCACTCACTGTATATGTTCGAATTTTTTGGTGGACAGAGTTGGAAGAATTTAAATTCAAGTTTTATGAAGCGCATAAAACGCTAAAGAAAAGAAAACAATAAAAACAATCGGAATCGGTACGTTCACAAGAAAACAAATCAAATTAACTTTGGCAAGACAAAGCACTTAAAATGAAATAAATACGTTGGTAAATAAAAAAAAGTTAAAAGAAAACGGAAGGAAATTCCACAGCAAATCTAGAGTATTTCCGCAAATGATTTTCTATGAAGAGTCCGGTGTGGTGGCAAGCAGTGCTTTAATGTGGCGCTTTCCAAACTTGCTGTTGCATTTAAATTATGAAATTTTTTGTTTTACATATCTACAATTTATTTTTGCTTTTATTTTCTCCAGATTCTTGTGTTTTGTTGTTTTACTGCTTTGTATAACCTTTATCCGCTTATCAACTGACAAGCTGACCCAATAGCTTACAAGCAAAGCCATCAAAACTGCAGTCAGTCAAATAAGCGAATTGACCCCAATCAAATTGTTGGCACAATTTAAATGTTATATAATTTATATATATGGAGAGCCACATAAGCGTTAGGGTGTGCCGCTCTTAAGTCAAGAACTTAGCTGAAATTTTAATATCTAACTAGATAGAATAAAATTGTAACAGGTCGTTGTCTGTACATTATAGATATTCAAGAAAAATTTAAAGCATAATTTATTGAGCCAATAGAATCCAAAGCAACAGTTTTCAGAATTTTTGTCTGTCTGTGTAAATGTTTGAACGGGTATCACTCAACAACTGCTTAAGTGAATTGAATGCGACTTTAACCGTTATATTACTATACCTCTAGCTTAAAATTGTATGTACACCTTATTTCAATAGTTTGACCGATTTCGGAGTTATCGACAAATATGTGCAGCAAGGTGACCTAAAATACTTTAAGTCAATATGGGTATCAAACGAAAGGTGCTAATGAGTGCTGCAATATGCGCTGTAATTAAGTTGCATGTCTCAGATATTTTCGGTGATATAATGATTAAAATCGAACTCAATATATTACAAGTTCTGAGACGAAGCGAAGCGTGGCCGAGTTTTCTCGTTTCAGAAGAACGCCCTATCTAACAATATTTTACTATAACTCAGCACTTGATTCAAAAATGTTTAAAATGATGTTAAAATATACTAAATTTTCGTTGAGCTGGTGTATTTGCGGAGCTCATTCTTAGATAAGGCGTTATTGAGCCAAACTCTGAGAGAACTTCTCAAAAAAGCACACCCTAATCTACTTAGATACGCACATAACTTGCTACAAATTGTGTATGTCAAAATTTTATGTTGCTTGTAGGGATCATTGGTAAACCGTACGCTACAAACCAATCAAATTTTATGATCAGCAATAAAAATCGGGCGCATCGAAATATGTCAAAAAAAAAGTATAAAAAAAAAAATTGTTTTAGTATCAAAATTCTAAAAGAGTATTATAAAAAGCTTAGCCGCAGGTCACATAAATATGATAAATACCGTTATGGGCATGAAATTGTGTGCACAAATTATGAATGTGCTACATGAATACACATATATATATTATATGTTTATAAATTTATATTAAAAAATAAAAAACATTATTAATTGCCTTGTAAATACTGCGTATGAATTAACCTTTCACTGCAACGTCCACGCTTCATTTTGGCACTTAATTTTTATGATACAAAGCGCGTCGCGTATAAATGCTTTCATTGATAGAAGCTGTTGGCCTGCAAGCATTAATCTCTGGTTTAAGAGTCATGTATATATATCGATGTTATATTGTACATTTGCAGCTATTAAATGGCGCTGGTTCACCCCTGCACAGCTTTTAACCCATTAAATCTACTTTTTTCCTGCTGCTAATCTCAAAACCATGCAGTGCTTTGTTTTTAGTATTCTACACATATAGGTACTAAGTACGTGTGTATGTATGTTTTATATTTTGTAAAGTCAAATTTTGATGTTTTTTCCCCCCATTTTTATAATATTTCAAGTCACACACAATTTGTAAGCAATTCAAGCATTAAATGAGCTGCACATTCATCATTCGAATAGCTTTTATATGCTTGTAAGGTTTTAAGCATGTACTCATGCATTTATAAAAGTACATATATGTATGTATACATATTTGTTGTTGCATGTTATTTTAATTTGTCTTAGCTTTCGCTCATAAATATTTCAAATTGTTCTAAGAATTTCTCGATGCATATTCATGTTAATGTGCTAATGCAGCATAACGACGTCAAAGGGGTGACCCCAAATTTTATTTGTATTTTATGCATATAAAAGATTTATTACTTTGTAAAGTGCCAATTTATGTCGATTTTTTACATCGAACTTTTGGTACAATGCGCTCATGGTTGATATTTGTGAATGGTTGTTTTTGAGCAATTAATAGGGCCAATATATTTCTAAAAATTGAGCGGGTATATTATAGTTCTTTTCTTCAATCGAGTGCTTGATTTCGGTTGGCGCAATATCAGCATGGGTTACACTGTTCTGCGTCTCAGGACCTATAATAGACTAAGCTGAATCATCATATTTTCGAAACAAGCTGAGATATGCGACGTAATCACAGCGCTTATTGCAGCAATCATTAGGAACTTTCTTTCGATATCTATATTGTATTAACACATTTTGGGTCCCCATTTTAGTCGATAACTCCGAAACCGGTTCAGTTATCGAAACAATTTTTAACTAAGACATCTAGATATGCAACTGTGAAAACTGCAATCAGGTATATTTAGCAGTTTTTGAGTGATGCGCGCCTAAACACATAGACCGACAGACAAAAACTCTAAAAACTGTTGGTTTGGCTTCTATTGGCTCAGTAATGATCCCTCCTATACATTTTTCTTGAACATCTTCAATGTACAGACATTGAATTGTTATAATTTTATTATTTTATATTATTTAATTTTTCGCTAAAAGTTAATATATAACTCCTCACTAAAAGCATCTGAAAAACAATAATGCGCCTTAAAGTAGGCAACATACATTTTGGTCTGCCCATAAAGTTTCAGAAATTTTCATGTTATGCTCATGCATCTTCCGATAGACCAGCATGGTAAACAGCGTTATCAGATTTCCAATATCAGTTCCAATATCTTTTGTCGACACCAAGTTTTCTAAACCCTCTAAACCAAGACACCATAACCTAGCTTAATCTAGCTAAAATTTGCAAACGTTATTATTATTTTTTTTTTCATTTTACTTACGTATAAATTGGCTTGACATTGCCCTGCCGATACCAAATAACCAATTGTACTTTATCGGCAATCATAGTGCCGGGCATTAGGTCACATGGTAGCGCCACCTCCAGACCAACGGCTGTCTGTACTTCTGAGAGCGGACCTGAGAGAAAAATAAAAATGTATTATTAATTTAAGTATGCTTCGTAATTACAGAGAAATATTATATATATTCGAACAATTATTACACGACTAAAAATTTGAGCCTAAATTTTAAACCATTCGTCGGTTTAAGCAATTTTTTTTTTAACTTTTTTGCAATAAATTCCAAACTTTTAAGTTACCTACACCAATTTTCTGTTTGTTCTGGTTTAGATTTAAAACTGAACCCAAAAAAACGTCCAACATTTTTAAAATTTCTTTTCATTTATTTCTAAAAGCTTTTTCAAGTCTTTGCATTTTTGTCATTACAGTTTTGTGTGCGCCGTAGCTCAGTGTGTAGCGCACACGACTCTTATGCGGGAGTGTCGAAAATTTTTAATTTCTAAGACACTTCTGGTTTAAAATTTAAACTCTTTCCTTCACGGTAATTTTCTCGAAAACTGGCACAATTAAAATTCTAAACCAAATTTGCTTGGGACATATATGTAGCCCAGAAAAGTTTATAATTTAGGTTAAAATTTTTAACCGTGTATGAAAATAAAAAACGCAATAAAATTTATTTATACATGTTATCAATTCAATGTTTCTAATTATTTAATAGTTTTGCTCGATTTACGTGCTCGAAATCACTGTAAGTAAATATCAAATTAAAAATGCAGAGCCACACTTGGCCCCATCAAAATTTTTGACAACTGAAAGTTGGTCATTAGGATAATAATTTCTGGTCACAGAAAAAACGGATTATTGTTTGAAACAGAAAAACGTGAAATATGAATAACATGCTTTCACATTGTTTGAAAAAATATTGGAAGCAGGGCAGGCGTTAAGCAGGCCTGTTAAATTTGATTAGTAATTATTAATCAATTTATTAGACGGTTTTTTTAATTGGTAATGATTAATTTATTACGATTAGAAAAAAAAAAAATCAAATAAAAAGATGAAAAAAAAATTTTAAAGACTACCTTTATATTTACCTCGCCGAAATACAGCAGCAGATTTGTCCTTAAACAAAGACAAGGTGTCTGTGAGTTTTAGTGTTAAAACTTTATTCGTCCCACTTGCAATCAATTTATGAGCTTTGAAAATATAGTGGTGGAGTGCAATAAATATACTTTAAATGTTTTGTCAGCCGCCGGGCTTCCATTTGCGATTCTAAATATAAATTTATTGCCTTAGTTGGAAAAGTGCTTTACATATTTCACAGCCTACTACGCATTCAAAGAAATCGAATTCATTCAAAATAATAAATAGCACAGTTGGCACACTGTTAGCAGTGATTACTGGATATGTTCTATTACGAGGTGTGTTCAAAAATTATCGCGAATTTTGAATTTTCGCTGGTTACGTATATTCGAATTTCGAATTTTTTGTGGCGTTATGTTGGTATTCATGTCTCTCACTTTTGCCGACAAGCGCGGCCAGTTTGAATGTTCAGTTAATTGTTGACAGCTGCTTTCCTTGTACGTGTTTTGGATCGTCTTCGATTTTTACGCAAAATTCGTACCAAAATTGCTCAATTGTGACCAAAAACAGCATCGCATAAACATTGCTAATGAGATGTTAAACTCTGTCCGCGACGACCCAAATTTGCTCCAGAGGGTCATAACTGGTGACGAATCGTGGGTTTATGGTTATGACGTGGAAACCAAAGCTCAATCATCTCAATGGAAGCTGCCGCACGAACCAAGACCGAAAAAAGCGCGCCAAGTTCGGTCGAATTTGAAAGTTTTGCTGACAGTTTTCTTCGATTGCAGGGGCGTGGTGCATCATGAGTTCTTGCCACAGGGAAGAACGGTCAACAAGGAATATTACCTGCAAGTTATGCGCAATTTGCGCGAAGCAATCTGCCAGAAACGCCCGGATTTATGAAAGAACAAAAATTGGCTTTTGCACCACGATAACGCCCCTGCTCACACATCGTTGCTTGTGCGCGACTTTTTGGCCAAAAACAATACACTAATGATGCCGCAGCCACCGTATTCCCCAGATCTGGCCCCCTGTGACTTTTTATTGTTCCCTAAACTGAAGAGGCCCATGAAAGGACGACGTTACGCTTCTCTTGACGAGATAAAGACGGCATCGAAGGAGGAGCTGAACAAGATACAAAAAAATGATTTTTTGAAGTGCTTCGAAGATTGGAAAAACCGTTGGCACAAGTGTATAATATCTCATGGGGATTACTTTGAAGGGGACAAAATAGATATTCATGAATAAATAAATAATTTTTGAGAAAACACAAAATTCGCGATACTTTTTGAACACACCTCGTATATGGATGGCCATATGTTAAATTTAAAGCCGTTAGCTTACTGGGCAGTTTCTCAAAACGTTTTTCACTTATCTCGATCAGAGCGTCACCTAGCAAAATTTTCTTTTCAGCAATTCATACTGTCATCTTGTCCTGACCTATGTGCCAAGTCTCAAGACCCTAGGTTAAGTGGTTGTTAGTTAAAAGCGGACGACAAAACGAATTTTTAAAATATGTAGATCCGTGCGACATCTACCGAAACTTTTCAATGAAATATTAGATTTCCATCTGGTTCTGAAGCACGTGTTCAATTTCAGGTCTTTAGCTTGCCGCGAAGTTACTCAAAAATCGATCACAATATTTTGCTCATTTTTCAGCGATTCCCAACTATCTTGATCAGCGCGCCATCCAGCGGAAATTCGATTTCTAAAAATTATGTTGTTTTAGTATCCTGAACAATGCGCTAAGTTTCAAGTCCCTGGGTCAAGAGGTGGTTCGTTAATAATCTCTCTAAAAAATTCCCATTTTCAAACGAATTTTCGAAATAGGTAGCTCCCTGCGCCACCTAGCGAATTTTTGTTTCACGAAATGTTGCATTGTCAACGAGTTTTGCAGCACGTGTTCAGTTTTAAGTCTCTAGCTTACCGGGAAGTTACTCAAAAATCGATCGCAAAATTCCCCACCGTTTTTCAAAGATTTTGCGCGATTTTAAGTTATCTCGATGAGCGCGCTACCTATCGGAATTTTGATTTCTACAAATTATATTGTGATCGTGTCCTATACTATCTGCTAAGTTTAAGGTCCCTTGGTCAAAGGGCAAATAGTTAAAAATCGATAGCAAGATTCCCAATTTCAAACGAATTTTCAAAATCCGATCCGTGCGCCATTACCGATTTTTTTTTTGATGAAATATTGCATTATCACCGGGTTCTGAATTATGTGAGAAGTTTCGAGTGTCTAGCTTACTGAGAAGTTAGTCACAAATCCGACGCAAGGTTTCCCACAGTTTTTCAGCGATTTTGAGTTTTCTTGGTAAGCGCGCTATCTAGAGAAATTTTGTGTACAAGATATTGCATGGAATTTCATTGCTGATCTATGTGTTAAGTTTTATGGTTCTAGCTTACCGGGAAGTTATTTAAAAATCCATCGCAAAATACCAAATTTGAAATCAATTTTGCGTATATCTCGATCCGTGCGCCACCTATCGGATATGTTTTTCACCCACATTGCATTGTCATGGAGTTCTGAACTATGTTACAAGTTTCAAGTGTCTAGCTCAACGGGAATTTCCCGAAAAAGACTTTCCAAGATTCCGAAAATTTGTATGGAAATTATCGGACAAACAAGAAAGTGACTTAATATAAAGGTAGTAAAAAAATCAAAAAAATATCAAAAATAATCAAAAAATAGTGGTTTTGATTACTTTTGATTATTTAAAATTTTTTTTTCAGTATTGTTGATATGTATATTTATGTGCTTCTACAACAATACTGAAAAAAATCAAAAAATAAACAAACAAGAAAAAACCAAAAATAATCAAAACAACTTTTTTTTGATTATTTTTGATTTTTTTAATGATCGTAAAAAATCATGATTTATTTTTGATTATTTTCTTATTTAATTGAAAAATAATCATTAAAATTTAAAGTGATTCGTAATCAATCATTGAATGGATTCTCAAGACAGTAATTAATTAAGCCGGTAATCATTACGATTACTAATCATTATTTAACAGGTCTGCAGTTGAGTCAAACGGGTGACAGGAGCAAACAGAAAAGACACAAGAAAGATTTTTTAGAAACAATACAAAATAATAAAGACTTGTATTTGTAGAACGGAATGAGAGCTATTGCGAAGCTAAACCCAGCAAAATTTTTAAATGAAACGTAAAACATAAATCAACTATTTTTACTAGAGCTCAGTATGCAGCAGCCGATTTTTTTTTCGTAAGCACTTAGCGACTTAAACCAAATTAAACTATTTTTCGAAAGTTGAAATGCGAGGTAGCAACAAAAATTGCGAGGGCTTCGGATTTTTTCTGCTTGCTTATTTTTCTTTTGATTTCAATTCATAAATTTTACTAGGCAAATATTGAAATCGATTATGTGGGGACTATAAGTCATATTGGCCATATCTTGTTGGTTTTATGATGATTATTATATTATAAAATGGCGGCCACATACCTAAATATAGCTAGAGATAATTAAATAATAGCAACGAGTTTATGTTTAACAGCACAGTTGGACGGACCAACAGACGAACACGTCTAAATCGATTCAGTTCATCGTCCTGATCACTTTAGTATACTTATTGCACCATTGTCTGAATATACCTCATTCCTTACAAACGCTTACACGATTTTTTTGCTGTCTTGTACGTTTCATTGTGCCTCGGTATGACCACAAAGTGTTAAAGTCCATTAGACAAATTGAATTGCGATATTACTAACAATAACAATGATATTAAGGACGAGCTTCACTTACCACATGCCTGTTAGTATGAGAGTTCGTATTAGTAGTGGGATTATTTTCGAATAATATTCGAATAAATACTATTCGAACCAACGAATTAAAACATTCGTTTCAAAAATTTCGAATAGTATTTATTCGAATAATTTGTCAGTTTATTCGAATAGTATTATTCGAATAGTGGTATTCAAACAGTTGTATTGAAATGCGAGACATGTCGGAAGCGAAATTGACTGTCTTCATCGATTGTACCGATGAGCATGCATTCACTCTTTGTATGTATGTATGTTTGCGGGTACAAATGTGTGCATAAGCTGTAGTGATATTTGTTTAACTATTCGAATACCTATTACTCCAATAGTTGTCATTTATTCGAATAATACTAATATTTATTCGAATTATTTATAGCCTTCGAATAAATGGATTTTTTATTCGAATAATTTTTATTCGAATAGTCCCATGCCTAATTCGTATACATAGAAAATTAGACTATGTTAAACTGTACACACTCGTTTTCAAATTTAGACCGTAACAATCACAACACACATTCATACAGGGTGGCGCAAAAGTAATCCTCCTATAAGAAAATGCTATAAATTTTGCGATTGGCCCTTAAAGTCAGTTCTGTTTTGACATTTGTGTAGTAAACACATGCGAAATACACGTTAATAAACAATGTTACGCTACACTGCTCCAGAACGCGGAATATTGCTGACTATTTATTTGACCAATAATCGGTCGGGGCCAAACGGTTACTGTGAATGGTGAGCGCTACAGAGCAATGATCAACGAGTTCTTTTTGCCGCAACTTGATGAATTGCGATTGGAAAACATGTGGTTCCAACAAGACGGTGCAACAGCACACACTGGACGTGCCACAACCGATATGCTAACATCGGAAGCTTACTTTTGCGCCACCTTGTACATACAGTTGTGTTCAATGGAATAGTAATGAAATTAAAGTGGATATGGATGAAATAAGAAGAAGCTGTGTTTTTAACAATTTTTGTTTCCAATATAGCTAATTTCATAACAGAAAAGCACAAGAAAAGATATTTCCAAGTTTACACAAAGTTAGGGAAACTTAATTAAACTTTTAAAAATTAACATCAAAATTTCAATATTTTTGGGAAGAGTTTTTAGATAATTTTTGAGTATGCAGTTTTATAGCCCATTAAATTTTAGCCTAATAATATGCAAGGTCCGCTGAATTTTCAGAATTTTGTTTGTCAAGGATGTTGGGTATTTTTTTCTATACAAAATTAATATTTCTTCAAGCCTTGTATGGAAGAAATCACTCAACACCCTTGACGAAAAAAATGTGAAAATTCTGGAGAAGTTTTAAGGTTCTTCTACCTTGCCCATTTTTGTACTAAAATTGATTGGTCTACAAAACTGTGTACTCAAAAGTTTTCTAGAAATTCTTACAAAAAGTTTTAAGATTTTAAAGGCCATTTTTTAAAGTTTAAACAATTTCTTGAATTTTGAGCAAACTTTAAAATTTCTTTTTATATTTTTTTTGTTATGGAATTCGCCATATTTTAAATGAAAACTATTAAAATCACAGCTTCTTCTTATTGCTTCGAATGATATCCAATTTAATTTCACTACTATTATATTGAACACAGCTGTAAGTACGTATGACCCAAGGGCATCGAACACATTTTCGTCATTGTTAAATTTTTATAGTAGAGGACCACAATATATTTTTCGAGCAGTCGATAAAATCAATTTCATGATAAAAAGATATAACAACAAGCGTCATTACAATAAAAATATTTACGTTTAGCGCATTAATGACGCATAAATATATACTTTCTTTCATAAGTGGACTAATCCTTTAATGGAAAATTTTAATATAATTTTTTGTTGTATATTTTGATAGTAGTGGGGGTGGTGAGAAAAATATGATTCCATCATTCATGTCATCTTTTTCGTGGAGGCCACTTTGAATATTTCTGACAAATTTTGTGATAGGCTGTTTTTAAGTATAAACATCATCTCCACAATCCTAGGCTGTGACCTCTTTTCTGTTTGTCAATTACTTGTTTGATTCATTATCATTTCTTTTCATCTTAAATTTTAAGCTATCAAATGACAATTCTACGAACCTCCCTCACTTTCAGCAAATAAATTTAAATGAGTATGAAATGCTTTAAGTTGAGCAATATACGTAGGTATGATTGCCTCTCAATCGTCGTTCAATTTGCCATTGTGGTTATCCTTATTAATCAATCATTGTTATCTAACTGCTTGGATGTTTTAGTATTGTAATCCGATGAGCAAACTACTGTGCGCATGCGCAATAGATATTTCTTCTCCATATACATATATGGATATGTATGTATGTGCATATAGCACTCGCAGGTATACCTGCCTCATGTGAGCTGTGTTTATGTGTTATTGGTTACTCAGCCTACAGTTTAACATTGTTTATATGTATATCTACATTTGCTTATCATTAATATTTTTGTTGTCTTCAATAAACAACATGAAATTCCTTTTAATACTGCGCGCAGGCATTTCATTCATTCAACAAGCCGTAGCAATGTTTTTGTGTAATTTGTGTGAGTATGTACATATACGTAAATATAGCCCAACAAACATTTTTGTAAATATTTTTCAAAGTAACTTATTGGAAATTTTCTTTAGAAATCGATATACATGTAAGCGTTTTTAGTATTATCTTTTTGATGGTTTAAAGTATGCATTTATAAATTTCAGAAACGAATTTTTATAAATAACTAGAGGGGCTGGCGGACTTTGTCCTGCTCAGATATAAATTCGCACCACACAAAATGTATGGGAAAATAAAATTTTTTTTCAGGAATTTTTCGGAAATTTTATCGGGTATTCTCCTATTCTGGTCGGAGAACAATCTAAATTCGTGTCAATCATCCAAATCGGTGCAAGCGTTCTTGAGTTATGAGCGTTGGAACTAACGTCACTTTTTTTTATATATATAGATTTCAAAGCGCCATGACTATCAACGAGCTCAAGGCCAATAATAAAAGTGTTTATCTTTGCAAATTATTATTGTTTTAATTTTATTTTGTTTTAATAATCATTTCATTTTAAAAGTGAAATGCAAATGTTTACAAAAAAAGCGAAAATAATATTTGTAATTTTTTTTAATAATGTATTGCATTTTTTTTCATCGAATTTGTGGCAGGAGAATGGCGGGAAAAAGCAAAAGTCAGTTTGCAGTGGCTAAAAAAACTATCTTTTAAATAAAGGCTTAGAAAAACATTAAAAAGTTTTCATTTTTAATTACTAGGCTTACCAGGGACCGAAAATGATTCTTTTTTTTTACTTAAGAATGAGTATTATTTCATTTGACATAATAAAACTTAACACGTCAAATACCCAGAACTATGGGGAATTTCACCTAAAAAGGTTAAAGGAGCAATCCTCTTGCTAGGGAGTGGGTCATCCGAGAGATACTAGATTGTACTATAAATGGTGGAAAATGGGTATGAAAATATGCGTGCCTTCATTTAAATTTCATAACTACCCATTGCCATGATTAAATACCCATTTGACTCTATTTAAAGTAGAATTTTCAATAATTTATCTTTGGGATCAACACTTTAGAGTAAGAAGTTTGTTAGTTAAAAATTTTAAGGCGAAATTCCATCCAATTCAGGATATATGATGATTTGAGTTTAATTATGAAAAGTAAAATAATGCTCAAGAATGAGTAAAAAATAAAAATAATCATTATTTGCGGTCCCTGAGGTTTACATTTATAAGCTTTTAAGCAACGTGAAATTTCAATTAAATAAAGTAAGCCTTGAAACGTGTTTTAATTGAAAATCAGCGCCTTGCAGTCTTAAAAGCAATGCAATGCAATGAGTCAATCTCTTAGTGACCTCCCTTCAGTGACTGCCAGTAAATAGGAGTTGCTATGCGAACTGGTTTGGTATTACATAAGGGTGAAAGTGAATGTGCCGGACTGCTACGCAAAGTGCCACGGCGACTTACATAATCACCCCTTAGTGTTTATTTTATTCAGATTTTTAAAAATTTACCCTGCTTTTAGTGTGTTTGTTGGGTAGTTACATACATACACTTGTAAATGCATATAATCATCATAACTCCGATAGTGGCTCACCACTACTGTGGCTTCCTCATTTATGAGTTGCACTATTGACGCTTCTTGCACCACCGTTGACGCTTGTCCACCTTCCTTTGACTGTTTTAGTTCTTGAATTTCTTATCTAAAAATACGAATCACTCGAATGACAAGTGGCAAGCAGACAACACACGTTTATGATGTAGAATATGTACATATTTACATGCATATGTAGGATAAACTGAAGCAGGAGTACATTAAAATAAATACGTGACAGTGAAAAAAACAAATGCGAGGAGAAGAAGAAGCAACGTTAATCATAACAAACCAAATGAACCAGTTTTGAAGCCCTGCAGAAATCAATGTTGCTGTAGCAGCGAAGTATGGTGTACTTCCACTGGTCTGGCTATAATCATTTGTCATCAGGTTGTAAAAAAAACCAAAATATTATTATTATAAAATTACCTAATTACATATACATTATTTGAGAAGATTTCACCAATGCGTAGTACGGCTTTTTCAACAGCAGTGGGTGGCCTAATAGGTGCAGGTAACAATATGACGGAAATAAGGTCAAAAGAGAATTAAAGTTACAAATCTTCTAAAATATAGTCACTGATGTTGTTTTTGAATTCAAATTCTAAAAGCGTCAACAATGGTTGTCGACTAAAAATCATGCGACTTTTAAATCCAAATTTTCTTTTTATGATCAGTTTTAAATATTTAATGGTAAATTATTGGAATAAAAAAGGGCACGATTTCCTTTGATTTTATTTCTATTTGCAGTGCGAAATAAAGTCATTTGTCCTTACCTCCGTTGACCTTGTTACCTGTCAGCCCTGTCTAAGCTTTATGGAGGGCGAGTAGTTTTTTTGAGTTATTTTTTTGTATATTATTTTATTATTTGTTCAGAGAGTAGAACGGGGGGTGCGGAGCACATGTTGCATAAGGGGCAACCTTTGAGTAATATTTATTTAATTATTTTATTTATATATTATGATTTGTTCTATATAGAAGTGGGGTGCGTTGCACCTGTTACACCTTGTATTTATTAATTGGGGGCGAGCACTGTTGGCTCTGAGGCATTGCGCGGGATTGGCTTCCTCATTTTCGTTGTGAAAAACCCCGATTTGGGATCGGAAAGCATAAACTATACCTTTCGAATATTTCATTAGCTGATTGCGAATTTCATGCAATACAAATGAAATAAACGAAAGAAATGACTACAGCTTATGTCGCTTAAACATACTCCCCCCCTAGACGGCTTAGTCGTCTAGTGAGATTCATAAGTCGCCGGTTCGGATCCGGCTCGAAGGACCATGTCTAAGCTTTATGGAGGGCGAGTAGTTTTTTTGAGTTATTTTTTTGTATATTATTTTATTATTTGTTCAGAGAGTAGAACGGGGGGTGCGGAGCACATGTTGCATAAGGGGCAACCTTTGAGTAATATTTATTTAATTATTTTATTTATATATTATGATTTGTTCTATATAGAAGTGGGGTGCGTTGCACCTGTTACACCTTGTATTTATTAATTGGGGGCGAGCACTGTTGGCTCTGAGGCATTGCGCGGGATTGGCTTCCTCATTTTCGTTGTGAAAAACCCCGATTTGGGATCGGAAAGCATAAACTATACCTTTCGAATATTTCATTAGCTGATTGCGAATTTCATGCAATACAAATGAAATAAACGAAAGAAATGACTACAGCTTATGTCGCTTAAACAAGCCCAAAATGCGGGAAATTGATAAAAATCACCTTAATGAGTCTTTTTTGAAACCTTTTGTTGTTTGAAAACTCATAAATCATTTTAGCGATTGAAAGAAGGCTAAAAATTTGTGATATTGGGTGGTATGGCTCACAACGTCTAAATTGAGAATAATTCAAAGTTTTTCGTAATTCGAAGATATAGCTATAAACTTATCTTCGAAGGTAAAAATTTTTTGTTAAATTTTTTGCGATTGGCTGATTTTGCCCATTGTCGAAATGCAGTTTGGTAGAAGATAGCATCTTGTATATATATTTAAAAAATTAGTAAAATCGGCTTAACCAATCTCTGGAGCTTCGAAAATAGGTTTATAGCTTTATAAATAATTTGAATTTCGAAAAATTGGCCTAGACGTATTTTTGTTGTTGTTGTGAAGTATACAAACCAGTTTCAGAAACAGAGTCGAAATTATTGATTATAAATGCATTTTTAAATAAAAATATTAAGCTCGATCATTCTAACTAAAAGCTTTTACAAAAACAAACACATTTTAATAAATTGCTATAGAAATAATTCGAAGATAGACCGAAAAATTTTAAGAGAAAAACTCGCCAATATTTCAACGAGATAACTTGTTAGTATTATAAATACGACTCGAAATATAATTTCTATGAATTACTCAGAAAAATGGGTAATTGAAAGCTTTAAGCTTTAAACGAGAAAGCCTTTCTCATTTATGATTATTTTAATATCGCAGTAAGGTCGAAAAATAGTGGAATACGATTATTACGCGTACTAAAAAAGCGAGCAGGTTTTCAAAAAGTAATTTTGCTATTTGAATTATTTTGTTTTATTATTGGTTTATTTAAAATAAAATGGGGAACGCAGAGGACCATATTGTATGTATCAATCGCAAGCATAAACTATGTCTTTAGAATATTTCATAAACCGCTTGCGAATTGCAAGAGAAACAAATGAAATGTACGAAATATAATAGCGAATGCCAGTTACACAGACTAACGGTGGTTTTACAGGCATTACATTACTCTACCGAGTGTTTTTGCAGCTCGATTACAAAATATTGCGTTCCTCTATCTAACACATTTGTTGTTGGTTAGAACCAGCGAAGTAAAGCTCTATCTCCATTTAGAGCGAGAATCTGCAGACTGCTACTAAAGAAAACTGCAGCTGCATTTTCAACTTTAAACGTCTGAATATCCATATGATTGCCTAGTTTTATTCCGCAGTGCAATGAAGTAAAGATTTATAGAAGTGAGGATAATGCAGCCCAAGACTTTATAACTTTTATGAAGCAGGTGTTAAGGTTTTATAAGAAAACTTTTTTCTAGATCTTTCGACCTTAACGATTTTCACAATTCTTTTATTCTATATCTAGTAATTTTCTCGAAGTAAGCCTCTTACGTAATCCAGCAAATACTTTTGATCTAAACAATTTGTTTAATGGGCGATCTCGAGAGTTTTCACTTCTTAAACTACTTAGGTTGAGATTAAGCGCAAAGTATGAGAGCTAAGAGGAAAGCGATATATCTGCAACAAACTGGCTTCATCTCAACAATTTATGGTAGAAACTATAAGTTATAGCAATTCGATTTGAACAATTTTTCCCGTGAGACTTTAATATAACACTCAATATAAAATTCTGTGTTCATGAAGGGTATAACAAACGAAAATAACAGAAAGTTTGTTGCAAAGTTTTCATAAGAAAAAAAGTGCAGAAAAAAACTTTAAGCAGTTGCAAATTGAAAAACGGATTTTGCCACATCTCCAGCTTATCAACGCAACGTCATTTAGTTAGTACAGCGAGCTGCATCTACAGCCGGTTCTAGGCAACAGTGCCAGGCTTTGTAACAAGCCACTGCTGGCATTGTCGCCGTTTCGTCGCCTTTAAAGTGGCATTCACATATTCATATGTAGTCGAAATGCCTGCGGCTCCAAACTAGCTGGCTTAATAAATTCAATAATTAAAATGTTTATCTTAGTCTACTTGCAACACGAGGTTTGGGCTCCCTCAAAGAAGCGCTTAAAGAATTGCGTAAAATGCGCAAATTGATTTTCTTTTTACTTTTATTTCAGTAAATCTTTTTGATTAACGTTGTTATTAGCGCTTCTCGCCGTTAACCAAACAAGTCTGTGAATGGATCGGTGAGTCGCGAATTGCTGTGAGTAGGTAGTTTGTCAAGTCATAAATAACAGGTAGCTAAAGGACTGCAATTTAACTATTTAAAGCCGAAAGGAAATTCTTTGTCGTTTTGACTTAATTTGCATGTAATGCAATTATTCACAAATTTTTAGTGATCAACCACGAACAAAAGCTCGTACTAGCACATACATATTATTGAACCTACGTATTCTGCGGTCTTAGTGATTGCTCGTTTATTATCCTGATAAGATTATGGTACTATTATCAGCCCTAGGAAAAATATTTTTAAAGTGTTTCACAGGAAGAACTTTTCTTGTAGCGAGGAAAATAAGTTTAAGGGAATTCGGAAATAATCTTACGAAAATCTTCCCAATTCTTTCCCTTTTGTAGCATTATCCGTAAGTGTTTCTAAAGGGCCCAGTGCTGGAGCAAGTTCAGGGCGCTTACTCTGTACCACTATTCGAAAGGCTGTTCTACTCAAAAGCCAAAATCGATTCTAAGTTATACACATCGGTACTATGTAGTTCGTTAGAATTTACCTAAAGAGATGTTCGATAAGAGCAGTCATCACTGTTACACAAATTTCAAACGCAAAGCCAAACACAAAAACACATTGCATGAATCTTAATTACAGTATTAGACAATGCTGCTGTACATGTCGCAGGAGCACAGATGATAATCGTATCGACCACCAGGCGTGAGGTCGCAGGCTCCAACGTAAGCCTTCCGACAATAATTTTGTTTTTATTTTATTTTTTATTAAATAAAACTTTATATTTTTAAATATATAAATGCTTCTAATCTCAATTTTTTTTTTAATTTTTCCAATTTTGTACCAACATTCTTTAATTCTGCCACAGTGATTGCTTAACTCTTTCGCCGATAAAAATAAAATTTTTGTGGATTTCCGTTTCCTTAATTGTTGTCCAATAGAATTTTTTAGCTTTCGACCATTTTTGGCATATGTTTTCAAAATTGGGAGTACCAAATTTTCTGCAATCGAAAGGAGAAAGAAAAGAATGAAATTCGAACAATGAACTCGTTCTACTCGAAAATTTCTTACAGAGTACGAATCATTCGAAAACGAACAAATTTTCTTTCGAATAGAATTCCAGGTAAGGACCCAGTTTATATCCCAGCAAGACATGATAATTTTGTAATTTAAATTTTTTCGTATATCTTTACTATACTAGGCTTTGTTAGTTTTTTAATATCTCGTTCACAATACATCCTACAAGACAACTTTTCGGAAGAGGTTTAGTATTTTCATTGCTTTGAGAATTTGTGTGTTCGTTTTAGACATGGTAAGTCCAGAAATGTTGCACTTGTCCTGGAAATAGTATATAATAAATTTGGCGCCTTTGCTAATAAGCCATAAGGACCTATAGAGACTCGTGTTAGATTCCATCAAGAGCATCTTTCACTCTATTAATCCTGGCATCGCGAGTCAGTGTTTCTATTTTTTTCTTGTCCTCTTCTCGCATTAGGTATTTCTTGACTGTTTGGGGTTGAATTTAAAGAGTGGTTCTGGAACGATGGACCGTGCATCACTCGTACAACGATCCATTGCTCGATTATTTCTAACACACTTTAACCACGACACAGTGTTACGGGTTTCCTCGAAACGGTTTAAACGTAATTACAAATTGGCTGGGTCATTAATCTAATATTAGGCGTCATCCGGTGACAGTTCGAGCTTCGTTTCACGCTCAATTCTCACTGGAACACTCTCGTTCATTAATAGACATCAGAAGCAGATGTCAGCGTACATTTCAAGTAGACCATGCCCTGCTCATGCCACAATATTTAAAAAACTACACCAAATATTTTTGTTTAGTACTAAAAATATGATAGTTTAAATAATGTAATAATGTAAAGTTGATAATAAACAAAAAAAGAAATCAATAATATGTCGCATGTTAATGGGAATAAAATCACTTCGTAATATATTAATGCGTTTAGCATGAAATCCCAAAAAAAAAACTACAATCTGAACACTCCGCGCAGAAGCACGTTATTATATCGCACCAGCGGCAGCTGCCTTAAAAAATATGGGGTATCGAAAGTTATATTAAGTAAAGATAAGAAACAAGCAAAATTATCTGGTTCACAAATTGAACCAGCCATCTGTATGGATTTATCTGCCTCAAATCTTTGTTGTTGCATTTACATGTAAAATTTGTTATCTTGCTCAGGATCACGGCCACCGGATGACGCCTATTAATTGAAATGTGTCTCATGTGCACTGCTTGTGTTTCTTCCTTTTAATTTGTGTTTTAGCTAACTCGCTAATATCAAGCAACACTTTGAGAAGTTAATCATGCAACAAAATAGAATTTAATTTATTAAGAATTGTGACAAATAATTTAGTGTCGACGCCTTTAAATGCTTTTTGAACGCCTAACCTCGTCACTCGATGGTCACTTGAGCGTTAGTGGCGCACAAAAATCGCTATATGACGCCACGCGTGCGCACAAATCACTTTGTCCATGGCATTTTGGCATTTGCTGTGTGCTATCATTTCCTACTTTACACTAAATATTTGCCTAGCGATGATGGATGTGCGTTGCGTTGCCAGGAAGGCAGGAAGTCGTGCACATAAAAATGCTGGCAGGCTAAATCAAACCAAATACAAATAAGCGTACTTATTGGTTATGTAATATTTTTTGATACATTCTCTTGTTTGTGTTGCTCACTTCACGGTCTGTGCAATTACAGCAATGTCAGATTATGACGCATGCAGTGTGCGTGCAGTCAACAATCGAGAGTAGTATATATTTGTTAGATCCATGGATTGCCTTACAGGGCACCAGTTTCTTCTAACATTAGCTGCATGCAATTTTCAGCAAATATCACGCGTGACTTTACATAGGCGTCACAAGTTGGTTGCTTTTAATGTGTGACAAGAATGCTTGACTGTTGGGATAGGGCAAGTTTAGCATATAGTTACGGTGACCATTACTTCAGCTGTGTGGGGCAGCTCGGCAAATCAGGAAATATCAACCGGAAAATGTCACATGTCTGATAGTTATGCGTCAATGGCGCTGAAAACTGACTAATAATGTATGCTGTGAAGCGATATTTGTTGTAATTGATTCATCGAAACCGCAACCAGATTTTTCAAATCTGTTTTTACTAGGTTAGGTTAAGTTCAGTACGGTGGCAGCTGTCTGTTTTGATACCACATTAACTAAAGGTGACCAGATTTCAAATTAGCAACGATATAGATTAGGGTAAGGTTCACTTCGATCTCGGAAAACTCCTGCGGGCAGTCGAATACGACATGAGTATTTAGGCTTTGTCCTAGCGAAATCTGGCTAGCTCAGCATGAAGTGACTTAACCATTCAAACTGGTCATCCTCCATGCAGCTGACAAAGCTGGGATAATGCCTCGTCAGCTCTTCAATCGCCATGGACAGATGTGTCTTGGTAAATCCTAACAGTTCCGGTTTCCGCTCGGATCTCGATACCTGACAAGAAGTAGTGTTATCCCAGTGAGTGCTTAGCTGATTCGAGTCCAACATGTCCGGGAAAAGACTGCACGCACCCAACGTAGTCCCATCAACCCTGCCGGTAGCCACCTCGCGCTCGCACGTGCCCGCTCGGGCCAGAATATCTGAACTGCAGTTACCAAAGATGTCCTTACGGCCCGGCACACAGATAATTTTAATCTTTAAATAGTTCGATGCCACAGCTAGTGAGGTGCAGCACTTCTTGACAACCCTCGATCGCACTGTGGCCGAGTTCGCTAACAGTAATCCTTGATAGCAGCCACCTCCGCCTGTAAGACACTGCAATGATAGGGCAGCATAAATTTGAGGTTGATAACCAACTCTTCGCCGAAGACACCACACCCGACCTTCTGATCATGCTTATACCCGTCCGCGAATAGGTTCATATGACTCCTGCACTAGATAATTTCTCTCTCCCACATCTCTCTCTAGGGTATGAGAGTGTCAAAGGTGGCGACTGGGGCAGAGACTGGTGCACAGTAGTCTGTCTTATCAGGGACAGAGTCAAAGTTGCCAAAATGCTTGAATGCCCCCTGTTAGTCAGTCTGTATCCCCCGCCTCGGATCCTAATAGCAACATGTTGCAAGTTTAGCATTGCGTTCAGAGCCAGTGTAGGTGATTCCAAAGAGAACCATTCGTTACACCTATTCCAGCAATTTAACTGTAGAAGCCGTATCTAGCGAATTCCACCATACCACAACCCCATAGAAAATAACCGGCTTAACCAAGGCATCGTACAGCTTATGCACCGCCCTAGGAGAGATACCCCAAAGTTTTGCCAGTAGCACTCTGACAGCAGTACAAGGCAATAGAGGCTTTCTTCTTTGGAACCCAAATTGACTGTCGTTGAAGTGTACCAAAGCAAAAAGTAAGTTGCGAAGCAGAATCTCTTTCGAATCAACCAAATGTGTACTTAATACGATTTGTTTTTTTTGATCGATTTCCCAACCGGTGATCTAGATAATTTCAACAGCTCGATTTTCTTTATAAATTTCTGTTACCAACAGTCGCAAGTGAAGTCTCAATCAGTCTCAATCGAAGTCTTGCAGTCGGAAACGAAACTCTCTTATATCCCTAATTCATACTAACAAAGCTTTACTGAAAGGTAAATACAAGGTGGCGCAAAAGTAATCCTCCTATCAGAAAATGCTATAAATTTTGCGATTGGCCCCTAAAGTCAGTTCTGTTTTGACATTTGTGTAGTAAACACATGCGAAATACACATTAATAAACAATGTTACGCTACACTGCTCCAGAACGCGGAATATTGCTGACTATTTATTTGACCAATAATCGGTCGGGACCAAACGGTTACTGTGAATGGTGAGCGCTACAGAGCAATGATCAACGAGTTCGTTTTGCCGCAACTTGATGAATTGGGATTGGAAAACATGTGGTTCCAACAAGACGGTGCAACAGCACACACTGCACGTGCCACAACCGATATGCTGAACATCAGAAGCTTACTTTTGCGCCACCTTGTAGAACTTAGTTGGGCGCAATAAATGTGGTCACCGCACTTATATACTCCTTCTGCATTGCAACGCTTTTTAAATTCGCATCAATGATGAATGATGCATAATTTATAAAATTGTTATTGGCTGACTATAAATACAATTGCACATTTCCTAAGTAAATGAGCTTCAACTGCGATGGCATGACTGTAACTACTATTGTAACCGGATTTGAAGTCAGCAATGCTGAAAAAGAAGTACATCAAGAAATCATTGAAACATATATGCTACAACAAATAATTTTATCTTCATACGCGTAGAATGAGAAATTGGAAAAAAAATTAAATGAAGCAAAGGCTCAATTGTAATTTCACATCCTACAAGCAAAGTAAACTTCTTAATCTTCTAAAGGCTTTTCCAAGTAAGTATTAAGCTTATAGAATTCTGATTTTTCAATTATAAAATATTTTAAAATAATAGTTTTATAATCAATACAGCACGTTGACAGGCCTATAATAAATTTTCAAAGAAAGCTTTTTATGAGTGTTTTTTTTTGAAACTTTATTCAAAGGATATTATATATTATTTAGCTATTACAATCAGACCTGTTTCATTTGATTAGTAATTAGTCAGCAATTAATTAGCCTGGTTTTTTTTGGCAAATATTATTTTAATTGCTTTTCAAGAAAAGGCAATTAGTAATTGATTACGATTAGAAAAAATCAAAAAAAATATAGAAAAAATAATTAAAAATAGTTGTTTTGATTACTTTCGATTATTATTTATTTAATTAAAAAAATTTTTTTTTTATTATTTTTGATTTTTATTCAGTATTGTTGGTGTGTATATTTTTGTGCCTCTGCAGCAGTACTGAAAAAATTCAAAAATAATAAAAAAAAAATTTTTAACTGTTGTTTTTACTACTTTTGATTATTTAAGGTTGGTTTTTAAAATTTATTTGAATAAATTTTATTTTTTTTTTTATTATTTTTGATTTTCTTCAGTATTGTTGTTGTGTATATTTATGTGCTTCTACAAAAATACTGAAAAAAATCAAAAATAATCATAAAAAAATTCAAAAAAAATCAGAAGAAATCAAAACAACTGTTTTTGATTATTTTTTAATAATTGTAAAAAATCAAGATTTTTTTGATTATTTTTTTAATTATTTGAAAAAAATTGTTTAAGATTAAAAGTAATTGGTAGCCAATCATTAAATGGATTATCAAGAAAGTAATTAACCGAACCGGTTATCGGTAAGATAAGTAATCATCATTTAACAGGTCTCATTACAAAAAAATATGTAAATAAGTTGTAATCATACATTGAATGCTGCAACTTAAGTCAATTATTAACAAATTGCGGAAGTGGGTAGAATGCAGCCATGATTTTTGCTTTTTTGTCGTAATTTTCATGTAAAATCTTTTCTAAAAAGAATTGGAAATATTTTTAGTTGAAAAGAAAAAAACTGGCAAATATTTTTTTGTGCATTTTTGTAAACATTTATATTTCAATTTTAAAGTGAAATGATTTATAACAGTTTTTTCTTGAAGTTTATAAAATGTTTAAAGTTAATTTCTAAATAAATTAAAACTGGAAAAGTTTATATATCGCTTATTGCAGCTAGTTTACTTTTAGTTAGTTTTAAAAACATTTACAAACATTTAATGATATGGACAATATAAGATAAGCCAGCACAAAGCCAAATTTCTGTGTAAAGCTCATTTCCCGATCTTGTTGAAAATAATATTTCTTTTTACAACTAGTCATACATGAGATTCCTTCTTTATCTCTACAGGTTTTTTGTAAATATTTTCATTTAGAAATTACGTAACAAGTACCTTCTTGCATAGACGAGCAAGTAGCAAAAGTTGTTTTACTTTTAAAGCAAAAGCTGTTGCTTCTAATGGATTGAAAATAAAAACTTATATCACAAAGCAAAAAGGTACAGTATATGCATATATGTACGTATGTGTTGGCATATGTATAGTAAAGTGTAAGTGAATTGCGTAATGGTAAGTATTGCAAATGCATATATAAGAATCCATTACAAATTGCACGAACAAATAAAACTGCTGCACTCAAATAAATTGAATTGATACATTTTAAGAGAACGAAATGTACTTTAATATTGTATGAGTAACAGCTTAGGTAGGGTAGAGGGGGGGGGAGAAATGTGAAGAAATGGGAGTTAATACATATCTAGCAGAAATGAGTGATTTAGTAATCATGGCATGAAGAATTAGTAAATGAAGTGTACTAAGAGCAATGGTATATATCGAGAGTTAAATACAATGTACTACATTCATATGTTGTCTTAGAAAAATTTCAAAATTCAGTTGAATTAAAAAAAGCTACAACAGAATTTGTTGTTGATGTTAAAGGTTTGTTGTTGTTGCAATAGATTAAATAACACGCTCTGTTGAATAATTCAGGAGGAATCGCTGCCGAGATACCAGCGTAAGATTGAAACTACAAATAAGGCCAGTGGCGGAAATTTTCAAGTCACTATCCAAATTTAATTCCAGTATTATAATTCATGTAGTTTTAAAAATATTGATTTTCTACTTTCTCTGTATAGAAAAGTAGGCGTATATAAATAGCCAATCTTTCAGAAATGTTTTAATTCACTTTTTACTAGAAAATCTTTTCACGCTTAGCTGGTTTCAGAATTCATAATAGACTGAGTCTGCTTTAATCATTATATATTCGAAACCAGTTGAGATATGCAATCTTAACAAATTATTTATTGCATCACTCATTAGCAGCTTCCGTTTGATACCCATATTGTACCAACAAATTTTGGGTCACCCTGATCCATATATCGGTCGACAACTCTGGAACCGGTCGATTTATCGAAATAAGAGATATGCAAAATTTTAAACTAGACATCTAGTAATTCAACTGTGATAGTTCAACCCAACTCTATTAAGCAGTTTTTGAGTTATACGCGGTCAAACATACAGCTAGAGAAAATATTTAAAAACTGTTGCTTTGAATTATATTAGCTCCATAATGATGTATACTATCAATTTTTCTTGAATATCTGCAATGTAGCAACCTCAACCTTTTACAATTTTATTATATGTAGATTGGACAGAAGTATGTGTGTTTAGTCAGTTTTTCTTAAAGACTTTGCAACTAAAATATCCTGAATATAGAACGCTATGTCACAGAGATGTTATTGCTATTATAAAAATCGACACTTTTGTAAAATGAAGTCCGATTATTGACCCTACAGACGACATTTGCAAACTGTATTCTCTTCCCTCCCCATCTTGCGCATCCTCTTCCTATACCTATATCTTCCTGCCATATTCTCCTTTCCAATTATTTCTTAGATATATAAAACGAGTATCTATATCGTACGTATATATTAAGTATCCTTAACATGAATTAAAGCTTTAAAGAATTGCTACTTTATATCATTTCGGAGCTTTTCCAAAAACTCTGTATGACCTGTGTAGTACCTGGCAGACCCCTGAATCCACCGGTATAGTTTCATAGAGATCGACAACAAACTTTGGACATGAATGAAGGTTGAGTACTTTGGAACATTAATTTTTATTTATATCTTTCTTGTACATAAGAAGATCGACCGAAGAACCCCCGATTTAATATGCATTGAAGAATATACAAAAAAAATTATATCTTCTTTAAAATGTTGTCTAGAATATTTGATTCAATACAGTTAAATCAAAATTTCTATTTTTTAAAGAAGTTGCTGTTTTATCTCATGTACGTGATATGACTCATATGGAAGTCTTGCATCCATAACATAAATTAATATAATATTTGATAAATAACAACAACATGTTTTATGTACTTTCTATTTGTACACTTGCTTTGATGCCATCGTCGTAGAAGCTATTTCGATTTGTCTCAAATTTACAAGAGCCCTTAACACATAGAGAAAAAGCACATTTAATATATATATATATATATATATATATATATACTTAAAACATATGGGTCCTTATATACATGCAATATATTTCATGATCCCAACAGAATACCTGAATGCTAAATGGAAGCCTAAACCGCAAATAAAAGTAAATAAACCATATCTATCACGTATTTACAAATACACTTTCAATAAAATGAGCATCCATTTACAATTTTACCGATTTCTGCTTCTTTGATTTTGACATGAAACTCACGTACGCTTTTGCCACTTACACTGGTCACACACACACACAATATGGCATATTTTTTGTTGTTTTATAATGCCAACAGCTCTTTTCGGTTCAAGTAATACGAATACTTTGACTAAGTAAGCCAGATAAACTAGGTTATAAAAATATTATTGGCGGTATGGATTTAACCACAAATATGTATAAATATATATGTATATTTACGTATGTGTGTTTGTACTTTCACGCATTACAGGGTGATTAAAAATTGCTTAAAAATAAAGATGATTAAGCGAATTTTTTTCTCTCAAGGCTTGTTTATTGAGTAAGCGAAGTTAAAACAGTGCACAACTTGAAATCATTTTCTGTGGAGGTCACTTCGAGTTTTGTATGAGACAGGGTTTGTTTTGCAGAGTAAGTGTGTCAAGTGTTCACCCTGTATACATCTGTAATTCCCTCTTATCAGTATGTATGTACTAACATATTTTTTTACGACTTCTTTCTTATTTCATCTATAATAAAATATTTTTTTTTTATTTAATGTTATTCCATTTATTGCTTTGCGTGTAATATATCCTATAAAATTAGTAAAACAAGTTTGAAGGCTACTATAGTAAATTTAAAGACTATCACAATGTAGCAATGATTGTTGCCATTTAGCAAAATTATGGTAAGTGAGCCTGTTGAACATTATTTTTGATGCTAAAACATTTCTGCAGTTTAGTTTTGCGGCATGCGCAAATCCAGCTAGTCACGCTTAACTATATGGCAGTTAGACACCAAGAGGGACCTTTAAGCAAATCATAAAAACAAACACGAAAAATTTAGAGAGAATATGAATAGAAAGATACAAAAATGTATGAAAAATTTCTATTATACATATAATTTTTTTACACTCCACTACCACGAAAAAAAATTTTTAAGTGATCACAATTAAGTAATTTCGTGTTTAACTAATTCAAACCTGTTAAATAATGATTATTAATCGTAGTGATTAGCGGTTTGATTAACTTTTTTCTTGAGAATCCATTTAATGATTGATTGCCATTACTTTAAGTTTTTAATGATTATTTTCTAATAAATTGAAAAAATTATCGAAAAAAATTTGTTTTGATTACTTTTGATAATTTTTTATTTTAATTAAAATTTTTTTTTGTTTTTTGATTATTTTTGATTCTTTCAGTATTGTTGTAGAAGGACATAAATATACACATCAACAATACTGGATAAAATCAAAAATAATTCAAAAAAAAAACTCGTTCTGATTACTTTAAATTTTAAATTTTTCTTTGAAATATTTTTTTTTTGATTACGTCTGATAATTTTTATTTTTTTTAGGTGTTGTTGTAGAAGCACATATACATATATACATATCAACAATACTTAAAGGAATCAAAAATAATCAAATAAAAAAAATCAAAACAATCAAAAGTAATCAATTTTTTTTATTGAAAAACAATTAAAATAATCATTACTAATTAAAAAAGCCATCTAGTTAATTGATCACTATTAACTAATCAAATTAACCAGGTCTGAACTAATTGAACTGGACTAGAAAGTTTAACAAAACAAAATTTTGGAAAAAAAAATAAAAAAATTCAAATTTTTGAAAAACAAAACACGCTTTTGAAATTGCAGGATATCATAAAATATATCAGAGGTATAATACAAAAAAAGTTGAGTTCAAAATTTCTGTAAAAATAAGCGGAAAAAACTTTTAGTTTGGCTTGGTCGAAAACTAAATAGTTGCAGTATTATGATCTCCGTAAATACGTCTCATATCACACGAATTTTCACGTACTTTGCTCAAAAACTGTGGACCTTAGGGATAAAAAAACAGATCTTAATTCAATGCATTTACACTAAAATTTAAACTTTCAAAGATTTAACGTCGAACTTTACTTTTTACAAAACAAGAAAAAGAGGTAAAAAAAGTGAAATTTGGATTTGAATAACGTTTGGAAAAAATCTTTTTTACTTCGCACCGCCATCTGGCGAGATGATCATCCTAATGATGGATTTTTTGTTTGTTGTGTACAATTTTTGAAAAAAAAAACAAAAAACACGCTTCTGAAAATTTCAGGATATCTTAAGATGTGTCAGTGGTATAGTACAAAAAAAATTCAGTTCAAAATTTAATGGTGAACTTAAATTTTTTCGATTTTGAAAAATCGAAAATTTTCTACAATTAGAAATAACATTTTTTTTTTTCAAAATATGTTTTTTACACGTCTAAGCATCTCCTTTAAAAGTGTTAAAGTTAATTTTTTTTATCTATAGTAATTTACGAAGCATTGAAAAAATTACAAAGCAGGAAGAATATGAAAAAAGTAAACTTTGAGTTTGAATAAGCGTTTTGTGATAAAAGGAAACTCTTTACCAAAATTTTACTCAAATCGAGAGGGGTCGATTTCCAATATTTGACGATTTGACATAGAAAGACCCCATGATGATAATGATGCGAATGATGAAGATGTTAAGGATTAAAGTCAGGGCTACAGTTTGTTAAGGTCACTGTGACTAAGACATGTAAGTGACCTAAACATTGGCCTTTAGTTTGGCAGTGACCTGTACCGTGAAAATAACCTTTAAATTCACTGGCGCAGTGAGAATAACTTCAATATGATAACGAAGTAAGGCGAGAACAAAGACTGAATCAGTTAATGAGTTATTACATTATAGACCTTAGCGCTTCCCTTGACTGGTATTCTCTAAATCTAATAAATTTTCTGGGATTCCTAAAATTTTAAAATTATCGTAAAACAAAGGGGAACAGGCCAAAATTGATGGATGAAAAATCTTCGAATAAATAACCTTTAAATAAATATATAATTATTATTAGTGTATTAATGAGGCAAAATTTAAACGTTTTAATTTTAAAGGAAGACTGTCAGCGCCCTCAATCTGTTTCAAATAATTTGTTGTCTTATCAAATGTCAATAGTTGTCTTATCAAATGTCAATAGTTGTGTAGATATATATATGCAAATAGACAAAAGCTTTTCAAAGCTTTTATGTCTTCAAACACTTCATCGATCTAACATACCATAGAGTTCATGCTTTCCGACCGATTCAATTAAGTAAATCGGTCGAAATTTTATTATAATTGACAAATGTGCAACTCGGAAGAAAATCAAAAGCATATTTGTTTCTTTTGAATTCTACTTAAGTAATTTTTAAAGTTCACGAATGTCAATTGAAGCAACACAATTCGGCAGAAATGACACACCCCTACACTCGCATACTGCGTGGCCATATTGTTCAGACCGTACATACCGCCTGATGGATCGATCGATCTATTGAGTGACACAGATTTTTAATGATGCATTTACTTAAGTACACAACAAAAACATATGTTTGTAATTATTTGAGCATAAAAAACTTAATTGATTTGAAAATTGCCGAATTTCATTAGACATAATTACAAAGCGTTCGTTTTGCTTTTGCCTAGCGCTAAGATAATCTGCTAATAATTTGTCAAAACTCACAGCATGTGGGGGAATAATGATGTAGATAATATATTATCTATGTATATAAAATATTTATGTGCCTTGTAGCGCATGCAGCGGCGTGGGTAGTGGCGTGAAGTTACACAGCGGGCATGCTGCATTTACGAAATTGTTATGGCTCATATATTATAGAAGTTAATTGAATTTGTAATTTTTATTTTGACATGTCGGGTATTATTTCTTTATTGTGTTATTAACACTACTTTTTATTGTTTTTCAGCTAATTTTAGGGTTCAGGTGAGTTATTCCGTAATGGCGCGTTGTGCGTTTCGCTTAGGGCACCAGGTGTGCTATTATCACACTTCATTTGTTGTATCGAAAATGGTATTGTGCGTAATCGGAATTAGTTACAGTTTTGTGGATTATAAGATTAAGAAATAAAAATGTTAATTTATTTAATGTTTTATGGCATAAAAAATACTGTTTATTACTACAAGATTTTAAAAGGAAATGTGTTGATAACAAAACACGTTTTTAAATCTGCGGAGGAAGTAAGTGGTTGTGGGTTTGAGATAAACGACTCATATCATTTTGCTACCAGAACGCTTGAGCTAACCATTGAACAATACTGGACAACTGGGGAGTATTTCAAAGGTCGCGCGGAAGTCATAGTACACTTTATGAATTTAGGTTTGCTTAAACCAAACCTATTAAATTTGTTTAGTAATTAGTAATCAATTTATTAGACGGCTTTTTTAATTGGTAATGATTATTTAATTGTTTTTCAAGAAAAGACAATTATTAAACGATTACGATTAGAAAGATATCAAAAAATAATTATGATTTTTTAAAATTATTAAAAAAAAAATAATGATTCAAAAAAAGTTGTTTTCATTACTTTTGAATATTTGTAATTTTTGTTTTGATTATTTTTATTTTTTTCAGTATTGTTGTAGAAGCACATACACATGCAAATTTCCAGAAAAATTTAATTTATGAACAAATAGTATCAAAAGGCTTTCCACATGTAGCATGAAATTTATAAGGATTTTTTATGATACCACTGTGGCCACTACCCATTACATCCTTAATATGTGCTGTACTTATACGTATATGTAAGTGCGTTTGTACAAAAGTAATTTACAGCATCTCCCATACTTAGTATATGTACATTTATGTGCTTCTACAACAATACTGAAAAAAATTAAAAATTATTAAAAATAATCACAAAAAAAAAATCAGAAATAATCAAAAAACCCAAACATAATCAAAAGTGATCAAAACAATTTTTTTTGATTATTTTTAGTTTTTTTTAATAACCGTAAAAAATCATAATTTTTTTAATTAATTGGAAAAGAATCGCAAAAAAATGAAAGTAATGGTAATCGATTATTAAATGTATTCTCACGAAAATAATTAATCAAATCGGTAATCATTACGATTAGTAATCATAATTTAACAGGTCTGGTAGAAACTTTATATATCTTAGTAGCTTAACATGTCTGCAAATCTTTCAGTTTTGGAGAAAGATTTTTAGCAACATTCAGTTTAACTTCCGAAAAGACCTTGTTTGTCTCTTTTGCACAAAATATTACTACTGCTAGGTAAAATAAAAGCCGTTTGTTTTTGTAACCTAGTTTTAAAAAAATTTCCCGTCTCCGATATCATTTTCATGCAACGCCCTATTGTTCTCAGTTATAAAATCAATGAATTTAGCGTTATGAATATTAACTTGAGAACGAGCTAGATGATGCTACACAATACTTATCCAAAGCCACTATGCTGTTCCTAGTGACACATGGAGCTGCTGCGGATAGGTTTCAAACACCAGTGAGTACATGACATATATGCACAATGATTTTTATTTACACTGTTTACTGTTCACTCTCAAGTTAATTAATTATTAGCGTATGGTGCATCATGCCTATTATTTCACTAAAAATGATGCTAAGGCAACACAAGATTAAGCATAAAAAACATTTAATTGAATTTGTCATTTCAAAGAGCACAAAAAGCGCTGCGCATGTGGCATGCATGTTAAATAAGCAACTTAAACAGCAATAATTACTTAATTATTTTAATCAAGCGTTTCTTTATTTGAAGCATTGACAGCATTGCAGCAAAAACGTGCAACATATATACATACAGTTGTGTTCAATATATTAGTAGTGAAATTCAAATGGATATGGTTCGACAAAATAAGAAGAAGCTGTGATTTTAATAATGTTTATTTAAAATATAGCAAATTTCATAACAGAAACACCATAAAAAGAAATTTCTAAGTTGACACAAAGTTAAGGAAAGTTAATAAACTTTTAAAAATTTACATCAAAATCTTAAAATTTTTTGGCAGATGTTCTACAAAGTTTATGAGTACGCAGTTTTGTAGACCTATCAATTTTAGCATAATATTGTGCAAGTTAGAACTCGCTTAAATTTTTTGCGTCAGGGGTGTTGAGTGATTTCTTCCATAAGGACAAATTTATTTTGTATAAAAAAAAACACCCAACATCCTTGAAAAAAAATTCTACAAATTCAGGAAAAATTTTTAGGTACTTCTAACTTGCTTATTCTTATGTGAAAATTTTATGAGTTATAAAACTGCGTACTCAAAGATTTTCCAAAAATTCTTCACAAAAATATTGAATTTTTGATATCAATTTTTAAATAATTTACCTGAACTTTGCGTAAACTTTGAAATTTTGTTTTATGTGATTTCTCTTATGGAATTCGCTTCATCTTAAATGAAAATAATAAAAAACACAACTTCTTTTTATTTCGTTGAACGATATTCTATTTAATTTCAGTGCTATTATATTGAACACAACTTTACATATATATATATGATACACAAGTATAAATGTTTCAACAAACGAAATTTATTAATTAGCTATCAAAACTGAGGTGTATTCGCTGCTAGTAAAGCAGCAATTAAGGATTGCGGCATAAAATTGCAATTACTGCATTTTGCAACAAGAAAAAAAAAAAACAAAAAAAGTGTAAAGAAATTGTGCAGAAAAAAGCATAGCCAAGCAGCAAATTGACATGCGCATCTGGTTATTTGTGCAAATAATTACAACAAGCTTGCTTTCATAACCCTTGATCCGCTCAAATGAACACTTTACAAACAAGGAACTGGAGCGTGCAGGAAAAAATTGCAACCTTTTATCGTTAAATGTATAACTACTGCTAATTAAAACGAAAGTTACAACAAGTGCTGTGGTTTTTTAAAATAAATTAAAAAATAGTACAACAATACTATTAACACATTTAAAGTTACACAAAAAACATTTTTCACTTTTTAAGTAGTATACGAGTATTGGCTGACTACGCTTAAATTCAAAAATGTACCGAGATTAATATAAACATGTCCATACAATCATCGTATGCATGTTAAGTACACAGGTCTATAAGTAGGTATGCATGTAAGCAGTTCTTTTTTACTTTCATGCCTTTTTTTTGTTCATCCATAAACGAGTATTTAACACAGCGCTTGTCTCGGAAAATGATTATCCAGACCAGCTGTGTTGGTTCTCATGAAATTTGTTGGCTTAACTCTTTGCTGTCGAGCAGTAAAACGAAAGGATAACTCAGCCTTTTTGTGCTTTATAATTTGATAATTTCAAACTTTTGCTACTTAATTACTTGTTGGTTGTAATTCGAGCTCAGGCATATTTAAATTTAAAGTTGATAAAAATAAATAAAACAATTATAAGAAAAAGAGTAGGACTTTGGGTCACAAGAACCTATTTTTAGCTCAGAAAATGAAATTAGTAAAGTGTGGCCTAAACAATGACGCACTTGTTGCTTTACCAGGCACAGAATGGAATGGTGAGTACTTACTAAGCATGGCATTTGTTATTTTGATATTCTTGGGATCTGATTTTACAGGACATTAAACTTATTCACATCGCTTATTGTAGTACTCATTGGCAGTTTTCGTTTAATACCCATATACTACTAGCACATTTTGGTCACCTTGGTCCACATATTTGTCGATATCTCAAAAACTATTCAAACTATCGAAATAAGGGATATCTTAATTTTTAAGTAAGATGTCAAGTAATGCAATGGTGGAAATTTAATTCAAGTCCGTATACAAGTTTTGGAGTGATGCGCGACCAAACTTACTGACAGACGCACAAAAACTGTTGCTTTGAATTCTATTGGCTTAGTAATGATCCCTTCTACAACATTTTTCTTAATTATCTCAATGTACAAACATCGACCTCTTAAAATTTTATTATATATTCGAGATTGACATAGGTTGTAGCGCTTATAAATCATATAAACACTATATACTCAGAATTTTCAATACGCAAAAAAAATTTGCATTTTCATAGGTTGAGGCATATATTGCTCAATTACTTCGTTTTTATTTTATTAACACGATTTTGCCTTCTCTGAAAATACAAAATTTTGCCATTTTCAACAGTACATAAATTGTTATCATATCTTGATATTTGTCAGAGAAACATGTAGAAGCAATATCGCATTATAGAAAACCAAGTCAATCGAGTAAATTGATCTTTCCATGTCAAATCGTCACATGGTCGAGATCGACCCTTTGACATTTGAATAAAACATCATATATGTACGAGTATATATATGTTGGTTTTTGAGTTTGTTTGTTTTTTTTTACATAAATGTAGGATTGTTCTTAGTTTTTCATAATTTTTCATTGTATGTATGTAATAAAAAAATTTTTTTTCTCATTGTTGTTGAATAAAAATAGACATACCCTTGAAGATGCTAGAATGTCTAGCGAAGCGTTGGGTTATAATAGTGAATTAAACGCGTTTTAATTGCACTAAACAAGGATTGGTCACAAAACCCTAATATTGCATTAAAATCATAAAAAGAAGTTCTGCTAAAGAAAACATTTTTTAAAAACTCTTTTTTTTTTTTTCAAAAGTTGTGCAATTTTAAAATTCACTTATTTAGTTTGTATAATAATTTGTATTATTATATAAGTTTTTTAAAAATATAATATAATTTCACTTTTTTCCTACTACTGAAGCTAAAATAATAAAAATCTTTGGCACATTCAAAGGTGATACTTAAAAGCACCAAAAAAAAATTTGAAAAAAAAAATTTTAAATTTCCAATTTAAAAAAATTCTCGTTTTTTAAAAGTCCAAAAAATTTAAGTTCGCCCTGAAATTTTGTACTAAAATTTTATTTATGCTTCTCATATGTCTTAAGATATGCTGAAATTTTCAGAAGGGTTTTTTTTGATTTTTGAAATATATGAATTAAGAAATTTTTTCCAAAAAGTTTTATCTTTTTTTTTTCAACACAAAAAGTACTCAATTTTGATAGCTGGAAAATATTTTCATGGTAGTGGAATGTAGAAAAAAAATATTCTTAACAATTTTTTTTTTAGCGTACGTCACTGGCAAGAAGCATACGATTCCATTGGAAAAATTCTTCACTTGATTAAGTATGCAATGGACAAATAACAAATTGTCAGTGACCTTAAAATTTTAACAATACTGTTGGGCATGCAGGGAGGTCACTGTTATTTTTTTGAGTACGATACGCAGTGAAGCAGTTCTTCATAAAAAAAATCTTCATTCACAAAACTAAGTGAGTTTAAAATACAAAAAAAGTTATGCTGATATCATTTCGGCATGTTATTGCTCATGCTTTATTCATTGATTCTTGTTAATTTAAATTCGTTTTATACGACCTCAGTTTCTCTAGATAATAAATGATACTGAATTTTCATTCAAACTAAGTCCGGCTGAACAAAGAGCCTGGAACAGCTTTCAATTTTTGTGTACGAATTTTCTAGGCAATCAAAGGCGTGAGTATGAGGTTCTGAATACGTGCATGGCATGTACATATACATAATGTCGATCAAATCTCACTTCCTTCGCCCACATTTGGAAGTTTACGCTGATAATTTGGTCAGTTTAGTGATAAAAAAAGGGGAGCGCATTCTTCAGGAGATGGAAGCTACAGAAGGAAGCTTTGCTGGAAAATATTTCAACGGTCTTGAGTCACTTTGTCAACTGCAAAAATAGCCAGGGTTGCCACACGAATACAACAGTTTTAGAATAATGGGATAGGTAGATTACTTCATTGCTAAAGTAAAAATACCAACAAATCAAGCAAGGGTTCTTTGGTCAATGCTTTTAAAACACCAGCAGTAGCAGCCAAAAAAGCAAACCTTTAAACAACGTTTAATAAAGAAAATCCAAAATATGCAACTTTTTATCTTATCTAGTTTCATAGCTAAAATTAAAGCATGTGTTTTGGAAAATTACTACAACAATAAAAACTAACCAATCAACACCAATGACTGAAATAACTTGGCTTGATCGATTTGTTTGGTTGTTATAGCACAATACGCACACAGCGTGAAAATATTTGATCAAACGTACATATGTAGCGCTATTGTTCGAGAAAATCAATTATCACTGATAATCGCAAACGGGCGATTGATGGTTTTACCTGAAAAAAAAAAAAAAAATTAAAATAAATTTTCAACATTTTAGAAGCAACGCTATTTAGCTGACGCCGGCCAAGTGTTTGTACTCATTTTTAGCATTTGGTGGTCTGGTAATGCTGTGATTATTTTGATTAATCACTTGAACTTGTAACGCCGTCAGCTATTAGGCGCCAAAGCGTATAGGAATCTGCTGCCAGAGTGACGATGGTATTTCATCAATTTATTTCGATTCAACAGGAATGTTTACTTTAGAGTGAACATGTGGTTTTTATTTTTGTGTTGTTACGCTTTGAGCAGACATACACTGCACATATTTGTTGCTTTTTCCATGGTTAAAAATGCGAAAAAAATTAACAAAGTAACTTAGTGACTTTTCTTTGAATACAATTTTGAGTCACTAAAAAATTATGAATAAAAAATTTTGTTTAATATATTAGGCGCACATTCCTTATGTTAATATTCCTATTTCCTAGCTGTTTTTTTTATAAAAACTGAAAATTAGCGGACACTCTAATGTACATAGTAATGCCTGTAAATGTTGGTTTCTTGTATGCGTTTAAGAAGAAATTATATAACTAATTGAAAGATGTCAATTAGCTGCCACAAGGCAAGGCTGTAACCAATAAAGTTTATGGTTGGATGTCGATATGTACATTGTCTGTTTGCTTGAAGGATGCTTGTTATAGATTAATCTTAAAGCATTTAAAATTAAAAATACTTTTCATTAACAATAACACTTTGGCAGTCGGTATCAGACAAGCATGACAAGCTCATGGCCATAACAACACAGTGAGGCTGTTAGATTTCTAGCTAGAATGTCGCAAAAGTTATTACATATATGTACATAAGAAGTAAACACTGATTCATTTATATTAAGCCTGATTTTTTGTACACGCATATACTCGTACATCTGAGTTTGCGCATAATAGCGGTCATCGACAATTGCGTCTCTCTAAATAAAATAAAATTGTAACAGGTCTGCACAATGCAGATATTGAAGAAAAATTTATAGGAGGGACTATTGTTAGGTCAATAGAATCCAAATCAACAGCTTTTAGAATTTTGGCTGTCTATCTGTATGTATGTTTGATCGCGCATCACTCAAAAACTAATAAATGAAATTTAATGAAACTTTAACCGTTGTGTAACTAGACCTCTAACTTAAATTTAAGGTATTTTTTGTTTCGATAGCTATACCAGTTTTGGAGTTATTGAGCAAAATGTGTACCAGGGTTACACAAAATCTGTTAGTACAATATGGGTATCAAACGAAAGATGCTCATGATTTTTAGTACCAAACAAAAATATTTGAGGAATTTTTTTAAATATTTCCGATGCCCTAGATCCACTTGATATAAGAAGCGAACGCGCTGACATCGTCTTCTGAAGTCTACTAAAGGGAGTGTTTCGGTGAGAGTTGAACGTGAACTCGAACTGCCACCGGATGACGCCTATAGTATTATTTTAATTTTTCGTGGTGAATTACCAAGTAGTTTTTGGAACTTAGTGAGAGAAAGTTAAGAAAAAAAGAAAAATTGCGCACTAAAACTCTGAACTTGTCTGCCAATTTAATAACTTTCTTGAAAAAATCAATAACACCTACTTTTGCTAGCGCAGCACTGAAGTGAAGCCAACTCAAATATGTATTGCTTCAACCTTTCAACATAGCATCAAGATTACAGAAATAACTACAAAAACTTGTAAAAACTAAAAAACCTGATAGCGAAAATTAATCAAAATGTTTTTGTTGTAATTTTACTACTCCGATACGGACATATATTTGATTGCAATTGAATGCGCCAAATAGTAATTAATATGACGGCTTTGATTTGGCGTTGCGGGTGTTGGCGTATGGTGCTTGGTTGGTTAGCAACGATCAAAGAGTTTAATGAGTAATTAGTTTTGCTTTGTTTAACTTTTTCTTTTTAACTAGGAAATCATGATTTAAAAAAAGGAGATTTATTTTATTGAGCTGTGAAATGAGCATTTTTCCGATTAATTCGATAAGATATGTACATTTGTTGGAATATATTTAATTTTCAGTTATCGCATACGTCGATATACAAGTGCTACAGGGTATACGCCTTCAAGTTCAACATGCAAATTTTTACTGTATATGTGCCCATTGTACTTAATACCTTAAGAAGTTATGGAAAGTAATGGTAGTTAATTATGTGTATTCGAAGGAGTGAAGGAGTAGTTAATTCTCCTATATAAACGTCTTAGATTTTTAAACAAATAAAATAAAGTGTTAATTTTAAGTACGTGACATATTTTGCTGACTTTTGGCAACTTTTTTTTCGACGAGCTAAAGCGTTTTCTTTCATATAAAGAACTTGCTTTCATAAACGTGTATCGAGAAAATTACTTAATTACCAAAGAAAAATAATTGCCAAAAATCAGCAAAATGTGTCACAAACTTAAGATTAACATTTTGTTGTACTAAAATTTAATGGCCTACAAAACTGCATACTCCAAAAAGTTCTGCGAAAAAAATGTTAAATTACTTTGAGTTTTCTCGAATTTTGTGTAGATTTTTAAAACAAAATTTACAGTTCTCGTATTAGATCTTGACACATGGTTTTCTAAAGGCTTTGTTAAAATAATTTTAATAGGACCAAAATTTTTGGAAGTCGCAGAAAGCGACTCTATGTACATTTATATCCGCCACTGTAAATAGAAGCTCCGAATTATAAGCGATTCACTTAGTATACGTTTTCAATAAGCAAATTTGTATAAAAAAATTAATTTAAATAACAAAAATAACTGAAAAACAATGTAATCCAATAACATAATTGAAATTATCAGGCAAAACAAATCACGGATTTTGAGTTTGTTTTAATGCACGGATATTAATTTCGCTTGCTCCCATATAAGTTATATGTGTACATGAGATATTTCCGAGAAAAAGCTCACGCTGTGCGTTTTATATTGTTGAGCGGTTAGTTGTGAAAATAATTGCAGATATACCTATGAATGTACAATTGAATTGAAATTAGTTTCAAAGAAAATCAAAAAAGCCGCAGGTATCCAAGATATGACAGAAAGCTATCGGGAAATGCCGAGTAAAATCACGCATTAATCAAGTAAATTAAATTACTGAATTTCAATGGCACACAATTCTTCACTTTTGTTGTTGCACATCCACACAATCATAATACAAAATGTGCATGATAATCTGTTTTATGCGTTAATTACATTATAATAAATTCAATTTGTTGGTATCCTGAGCGGCCATGCATATATAAATACCTACTTATGAAATTAACTTGAAATTCAATTAAATATTTGATTTAAGTGAATTTTGCATGTAGAGAAAAATTCTAAATTTTAATATTTTTATGTGCATAAATAATTGTTCAATCCATACACTGCAGGAAATCGAAAATACTGGTATGAAGCTAAAGCTCCAGTGTCATTTCTAAATAATTTAATCAAGAATGTTTGGAATTACTGCATAAACTTAAAAGCACTCATTCAAAACATTTCTATGAAAGGGGTAACTGCAGTTTCATATGAAATTTACAACCAAATTTTAGTTGGAGACATTTTAGTAATATCCCAGAAGAACCAACTTAATACATTGAGTGCCACTCAAAATGGCACAGCTGGGTCTTTCAATATATAACTAAAAGTTCTAGAGCTAAAACTCATTTGCTAATTTCATATAAAAATATAAATTTTTATGTTATAAAATTCTTTAGAATTAGTGTTTCCAAAACTCTAAACATTTTTAGAAAATTCAAAAAAAAGTTCTGAGAATTTTTAAATTTCAGACAAGGATTTCAAAATGATTTCCGAGTATGCAGTTTTATAGCCTGTCAAATGCGAGTTTCACAAAGTGCAAGTCTATTGAAAACTCCGTAGATTTTTGGCTTTTTTTCGATATAGTGTTTAGTATTTTCTTTAATGGAAATTAAATTACTTTGACATGCGCTAATGGAAGAATATGTAGAAAGAAAATTTGCCAAAAATCAACCGAATCTGCAAGAGCCTTGAGACTTGCACGTTGTGAGACTAGAATTTAATAAGCATACGCGGAAATTATTTTGAAATTCTTATCTCAAATTTAAAAATTTCCAGGCCGTTTCTTGAATTTTCCAAGAATTTTTGGAAGTTTTCTTTAAACTGGAAACATTAGTTCAAAACGTGTCTATGACAGAAAAATCTATATTTTTATATGGAATTAACACATGAATTTTAGTTGAAGAAGTTTTCGAAATATATTAGAATAACCAAGTGGACCATTTTGACTTGCACGCACTGTATATAGAGAAACTTAGAATTCTAAAACTTTTCTTTAAATTTGATTTCATAACAAAATAAAAGCAATTACAAATACTTAGACACAGCCATCGCATTTTGTGAATTATTTTAAGGATATATTAGACATTCAGTATTATCGATAAAATTTGAAACAAAATTACAACTTTTAATGAGGGCGATTCAATGGCATTGATCCTGCTACTCCCATAATTATAATTACATACCGAAGGATACTTTTTCAGGCACTATGTATGAAGTGTGTGAATATGTTAAGGCGGCTCATTTGGAAGAAGCTTATTTATTTTTGGAATTCAATACACCAACAAAAATAACAAAGTATGTAATTAAGCTTTGTTGTTATCTAGGGCGAGTAGCTTATTTAACTTAATTTTTATACATAATTATTTTATTATTTGTTCAGAGAATAGAACGGAGGGTAAGGAGCACATGTTGCATGTGGGCAACCTTGGAGCTATATTTAATAATTTTTTTTTTTTTAATTATTTGTTCTATATAGAGGCATCTGTTACACCTTGTATGTATTGATTGAGGCGAGCACTATTGGTTTTAAGGATTAACGTGTGATTGGCTCCTAATTTTCGCTGTGAAAAACACCCATTTGGGATTCCACACAAAAACTATTTCTTTCGAAGATTTTATAAGCCGGTTGCGAATTACAATAGGATGCAATGCAACTTAAAAAGACGAGAGAAATAATCACAGATTATGTCGGCTAAACCGTATGTATATTAGTTTCGGCGTAAGCTCTCTTGTTAATATTTATGTACACCGGAAGAAGGAGCAACGGGCGCTGATACATAATTTCGGGTGTGACTTATTTGTTCACAACAAATAATTTGTGGTGGAGGAGGTATATGTGACATACTCCGTAAAAGTAATTAATCGAAACTTTGGAACAAATTAAATGGTAGAGCATACCCACAAGCAACACATTCTTAATCAAGATATTTGACACATGTGCGTCATTAAAAAATTCAGCTCCTTACGGAAAGAAGGAGTGTATAACCTAGAAAGTTCAGTGTGGTCGCGTGCCAATAACCGAGCGAGGTTTTTGCTTTTAAAACAACAATACATTGAAATCTGAAGGAAAACTATAGAATTTCAATTACAGATTAAAATCAAAATTAGATTTAATACTAACCAGACCTGTTAATACCGCTTTGATAAATTATTTTTTTGAGAATCAATTTAATGATTGATTGCAATTACTTTTAATTTTTAATGATTATTTAATAATTAATTTAAAAAGAATCATGATTTCTACGTTTATTAAGGAAAATCAGAAAAACTTAGTTTTGATTACTTTTCGGTATTTTTAATTTTTTTTGATTATTTTTAATTTTTTCAGTATTGTTGTAGAATCACATAAATATCAAATCAACAATACTGAAAAAAATCAAAAATAATTAAAAAAATCGATAAAAAAAACAAAAAAAAATATATAAAACTATCAAAAAGTAATCAAACAACTTTTTTGATTATTTTTGATTTAATCTGCTTTTAAATAAAATTTTTTTTTCCAATCGTAATCAAATAATAATTGCATTTTTTAGAAAAACAATTAAAAAAATCATTGCCAATTAAAACAGTCTAATTTATTGATTACTAATTACTACTGGATTAAAATCTATTTTCAGTAATACATATTAAGCTTACGATACATGTCTGAAATTAAAAGGACAACCATGCATCAGAAAGAAAAAAAAAATAGCAGAAATCCAAAATATCAATAAAATTCAACAAGTATCGAGATAGAAGATCTCACACAATGTGTTCGAGGGAGTGAAGTAGTTCATTGGTATATAGTTTTATTTTGCGCAAATATTTAATCTCAGCAATAATTAGATTTTCGCAAAACAAGCAAACAACACGTACACCACATGAAATTGCTGTGGAAAGATGGGAGGGCTCAACAGAAAATGTGGGAGATGAAGGAGGGTTATGTGTTTCAGGCGAATTCAAAATAGACGCAACGGGTACATACGCATTTCCACACCGAACCTAACACCTATCAAAGCGGCAAGCGGAGAGAGAGTTAAACGTCGAAAGGAAAGTGATTGCTGAACGTTAAGGCAAAGTTGATCAATGAGTAGAGGCGAATGGTGTGGAAATAGTTTCTATGCGTTTGACAGATGAGTACAAAGAGTAAACAAAAGCCATAAATATGCAGTTCTTTCGTAGTTTTTGTAAGAAACTATCCGACATTGTATTTGTGTGAAATGCGTGCACAGAACAATGCCAAAAACATTCAAATCATTGGGAAACTCGATACATCAACTGAAATGTATGTACATTAGAGTGGCACTCATTTCAGATGCTCTGTTTTAAACTCTAAATACATGCAACTTGCTAAGATTCTTATATGTATAGTTTTGAATTTAAATAATTTAAATTGCACTATGAGGATGAGCAGCTTCATAATCTAGTTTATTTTGAATAAGAAATATAGAAAAGAGTTTTGGCTATTTGTAAACAAATTTTTAGGTTTTGCGGCAAAAATGTATATAAAAGCCGCGGTGACGCCCCAACAGCGTAAGATTTAATGTGAAATGAAAACAAAGGATATCGTAAAGTTAGAAACGATTCTGAAATAATTAAGGTAGCATTATATTCAAATTAATTGGGCTACTTTTATTTTATGTGATTTGCATATTACGTTTTTTGTTATTAAAATAAATGGAAAAAAACAAAATATTTCGAAACTTTTCAAATTACAAAAGAAAAAAAAATTCGCAAACTTAAGAATTTTTGGACAACGGTATTTAGAGTTTCTTAAATATTTGCAACATTCAGTTCTTAATGGGTTGTAATAAGTTGTTAGAAAATCCACTGCATACCAAGCTTTCGAATCACTATACCCTCGCTAGAATTGAAAGTGATGCAAAAAAGTATTGTTTGTTGTTGTTACCCCAATTGTTAAACATGGCATACTGCAACAAAAATTCAGGATAGAACAAACATCTAAACATCTCTATTGTAGCAAAACGTTGTCAAAACAATTTGAGTTAAAACTGCTGAACTCTAAACAAATATTGAATTGTCTTGCTGCTTAGAATGGGTGTGGGAGTAGAGCGCGTGAGCTTGCATGGCTGCATCATCATGTATGCCGCGCGTGTACGCAAGTGTAATCAAATGTAAACAAACGCCTCACAAAACACGTATACCAGAAATACATCAACGAAGAAAGGAAGAAAGTTGCTGATTTACAACCACCAGACACTTCGCCGCACCGGCTTCTGAGTGGCAACACGTAAGGCAAGCACGCAGTCGAGCAAAGATTTAGCAGCCGCCATTTAATTGGCAAGCATATAAGTTGCAAGGAATTTTGTGAAATTTTGAGTTGTGCGAAAATGCCAGCCAGCAGCATAAATTACACAAACCGTAACGAGCATATCCACAAAAAAAAAAAGTCGAACAACATTTTAAAACATTGTAAACAACAACAAGTAGCAAATGTTCTTGTTTTGGCAACTACAAAAACAATGCAATAAAAAGTTCGAGTTAAGAAAATAAATGCTGGCAGCAGACGCAGCTGTTGCGGTTGTAGCAGCATGTTTGAAGTGGTTTACATAAAATCTAGAAGCGTACACTAGTCGGGTATGTCGTACCCCTTTGGATTTCAGTGTAAGTGGTTGTTTTTGAAATGTCTCGCTTTTTGGCTAGGAGATCATGGCATTAAGCGCTTTCCCTCCTGGTACATTTTAGAGTGGTCTTTAGTATTTAAGGTATGGTTATAAGCTAAATAGAATCCTAATTCACTAATAAAAAGGTTTCCTAAAAAGAGAAAGAGTGTTCCGAGATTAATAGCTCTGTTCTGTTAAACTGCATTGAAGTGCCTTTGAAGCATACCTTAAACCTACTTTTTATGCTTTCATCAAATCCAAAAACTTAAAAGGTGGGTAATTTCTTTTAATTGTTTTATTTTGTTTTATTTTACTTTATGATATCTTTGATTGAATTATTTGTATACAGTCTAGCCAAGAAAGAATAACCGGAAAAGCTTATGCAAACAAAATAAAAGAGTAAAGTGACACAGAAAAATTTGTTTAACTCGCACAAACTTGTGTTTATTTAGTTTTATTGATGTTCAACTTAAGCCATAATAAAGCATGAAAAATAAATAATGTCATATATGTAAAAGGTGAAGGTACTTGACATTGTAACGTGTTAACGTGACTACTTTTTATTTGTATACATAAATACTTATGGACAAGTAGATAAGGACATGCATATTAGGGTGGGTCGAAAAAAGCATAGCATGAAAGTAAAATTTGTATTTAATAAAACAATGAAAATTCTTTAGTCAATATTTTTTCCGTTGTATTACCTATTATTTATAAACATTATAAATATGAATAAATTTAATTGAGTAGCACTTTTTTCTCCATTTTTCCATGCGTAGTGAAACAAAAATATTTTTTTTCAATCCACTCGAATGTATATATTGTGTATCAAAGTTAAGAATCTTAATTATAAGGCGCTGCGCTGCGTGTAAAACAAGAATTAGGCCAGCAAGTAGCTGAACATGACTATTGTCGGCTAGGACCGTAGCAGTCACTAGCTTTTATCGAAAAAGTCAAGATTTAGCTGAAAATTATGGCTTTTATAACAATAACAAATATGAGCTTTCATTGTTGACAGAAGTTAACCATTATTCTTGCTTACTATGATTATCTATTTTTATGACTGTTTTAATTTGAATTTAATAACAGTCAAAACTAAAAAAAAATCTATGTATAAAGGAAAATTTTTATTTTTTAAAAGTGTAAATAAAAAAATAAGAGTCAAGGAATTTATAACGTGTAAAAATAAGACACGTTTTATTTAGGGTTTTGCTTCTTCAAAATTGAATTAAAAAAAAAAAATAGAATAAAAAAATATAAAAAGATTAGTTAAAAAAAAAAAATAAAAAAATAAAAAGTAAAATAAAATAAATTAAAACAAAATAAAATAAGATAAAATAAAATAAAATAAAATAAAATAAAATAAAATAAAATAAAATAAAATAAAATAAATAAAATAAAATGAAATGAAGTGAACTGAAAGTAAATGAAAGGAAATGAAATGAAATCAAATAAAATAAAATAAAATAAATAAAAATGAAATAAAAAAACTGCATTAAATAAAATAAAATAAAGTAAAATAAAAAAAAAATTAAAAAAATTTAATAAAATAAAATGAAATAAAAAAAATTTAATTAAATATAATAAAATAAAATAAAACAAAATAAAAAAATAAAATAAAATGAAAAAAACAAACAAAATAAAATAAAATTATTTGAAGTTAAATGGAATAGAATATAATAAATGCAATTAAAGTAATATAAAGTAAAATAAAATAAACTAAACAAAAAAAAATATATAAAATAAAATAATATAAAATGAAATAAATTTAAATAAAATAACGCAAACTAAAATAAATTTAAATAGAATAAAATAAATTAAAATAAAATAAAATAAAATAAAATAAAATAAAATAAAATTTAAGTAAAATAAAATGAAATAAAAAGAAATAAAATAAAAAAATAAAATAAAATGAAATAAAAAATAAATTAAAATAAAATAAAACAAAATAAAAAAAATAAAATAAAATGAAATAAAAAATAAAATAAAACAAAACAAAAAAATAAAATAATATGAATAAAAAATAAAATAAAATAAAACAAAATAAAATAAATTTAAATAGAATAAAATAAAATAAAATCAAATAAAATAAAACAAAATAAAACAAAATAAAATAAAATAAAATAAAATAAAATGAAATGAAATAAAAAAACTACATTAACTAAAATAAAATAAAACCAAATAAAAAAATAAAATAAAATGAAAGAAAAAATAAAATAAAATAAAACAAAATAAAAAAATAAAATAAACTGAATAAAAAAATATAAAAATTTAATTAAAATACAAAGTAAAAAAAATTAAAAATCTGGCTGTTTCAAGAAAATATTGTATAAAAACCATTATTCCATGACTTAAAAATAAAAGCCTTAGTTTACAAAAATCACTTTGCTTTACACAAATAACATAATATAGTTATCAATAAATTAATCCGCTGCATATGACTTCTTGAATTAAAATTCTTAGATGAATTCGGACCCTGATACGTTAACTATGCATGTATATAACTTCCTACGGTGGTTCTCCATCAGTCTTTTCATATTTATAATGCACATACATATATAGTATGTACGCATGTAACTCGTTTGGTTACTTGCATTTGGTTTTCCGTTGTCACCGGATTGTACCATTTCATTTAAGTTTTTTTATTATTTTTCTATGTTATTATTTTTTTTTTTTGAATTTCTCCTACTTCACTTCTCCTGTTTGCTTTATCATGTCAACAAACTAATTTCAAATACAACAATCTTTATGTCAACAATCAACAGACAGACAGACGTACGACTGAGCAAATGCTTTGGTCGAGTAACAACTGCATTTGGTGGCAACAACAGCGTTTGCCCTGGTGTCACATTTACAACTTCAACCAAGTTCTACATTTCTCATGATTTTCTTTCTCACTTTTCACTCTACATTTCGTTTGCTTATTTTCTTTCTACCAACTGTTCGAAGACATTTTATTACGCTGCTTTTTACAATTATTGCTTTCCATTTATTATCCATCCGCCTAGCTCCAACGCTATGGCACCTACAGAGTTTTCATGTCTGTTGGTAATTCATCAAAAATTTTACGTAGCCCTTATCGTTTCATCCTCCAAACAAATGGCTGGATAGTGCAGTAATCGATATTTGAAAATTACTTTGACTGTGACGTCGATGACGAAAATGATGGCAGTAGTGGTGTCAGAGAAGACAGCGGTGAGCTCGTATGGCACCGTCATGACGAAAGTGTAGCTAACGAAAGCAAAGTGTACCGGACGCCACAAGTCGTGCGCTGTCTATTTGTGGACTTAGTTACTTTCCTTTGAAATTTTATTAAATATTTTAATAAAAAGTAGTAATCGATTTGATATTGGTTATTAATTCAATTTTCATGGAATTCACAAGTGCTTAAGTGCACTTAGATAAACAAAGGTGTGGTATAAACTAGAATATAGGCACGTGTTCGAATCAGTACGTAATATATATGTAAGTACGTATGAAAATTAAATAAGTTTACTCTAGGTTTTGTGATGCAGGTCTTTAAGAAAACAAAACAGAAATATCAAAGTTGTTTGATTAGAAAAATTATTAAATTCCATTGTATTCACTCACTGATTCAAATACATATGAAAGACGTAATATGTTGAATGAAAGGGATAGAAAAATAATTAATACAAACTTATGTTACTATTAACTATTTTCTAAAGACCAACATTTAATGTTACAATTGTACGGAGATTGTTAGTAGATCAGGAATCAAGTTGCACATCACTACGGCGTCACCTGAATTCATCCCAACTTAGCGACAACTGACGCTAGGGAGACCAAGTTACCCGCACCTGTCTCAATTTGCTGTCTTAGTCGGCTGACCTTAGCAATACCTTCGATAAAACGATATATCGTGAAAAGCACCGATTGAGCTCTTAATTAAATTGGCTGATGATGCTTTTTGAGTAGAACAGGAATGCCCATATGTTGAGAGATTTACAAAGCCGACAATGTCTAGGTTGGTTGATATTCGTCCTCTTGCCGGTTATTTTGCGGGTTTTTTCTAGAACCGTATATTGGTATCAAAATCAACATACCGCGTAATATATATGCTTACAATTCTCAGTTTATTATAGGAAACAAGTTGAAACGGCACTCTAGAAGATTTTATGACAAGCTCAGCGTTAGTCTCCTCGTAGCTTTTTCCGGGAATGGTATCTCTACATTTAAAAAATTGGAAAAGGTCGATGTAGGCACACTGCAGATTTTTAAGAAAAATCGATAGGAGAGATTATTAGGCCAATTTTAGCGTTTTTTCTGTCTGTCTGCCTGTATGTTTGGTCGCGCATCACGCAGAAACCGCCGAATAGAATTGAATGGAACTTTCACCGTTGCATTACTAGACGGTTAGTTTTAAATTTAGGATGTCACTTGTACCGATAGCTAAAACAGTTTCGGAGATATCGACCGATATTTGGACCAAGGTGACCCAGTATGGGTAACAAATGAAAAGTGACAATGAGTGTTGCAATAAGCGATGTAATTAAGTTCCATATCTTATCTGGTATGGGATATAATGATGGAGATCGGACTCAGTCTATTATTAGTTCTCAGACGCAACCAAGCTGACCGGGCTTACCAATTATAAATATAAACGAAAGCCCTACGAAACTTTTCTTTACAATACGGTTGGACAATAATGAGATTGCTGTTAGAATGTTAGAAGAATCTACTCCATTGAGCAGTTTCAAACCTGATTGCTGCGAATGGGGGTTCACAACATGTCGAATATACTAGACGTTTGGTTTGTCGGGCTTCAGTCTAGATCCGCAGTAGAGGCCCGATAGTCATCATGAAAGAGACTTCTGATTCAAGGATTTGTTTATCTTGTTTTCATTGGAAGTTCAGCTTACAACTTTCATACGACGGTGGAGAACCAGTCAAGTAAATGGATGGGCCTTTCTAAGTTTAGCAAAGAACATTTGAATTAAATAATGTGAAGCAACAACAAAGTAAAAATGCGTGACGACCATGGCAAAATAATGCCACAAGCAAGTAAACAAAAAAAAAAGACAAGTAAACTCTCAAAAGGAGTAATATCTACAAACAAATGTACAAATTTAAGTAAAGAAAGTCTACTGCAAGTCAAATAAATAAGTAAACAAGAGCTTATTCCAAACCCATCGGATGCTGGCAGCAGGAGTTGTTGTTATTCTGGTGATGTTAGGGTGCTACTGTAGGGCACACAGAAGTGCCAAAAGAAATGTCAAAAAATTAAAGGCGGCTGCCGACTGACGGGCATGCGTTGACAAAAGCTATTCAACGCTTCACACCCAATACATTTTGTTACTGCATTTATTCTCTTTGCCTTGTCTGTTAGCAGCATTGAACATAATTTTGCCAAGCCAAGCGGGTTATGTTGCTTAAAACAAACACAAAGCCGACGCTGAAGTGCAAAGGCGCCGAATATGAAATTGTCGCTTTGTTTGTCAAAGGACATGCGAAATGACAGCATATTCGTGTGCACACACACACAAATACACACGAGCGCACCGAAAGCAAACAAAAACGTTCAGGCATGCGTACGTGTCAACTGGCATTTTGAATGTGTTTTTGATGTGTGCAATGCGTGTATTTTTGTTTTGTTTTTGAAACGCATCAAACAAAACGAAAAATTCAAAGCAAAAAACTGATGCACTGTGGTATGACATCTGTTAAAAATAGGTCAAAAAAAAAAAATTCTTTATTTAATTAAAAAAGATTATGATTTGGATTTAGTTCATTTCTGTAAAGTTATATTCTCTTATATGAGCTGCGACGCCTAATTGTTTGCTGTTAATCAGAGGAGCTACATATCGTGCCTTTCCCGTATATTCAGTGTTAATGAAGATCTGTTGCGACACGATTTTTTAATCCAGAAATAAACTTGATCTTGAAAAATTTATAATAAAAATAAACGATCAATATCTTTCGTCTACAGTAGGCTATAATTAACCCCAACTATTCTGTTATAGGCGTAGTTGTAGCCTACTTATACGTGTTGAAAGTAGACTTGTCCGACCGTAACCGTAGAGGTACAAAGGCGATCTGTCCGATAATACCCGTTCAGGCATAAAAGGCTGCTATTAGTTTCTTCATGGGAAATGCTCAACCAAAAAGGATCACTTCAACGCATATAAAGACGTCAAACATGGCGTAAGGTTAGGTTAGGTTAAGAAAGCGAATGGGATATCCCAAACTTCCACTCGGAGACAGTGATGTCCATTGCGAATGCCCTCATTGCGTGCAGGGGTGGCATATCCGTCCAACCAGGTATTACTCACTTAATCCTTGTTAAACCATTTACTCTCCTATATGAATTTGAGAAGGAGCGATAGATCCACTTACCTTACATCTGCCAGATTGTCGGAAAAGCTTGCTTCCAGAAATCTGAGACACCTTGACTGTACTTTTGGGAGTCTACAAGCTTCTACATAGGGATCTTGTTGGCATACGCCATCGTCGAAGCATTGATGCGATAGCACAATGTGCTGTGGTGACACCTGTAAGTACCTTTACCGCAGATTTGTTTAGTTTGAGTAGGAAGCTAGTTCTTTTTCTGTCTAAAAATTGTCATATGGACCTTGAGACTTTGCAGTCATCCCGGATGGTTCAAAGTAAATTCGTTGTATTAAAAGAATGCCCATAAATTTTACTTAGCGGATTTCCCATTGGCGGTTGCACAGTGCTTTCTGCCTTCTGTATGTCCTTTTCGGAGCCCTTTCTGGACATTTCAGGCATTAGTCCCATTCTATTTTGCTACTCATCCTCAATTCATCATAAACTAATCGAATTTTTTTGCAGTGTTATTACTCAATGTTTCTAAAATATTTTAAATAAATTTTAAAACTTTCTAGAGCTTCTTCTGCTTTATGGATGTCTTTTGCATCATACAGTCTTCAGAAGAAGCATAATCATTTTGCGCTTAGAATCTTTTTTTTGCAAACTTAACATGTTTCACACACTGCCTGTGCTACTTGCAGTTGTCTTAAAGGGACTGTCAGCAGTTTTATTTGCTTAGACTGCTGCTTCTTCATATAGGCACATATCCTGGCATATCAAGTATCATAACCACGCTCATATCGTTACTTTTGTTTGACACAATCACGTCATACCGGTGTATGATTAATAAATACATATGTACATATATACCTATGCACTTATGTAAGCATAGATTAAGACGTTCACGCTCGATTGGTTTTTATGCTTGGTGTGAGTCCCTTTATGCGTTGAATTAGATACACTTGTCAAACTGTGGACCTTCTGTCAAAAGAGTCACTTCTCAACTGCGTATAGCAGGCATGCTCTGGACAAACAACGCTGTATTGCTTTGTCAGTTTTCGCCTTGCAATAATATAATTTGAGACTTTAGGCACAGTTTTGTTTACAAACAATTCTAGGCGCATTGCCAGGGTTTTGTAATGGCGCAATTGTTTTTTAATATGTTGATCTTAACGATTTTAGTTGCAAAAGTCACTGGAGATTCCTAGGTCTCTTATTACTGATTTTTTTAATTTTTATATTGAATACGTAATTACTCAAAGAACACAAGTTTCAGCCATAGAGCAAGCAGCCGTCGGTTTTCAAGGAAATACAAATCATATAAAATTTGTTTGCCTTACTCAATGCAATCACATCACAAAAAATAGACCTGCGACTAAAAAAACGGCCATCAGCAATTGCGTGTAATCCATGAAACCATTTACCAGCCCTTCTCCTCAACTGCGCATACATACATACACAAATTTCCTCTGCTGTCATTTCTTTTATTATTTATGGATGAGAGAAGAGATTGTTAAAAGTAGGTAAAACAGTTTGAGCAATATAGAGAAAACTTCGTCTTAAAACTTGGAAGCACTGTGTCCTTACTCTGTAGTTCTATTCGAAAGGATGTTCTACGCGAAGGCAAAAAGTAATTCGAATACACATTTTGATGATTTTTGACAATTTTTTTTTCTTGGGGACTTTTGTATTTTCCTCCATACAAGTTTATGAACGCAATTTATTTTTTATGAAAGAAAACTCTTTAGCTCGTTGGAAAAAAAATTGCCAAAAGGCAGCAAAATTTGTCTCGAACTTAAAACTAACATCTTATTATACTTAAATTTAATGGCCTACAAAACTGTTTACTCTGAAAAATTCTAAAAATTCTGTGAAAAATATTTAAAATTTTGATAAATTTCTTGGCGTTTTCGCGAATTTCGTGTACATTTTTAAAACAAAATTTGTAGTTCCTGTAGTTAACATTGACACACATTTGTATATAGTCTTTGTTACAAGAATTTTATTAAGGCCAACATTTGGGAAAATTGCAGAAAACGACAGTGCCAATATTTATGTCCGGCACTGTATATTAATACTTCTTGTCTAAGATTTTCCAATTTTCTACCTAACATTCTTCAATTATTTTCTGTCAGCAGTGCATAGCTCTTTCTGCTATAAAAATATTATTTTTAATAAAAAAAAAATACTGATAGTTTTATAATAATCATGAGAAAATAGATTTTTGTGGATTTCCGTTTTCTAAATTGTTATCGTAAATAATTTTGTAACTTTCAACCATTTTGGCATATGTTTTCGAAATAGTGAGTACCGTGAGTAATCAAATCCGAAGGAAACGGAATGGAGCTCTAAAATCCCATTTTCGCTTTGTTGTTGCCGTTGTGTTAACAGAAAAATAGTTTCAAATGGTTGTTTTTAGGGAGTTTCGGCCAGATATGAGACCAAAAATCATAGTTTAATCCTACAGCACATAGATTTCGCACAGAATAATTGCAGCAAACTTTGAAAGTATGGTATAATGTCTGTTATCCACTTTACTGAAACCTAATTTCCACGTCAGCCTTTTTTACTTTATTTACCACCAATCAGAAATCATATCAAACTTTAGCGCTACCCACAATATCCAAGCTTACTCTACATCAATACGTACACAAGCTTGCTATGAACGCCTCAACGCATTCTTGCCGCTGTCATTGCGCTGGCTGTCAGAGCATCATTACTGCACGCTGTTCTAAGCAGTGAGCCAATAGACACTTGCCGCACGCATTTTGATGTGCTTACATACACACAATACCTGTAGGGAAATTATTAAGAACTTTTCAAAATGTGTGCTTTATGGCTAGAACTGCAATGCAAAACAGCAACTAGTTCGATATTAACTTAATCTTCTTCAGTACACAAACAAGCAGACGATAAAGGATAACAAGACCGTCTTGATTATGAATGAAGTTTCAAATTTGCATTGTTTTCAATTACATTTGCAACAACCTGTATCTAAATCATGAAAACTATTTCTTAATGAAGTGTTGTATCATAGTAGTGCTGATTTTAAATGATATTTTTCCTACAGGGTACATACTCTTAACCCAGCATCTACTGAACGTATCGCATTTCACGCTGTTGACAGCTGACAGGCTGTGAAGCTAAATGTTAAGCAAAAGCTGTGTATGAAAAGAAGAAACAGCTCGGCATTCTTGGAACAAGTTTAATCCACTAGGCTTATGCTACTATTCACCATTCCCGTCTAATCGTTCGGCCGACATCCCATCTACTTTCACAGGCCAAATGTACGTCAAGTGTTTCATTCAAGTGCAATATTCGTACAAAAGCAAAATTAAGTCTTTTATTGTTCAGCTTTTATTTTATCTCTCTAGTTATATATGTATATAGTTATATATATAGTAAATGTATATGAATGTATTTTTATGGAGGCTAGGTTCTCATTTCTTTCTTATTTTGATAGACACATACTTATTTTGATTTGTAGCTCTAAGATTTTTTCCATGCGCAATTAGATTGCTTTTCTAGTATGGCTTTGCTAATCTTTTCCTCTACAGAATGTTCTACATATGCTTATATATATTTATATTTGTACATAAAAAAGAAAACGAATTAAACTATCAACCAATGGATATACAAAAAGTAAATTGTATTATACTAGAGTATTCTTTTGTTACTCTTCTTCGATACATATATTCATATACAAATTTTTTTTTTTTTTTTGTGTTTGTGTTCCTGCATTTTCATTCCGAATATAGACTTTGCTTTGTCCATATGTTTTTTTATCAGTAAAGCTTTTCATATTTACCCAGTTGCTAGCTTAAACCAGTTGAAGCTTTATTCCCATAAAATATTAGTGTGGTGGCTTACCTGGAATTGAAAAGAAAGAATGTTTTAGATATTCGTATGTCAATTACAACAACAAAAGCTGTGTTATGTGTGTTTGATTTTTCATTGTACACTAACAATAAATAACAATTTCATAGAATTTTAGGCAGACTGGCGCGAACAAACGTGGGTAGTTCTTAATCTGTTTCGAAAAAATAATCCAGTTTTTCCACTACGCCATTTATTTGAAAATACATTGTTCGCAAAAACAGAAGCAAACTGAATTATTTTTTCCAAAAAATCTTTTACACTTGTTGTGTTTGTATTAAGAAAGTTCTTGAAAAGAAGCCATGCAAATAAAAGATATAAATGCTAGAAAATTTTTTAGAAGAATACACTTTATCGCATTTTCTAGAAATTAACACTACATAAAGTGTATATCCTTACCTTAAAAAGAATTATTTTTAAAATTATAAATTTTCAACTTCACTGATGTTGACGTCTTACTAAGGATTAGGACGAAAACTCAATTTATCTGATCAATCTTTCGTTTTGGATATAGTTTATATATATAAGACCAATATCGATAATTTTTTTAAATTAATTTTATATGAGAAATGATTTTAACCCTAGACACGTAAACTTCGTCGATTCGACGAATACGCTATTGAAAAATTTTTGTATCTTTTTAAGACTGCCTTTTTAAAAGATTTAAAAAAAATATATCCGAATTGTTCCAAAATAATAAAAAAAAATGTTTTATTTCGGAGATTAAAAACTGGTACATATATGCGTACACTAAATCAAACCAAAAATTAAATAACTATATTAGAAATAAGTATATTAAAGAATTTTCGTCGAATCGACTAATGGTTAGGTTTAAAAGGGAGTGAGCGAAGGTTAGCTTTCTAGGGTTAATAACTCACACAAAAATAGATACCTCAGCACACCAAATTTCATGGAGATTAGACAATTTTATTTTAACCCGACAAACAGATAGACAAGTTTACTCGACTATGCTTGTCGTAATTTTGGTAAAATTATTCATGAATATAACTCTACTTATTGAAAATGAACTGTACTCGTATGTTTTAGCTTTAGGAAAAATATTTCCCCCAGCTGTAATGATTTCATATTTTTAAAGCCAGAACATTAAGCATATGAAAGCGTGATCCAGTGCAAAAACTCAGTAAAGATCGAATACAGGGAGTGCCGCCCAAAATGAGCTGCTTGGTTATTCATATATATTTTGAAAACTCTTTTTCTCTTTATGGCGCTATATACAACAGGTATATCATCATAAACCTCCTAAGAGATTTTTGCGCCAAGCTTCTCTTCCAATTTGTGGTGTGCCGATTTGAATTTTCCCTACAAATTGGTGGGACCTACAGTTTTTTTGCCGACTCCGAACGGCATTTACAAAGGAGACGAATTTTTGCTGAGAAGCCTGTCATGGCAGAAATACACTCGGAGAGTTTGCCAAACCACTGCCGAGGGGCGACCCCGTTTTTGAAAAACTTTTTTCAAATCACTTTTGATGTTACCTGTACCAGGGCTCTAACCATGGACCTTCGGTGTGGTAGGCCGGCAACACTACCTCCATACCACGGCGGCCGCCGTGAAAACTACTTGAACTACAATTCATGTGTTAATTTCATATAAGAATATAGATTATTCTGTGATAGACATACATATGTATTTAAAAAAAAAATCTAAATATTCTCGGAAAATTCAAAAAAATAACTGAAAATTTTTAAATTTAAGGCAAGAATTATTTATTCCTAGTATGCAGTTTTGCATCCTAGTAAGTTCTAGTCTCACGAAGTACTAATCCCTACCTCTTGAAAATTCCATTGATTATTGACAATTTTAATTTTACATGGAAATTCTCACAAATTTATAATTTTATGTGACCAAGTATTCACGAAACGAGCTCCAGGCCAAGAATAATAATTTTTCACTTTTTGAATTTTTATGAAAATTATTGAATACTCGAAAATGTACAGGCCGCAAATCAACAAAAGATTGTTGGTATAAAAAAGCAATTTTATATGAACTTACCAAATGAGTTAAAGCTGTAGAATTTTTCGTAACATATTACAAAAGCCAAGTGGGCCATTTTGAGATTCATTCACTGTATATACTCCAATCTGCAGTCCGGAAGTTTTCGTGCATTGTATTCGAAGGATATTTTTTTAGTCATTCTAACTACCATAAAATCAAGCCTACTGCAGAGGTTTTTAGTAATATATTACAGTTATGTTTTCTAATAAATTTTCTACAAGAACAGACCAACTATTTAACTTAGTCCATAAGCGTAGGTGTCTTAAACCTCTAACCGGCAGGACCGCCTTTAGGCGGGGTAAGTTAAACAGATATAAACCGCTACCTCTACTTTTCTTATATGATTATTGACACATAATCTCAGTCAAATATTTTATCTATGTCGTAGCTTTGATTTTATAGTTTTAAGTGGTTGAAAAATTTAGTTCAATTTGTAATAAAATTAGTTTTGACAGCAGGTTTTTTTAGTAAAAAAAGGATTTCTTTAGTAAAAAGGACTAGAAATTATGAAGATGATGTGGATTTATAATTAAATTTATAGAATTATTGGCCAAAAATCATGCCACGCTTAAAAGCGGAGTGGGCAGTTAACAGGCAAGTCCGGCTAAAGGCGGGGTGGGAAGTTTCAGCCCCGAAAGCAAAATTATGAACCCTTTTGGATATCTGACTTTCGAGTTTATCGCACTAGAAATACTTAGTATGAGTTTTTTCATTTGCAACAAAAATTTGCATGTTAAAGGGGTCCAAAAAAAAATTAATAAATCTTTAATTCAGGTACCTTTTTACTGGAATGTGATTAATTACCTTTATCGCACATAACACTGTGCGATCTCAGAATAAAGCAGAGTACATGCGCAAAATTATTGATAGTATTAACTAACGATACATACCATAAATATCGATAGTTTCGAGATTTGCCATTTTTTAAAGGAGAAACCCTTTCAAATATTGCGAAAATAACGCCCTTGTGGCTTAATAATTTTATTTCTTGCAATATATAAGCCCATAAAATCTCCAACAATCGTTATTTGGTCAATTCATTATTAATAAAATGTCGATAGTAGCAATGACAGAAAAGAACAACACCAACATATCGATAGCATCGCCTATATCCAACACAGCACCGTCTATATTCACCGCTAACAAATTATGCCTCACTAACTAAATTTTTTTTTAGTAAAAAACTCATTATACCAAATCGATCAACAAGGAGCAATGCACTGCAAAGGGCCAAGCGCCTATAATGGGCAGCAAGAAGGAAGCATGTCAAACGGCAGAGCGCGCAATGCGACACGCACGAAACTTTGACAAGCGGCGTACCTATAAATAAATAACTCAATCGGTGTAAGCTACGTGAAAGCTCGTTGCGGCTGCTGCCACTTTGACTCATACACAAAGTGTACCACGTTACAGTTGTTGCTATGGCATGTCACCACAAAATGTCGCAATGGAATTCTGGAATTTTGTGTGTACCACAAGGCACTCACTCGCTCACCGTTCGTAACGTCTTGCGTAGCTTTGTAGGTGTGATTTTGTATTTTGGTTAAGCTATTAAATGCGTATTAAGAAAAATTCGAAGACCATTAATAAAGCTAAAAAAAAATATATCAATGCACATATGGATTTTGTATGTATAAGAAAGTTGGCCCAGAAAAGTTTGAAAAATTTATAAGTTCGTTTGTGCTTAGTGACTTGTTCTTACTGATACACTAACACACTTAAGGAAAGGAGCAAAGCAACGAAAAGTAATAAAAGTGGAAAACAGCCTAAAGAATTGTAATGACATTAAGCTACATGAAAAGGCAGCATGCTGTTGTAAAAAATTAAGAATTAACAAAAACATACTTAAAAACGAAATATGTTGCATGTTCTGCATTAGACCGTTTCAAAAAAAATTAAATTTTTTTTGCTACGTACCATTTCAAAAGTTGTGTTTGACATACACATTTTTTTTTCAAAGCAGATAAATTGTAAAGCTTTAGTTGAAGTTGAAGAATAAAATAATAAATAAATATTTGACCCGATATACCTCCGATAAGATTAAGGCCAAGCTTCTCTACCAATTTGTGGTGTGCTGCTTTTAATTATTCTTAAAAATTAAAGTTACCTTAAGATTTTTGCCGACTCCGAACGACATTTGCAAAGTAAATTAATTTTTTGTTGAGAAGCCTTCCAGGGCTGAAATACACTCGGTGAGTTTGCGAAACCAGCAGAGGGCGACCCCGTTTTAAAATAAAAATTCTAACCACTTTTGAGGTTATCTGTCCCAGGACTAGTACCTTGGAATTTCGGCAAAACTCACCAGAAACGGTAATATATCGATGGCTGAGTAGAAGATCATGCTTTTGGAAATTTTTAAATACATAAGCCATATTGTTCCTGTAAGAAAGTCACTTTTTAAGCGGTGATGGCATGTTTTGATTGAGAGCGAAATTTGAAGTTTTTTTGGAATTGATCGAGATTTTGTACTAATGCAAGGGAAAAAAACTGTAGCAGAGTATTGTAGTAGAATTTAAGTACTATAAAATTTAGGAAATAGCTAATTGTAGCGGAACTACATAACCATTCGGATCATTGTGGGACTTTTTAGAGATCATTTCGGGATTAGTTTCTTGACTTCTTCAGCACCATTTGATAACTTTTCAGGAACATTTCGGCAGTGTTTTCAAAACTTTTCTGAACTTTTTTAGTATAATTTTGTGATAATGTCAGGACCATTTTCGGGATCACATCCGTAACATTTCGGGACAGAAATTTGGTACTTTTTCAGGATAATTTTGAAAGTGTTTTCAGGACTTTTCTGTGGTCGTTTCAGGACGTTTTTAGTATAATTTTGTGATAGTTTCAGAACCATTTTCGGAATCACATCAGTAACATTTCGGCACAGAAATTTGGTACTTTTAGGATATTTCGAAAGTGTTTGTAGGACTTTTCTGGTATCACTTTTGAACTTTTTTGGTATAATTATCTGATTATTCAGATTCGGGGTCACATCAATAAAACTTCGGGACAGAATTAAGATGGCTGTCCTTTAAAATAACTGATATTTCAAAAGTTTTACATCCTTGAGCTCATACGTTTTCCAAACTTTAATCAAATTATAGTGTACTATTATTCCTGGACATTACCAGAGCATTTTCAAGCTGAAGATAGTCCTCTTCCTTCTCCTGCAGAAACGAGCAGTTCGTTTCTTGGAATTTTAGTCTATTTGAAATACAAAAAAACTTTTTCTTTTCTGAAACAGTCTAGTATTCAAGCATCCTAAACAAAACGCCAACAAATGCGCCTTTAGGCATCTGTAGGCTAAAACTTAAAAGCGTTGCAAGCAATTGCCTTGTGACACCATGAAAAATATGAGCGAGGTGGTAAATTAATGTCAAATTACAAATGAGTCTAAAATACATTTTTGGGGACAATTTTTCAGATCAGCGAACAACAAAACAAAAACTTTATTGGTAAACTTTCAAAATTGCTGATGCGCGCGTGTTGTAATTGAGCAGACTGCTTACAGGTCAACATTGCCCCTTGCCAATGCACCTTTGATGCTTGGCAATAATTTGACAAAGTGGGGCATATTCTGACATTCTTTCTTGTTTAAATATCTAATTTTAGGTTACTGTTAACTGCGTAGTCTACGCAGGCTGCACTGTAAATGCAGGAAGTGACAAGAATAAATGTTTAAATTCCTTTCATTTTTGTATTCTTTGCGCTTTAGTTTGCTACATTTAATTTCCTATATTTTGTTCAGATACCTTTTTGAATTTATTAACTCTGCATTTTTCTGTTATGAGTTTGGCAACTTTATTGTCCGACAATAAACAAATTAAAATGACAAATGTAGCTCTTTTAATTTAGTTCGTTCTTCGTTGATTAATTTCACATTTTTATTGGCGTTGCTTGTCACAGCATGTTCGTTCTTACATAGTTTAAGGCGCGTGGGCCGTTGCTCTGATAATCGCGTCTGCATGATAGATATTGTGCTTTGATTAATTATGTACCGGAATAATAAACATACAAATTTTGCCAACAAATGTTTAATCATAATAGCTCAATAGGTTGGTAATAATTTTTATTCTTTGACATTCTGTAACTACTTTGGAAATAAAATGAATTTTTGAAATTGCTGAATTTGAGCGTGGGACTGAGAGTAGCACACTCTTATTTGTGAAATACTGGAAAAAGAACTCTAGCAACCATTACTGAAGTGGCTTACTTTTAGCAGTGTTGAAATAGCTTATACTGTATACTTTTAGGATCTTGTTGTTTTTGATAAAAATACAATAAAAATGTATTGGTGTAGGTAAAAATTTGTGATCGTTTGGAATCATAGTTTCAACGCGGCTAGCCACGGTTGGAAGAGAATAGGGTTTTTAAAAAATCCTTTTTCATAGAAATTCGATTATTCCCCCTAAAAGTAGGCCACAACATATTTTTACACATACCATGACTTTTCATGCATTTAAGAAATTTATAAAGTATTTGCACATTCTATTCAAGACATACCACCCAAATAGTCAGATTTGGTATTACCCTGAAGATTAGCTATCTTAAACAAAATCCTGGGCTCATGCGCCTAAAAGCAGATCAATAAAAAATTTGAACTCTGAAGCTGATTTTACAGTCTTGCGAATAAGAGAAACACTTAACGGGCATAGTTGTGATAAATCAAGTATTATTTGTTTAGCCTACTTATAGGTGGTAACAGTAAACTTGTCCCATCGTATCCGCAGGAACAATTAATCTCTTCATAGGACTTGCTAAAACAAAAGGGGTCACTTCAACCCTTATAAAGAAATTCAACATGGCATGCTCATTTCCGACACATTTAAAAATTTTTTTTTTTTTTTTTGAAAATATGCAAATTTAAACCAAGTTGACATTAACTACAAAATACAACAGTTTCCAAAACAATCGAAAGCTTCAGCATTCCGGGAACGAAATTGCAACTCCGCTACATCTCTTCTGCGGACATTCTTCATATGAAAATTCGGCATAATTTCGCGTGCACTAAAACAATAGTGTTATTTTGTATGTGCCCCATGGTGTATGCAGTCACTTTGTGTGGCTTCAGAATTAGGTTAAAAGTTGACGTTATGCCACACTCAGACACACTGCAACAGTTAGATGCAAATGAACTGCTGTCACACAGCATCCACGGTATCTACGAATATGTTGTACCAGCAGCAGCATATGTGCATTTATAAATATTTACACTTTTTTAAAAATATGCAAAAAAGAATGAAACAAGCTATTATTTACATATTTTGAGATACGAGTATTGGTTTTTTATTTTTTTTTTTTGCACATTGCAAGCGTTTTTTAATATCTCTCGGTTCATGGGAAATTCATATTTACCTGCAATTAAAAACTAAAAAAAAATTTAAGTCATATCCGCACATCAAACAAAGCGTAGGCCATCTAAAATTTGATATTTTTGGGATATTAAATGTGAATTAAATTTGTCAGATGATTGACTGAAATTAAATAAATATTTATGGAGGAATTCTTATCTACTTTTTAAGATAAGCAGAAAATGCAAGCGAGAAAAGCTGGATTAAAATATGCAGACACTTTTTAGTATTTTAAATTTACTATTATGCTAAAATTAAGCTCGTAGTAGAGGTATCCACTTTCGTCAAAACTCGACAACAAAAATGTCGGCGCCTACATGTATGCAATATTTAGCAAAGGTCTGGTAATAAATTGATGCGATTTCACCCTAATTTTTGGAAATTCCGTATTTTACTATGTATCTTGATTGGATTGAAAAAGAAAACAGTAAACAAAATTTTTTTTAATCAGAATAGATACTTTCGCCGTGCGAGAAATTCTTTAAGCGCCTAAAATTATGCAACATTTCTAAAACGCTTTTGAGAGGCGAAAACTTTGAGCTGCCCAGAGAAACGCTTGATCCGAGATTCAAAATGATTTAAATCCAGCTTGTCAACATATTTTCCATCCGATAATCCAATCAAGATTGAAAAAGAAAACAGTAAACAAAATTTTTTTTAATCAGAATAGATACTTTCGCCGTGCGAGAAATTCTTTAAGCGCCTAAAATTATGCAACATTTCTAAAACGCTTTTGAGAGGCGAAAACTTTGAGCTGCCCAGAGAAACGCTTGATCCGAGATTCAAAATGATTTAAATCCAGCTTGTCAACATATTTTCCATCCGATAATCTTCAAAGTTAGGGATTCTGTACGCATTTATCAGTTGTCTGTCTGAGAGTTAGTCGAACATAAGCAAGCACTTTCATACATTGCATTTAAATAAGTTCTCATAATTTGAATGTAAAAATCGATAGATTTTCTAACCCGCTAGTACAAAAAATAAATTGGAACAAAAAAAAAATATTATTTAAAATTTGAGCAAACATAAGTTTCGTTCCCATTCTAGAACTCTCATGTCATTGCAAGAAATATTATCAAGCATGATTGACTAACCGAAATCTGTGTCATCTTTGATGATGAATTAAACTAGAGTTTCTTTTATTTTCCCCTTTCGTACACTAAACTAATTTTTTGTAATTTCCATTGTAAATTCTATTTACTTGCCACATTATGACAAGATTTTTTACCAACTCATTTTTTAAATATTTTTTTTCTTTTTGCGTGCTGCCACACTAATGACTTCAAAGAAATGACTGACTGCCACAATAAAACGAGCATTTTTATTATCGAAAAATATTTGAAATATTTTTAATGAAAAAATAAAAGCGGATGTGAGAAAACTCGACCACAAAAAGCAAATGAAATAACAAAGTGTGCAGATAAAAAAAAAACAAAGATGAATAGAAAAAACGCGCAATGATTAATGAGCAACCGTGCTAAATGCTTTGGTTTGTTCAAAAGGTCCTTTTGTCCACCAGAAAAATGTGAAAAAAATGTTACAAAAATTACTATTAAAATAAAAAGTGAATAAATATATACAGATGCAGAGGTCAATACATTCATTTATGCGCCATTAAAGAGTTTTGTTCTATGAACAGCATACATTTTGGTTGGAATGTTATTAAAAAATAAAAACAAATTTTGTGGGAATGATTTTGCTTTTGAAATATTTGAAGTTAATGATGTAAATATTTACAATTATATTTTGATTATATATCATAATTATTTTTGCGGTTATATTTTTTAGATGAAAACGTGAAAATAATTTTTATTTTGCTGATGGCTCTGAGTGACCTGTTAAATTTGATTAGTAATTAGTAATCAATGGACTAGACATCTTTTTAAATGGTAATGATTATTTTAATCTAAAAAAAAAGGCAATTATTAATTGATTGTGATTAAAAAAAAATAATGATTTTTTACGATTATTACAAAAATCAAACGTAATGAAAAAAAATTTTTGTGATTACTTTTGATTATTTTTGAAGCTTCTTCCATACATTCGGTTTGCGGATTTCATTTGCTTGCGCTTATACATTTTTTTCCTTATGCATAAATACTTGTATATGCTTTGCTTAGCGCTCACGGTCAATTGCAAACCCCCTTGACCCCTTAAATGCTGTACTACATGCACACAAGTTTTTATATTTTGTACAACAAAACTGCCTGCAAAATGATAAAAAAAAATTTTAATAAGAAATAAAAAAATCTGTGATAAAGAAAATTAAAAAAATAAAAATTAAAAATAAAAAAAATTTCATGTAATCAAAAGTAATCAAAAAAACTTTTTTATTTAGTTTGATAAAAAAAATCAAAACAAACCTGAAATAATCAGAAGTATTCAAAAAAACTTTATTTATTATTTTCGATTCTTTAGATTTTTTTTTGAATTGCTTTGATTTTTTAATAATCGTAAACAGACATAATTTTTTTTTTGCTTATTTTTTAATTAATTGGAAATAATCATTAAAAATGTATAGAATGGTAATCAATTATTAAATGGATTCTCAACAAAATACTTTATCAAACCGGTAATCATTGCGATTAGTATTAAATATTTAACAGGTGTGGGCTCAGATAATTTAGTGACTATTACAACGATTCTTCACTTCGTTAACAATACTTTTTACTGGCTAGTTAAAAAAAAAAAATTTAGTAATCGTATTTCGTCTGATTCGAGTCTGTGGACCAAAGTTCGGCAAATATTTTTCTGGAAGTCGAACTATGTTCGGTCCTCACACATACAAAATCGGCGTTTTGCACGCCTACGAACTTAAATTCAACAGGTAGACCACAAAAGAACCAATTTTTATGTTTTGCTGATGAACACAATACTGCTTTCACTAACATTACAGTCTCTAACAAAAATCCTACCCTAATACTTGAGGCTATAGGCGTACCCTAAACTTAAAGTAATTGCTATTGAATTTTATAAAAAGCTGCAACAAAAAAGTCAACGCCTCCGACAAAACGGTAGTTTGTTTCAGATTCCATACTTTTCCCTGACTAAGCGAACTTTTTTTCCTCTAAAGCACCTTAAAGTATGCAATACATAAAGGAAAAAATAGGAAATAAAACCAATGATGCAATAGTCTCACTACCTGTTCAACGGAAAACGAGAAATGTGTACGCCTTTCGGCAGAAATCGTAATTAAAAGTTTTGTTGAAGCGCGTTGTCAGAAATCACGAAATTGGTAAAGGACAATTAAAATTGAATTTCAACGCAAATGCGTGTAGCATACTTTCAGGCTAATAAGAAAAGTTATAGTTTTAATTGTTGTTAAGCACAAAACTGCGCCGAATAGGAAAAAGTGAAAGGCTCAAGAGAAAGCAACAAAATAACAAAAACAATTCGGAAAAAAAGTTAAAGCCCTTCAAAATTTAGTTAAAGGCGTTTAAGCGTAGCAAAACGAACAATGGTTAACGAGCTAACGATTCAAACTATGTGCGACTAACTATAACAAAAGCAATAAAAATAAACGCCGAAGCGAAAACAACAATCACGTCAAACGTACAAGAACAATGCACAATAGTAACAACAATTTAACAAACTAATAAACGCGATTTAGGGTTAAGCGTGAAGTTTTAATCAAAGTTTTTCCAGGTAATTGAGCTTTAGGTTTCAATGAAGGGTGAGTGGTATGAAAATGTTGTTGTGTAGCAGTCAAACACGCTTACATTTATACAACTGTTCGCTTAATTTTTTCGTAAGCTGTTAGAGCACGTGCAAGTAGCTAGAAACATGCAAACCGAAAAATTGTAGCAAAAACCTTTTTGTAAAATATAGTAGGAAAGTAATAGCGAGATTAACATGTTGCATACAAACAGGCGCACATTTTGGATTGGCAGGTGTCAGAAAAGTTGTTTTTACATTACCACCAAAAATAGCTGGTATGCGTATATAGTGTATAATAGAACAAGCAAAATGAATGCGGCAAAAAAGTGAAAATTGGAATAAGCAAATAAGGCGAGAGCGAAAAAGAGAAAAGTAGTTGTGAATGAGAAGGAATATAGTAGTTTGAATACCAAAAAAGGACATGGAAACAGACATACATATATTTATTTTGAATATAGTTTTTCACGCAGAGTTAACACTATTAATAATAAAATAGCAAAAAGCGCAAATTTATAATTCGTGTGCTCACACTGTTGGCTGTTTGGGCTCTTTAGCTCATTTAAGGAGAAAGTTTACAAATTAACAGTGAACATGAAAGCGTCAATGTAGCCTATGCGTCTCGGTGTGTTAAAGTATGGTGTTAGGGAACAAATTCAAGTCAAAAATTTGAGACACTCTATATAGCGTCTAAGAGAAAAGGGTTTAAAAAAGAGAGTAACAAAAAATGTCAGCGTTTGAAGTTTCAAGTGCTAATAACAGCAATTATCTTAGCGTTGTTGCTGAAGACCTTTTCTTTCAAATTTGTTTAGTTTTAGCAAATCTAGCTTCTCAAACAAATTTTTTTTATCAAAACTGTTGCTCGATAGAAGAAAGATACCGTATCCACCAGACGAAGCAATTATAGGTCCCTTTATTCACCACTTCAATGTTAGATAAATTATTATTCGTCACATTGACCCCAGATAAAAGTTTATATAAAGGTAATTTTTTCTTCTTGCTGGAACAACTTTTTATTTTTTAATTAAATCAACAAAAAAGAGGCAAACCGAAGCCATTACAGCCGCTCACAACTTTGGCTGTTATCCTACAGGCGACAAATTCACATTGTAGCAAATTTTAAATTTTGAAAATGAATTTGAATTTATTCATAAATCACTAAGTCCTTACAAGAAACAATTAGCTACTACTAATTTAATTTAAGCACTTTTCTCACAGAATCCTAATTTAAGTGTCGAACAAATGTGTTTTCGAAACCCTGTGCGCATCTTAGAAAATTTAAAAAAAGGTTTGAGACCTCAAACAAAATTTTTTAAATATTTTAAATCAGAAAACCGAAGGAGGTCATACAAAAAATTTAAGGACTACCTTTATATTTACATATGTCGCCAAAGAGCAACAGCAAATTTGTGCTAAACAAAGACATGGTATCTGTGAATTTTAGTTTTGGAATTTTAACTATACGAATTGTAAACAATTTCTGAGATTTGAAAACATAGAGGTGAAGTGCAACTTATAAACTTGAAATGTTTCGTCAATTTTCGAACTTCCATTTGGGCTTCAAAGCAATTGATTGCTTCAGTTTGTAAACGTTTTTGATCCATTGTCACCGCGTTATAAACTATTTGATCGATCGGATGATTCACCAGATTTTTCAACGATTTACTCGATCAATCCACCTAGCGCAATTTTGATTTCTACAAATTACATTGTCATGGTGTCCGTAACTATGTGCTAAGTTTAAAGTCTCTAGGTCACCACGAAGTTAGTTAAAAATGATTGCAAGATTAAAAATTTCGAAGGAATTTTCAAAGTACGTAGATCTGTGCGCCACCTAGCGATATTTTTCGCAGCAAATTTTGCATTGTCAAACGGTTCTTAGCTATGTGACAGGTTTCGAGTATCTAGCTTACCGGAAAGTTACTCAAAAATGGATCGCAGGCTTCCCCTGATTTTTTGTCTGGATAAGCGCACCATCTAGCGGAATTTTGTATACAGGGTATTGCCGGGTATTTCGTTGTTAATCTATGTGACAAGTTTCACTTCTCTAGCTTAATGGAAAGTTACTTAAAAAAAAATTACAGGAATCCACCTTTTAAATGAATTTTCCTTATATCTCGATCCGTGCGCCACCTCGCGGATTGCATTGTCAAGGATTTGTGAAGAATGTCACAAGTTTCAAGTATCTAGCTCACCGGGAGGTTAGCTACTAAGACTTTTGCAAAATTCTCAAATTTTAAATAGAAATGAGACGACAAACAAGAAAGAAACTTAATATGAAGGTAGTAAAAAATATAAGAAATTCACTACGATTCTTGATATACTTAAAAGTTGTGCTTTGTTATACTTAAATTTAATATGCAAGAAACTGATTTTGGCTTCACGTTACAACAACAACAAAACTTTGATCTCTATCTCTAGTTCTTACATGGTCTCTTTTGACATATTTTTCTTATGAAATGCCTTATCTCAAAATAATATTAAGCAGCAGTCATTTAGGACCAATATGCCTGTTGAAGTTTCAGACACAACTCCTTGAATGAAATCAACATTGAATACCCGACACCGCAATTGCACCAACCCTCACAAGAAAGAATGGCCAACAAAAAATCAAATGACGAAACACTAAAAATCAACACATAACTAATAAAAAAATCGATAACATTTGCATGATTCTAACCAATTTACAACAAGGGGTGTAAATCAGGCAAAACAACGAAATTGGCTACAAACCAACACGCAAAGCTCAACTGCAAGAACTCGTTATGATAATATATGCGTTGCCAACGACCACAATAAAACCATAGTTATATTGTCCTTAACTAGGTGCCACATGACGCTAAACGCAAACATTATTTGCAACAAAAGTAGAAAACAATAGAGAGAAAGTGAGCAAAAAACACAACAGCTGAATACTTTTTTCGGTAGAAGTTTACAGCGGAAATCGCCAAAAACGAACCACAAAAATAGATATGCTCACCACACCCAACACAGTGTCTACTCATCAAGCGAAAGAGTGGTACAAGGGATATTAACTCGAAACAATACGCAAATTATAATCAAAGCACCGCATATTCAACAAAAAAATGCCATAACGACAATTGATTTTGAATTATTAACTGGCACAAAAAGCCGCAACACCAGGAAACAACCAATAATTTTTTTATCTATTTGGCATTAGATGTTGGTGAGCAGTAATGGAGCTGAAAAAAATAATAATAATAAAAAAAGTATTTGAACGTTACATGTGAAATGAAATGAAATTAATTCGGTCTGGATCGTGTACTGCGCAACGTCAATATCGCCACGCATAGCTGCCAAAAGACCACAGGTATTTGGAATAAATTATAATAAAATTTTATGTACTTACTTCAGACCTTTTATGCTTTGTACTACCTTTATTTTATTTAGTTTTCTTATTAGAGCGCATTTTAGCTAACTTGTGGATTGTTGGGCTATTAAAGTTGAGGAGACGCAAAAAAGTGACACGCACGGAGCGCGACTGAGATGATGGTAGTGAAGCGAGTGCCGCAGGTCTTTGATATTTTTCAAAGCATTGGCTTGTTCCTAGAATTTAGTTTTTCGTTTTTTTAAAACTTCTCAATTTACGGTTGAGCTTAAAGAAATATATTATTATAACCACTTTGAAAAGATGCAGACTATGAAATCTGCCACCGAGTAAGCGATAGTATCTTATTGGAATTGCAAAGTGTGTTAAAATTATATCGGAAAGTGTGTAGTTGTTAACTTAAACAGCCAAAAAAAAAACCAACTTTTGTGATCAGAAAGAAAAAATCATATCGAATTAGACTGTAAGCCAGTTAAGCTAGTTTTTTTTAACAAAACTGTTGCTCCATAGAACAGAGATACCATATCCAAAAAAATACAATTAAAAGCCTTTTTTACTCACCACTTAGATGTTAAAAAAAATATCGGTTCCTTATTATTTGCCCCATCGATTCAAGATATACAGTTTTTTAAGTTAAAGCAACCAAACATTTAGCAATCAGTTAAACTTACAAGCGCCTATAGTGTTAGATGCTTAGTTTCATGCGACTTACAAAATTATAATTTTCAACAAATTTTTTAGAATTATTATTCATCCTTATGTCACTCTCTCTATGGCGCGATATACAACAGGTATATCAACATAAACCTCCTAAGAGATTTTTGCGCCAAGCTTCTCTTCCAATTTGTGGTGTGCCGATTTGAATTTTCCCTACAAATTGGTGGGACCTACAGTTTTTTGCCGACTCCGAACGGCATCTACAAAGGAGACGAATTTTTGCTGAGAAGCCTGCCATGGCAGAAATACACTCGGAGAGTTTGCCAAACCACTGCCGAGGGGCGACCCCGTTTTAAAAAACTTTTTTCAAATCACTTTTGATGTTACCTGTACCAGGGCTCGAACCATGGACCTTCGGTGTGGTAGGCCGGCAACCCTGCCTTCACACCACGGCGGCCGCAGGGCAGTTTCCTGCTTGCATACAAAATTTTTTAAATTGTTAACACAAAATTAAGCGTGGAGAAAAAGTGACAAGCGCCTATGACTTTCAATGCTAGGTTGCAAGCGACAAGTTCACATTTGATTTTCAAAGGATATTTACAAATTTACAAAAAATTTTAATTGTTTTTTATTTACCAGTTGCTAAACGCTTGTGAATAAAAAGGGGCTTATAGCCTTTCGTAACAATATTTAAATAAAGTATTAGACAATTTTTTTTTCGTCGTTTCGATGCTAGATAAAATTTCTGTGCAAGCAACAAAAAACAAGTAAGGAAAGGGCTGTCTTCGACTGTGTCGAAGATTTTATACCTTTCATGAATACGCATCACGGTTTTAAGTGTCCGATCATTACTTACAATTAGTACAAACTCTGCAAAACTGATAATTTAAAGATACATAGCCCAAACCCCATTTATCGGAAAAATCCATTGTATGGGAGCTATGCGTTGTATTGGTTTGATTTTTCTGGTTCCGACAAATGATTAATGCTTTACAAAATGGCGGCCCTATACCAAATTTTACCATTTCATGTTCACAAAAGGTATAATAAGCAAGTAAGAAAACTGATATGCGCTCAAAATTTAAGTCGCTCTCTCGCAGGCGATAAGCTCACATTTGTTTTTTTTAAGAAACTTTAAATTTTATAACAATTTTATTTTGTTGTTCTATTCACATGCCCCTAAGTGGTTACAAAAAAACGGATTTTATATTGAGTTCACTTCCTATACTCCCATCGGAAATTTGACTAGTTTTTCGTTTGCTGTGTAAAATTTTTAAATGTTACGGACTTATTATATAAAACGTAACGAGTCACTTCTCGCTTGAAGAAAAATTCTTATTATATGCCCTCCTTTCAGTGTCTGCTACTAAATGGCAGTTGCTATGTGAATTTTTATGGTTTTACATAACGGCGAAAATAAAGATGAGTGACTGCGCCGCAAAGTGTCACGGCAACTTTCATAATCGGTTCTTAAGTCAGAACTAGGCCTGATGGCTCAAAATCAACTAAAGAACAGAAATATCAACATTTTCCCAAAGAAAAAAACTATGATGGTTGTCTCTAAAGTTTTCTTATACTATTCGAGTAAAAACTTTTAATAAATATTTTTGTAACTATAACGAGCTCAAGACCAGTTTAATAATTCTTAGTTAATTATTATTATTTTTGACTAGAGGAAAAATTGCGCTGGCAATCAGAGTGAGTGGGTTCGATTCTCCACAAGATTCTCTGAAATAGCAAAACTATACGAATTAGTCTGACGAGAAATCGTGGCTGTTTTCGAAATAGTACTATAAGTATAGCCTGTATATGTTTGTTGCTTTCAATTTTTCCTCTAGTCAAAAATAATAATAATTAACTAAGAATTAATAAACTGGTCTTGAGCTCGTTATACTTACAAAAATATGTAAAATGAACGGACCGTAAAACCAACAACAAAATAAACTTTTAATAAATAATTAAAAATAATTACTAAAAAAATTAAAACAATAATAATTTTCATAAATAACAAAAAAAAAGAAAAATTATTAGGCTTGGCCTTGAGCTTTATAGACATGGTACATTTTCCAAAAATGTAAAGGGAATGTTTTAGTTTTTTTTTAAAATTACACTATGCAAGAAGATAAAGAAAAAATTTTAAAATATTCAGAAATTCTAGTATTTCTTAAAATCTGGAGTTAGGAACCACAAATCCCTTTTTATTTTATTTTTAAGCCTCGAAATATAAATTTTTATTTTTTTTCCAATTTTATTGATTTCATACAAAGCGTAATTTGTTTAAACAAGTTGTTAAAAAAATCGCATTTAAATAATCGGTAAGATTGCTATCTTTTAGTTGATTTTGAACCAAACTGTGAACAAGTTGTATTTGGGCCCCTGACTAATATTTTTGGGGGATTACTCGCAAAATTTCGCTTTAGGTGCAAAAATTTAATTATAAAATTATAATAATTTTTTAGTCTGCCATGTTGATGTAAGCGAGACAGGACGATAAAAATTGCAAAACAAAATAAACAAACTTCATTACTTGTGTCGGAATCGCCTTCTGCTCGAGACAAGCGCAATTAAACGTGCTGAGCTTATCGAACAAAATAGAGCCTTCTAATTAAAAGTTCATTTGACGCGCAGCAGTTTGACAACAAGCATCCAGCGACAGTTTTAGCCACCGCCCTAAAAGCTATTAACCAACAAGTATTCATACAGCCCAACCCACTAATTTATTCAATTTTCAGAAAACGAAGCAATGAGAGCAGCACAGTAGGAGCGAGGCAGCTAGTTTCAGTAATAGAAGCATGGACGATATAAACGTTGAAAGCGAATAGACCTGGGTTTATATATTTAAAAAAAAAAACGAAACTTAACAAATCACTTACTCACAGGATTCTAGCACAATAACAACAACAAAATTAAAGAACTGAGCAGCAGAGCTGCAGGCGTAAAACGAGAAAAGGAGGCGTAAGTAAAGTAAAATGCTAGCAATAGGTCATCGCATGTAGGCTATGTAGTGACACACAGGACGACAGTCGCTTTGGGAAAATGAAAACAGGAAAAACGCCAAAAATTGCATAAAATAAAAACACAAAACATGCATAAAACTTATCTGGCAGGCAGAACACGCAAACGCCGTGCTTAACATTTTTAATTACCATTTAAACGTGTGGCCAACAACACCATCTCGAAATACGGACACCTTAGGTTTAAATACATACAAACGTACAAGTATGTATGTATGCGCCTTCCAACGGTAAATAATACAAAATTAGCAACACGCCGTCAGTAGCTCACGAGACCCGATTCAGACAATTCAGGCTTAAAGAACGTAGTAGCAAAACCTACAAGACAACCTCTGACTGCTAACTATGACCTGGTTGCGAGTGGGCGGATTTTTGCCTTATGGCTTGAGGTGTCCTTAAGGTTAGTTAATTTAATTTTTCACTTACTGTAGTAGCGAGATTCCATTACAAATACAAGCCAAAACGTGTAGGAATAGGGTTTAGTATGTGTGAAGTATTTATATACATCGAAAATACCGAATTTGACACGCGGGACAGCATCGAAGTCTTTTACGACACGTTTTGGTGTAAGCAAACTTAAGCTAACGACTAGAAACGAGTCTCAAAGACTATGTTACAGCGATGCTAGAAACGTATTTCGTTGCCTTAATCCGAAGTTCTAATGGATGGCGATAATACGAACAACTTACAATACATAAAATTTGCGATTTGAGCTAGAGGTATTAGATATAACCTCTTTACCTAGAATTTTAAACTGTTCCACTTTCCGAGTTTTGCTATATCTTCAGAGTATGTCACAGGTCTGGCGATAATTCCCGGTGTAAGCACAGCTTAGGCTTGACGACTCGCATTTTGTTCGAAAAAACGTCGAAAATTGAGTAAAAACGTTGTCTTTTCCAACGGTTTTTAATAGTTTTCACTTACTATCATTGAACTAAGATTCTCTCGTCTACTTTCTACCAGTTTGAGAGTGCTGTATTTCACTTTGTTGTTGCTATGGAATGAAAATAGTCGGTTGACTAGTTGGATTTGCGATTAATACTTGTTGTGAGCAGACCTGTTAAATTTGATTAGTAATTAGAAATCAATTAATTAGACGGCTTTTTTAATTTGTAATGATTATTTTCAATGTTTTTCAAAAAAAGGCAATTATAAATTAATTACGCTTAAGAAAAATCAAAAAAAAAAAAAATTTAAAAATAAAAAAAAAAAAAAAATTAAAAATGGTAGGTTTGATTACTATAGATAATTTTAAATTTTTTATGATTTTTTTAAATTATTTTTGCATTATTCTTGATTTTTTTCATTATTGTTGTAGAAGCACTCAATAAATATTTACAACAATACTGAAAAAAAAAATTCAAAAATAATCAAATAAAAAATCAAAATAAATAAAAAATTATCAAAAATAATCAAAACAACTTTTTTTTTATTTTTGATTTTTTAATAATCGTCAAGAATCATGATTTTTTTTGATTCTTTTTTTTATTAATTGGAACATAATCATTGTAATTGAAAGTAATTGGTAATCAATCATTAAATGGATTCTTAATTAATCAAACCGGTAATCAATACGATTAGTAAATTAGTATTAAACAGGTCTGATTGTGAGATAAAAAATTATCCCTAGTTTCCGAGCTCTATTTTTTCGACAAAAACCGGAGCAGATACTGTCTTCAATTTGTACACAAAAATATTTCCCACATGCTGAGTAATGTCACTGACCCTAGCAACGATTGCCATAGAAATGGTATTTCTGACTTTGCTGAGCATTTCAAAATGCTTCAACTAATTGTTTGTGATCTTTTGTAAGTATTCGGCACACTTTTATGCGCACTTGTTGTTAATCTTTAGTGCAGTCGGTCTCTCAGCAAGCATGGTGTTCGTCCCCTTCCAAAATTGCGCGAAATACTTACAAATGTGCAACACTTAATTACTTTGTTTACTAAAAAAATTCCTATTTTTATAGCCTTTTTATGAGTAATTCACCTAAAAAGAAAATAAATCTCTCTGCAAATAACTTTGAAAAATGATAAAGAAAAGCCCTGATAAAATCATCGTAATTAGTGGTAGTACACAACAGATTCCCAACAAAACATTGTATGATTATTTAAAAAAAAAAAAAATAAATAAAGGAAGAAAAAAAATAAAAAATTTAACAAATTAAAAGTTGCTCTAAACAAACCCGTAGGCAGCAAAGAAATCATTTAAAAGCTCTATTTCCGTCCGCATTCCTACGAAAGTGTTTGCTTATGCTTTGAAAGTTGGTAGTTAACATCTGCTGCGTCAGCAAAAAGGGACCGTACCTTTTCTCCTTAGTATTTTTTGTTGCCGTTTTTCCTTTTGCAGTTTTTTGTGCGACATTTTTAGTTTTAATTTTTTAAGAAAATTTCATCACAACGTGTCGCCCACCCGAAGATGACCAACGGAGCGCCATGCACGCGAAAGCAGCAGTTGCGGAAATGACAGTTTGCAGCTTCAGTGAATAGAAACAGCAGTTTTTTATCGCACAATTTTTTTCAGCTATATCATGATTTTTCTTCTTTTTTGCCTTCTAGCAAATATTTCTTCACTGTCCCTTTTGTGTGTGTTTTTTTTTTAAATAATGTTTTTGCTTGAAATAGGCCGCATTGTCGTTAGCATTTTTATTTACAACCATATCAATGTGTGTATGTGCGTCTTTTTATTCTAGCTCGATACTTTATCATTACTATCGTCGTATTTGCGAACTCTTTTCAGCTTTCCCATTGGTTTTCTTTTCATTTGTTTTTGTATTTGTTATCTACTTTTGTCTTGCTTTCATTTGTGGTATAGTGTTATTTTACAATTTTCGTTTGCCTTCATTGTTACGTAGTTAAAATTAGGGTTCCACTAGACAAATGGCGCTATCCATCCATTTACAGATTTCTGTTGATTTCATAGCTTCCTTAAAGTTACTTCTTGCCTTCCTTGTGGCCATACTTGTTAGCTTTGTTTTTGTTGGCTTATTCAATTACATTTTCATGATGAGATGACCGTTTTCATCCATTCATCCAACCAAGCAGCGTCTCGCATCAATTTTTTCTGTAAATACACCTACACATACATATCCTGGCAACATCGTTACTTAGTGGCAAGTCTTTGGATACCAACTTCTTTTCAGCCTACGTCATTTTCCTCCCCTTTTAATTTTACCATCATTTCATTTTCGTTTCATACTTATATAAGTATGTATTTGTCCTTGACTTGTTGAACTGAAGTCCAATTTTGCTACAGACTTCGGCGATATCTTACTCTCTGTTTGCTTTGTAGTATGCTGGCCTTACTTCATCTCAATTTCCATTACCGTGTTTCTTCTTTTTTCTTTTTTGCATTTTTCCGATTTCCTGGAATTTAATTTTGGTTTGCTCTTTGGTGAGGCCTCGAATATCTTAAATTTTTACTAGCTTTCAATCCTGTTACACCGCCTTCTTTATTTTTCGTTGCGCAGGCATATCCTTTCCTGCAATTATCCAGATCTACTTACATGCCTTCACAAACCCGCCCACATATTCCCCATCGCGTTTGTTCAGTAGTTTGTTTGTGCAGCTGTAATATCCTCTGCCTGTTTCTTGCTACATCCAGGTACATATAATTATTTTAAAGCTTCTACGTAATATGTGTAATAGGCTTTCTGAGTGCTTTCTTCTTACTTGCATCACTGTTGTACTTTTTATTAATGTTTCCCTTTCGAAATAAATCGATTTTATCATTTTTCTTGCAACCATGGTATAGATAAAACTTTTCGCATCACAAATACATTAAAGAAATGCAGTTTTTCAAAATGGGATCGCCCCTTTGCAGTGGTAGTAAAACCTGCGATTATACTTCTGCCATGAGAATCTTCTCAATAAAAATTCATAGGTCCAAAAAAGCTCATAGGTCTAAAAAAGCTCACACCTAATCGGTTGTGAAGCTCCACCTTAATCTCAGTACATCAATACATTACTATTATTTCTATAAAATGACAGACCCGACAGACGCTGTCTTATTCGCAAAATTGTACTATCTACCCTCTTAACTCTCACTTCACACTCTTCCGCCCGTATACCTCTGCTTCCCTTTTTTTCTATTCAAAATTTGTATCTCCAACTCTTAATCTTCCTTCTCCCTTTTTTCTTCCCTTTCACTTCATCGTTCCATTTTCTTTGCCAAGGCTCTTTTAAAAGTCCCGCCCCACCTGAAAGCACTGATAGAGAACTATACTTGTATATTTGATGCTATGGTGGGTTAGCATGAAGGAGAGAGTAGGCTAAAGAACAATTATTGGTACATACCCTTGAATGACAGACAATAGGTACCGCATTGCATTGAATTATTGATAAACTTTATAAGTAAATTAAACTTATTTGTTATTAACATTTGAAAAAAATCTTATAGCCTTATACGTCAGGAATATGTCATTTTAAAATATAATTTAATAAAATCCGCTAAAATTTGATTTGGATTATATATATATGGTATAGACAGACTTGTTAATTTGATTAGTAATTAGTAATCAATTAATTACTTTTTAGTTGCTAATCATTATTTTAATTGTTTCTCAAGAAAAAGCAATTATTAATTGATTACGATTAGAAAAAATAAAAAATACAAAAAATTATCAAAAATAATGAAAAAAAGAAGTTTTGATTACTTTTGATTATTTTTGATTTTTTCAGTATTTTTGATGTGTGTATGTGCTTCTATCCCAAAATCAAAAATAAACAAAAAAACAATCAAAATTAATCAAAACAACTTTTTTTTGTTATATTTGATTTTTTTAATAATCGTAAAAAATCAAGATTTTTTTTCTTATATTTTTAATTAATTTCAAAAAAAAAATAATCATCAAAAATTTAAATAAATTGGTGATCAATCATTAAATGGATTCTCAAGAAAGTAATTAATCTAGCCGGTAATCATTACAATTAGTAATCATTATTACAGGTCTGGGTATAGATATAAATTAGTCTTCGTCGAGAAAAGTAGGAATTAATCTAAAAAGCATAAGATTTCTCACTAAGAACAACTTTAGTTTTTTTAAAAGTGTTCCAACGAGAGAGTATGAAAAACAATTCATAAAGCCCCGCGTTGTTTTTTGTTCAAATTCATATCTCCTTCAATACAAGTTATGGCGCATCCTTCGTAATTGTTATACATGAACTCTGTTTACTTCACATTTTCGCTTTCTACTCATTTTTACCTCCAACATACACTCTCCTCCAGCTCTTCGCCGTACTCCAACTTCACTTCCAACAACAAATTAATGCGTGGCTTTTTGATTATTTCTTTTTGACTTTGTCGCTATGTCACTGTTGTTTGGCATTTTCATTTAAGCACAAAATAATTTATGTTTATTGCCAAAAGGATTTTTGTTGTGGCGGGCTTGCTTGTTTTTTCTTCTTTTTTTGTCCCAACACTTGACTCTTACTCGCCGAATTCACTTAGCTTATTTGCTGGAAGTTTGAATCAGAACGCACGCCTTTGGCATATCATCTCATATTGTTTTGTTGCCTTTTTAGCAGCATCATTATTTCTGTTGTTGTACGCATTATTTCTCATTTAAAGAAAATTGACTTTGTCTCGCAAATTTTGCTTTTAAATAAATAAATACCAAACCCACACATAATCTGGGAAATATGTACGAGCGCGTGCAAGACCAAAGCTTCACTCCACCCAGCGTAAGCATCCTCAGGCATTTCCCAATATTTTTCCTCTGTTTTGTGCCGCCCACTCGTGGCTGGCTTGTATCGTGACACTGCTTGCTTCCTGTTCTCATCAACGTGGCAGTTGTCTCGCTATCGCTGTAGCCAACAGTTTTGTTGCCACCGCATTCGTATGTCTTTTCCTATCCTCAGGCATCGGATGCCGTTTCCGTGCTTATTAGTTGCTTATTTTCTTGTTGTTTGCTGGTTCTTTAGTGTTTCCTTTTGGCCTCAATGTATTTCTATTAAGATTTCGTGTGGATTTAATTTTGTAACTTTATTAACACGAATTAACTGCCTCATTTTAAATTATATTTTCAATGGTTTGCTGGTGTTGGAAGTAGTTAATCTTGCAAGGAATCTCTTGCAAAAGTTTGGCTTCCTTGCTGACAAATTAATTAGGCGTGTAGGCAAACGCAGAGAGTGCTATGGATTTTGATAGCTAAAGAAAACATAATGGATCGTGGATAGGCATGGAATAATTTAAAATGCAGTATTTTATTTGGGTTATTCTAAACAATCATGTTACCCGACTGGCGCTTTAACCATTATCAAAATCAAGCAAGACTTACAATAAAAACTATTCAAAGTGAATTGCAAGCAACATGTTTCAGCTAACTCTAAATTCTCTCCTTAAAAGGAGTACTAAACAATTTCAAATGCTAGTTAGTCAGAGCTTAGTAAGTTCTAACCCAAAAAGACTTTTAAAAAGCCGGCAAAACGTGTTAGACACCCTTAGAGAGCAAGGCCCTTGTTGCCATTGAGCCTATCTACAGCCCTTGAAACAGTTAACATTTTCACAGCTAATGATGTCAAAACCTCGGAAACAGTCGCAGACCAATGTAAATTAAAGGTATCGGCTACCTTTTTCCAACGTGAGCTTTTTGGATGAGCACATTCCTGAAGAAGAACCTACTCCCAAGTATCTATAATAACAACAATTTGTTGCTAATTATTCTGAGGATACACGGCTAAAACGTTGAGCTTAAATTTTAAACCATTCGTCAGTTTAATACATTTTTTTAACTTTATTGTAATAGATTCCAAAAGCACTCCCGAGATCTTGGTCGATGTCGATTTTAGCCGCCTTTTACGACATACATACCTACTTCGGGCATATGCTCACCCCGTAACCCGAAGACGTAAAACAAAAACACTACCACCACGCCACTGATACCGCTCAGTATAGGTTCAATTCATATTGTAACTCGTATATTGAGAGCCTCGTATGACACGAACCACTTGTTATTAAGCTCATTAAAACAGACAAAAAACTGAAAGCAGGCAAACATTTTTTATTTGGGATTGTTCTCAAGATATTCCGAAATAAATTATTATCATAAGCCAGCACACTTGCCTCTGCTTGAGTGATGAATCCTCCGAAGCAATTTTTTAATAAGGGGATTCACTAAGTCCGGCAAGGTGTATGGATTCCACGAAATGTATGAATCTAGTGCCAAAATATGGCAGACTACTAGGACACCTTATTGCTGATTTATGGTATGCATAGGAAACAAGCGTCAAACATTTTTATAAAAAAAAATATAGTAAATTTGCCGAAAATGGATGAGAAATAATTGTTTTTTTACTATGTGAGCGTAATGAGAGGATTGCGCAAAATACTATTGTATTTTCACCAGACCTGTTAAACTTGATTAGTAATTAGTAATCAATTTATTATAATGCTTTTTTTGGTAATGATTATTTTCCACGAAAAGGCAATTATTAATTGATTACGATAAAAAAAAAAAGAAATCAGAAAAAATTAAAAAAAAATAAAAATAATCAAAAAAATTATGTTTTGATTACTTCAAATTTTTTCTGACTTTTTTAGTACTTGTTTTGATTATTTTTGATTTTTTTTCAATTTTTAAATGATTACTTTCCAATAAATCAAAAAATAATCAAAACAAACATGATTTTTACGATTATTAAAAAAATCAAAAATAACCAAAAAATTTTTTTTCATTACTTTTGAATATTTTTGAGTTTTTTTTTTGATTATTTTTGATTTTTTTCAGTATTGTTGTAGAATGACTTAAATATACACACCAATAATACTGAAAAAAAATCAAAAATAATAAAAAAAAAAAATTATCAAAACAACTTTTCTGATTATTTTTGATTTTTTTTTAAATCGTAAAAACTTATGATTTTTTAATTAATTGGAGAATAATCATTAAAAATTTTAAGTAATGGTAATCAATCATTAGATGGATACTCAAGAAAGTAATTAATCAAGCCGGAATCATTACGAGTAGTAATCATCATTTAACAGCTCTGATTTTCACCTCCTACAATTCTTGTATTAAAATAGTCGATTCGAGCATTATAGTTTGGTTAGAAATATTTTCGTGTATTTTGTTGTTGTGACTTTATAATCTATCAGTGCAATATTTCCAGGATGAAGACTGTAATTATTTTCACTCGAATTAATTATAATGCTTCCTGCTTTCGCACAATTCCAAACCTTTCGGCATAGCTGCTCAATAACAGGCATGTTTTTGATCTTCTATTCTTATTAATAGCAGCAAATCGGACCACATTTCTACTTCTCAAAACCCAAATTATATCGCCTCTTAGGCGCACTATTCTCCAGCATATCTGCGCCCATTTAACACAGTATTAACAAACAACTGATATTTGAAACAACTTTAAAGAAGAGTACTTTTGGAAAGAGTAAGAAAAAAAGTTGCCTTTATAAGTAATACTACACATAGCAATAGCAGTATATCATACAAAAACACGCATTCAATGCCTAACGCGCAACTAATTTGCAACTTATTTACCTAACACTTGCCACACTTATTTGCACTAGTTATTCACCCAATTGCCACATCACTGTTGGGCAGTTTGCCACTTGCTTCTTTTAGCACAATGCGCAACACTTCATTCTTTCAGCATTTCGTTCTCTTGTTGCCACTTCTGCGCTGATGGTTCGACTTTCGTTTTTTTTTTTTGGTTTTGCTTTCAGTGTTTGGTTGCAACTTTTCAACGTCATTCAAAAGTTTTTGATGCTTTTCAAAAGTCGTTAAACGCAGGAATTCTTACAATGAATAAGGGGATATGATGTTAAGAAAATGGAGAATAGGCAGCACAACAAAAAGCAAAGTGTAGCATGAAATTTGGCAATAGAATATCATTTTTGTATTAAGTAATGAAAGGAGGCAAGAAAGTAATGCTATGTGGGGCAGTAAACGTGGCTCAAGTAGCGTAGTTCAGGCCGTATAACTATGGCTGACTCAATGAAAATTTCTACAAAAAAAAAAAACAAGAACATTCATCTGCAATCAAAAATTGAAATGAATTCCTTTTCATGTAACCTTGCTCGAGAAGTTACTTTCCAAATATTAATTTTTGTAAACAAAATTTTTTATATTGCCGTTAGCAAACACTTTACAACTTTTTCGTTTGCTACAAAGATTTTTATTCCATATTTTTCGTACCTTTGATTTATTTGGGTTGCATTTTTAACTTTAGATTGCCTTTGCCTCATACAAATTGGAAACAAAATAAATATTGAAATAAGAAAACAGCTCAAATTACTTGAGCGGCTTCAAGTGTTAGCAACAAGCTAGGTTTCGGTGCTGTTTCAAGCAGCAGGCTATGTTTTCACAACTTGTAACAAATCGATTTCGTTGACGCGTGAAGACTGCTCAACCTCATGAATACATAAGGATTTTTTTGGATATATCAGGCGTGGGCATACAAAAAAACAGGGAGCCACTTGGCCATATTGTTTTGACTTTAAGAAACAGTCAGTTTTGTTGAATAAGCAGTGATGGGCGAAATAGTTAAAGTACATCTCAAATGTAGCAGTGATGGACGAAATAGTTTAAATGTACCTTTTTCTCATAGGTAGCGCCTTGGCGCATTTTAATGCATGGTGACGAACAAATAAGAGCAGACGTCCGAAGTGAAAGAGAAAAAGAGAGTGCAGAAAATACTTTGTCAATTCTGGTTTCGAACCTCACATATTTTTATTGCCCAGTTAATCAAAGAAAAATATATAATTTATGACCTTATAACCCAGCAAACCAACAAAGTCATAAATGAATCAGAAAGGAGTCCTAAATGGAAGCATTTACGCTCTTTATGAGCACATTTATGAGTCCGAAATGAGGGTATTTCTTCTCTTGCGATGGTCGTCCAACATGAGCCTAATTTCATATATCATATGAGCTTGAATAGGAGTCATATATGAAACTTAATGGCCTCATAAACATATTAGCCTTATATAAACAGCAATGTAGACTATTTCATGACACTTAGTTGGCCCGTTAACGACACATTTTTTTGCAAAGGAGAAGCTAAAAATATTTAGAAAGAAATCTTCAAAATACAAACCTTCATTATTTACACAAACATACGCATTATGCATTAGGTATAGGAAAATACAAACTTGAAAAGTTTTGCATAAAGAGGACATACCAAAGAGTTAGTAATGGCAATCCAACAGCAAAATTCTGCTACCACTTACATATTTTTGCAGGCCACCAGTAACGTGGCAATACTGCTAGACGAATCCGTAATACGCCATAAGGTTTTGGATTTTTAAAAGACAATGTGTAAAAAAATTTGTTTACAACTCCACGTTTAACAGGACAGACGTGTAATAATTGACTCTGATTACCGTTGGTAGTCGAAATATATTGGTAAAATCAATATCTTTTTGTTTCAATTTTGAAAAATCACCGACCTCAAGCCGGCAAGAAGAAGTTATTAGAAAGCAGAAAGGTCGCTAAAACGAATAAAATTTGTTTTCATTAAAATTAAAAAAAATTCCAAAAAAGATATGAAATGGTGTTCCGAAGTTGCTTTGTTAAGCATACACTCTTGGCATACGGCTCATAATTTCCATCATATGGGAGTCATAAAAGTGTCTTTTATGACTACATTTTCTGAGACTCATATTTCTCACATATTTAGAACTCCTATCGGACTCATAATTATTATGAGCGCTCCGAAAATGTTTGAGAGGAAATATTACGAAAAAAAGTTTGGCCGATCCCAAACTAGGCAGTGGAGGTACAGCTAAGAAAATGAGAAAAGCAGTCCCGAATACTGTAGTGTAGTACAAGTTGATGGCTGATATACATATGTATATGTTTTTTTAGTTCGCACTCTTGCTTTTTCTGTATATTAGGTGACAGTTCTAGCATATTTTTTATATCAGATTAGTAAGGTTATGCCAGGCAGAAGGTACGATGTTGTCCGATGCAAACTCTCACACGTAAGATACGCTAGTAATTGCAAGTGCTGGTAAAGGAGCGCCCTGGATCGCATAAGAAAACGCATTGCTAATTTGAAATAAATTCCCAAGACCTGCTATAAGTATTTTTACTGCTTGCAGAACATTAACAAACAATACAAAAGGATCTAGTTTTTTGATTTGGCCTCTCTCTGAGTCGAAAATGCATTTCCCTGTTATTTCGAGAAGGATGACTTATAATTATCATATTTATTTTTTGTTTTTTCGTCATTTGGCTCAAATAGCCGATTTTCTGTACAACCCTGACATATATAACTTGTATATGTCACTTCATTTGTCAATCAGCGTTTGGCAGCAAAAAAGGAAAAAACGAAAAAAATTTCAAAAAAAGGGATACACTAGCAGCAACCCAAGAAGTAAATAGCTAAATTTAGAAAAATAATATTTGATTTCTTGCCTTTCAACAAATCAACTTCGATTTCCTGCATATTTCAGTTGACATATGTATGTGCGCACACATGTCGAAGAGTAATGTATTGTGCATTTGTAATGTAGGCGCCATGGTCGCAGGATATGCATAAGTTAAATGCGAGCACACGTGCGTGAAAGCAGTGAAAGTAGTGTGAGGTAGTCTGTGGCATACAAACGCACACACCGAAATCGATATTTGCTTACATTCAAATAAATGAATGTAATATGGTGCCATAGTTTACTCATATGATTTCCCTTTACTCAACATCTTCTCATGCTTGCGCTGTACAGCGTTGAAAACTCTCTACTTTCACTACATTTACAATATCACTGAATACGTTTTTATTTTCCTTCTCTTTGCTGCTTGAAACTCTTTTGCTCGATTTTCTATTCACGTATTCTTTCCTTTTATTCCTTCGTGGTTGGGGTCATCGCCTTTCTGCACATCTTCTATTCAAACATTTCAATTTTTTGTTAACGAAAAGCAAATTCCTAGCGAAAAAAAAAAAGAAAGCATCAACAGAATCACAAACAAACAAACTACCATGGCATGTTAAAAATATCTGTGGCATGCCCTTTTTATGTCTTGATATTCTATGCCAGTGGAAAATCACTTTCCCTTTTTTATGCTTAATATAAATAGAAGGAAGCCATCCTTGCTAAGCGTCCCATTTTCTTGCTCCTTTTTCGCGCGCACACAAACAGGATGTGTATGACCGGAAATGCGCTCAATTTGCAGGCATTACGGTATTTTCGGTTTGTGTTTGTTTGTTTGTTTGTTTGTACGTTTTCTTTGGTTCAACCACTGAATAGCTTGTAGATTACTGTGCGAAATAACGTATCATTTTCTTTTCGTTTATATTAAACGCTTTAGGTGCTAGGTCAGCACAGGTAAGCTGCTTTGGGTTTGTCTTCCTTTTTTCACCGTATAATAGGTATTTTATGTGCTTACCTATTATATTTTGGTGTTCTTGCTTGTGTAAGCTTAGCTCTTGTTGTTGTTGTGCTTGTAATACGTGACGCAGCTGGCTTACGTTTTCGTGGAATAAATGTATAATTTGGCAAAATTGGGCTCATGATTAACTGTGCTTTGTTGTGGTTTTTTTGTTTGTTAGTAAAGCTAACTTGATTACCTTACTCTTTTCAATTTATTCTGAAAACTTAATTTACCGTACATTTTTTAAGACGATCAATAACCTGGATTTGTATATTATGTTTCACATTTTAGTAATGACTCTCTAAAGAAAATCTTTCAAATTATATATATATATGTATATACAACGGTTCCATACTCTGAATTTGTTTTAAGTAGTTTAGCAATATGGGCTCCAGATAAATTTTATAAAACGTTTTCGCCCACAGCAATGCTTGGCAAGCAGTTCTGATTGTATTTTGCCATGAAGAGTTTCATAGAAAAGCTTTATCAGACCACCTTGGCATTCGGCATAAAACTGTATGAGTTGGAGGAGCAGTGCGGTTTGGTTGCTTTAAATTTTAAAAGGAAAAAACTATTCGTTCCACTTTTCATGTTATTCCGCTACTTAATGCAAGGAAACCATAGAACATGCAAACATAAAAATAGGAATGGAAATAGAAGCATTGGTATTAGGAACAATACGTGAAACATAACAGCCATAGAAAAGGGAACCGGAGGAGGAACAGGAATACGAATTAGAAATGAAATAGGAACAGGAAAAGAAATAGGAAAAGGAATAGGAAAAGGAATAGAAAAAGGAATAGGAAAAGGAAAAGAAAAAGGAACACAGATAGGAATAAGACCAGTAATGGAAAAAATTATGGCAATAGAGAAAGGGACTAGAGAAAGAATAGGGAAAAAATTGGAAATTGATAGGAATAAGAAAAGGAACACGAGTAGGAATCGGTGGATAAATGGAGAAAGTACTAAGAATGGAAAAAATAAATGGAGAGGAATGGTAACAGGACTATCAATAGAAATAGAACTAGATATAATAATTAAAAAAGGATGGATATAGAAATAGCAAGAAGAATTAGCAAGAAGGGAAGAAAAATAAGAGGAAAAGGAAAAAAGTCTAACCTCCTAGTGTATGAAATTCTTATCAAAATGGTTATATTAAAAAAAAGGTGGGATTTTGATGCAAAGTAACCCCCCGATTCGGTGTTCTTGACAAATTATAATTATAATTAATTATCAATCTTAATAAATAAACAAGAAAAAAAATTTGTATCAAATGTTTTGAGTTCAGCGTCAAAAAAAAATTTTTTTTCTTATTTTTGTAGTAAAATTCAAAAACCCGGATCCAATTATTTTTTTCGTAATTATTTATCAAGATTGACAATTTATCAAAAACACAGAATCGGGTGGTAGGTCTGACTTCATTTATTTACATAGCAGCGACTAAAGGAATAATGACTGATTCATATGATAAATAAAAAAAAGCACAACTTGTTAAAAAAGAAATTATAAAAATTGTTTAATTTTCAAGCTCTAAAATATTTGAGTGTCTTGAAAAGCTTCAAGCCAGCGTCACGTGGGAAAAAAATGTCATTATTAAAAAAGGCTATTAACATTTTCAAACAATTCGAGTAATTTACCCTCTTTCTAGTCATTTTTGCTGCATTATGGAAATTTAATAATTTTGCTTTGAACTATGACATAACAGCATTTTTCCATTTCCGTTAACTGAGAAAATATAAAAAAAAACAAGCACAAGCAACAAAGTATCAAAAAAGCAAAATAAAACTTTTTCATCATTTATGGCACTCTCAATGACTGACTGAAGCCACTCACTCATACCACTACACGTACTACACCAAAAAAAAAAAAAAAAACACTGACAACTACGGAAAACGTTTTGGGTTTTTAAAAAAGACCTTCAAAAACAACAACAACATAAAGCCTCAAAACACGCAAATATTTCCCACAATTACATGCCTCAAAGTGTAAAGGAAATATCAGCGCAATAGAAACGCAAACTAAAAAGCATTAAATTGAAATTAAAAATGCCATAAAATAAGCCCAAAGCAAAGCTTGGCAAGTTTGTTGCAAGTGGCAAGTTGTCCGTCAGTTCAAAGCAAACAAATGCAAGCAGGCGAAGTGAGGTGAGTTGACGTGATTCGTAAGAGTGCTGTTGGTTGGCTAGTTGGGGGGTGGTGATGGGGTTTACACTAACAACTTAAGCACACACTTGCAAACGACTCAAATACATAAGTTTGCACGCGAACTCATATAGACAGGTGCTCGCTCTCCCACTTAGGCCCACACAGCGCACTACCTTACCAACCTTAAACTCTGCTCTGTATTAAAAGTGCTAACAATTGTGTTTTTTTCTTTTTTGTAAATACCTACATGGGCGTAGGCAGGCTACGGAAGGAGGACAAAAGGAACTCATTTAAACATAAAACAGAAATATAAACCTTTTGGCCGAATACTGCTTCACTACTTTCCTACAAAAGTTTGCACTATACGTAAACAAGTTGCTTGAAAACCGTTTTCGGAAACTGTTGGCAAACTTACGTGCCACAGTTTATGTCTCGTGTGCTAGGGCAATATCATGTCTTCAGCAGAAATCTACACTCAATTTTTAAAATTTAAGTTTGTATTAAAATGAATTTTTTTGGACTTCAGATTTTTTATTCTTAGCCTTTTTTTTGCGCTTTTGAATACCAAGCACAACATTTTCTTTAAACAAACATGCACATAAATAACTTCATTTCCTTTTAAGTCGTTTTGATATAAAACCCGTTAAACCGATGAATGATTCTTGAACATAACTTATTTAAAAAGTTTAAGTTATAATACTTTCTGCCTTCTTATTTAAATATCCCTTAACCAAATCGGTCTCCACTTGGTCCTCCCATCGGAGTGGTCTTCTCCCCCTGTCTCTGCTCTGCGTTGGACTATGTTGGCGAATGCATACCCCTATACAGTGTCCAAGCTTCAACACCTTAAAGCAGGCAATGTACGATAAGTGACTTATAAAGTGTTATGTTCGTTCTTCGAGAGAGGACTTTCCTCTCAATTGCCTACTAAGTCCGAAGTAGCACATGTTTGCAAGATGGCTTCTTCGTTGGATTTATTTTAAAAGTTTACTCACACTTCTCTGCTCCTCTTTTTTTTCATCCGGAAAAGCCGGCCACACGCACTCCTCGTGGCATTCTCTCTGAACTTGGCCCTGAATTCACTGAATTCAGCGTACTTTATTTCCGTTGCAAAGCGTCACTTTTCATCGAACCAATTTTTTGTTTTTTAAGTCAGGCGGTACCCTGCTACTTTTTCAGCGGCTGTAGCTCTAGAGAGATGCCGTGGTCAACTTGGTTTCGTGTTTTTCGGCCGGGGGACAGCAAATCCTCTACCATTAAATTCTATCTACATTGCTTGAAATGTTAGGGCTCTCTGCGAGTAATCGTTTATTTTCTCTGCAGATAGCACAATAAAACTACTACCACGACAGTTTTAAAGCTTGACACTTAATATTGATAAGTTTAATAAACAACACCGAAAAGCACAGCCGGAGTGTCAAAATGGCACACATAAAAATCAAGAATGCGTCATAAGCATTAATATGCGCCACCATTAAACCAACAACAAAATAAATTTATACCGGAGCACGCGTTAATGTACAATAACTAACTTCTAAAGATAAAAAGAAGAGTATACAAAAACAAAGTCCAGCATACATGATTTACATATAGACAGAATGTATACCGTTGGCAAGATAACAAACAACAATTAGAGGAAAACTTCAACTAAGCAGCTTGCAAAAACTACACGCAGCATAGCCTATGGGTTAGGCAGCTGCGCTGGCAATCAGAGTGAGTGGGTTCGATTCTCCACAAGATCCTCTGAAATAGCAAAACTATACGAATTAGTCTGACGAGAAATCGTGGCTGTTTTCGAAATAGTACTATAACTATAGCCTGTATATATTTGTTGCTTTCAATTTTTCCTCTAATCAAAAATAATAATAATTAACTAAGAATTATTATCAACTGGTCTTGAGTTCGTTATACTTACAAAAATATGTAAAATGAACAGAACGTAAAACCAACAATAAAATTATTATGTTTAAACAATTTATAGACATTTGAATATAGTTTTTATGACATTATATTGACCGGTTTTTATTTGATTTTCGATGTTATATAAAATTCTTTCTAATCACCTAAAAAGATTTTTGTATGAAAGAATAAATAAAATAAGCAAGCAGAAAATATAAAATGGTTTTGGTTGCTAGCTTGCAAGCGATAAGTTCAAATTTATTTGTCAATAAAGATGTTAAATTTTGAAAAAAACAACAAATCATGTTGTATTTTTTATTCAAAAGTCGCTTAGTGTTTGTTGCTTGGCATTTGTAAACTAAGCAAAATAGTAAAAATAAGTTTTTCAGCAAGTGGCAATACTTCTTATAAAAATAATGTTTCATTTTCTATCTATGGACCAAGCCTTTTCATATGACACCTTAGATTTATAAATCACTAAAACAATGTGTCAAAAAAAAATGTTTGCACAGGTGGCAACCCTTTTTACAACACGGGTATATTATATTCAACTACTGGTAAAGTCTTCATATAGCACCTTAAATTCAAGACTCAGAAACTCTATTCACAGAGCAGTAAGTCACGATAAAAGTGCCAAACGTTCGAGGGCCTTTTCCCATCTCAAAAAATACAAGGCGCTTAAAGAGTTTTCACTTCAAATAAAATTGAAATTAAAGATTTTTATTAGTGAAGAGATAAATAAAGTGTTTAAAGAATTTTTGCATGCGCTTTCATAAATAGAAAAATGTGAATAAAAAGTTCTACTGGAATTTCTGAAACTGTTCACTTTTCTGAATTCTCAAAAGGTTTTAATTTTGTTGCAAGATGTTTGGTCTTTTTTTGGACTACACCTTTTTCAAGTGTACTTCAGAATCCGTAAAATGTACTTTAGAATAGTCAATTGTACTTCAGAAATAGTAAAATAATTTAGAATAGTCAATTATACTTCAGAAGCTGCAGATCTAGTAGGATTTTACCATTTCTGAGGAACAATTTACAGTTTCTGAAGTGCAATTTATGGTTTCTGAAGTACAACTTATGGTTTCTGAAGTACAATTGATTATTCTAAAATACAATTGATTAGGGAAATCCACTAAATCTTCTCTGTCAGACTTCTTTATTGGATTTGTGATTCCATCTCACAGTTTACGTTCTATTCATGCTATCATATATGTTATTTTACTATAAAACCTACGAATTTGAGGGCAACTTAATTTGCTATTCACATCTTCTAGAATCTTTAATTTTTCTGTCAACTAGGCATTGGACATCAGGCAACATCAGCCGAATTGACTGAGACCTAACGCAGATATGAAGACTCCAGCTTTCAATAATTGACTTCCATAAAGTTCAAGACTTTTGTGAGAAATGTTTGTGTAAAATTCGAGACCAACTCTACAAAATACTCGAATTTCTTTTGTTTTCTACTAGTAAAATAGTTTTTTAGTCTTAACAATAGGCTCCTATTTTTAGAACAGAATTTTCAGAATTATTTAAAATTAGTTTTTAAATGGCCGAATTAGAATAGACGTAGAATAACTTGACTTGACTTAGTTTACGAAAGAACTGAGAGTCAATTATTCAACGAGTCATCTTTTTAAATTTTTTTTTAATAAACGTATTGCTTTCTAATTTGCATATGAATTTTATTCATCCAAAAATTTAGTATGCTATGCAATATATGAAGGAATTTTATTAAAAATATTTAAAAAATGTATACGAGGTGTGTTCAAAAAGTATCGCGAATTTTGTGTTTTTTCAAAAATTATTTATTTATTCATGAATATCTATTTTGTCCCCTTCAAAGTAATCCCCATAAGATGCCGATGCCGTCTTTATCTCGTCAAGAGAAGCGTAACGTCGTCCTTTCATGGGCCTCTTCAGTTTAGGGAACAAGAAAAGGTCACAGGGGGCAAGATCTGGGGAATACGGTGGCTGCGGCATCATTAGTGTGTTGTTTTTGGCCAGAAAGTCGCGCACAAGCAACGATGCGTGAGCAGGGGCGTTATCGTGGTGCAAAATCCAATTTTTGTTCTTCTTTGCACATCTTCTCGGCCTTCTGAGAACATTTTGTACCACCGATAAACGTTGCTTCGGTCCAAGGTAGCTTCTCCGTATGCCACAGTCAACATTCGGAATGCATCCGCGCACTTAATTTCGTTTTTCACACAAAATTTGATACAAGTTCTTTGATCCATTTTTTTGAATAGGTAAAAATCGAAGACGATCCAAAACACGTGCAAGCAAAGCAGCTGTCAACAATTACCTGAACATTCAAAATGGGCGAGCTTGTCGGCATAAGTGAGAGACATGAGTACCAACATAACGCCACAAAAAATTCGAAATTCGAATTTACGTAACCAGCGAAAATTCAAAATTCGCGATACTTTTTGAACACACCTCGTATAGTAGCATTATTCTCTCATGGCTCTCTTTGAACTTAGACACTTCCCTTGAGAATCAAAAATCTGTAGTTTTCCAAGTTTCTACGCTAAGTTTTTTTTCTGAGTAACTGCGTACACGTGCTGCTCATTTGCTAGATGTAGGGTCTTCAAGTCAAGTTAAGTCCAAGTCTAGGCTAATTCGGCTATAAAGGTTTTTAAACTGAAAATATTATTTTGAAAAGTCGTGAAGTTTTTTTTTTGTCTGACATCATTGTTTTGTTCCAATTGAGAGAAACGTCAAATTCAATCACACTTTGTTGAATACATTTTGCATTAGATGTGAGTTGCAACTATTTAGAAGTTATCAACCGCTTCAGTAGACGGTAGCTTTCAAATGCAAAGCAAATATTTCTTGTGTCCAGGTGTAGTGAGCCCACTTTCTACCCACCACACACACCCTCTTGTCTACGCCATGAGCGCACAAGTATATTCATATATGCCAGCATAGTTATAGGCGCTTGTATGTAGTCGACTTGTGTCCTCATTTTGCATGCGATTTTGAACAGTGTTGCCATTGCGCGTGTTGCATGTTTGCTTTGCATTCGCGTGTGTCACAAAGCCAACGCTGGCGGGGTAAGCGGAAAAAGCGTGCAAAAATCGCTTTGCTAGTTTGTTTTTGTTGTGTTTTTACAACCATTTATCGTATGCATATTTTGGCTACATTTTTCATTTTCATTTTAGTTGAAAAATGTAAAAATGGCGCTGTTAGCCGTTTTGCGATTCCCAGAAATCCAAACAAGTTCCGCCTGGCCTGTAAAACACTAAGGCTTATCGCGTGGCTGTCATTTTGTAATGTTGATATTGCAATTTTTTTTTTTTTTCATTTCAAAAAAGTTTTGTTGCTTGTTTTTTAACTCGTTTTGAACTGCCTGTTAAAATAAATTTTTGTCTACTGAAATTTTGTTGGTAATTTTTCTTGTTGGTTTCTTTTTCAGGCAATCACATTTACCATTAGTTGGTCGATTATTGCAATTTAAATGGCATTTTATGAATGTTCAAAGTGCCTGCCGCCGCCACCAATTTTTTTTTTTTTTTTATTATTTTTTTGTTGCCATTTTCAAGTGGTTGCCTATATACTTAATACCAAACGCCCATACAAGTGCCGCTAGCATGTCTCTATGTTTGTTTGTTTGTTTGACTTGCCTGCCACTTAGGCAACGTGTTGTCTGGAATGGTGCTGATTAAACTAAAATTTGCCGCAAATTTGTCGATTTCGTCTATTGACTTTGAAATGTGAAAATATGTGACAAGTTTGCGAGCATGAAATTTTCTAACAAATTGCTGTTTAATTAAATTTTAATGAAGTTGATTGAACTCGCTAAAGAGATATGAAAACGGCTTGATGAGTGTGTAGTTCTATGACGTAATTTTATTTGATATTTATATAATTAAATATTTAAGATTGAATTGAGAAGGAAATATGAGAGAATTTTTTTTGCAAGCACTTAGCGACTTATGAATAAAAAAACAAACGTTTTCTTGTTGTTTTTTTTTTAAGATATAAAATTTGCTTTGAAAATGAAATCTGAAATTGTCGCTTGTAAGATAGCAACCAAAATTATGATCACTTATATTTTTTCTACTCGCTTATTTTATGTTGCTTTCAATTCAAAATTTTTTTTTGGGAAAAAAATCAAGCTAGCAGTGAAATAACTAAAAACTTAGAAGTGGAAGTCTTTGCTTGGTTATAACTTCAAGACAGGTGTACTTCTCAAAAGAGCGCCTTAAATTTTTTTGTGAAACTTGTTCGGCATTAAAAAGGTTTAAAATCGACTTTTTTGCTGTAACTGTCGTTTCCTTTATCTTATTTCAGTGCATGATTCACTTACTAGAAGGTTAGCTCTCTAGTGACAGATTTTGACAATTGCAGCCATCTTGCTCCCTGAAAAATTGTCATTCATATTCTGGGTTGCCTTTTCGCGGAAATTATTTAGAAATAGTGGTATTAAACAAAAAAATTTGAGTCGGTTGGTTATTACAAAATTGATTTATTTAGCCCAATCTTTATTTTTATGACTACTACTATACTCTATGATTTAGTTCGCCAGAGTGACTCACGTAACCCTAAGTTGGCCGCGCTCTTCTTCATCTTAACGTTTTCCAGTTGAGTCGACAAAAGTAGCTAGCGATCTTTTTTTGAATGTAGTTCTCGCATGTTGCCGGATCTAACCGCCTACACTTGAAAGCGCAAGATTTTCCGGTATGTAACCCTGCTTGTCTTCAAGTTCTGGCCCTGCATACATACATACTTACTAAGGTTAACTGTAAAACAAGATTGCAAATTTTTTTGGGCAGAATTTATTCAAAATTTTTGAGAACGCAATTTTGTAGATCCATATATTTTAGTGCAACATTGTTTGAGTTGGAACTCGCTCACAAATTTCCCTGAATTTTTAGGATTTTTTTCGTCAAGGGTGTTGAGTGATTTCTTCCATAGAACGCGTGAAGAAAAATGTATTTTTTATGGAAAACAATACTGAAAATCCGGGAAAAATTTTGAGTTATTTCCAACTTTCACATTAAAAAACTGCGTACTCAAAACTTTTCTAAAAATCTGAATATATTGAAATTTTTTTATTGTTTTTGTACGAACAATTTTTGTTGATTTTTACGGCCTGTACATTTTCAAGTATTCATGAAACAAGCTCAAGGCCAAGAATAATAATTTTTTACTTTTTAATTTTTATGAAAATTATTATTGTATTTTATTTGTTAATAATTATTTTTTAATTAATTATTAAAAGTTGTCTTAATTGGATAGAGTAGGAAACATTGTTAGAGACAACCACCGTAGCTTTTCTTATAGATCTATTTCAGAGAAATTTTAGCAAGCATTGCTAACCATTCAGCTAGCAATACGGTGGTTTTGCTCATCATCTAATTTGTTGTAAATTTTTGAAAGTTTAATTAACTTTCCTGAACTTGTATAAATTCTTTTTATGTGGTTTCTGTTATAAAATTCGCTATATTTTAAATGAAAATTATATCCTAATTAATTTCACTACTATTATATTAAACACAACTGTACATTTTTAAGCAGTGATCATTGGACAAGAAACCAGATTCAAATTTGGAGTGTCGAGAGCTCACAAAGAGTTTTATATATGAAGACCAAAGTATGGAGCTATCAAATCCACAATCTTACTTAACACTAACACAACATATAGACACCAACTTCTTTTCATAGTGAAAGGTTAATAAAGTAAAAAAATTCAACTAAAAAATTGTAAAGGGTGTTTTTTTTAGGGGTATAGAACTTCGAATTGAAATAAAACACAAGAAAATCGTTTTAAGGTCCATCAATTTGGCTTTATTGGAAGGATAATTTTATGCCATTAATGTTTAAATATGATTTCGGGCATGTGGCCGCCGCGGCTGGCTCGAATAAAGCCAATTCTACAGGTCCAATTTTCAACCACTTTTTCGAGCATATGGGGCCGTATGTCGGCAATAACGCCACGAATGTTGGCTTCCAATTCCCCTAACGTTTCTGGTTTGTTGGTGTAGACGAGCGACTTCACATATCCCCAAAGAAAATAATCCAATGGTGTCAAATCACACGACCTTGGTGGCCAATTGACAGGTCCATTCCGCGAAATTATGCGCTCATCGAATGTTTCCTTCAATAAATCGATTGTGACGTGCGCTGTGTGGCATGTAGCGCCGTCTTGTTGGAACCACAACTCATCCACATTCATGCCATCCAATTCGGGAACAAAATAGTCGGTTATCATGGCTCTATACCGGTCTCCATTAACGGTAGCTGCCTCTCCAGCATTATTGCGGAAGAAGTATGGCCCAATGACTCCACCAGCCCATAGAGCACACCAAACAGTCAGTTTTTGTGGATGTAATGGCGTTTCAAGGGTCTCATGTGGATTCTCTTCACTCCAAATGCGGCAATTTTGCTTGTTGACGTAGCCATTCATTCAACTGAACAAAATTTTGCGATGAAAATCAGCATCGAAATCAATCTCATTTTCGGCCCATACACCAAAATCACGACGCATTGCATGGTCTCGCGGCTTTAATTCTTGCACAAGCTGGATCTTGTAAGGTCGCAAGCCAAGATCTTTGCGCAAAATCTTCCATAAAGTTGATGGACAAAGCTCCAATTGCTGTGCACGGTGGCGAATCGATTCATTCGGGTCCTCTTCAACACTTTGCTCTACAGCGGCAATTGTTTCTTCGGTGCGCACTGTTCGACGTCTCTGCGGATGCGTATTATCACATAGAGTAAACGTAGTGCGAAAACGATCCATGGTTAACCGAATTAATTGCTCTGATGGACGATTATGTCGACCATAAAATGGACGGAGCTCACGGTAAACTTCGCGAACTGAACCATTATTTTCGAAATAAATTTGCACGATTTGCAAGCGTTGTTCTTTTGTCAACCTGTTTATGATGAAATGGCAAACCAAACTGAACATAAATGACATTAGAGTTGCCAGATTTGACCACAAAATGCCAGTTTTATCTCTATCCGAAAAACAAACCTGTAAAAAAAACACCCTATACAAGCTGAAAACTGAAGCATCTTCAATCACACTCTACTTGCGACATCACAATGTTGCGAATGATTATTCAACGCTTTGTGAGTCTAATTATGCCTGTTACGGCTATTAACAATGCAAAATGATACAGATTTGCACACCGTCTAAAGTCGGAAACTCGCTAAATATCGCTTTCAACGCCATTATACTTTACTATGCAGTATTCTATCCTGTTTAATTTGCAGCACAAAAAAGGTGAGTAAATACATTTTAATTATATGCCCCAGTTCAGTGCACTGTTGACCTCTGACTTCCAACAATTTATGCTGCCATTTCGTTTTACCATTTATCCTTTAAGCAGAACGAACTTTAATAAAAACTCTACCAAAACTATGCAGGAATGAAAAAGCGAAAAAAACGCACTTAGAAGAAAACAGCGCTTTTAAATATTTGCTTTGAACTGCAAAACTAAAGTAAACGCAGTAAAAATACAAAATAAAAAAAAAATAAAAAACACAACACGAGGTAGAGAGTAGAGAGCGCTTAAAAAATTTGAATAAATAATAAATAAATCTAATGTTGCAACGGCAGAAGCCCAGTTACAGAACGAAATTAAATGAGAGTTGAACGCCCAGTTTTTTTTGTGCGAGTTGCAAATAAGCTAGAAAAGTGAAAAGCTAAAAAAGAGGTGAGAGCTATGGAATCAAATAAATAAAACACTATAGCTTTGCAAAGAGTATATAAAGAATGAGTATAATAAAGCAAAACAACAAACGTTTATTTAATAAAAACAAAAAAAAAACCCAAAAAGTGTATAAAAACAAACAGCTGGCATGCAGGTAAATGAAGTTTTGTTGCGAAGTACGTGAAAGTAGCATATTTTCAGGCGCTAAAGCATGCGATGGTTTCAATTTAGTATTTGTGTGTGTTTTGGTAATAAAATAAGTTAATATATGAAAAGAGCTTTAAAACCAGTTCTTTTACTTCTTATATGAATGTTTTCAGCTACTTTTTTATTAACTTACGGTGAATTAATAGCTTTGCTGACATATTTTCTTTGTTGTTTGCGTAATTTTTGTTTGGTGGTGTTGTGTGTTACCTTTGCAGAATCTTTACAAAATTTAACAAAAATTGAGCTAGAGCTTGAAATGTTGTTGGACTGTATTAACTTTTCTGATATGCTATTTAGATTGTAGCTTTTGGTACACTTTTTTTCGGTGCACTCACTTTTTGTTTTAGTTTCTACGTGTTTATAGGAACAAATATGTAAAAGAAATTTAAATTTGTTTGTTTTTACATTGCACTGGTACGAAAAGAAATTTTCAGTGATCAAAATTTAATAATTTTGTGTTTAAAAAATTAAACTCTGCTAGAAACTTAAAAATATTAAAAAAAAAATTTTGGTTGAAATTTAAAAATTTATATTTTAGAAATAACAAAAACACATATCCTGAATCATTTCAGAATACCATTAGATGTATCAAAAGAATAAATGTGAGTCTAAAATTTAATATCGAGCTTTAATTATTTCGATTTTGAAAGGTTAAAAATTTTCTAAAATTAAAAATTTTTAAATTTTTTTTTCAAAATATGTATTTTGTATACCTCTAAGTATCACCTTGGAAAGTGGCAATGTTTTTTCGAATTACAGTAGTTTCCGTAATATTGAAAAAAAAAAGCTTTACAAAACCAGAAAAAAAGTGAAATTCTGAATTTGCATAACTTTTGAACATAAAAAAAATTGTTAAATGGTTGTTCTTGGACAGCACTCCCTTTTATAATCAAGGGGAACTCGCCATCCTCATAAGCAGACTTGTTAAATAATTATTGTTATTCGTTATGATTACCAGTTCGATATATTATTTTTTTGAGAATCCAGTTAGTGATTGATTACCATTATTTTCAATGAATATTTTCCAATTATTTAAGAAAGTAATCAAAAATTATCATGATTTTTAACAATTATTAAAAAAATCCAAAATAATCAAAAAAAGTTGTTTTATTATTATTTTTGATTGTTGTTTTGATTTTTTTTTTCTTTTGATTATTTTTGATTTTTTCAGTAATGTTGTAGAAACACATAAATATACACATGCACATACTATGTATAGCAGATGCGTAAAATTCCTTTGTATAAATGCTTTCGAGATGGATTCTGAAATTAATAAGGATTTTTTATGATAAAAAATACTAAAATTAATCAAAAAAAATCAACAAAAATCTAAAATAATCAAAAGAAATCAAAACAACTTTTTCGATTACTTTTGATTATTTTTATTTTTTTTAATAATCGAAAAAATTCATGATTATTTTTTGATTTTTTCTAAACGTTATCAATTAATAATTGCCTTTTCTTGTAAAAAAAATAAAAAAAATAATCTAATTAATTGAATAAAAAGCAGTCTAATTAATTGATTACTATTACTTATCAAATTTAACAAGTCTGATTAAAACTAATAAAATCGATTTACCCTTCATATTTTTCTTGCTCTGAAGCTCCGAGCTATCTGCTCTGACTGAAGGTACAATAAACAGTAATCTACAAAATACCAGTTGTAGGCAATTACAAAAAAGACTTTAAACACAAAACCCCCATTTAAGTAACAACGGAATTTAAGTAATTCTAAAGATAAAGCTTAACTGCTTTTAAATAAAATATTTTTAGTCTTAAAGCAACTAATGGAAACAATTTACGTTATGCGTGTAAGAAAAAAGCTTTTATATGGCCCTGTCAATTTTGACTTCCTTTAGTACTTAAATTTATCAAGACTTCATATAATACACATATTCATTTAATAAAAAATACAAGTACTCTCTCCATCAAGTGCCTAGCTTTATAAGCTGCGAAAAAAAAGCTAGGTGAGTGCTGCACGCTTCTGTCGCTCGACACCATGGCGACATAAATACAGGCATGCAGCCACCCTACAGTCAAAGCAACTAGTTGTGAACTATACTGCTACTAGTATGAATCTCAAGTGAACTGTCTTTTTTCAGTGTAAGCAGCTTACATTTTTTTGAGTATGTCAAACGAGAACAGTTTGACTGAGATAAATAGCTCACCTAGAATCAGACTTGTTAAATAATGATTACTAATCGTAATGATTGCCAGTTTTATTAATTATTTTCTTGAGAATCCATTTGTTGACTTATTACCAATTACTTTATATTTTTAATGATTATTTCCCAATTAATTTAAAAAATAATCAAAAGAAATTAAATCGTGATTTTTTACGATTATTAAAAAAAATCTAAAATAATCAAAACAACTTTTTTTGATTATTTTGGTTTTTTTTTTAATAATCGTAAAAAATCATGATTTTTTTTTAATTACTTTTTGTTTTATTATTTTTTTAATTAATTGGTAAATAATTTTTTTTAATTATGTCTGATTTTTTTCAGTATTGTTGTAGAAGCACATAAATACTCGTATGCACATCAACATTATTTTTGATTTTTAATGATTTTTTTTTTATTATTTCTGTTTTTTTTTTGATTTTTTCTAATCGTAATCAATTGATTTCTTGAAAAACAAGTAAAATAATTATTACCAATTAAAAAGTCCTCTTATTAATTAATTACTACTTACTAATCAAATTTAAAAAGTCTGACTAAAAATTTTCCCACTCGGTACAACTCAGTAATATCCTTAAACTAAAATTTGTATTGCTAAAATTTCAGTTTGGAGTAGCTTAATCCCAGTAAGTAACTACTAGTTGCACACTGGTATTTCTCCTGCCTAGTTAATTTGTTACTTCATTGCAGGTAAGGCATACATTCCTTACACGCACAAAAGTAGTTAAGCACGTTTGCATTTTACAAGAGAATTAAACTAAGCGTTTAGTAACCGAGTAGAGGGTGGTGGTGGTAATAATAAATGCCAGGGCTAGGGGTGTTGAGGAAGGTTTGTGTTACGCGCAATGAGTAGATTTGCAAATATAATTTTAACGTTAAGTGTGCAGGCAAAGCTAATACACCTTAAGCTAGATCTAAAGCGCGCCTGTATGTATGTGTGTGCGTGCGTATGTGTGCGAGCATATTGCTTTATTATTGTTCATGCTGTTTACTACTAGTTTCTTACTTTATTTTAATTTACTTCACCTTGCCACTTTGTGCTTACCTGAAGACTGTTTTGCTTTTAGTGCTTCTAGGGTAGTATTTGTGCTATGTTGGCATGTTTTTATTTCATTTGACTTAAGCGTCATGACATAATTTTTATGTTGCTCCACTTAAGCTATAAAATCTGCCACCCACTAACATTTAGTCCTAGAAAAATCCACAGACCTAGCAACCAACTAACCTACAACCTTTGTACCGAATAACGCACGTACATATTTATTTAGTCACATTCTAAAAAACGCACTCTGTTGCCATAAGCTTTGACAACCTGTCGTTACCCAGCGACAAATAAATATTCTTGAAATAAGTATTCTTTTATACCAAACGTCACCCCCCCTGCGGGTTAAGGGTTTAGAATTAGACGCAGTTTTGGGGTCCTAATATTCTTAACTCAGTATAAAAGGACTTGGTCCATTGCATTCTTAAGTCTAATATGGACACTTTAATATAAAAGTTTTTTTAAAAAAGTGTTTTTAGAAAAATAAATTAAAAATAAATTAAAAAAAAAGGTTGAAGTTCATATTGGATCGAAATATGTTTTTCGGGTGCATATAGTAAAATTAGACGAAGAATAATATATATAATATTTTAACAAATTAGCTCTCTTATAAAACTGCTTTTTGGCCCTTTTTTCGAAAAGTCCAATTAAATATTATTTGTAAGGTCGTGAGAGGGTTAAAATATTCTAGTAAACTATTCGGCGGAAAATTGCACTAGGAGTCTTCTCAGGCCAAATCGTCATAAAAAAGATTTTGAAGTACCCAGGAAAACAAAGTATAAAAATTCCCCTTGAAGTATGCAACATTTTTTATATTTTACCTTCTCAACGGTAATGCCACGGAGACTGGTTATCAATATGCAATCACTGATATCATCAGAGTCTGGTCGAAAATGTTATGTAGAAGTAAATCGGGATGGTCCCGAAACTAACCCAAAAAATATCCCGAAAGGGTGCCGAAAACAATCCCGAAAAAGTACTAAATGATCATAAAACAATCCCAAAATAGCCTTGAAATGGTCACAGTTTGAGTCCAACATGTATTTTACAGGTGAATCGGGATGGTCCCTAAAAAATACCGAGATAATCTCTAAAAAAATATTCCCAAATTGTTCCGAAAACAATCCCGAAATGATCCCGAAAAAGTACTTAATAATACCAAAAACAATTTCGAAATAATTCTAAAATGGTACCGAAAAGTTTCGAAAACCATTGAGAGATTTTGAAGTCCCCTTGAAAAAAGGATAAAAATTCGGCGCTGTTAAAAATCCCGAAAAATAGTGGTAGAAATAAATATGTACATTTATAATAAAATATTTAAATTTGATAAATTTTATCAGTTTTAAAATATTGTGTTTGCACATTTTTTTGGGTATAGTAGTAAATTCTCTCATATTTTAACACTGCTTTACTCAATCGATACTGTGACGCTGAAATTCTATCAGTCGTTATATGACTGGTGACTGACTAGCGATATCGCTATTCCAATTCTCTAATTTGTGATATCTATTTTCATTCACCTCACGGTGAGAACTGAATTCAGACTTGAAAGAGACCATTTTCACCCAAAAAGGTAAGGCAATAATCCAGATATAGCTTGGATAGAGAACTCTAGTACGAAGTTATTTCTTTATAGATCCTTAAGCGCCAACGCAGTTAGTGGGATCTGCTGTTAAGCTCATCTGTATAACTGAAATAGGACATATTCACACGCACTCACACACAACCACACATACAAACTCAAACATTTTATGAGCCTTTATACGTTCAACTTGTGTGCCAACACTGTTGGCTAATAAAATCCATATCGGAGCTTTGTTTCCTTGGCTTTGTCTCTGTTGCTACGAAGCAGGTCTTGCATCTCGGCCCCGCATAAATTGTAATACCTGTACATGGTTTATGCTACATAATCTGTAATCTTTAGATGTGCGCATTTCATTACCTCCAAGTGTATGATTTTGTGAAACAACGGATTTTTGATGTGAATGCTTTTGACTTATATCTAACCACAAACAAACATAAGGTACTTATATACATACATATTTGCGTCCCTTGTGTAACACATAGTATTTAGTTGTTATTATGCCATGACATATGTGTGCCAATGTCAACGTTGTGATTTTTCTCGCTATTATTATATTCGAGTATTTTTTCATGCTTTTTGTGTTTTTATTTTTCATTTTTCTGAGTACGATTTTTAGTTAGCTACCTTTTTCATTTCAACATCTTTCTGTGAATCCTCTACATGTCGTTTATCATTTGTAGCATGTGGAGTGTCCTTGTGATGTTGTCACAGCACCCGTGACACAGTGTTGAAATGCCTACGCGAAAATAAAAAAACAAACCAACGAAACTGTCTGCATTGCTACTTGGCTGTTCAGCCGTGCGTTCGCGTGTCTGGTGTTATAATGCCATTCATTTTCCATTTTACTCACTTATGTGTGGTTGACATATGTGAAAAGTAAAGGCGAAATATCGTATGTTGAAAATACTCTCAGAAATGCTTGAGTGATGGATACGTGCAGAATTTAATAATGAAAATTAATTTATACACTTTTTTATAATTTGAAGATTTAGATTGTAGGATATTAATTTCCCATTTTTCTAATGGAAGTACGGGCTAAAAATATCTTTTAATGAAATTAGAAATTTTTTGGTATTTTTTTTTTCGTTTTGCAATTCTTTGTAAAATGATCTATACAAAAGCTAGAAAGACGAGCTTTCACATTAAATAGAGAATTTATGCGCACACAAAATGAATCAAATTTAAACAAAAATAAAATAATGTAAAATAAAATGAAATAGAATAATATAAAATAAAAAATAAAATAAAATAAAATAAATAAAATATAATAACGTAAAATAAAATAAAATAAAATAAAATAAAATAAAATAAAATAAAATAAAATAAAATAATATAAAATAAAATAAAGTAAAATAAAATAAAATAAAATAAAATAAAATAAAAAAAATAAAATAAAATAAAATAAAATAAAATAAAATAAAATAAAATAAAATAAAGTAAAATAAAATAAAATAAAATAAAATAAAATAAAAACAAATAAAACAAAATAAATTAAAATAAAATAAAAACAAGTAAAATTAAATAAAATCAAATAAAATACAATAAAATAAAATGAAATAAAATAAAGTAAAACAAAAATAAAATAAAATATATAAAAATAAAATAAAGCAAATAAAGTAAAATAAGATAAAATAAAATTCAAAAAAAAATTAATTGAATTAAATTAAATTAAATCAACAAAAGTAAAATAAAATAAAAAAATAAAAATAATAATAAAATAAAAAGAAAAAGAAAACGGTAAAGTAAAATAAAATTAAATAGTGGAAAGGGGAGGGAAGGAAAGGTAACAACGGAAAGAAAGGAAAGGAACGGAAAGGAAAGGAAAGTTAAGGAAAGGAAAGGAGGGGAAAGGGTAGCAAAGGAAATGAAAGGCGAGGAAAGTAAAGGAAAGGAAAGAAAAGAAAAAGAAGTAAAATAAAAGTTAGGGAAACAGCATCAAGGAAAAGTACGGAAATACAAGTGAAGGAATGGATCAGCAAGAAGAGGCAACTGTAAAATAGAATACAGTAATCTAAACTCAAAATACAGACTGTAGAGAGAAGAGGAAATTACAGAAAATGAAAATCTTTTAAGAGAAAGGCACAGCAGGGAAGTGACGGGAAAAAGGGCGAATGAAAGGAACAGCTAATAATTAACGGGCAGTTTCCGGAAACGATTCGATTCAATGTACTACAAGGTGGCGCAAAAGTAATCCTCCTATCAGAAAATGCTATAAATTTTGCGATTGGCCCCTAAAGTCAGTTCTGTTTTGACATTTGTGTAGTAAATACATGCGAAATACACGTTAATAAACAATGTTACGCTACACTGCTCCAGAACGCGGAATATTGCTGACTATTTATTTGACCAATAATCGGTCGGGGCCAAACGGTTACTGTGAATGGTGAGCGCTACAGAGCAATGATCAACGAGTTCTTTTTGCCGCAACTTGATGAATTGGGATTGGAAAACATGTGGTTCCAACAAGACGGTGCAACAGCACACACTGCACGTGCCACAACCGATATGCTGAACATCGGAAGCTTACTTTTGCGCCACCTTGTAGTACAAACAGACAGAAATTCTAATAACGTTTGGCTTGGCTTCTATTACTCTAATTAATATTTGCTTGTATAATACAAATAACACTTTTTTTTCAATAATAAAACCATAATATTTCTAACTACGCCTGTGTCACACGTTTTTTTACAAAATATTTATGTTGCCATTCAGCGCAAAATTCAGCTAAGTCGAAATTATAGAAATGTTCAAACAAATATTTGTGTAGGTAATGTGTATTTATCTTAACGCCTGATTAAATTTCGTTGCGTTTATTGTTTTTGCATACTCTTGTAACAACACTTTTTGTTATTTGCATATTTTGTTGCAAACCAAGCGTAGAATAAAGAGAACGATTTAGATTATAAAACAAATTAAAAGCTAAAGTAGAATTCAGCGAAAACTACAAAGGTGTATTGCGGGGTATATGAGGAACGTAGAGTTCGTTTTCCAAGAACTCAAAATGCAGTGAAGGCTTTGGTGGGGACCTTGAGTTTATTTTAAAAAAACTGAGCCTAAATGTATGCGAGATTATAAATGTTAGCAAAATGAAAAAGAAATTGATTAGTGTTAAAAGATAGATATAAAAGCTCATAAAGACTGCAGTCTTGTCGCTAAAGCTGAATCTAAAATATGTTAAATTACGCTAGGTTTTTAAAAAGTTAATTTTTTGAAAGTGATATATAGGTATAACTTCGTATAACCTCTATATTTTTTCAATGGTTATGTTGCTACATTTTTAAGGCTGTTTTTTCTTGCATCAAATCTCGATCTCTTTTTATGACTTAATAGATTGTTTGGAAATCTATCAATTTCGTATACCTTGCGGTATTTTTTAATAGTTTTCAGTCGTGGTGAAAAATTGGGCCCTAACCTGTCAAACTCAGCCAGTTTCCCTCAATATTATATTAATAACGTAGCGATTGCCTCATTCACTCCCAAACGCCTATAAGTATGCATTATTTATTTAATACTTTTGCACTAGCCATAAATTAACCCAACATGAACGCAGTTAAAATACCACAAGAAATTCCTCTTTTTTTGTTGTTTGTTTTAGGGTTTTTACAGTTGAAAGCGTTGCTGCACGCTATATAAAATTGAATTTTCGTTGCACATATGCGAATTATAATTTCTGTGGCTAACCTAATCATTTTAATTTTAATAGTTTCAAAGCGAAAAAAAAACTATAAACGTTAGACATTTTATGTGCTTATGTAAATGTGTTTGTGTGCTGATTACTTTGTAGGCGCGTGTAATGTGGTGTAATATCGGATTTTAGAAGTGCAAAATATTTGTCGGAAACATTCATTGCATATTTTAACGCATGAATAATTTTAATGGTATTTTGTTATTATTTTTTTCTGATTGTCATTTTGATTTGTTTGTAGGCATAAACAAATATTAAATTACGTATTTTAGCAATATTTTTAGGACATAATTGGATTGTGTAATTTGATTGTAGCATTGCTGTGATTTGTAGCCGCAACACTTAGCTGAGTGTTTAAATAATTTAAAAGCTTGTTAGTATTTAACTAGATTTGAGACTTACTATTACAGCTTTTTAAACTTACAATTTTGCGTTTTAGTTTGTACCTAACCCATCAAAATAGAAATTAGAGCTCTATGATTTTTAAAAGGTTTAAAACTGAACTAAAAAATTAGAAGTCAATTCTAGAGATTTCAGTAGCCGAATAAATGCGCATATTTTTTTATAAATTTTTTTATTATTTAGTTTATTTTGTTTCATTTTATTTTATTATCTTTAGTTTATTTTATATTATTTTATTTTGTTTTATTTTATTTAATTTAATTTTATTTTATTTTATATAATTTTATTTTATTTTATTTTATTTTATTCTACTCTATTTAATTTATTTTATTTTGTTTTATTTTATTTTATTTTATTTTATTTTATTTTATTTTATTTTATTTTATTTTATTCTATTTTATTTTATTTTTTGTATTCTAATTTTTTTTGATTCTTTTATTTTATTTTAAAGTATTCATGAAAGGAGCCAAGAATAATAATTTTTCGCTTTTCAATTTTTATGAAAATTATTATAGTTTTTGTTTTTTTTTTAATAATCTTTTTTAATTAATTATTAAAAGTTTTTAATTGAATAGCGCTTTTCTTATAGATCCATTTCGGAAGCTGCTAGGCTTAAAATGTGGAGAATTATTATTCTTGGCCTTGAGCTCGTTTCATCAATAAAATCAACAAAAAAATTTGGTAAGAAAAAGCAAATTTTTTTGTTTTATTTTATTTAATTTTATATCATTTAATATTTTATTTTATTTTATTATACATTCTTTTATTTTGTTTAACTTTTTTTATTTTTTATTTTATTTGATTTTACTTTCTCTTATTTTATTTTACTTTATTTCTTAGTTTTTATTTTATTTTACTTAATTCTATTTTTCTTATTTTATTTTATTTTATTTTATTTTATTTTTTTTATATTTTTTTTTGTTTCATTTTATTTATTTTTTTTGTTTTATTTTCTATCATTTTATTTTTTTATTTTATTTTATCATATATTATTTTATTTTGTTAAACTTTTTTTATCTAATTTTATTTTACTTGTTTTATTTTATTTTGTTTTGTTTTATATATATATTATTTTATTAAATTTTTTTTATTTGATTTTACTTTATCTAATTTTAGTTTACTTGTTTTATTTTATTTTGTTTTGTTTTATTTTATTCTATTTTATTTCATTTTATCATATACTATTTTATTTTGTTAAATTTTTTTTTAATTTTTTTATTTGACTTTACTTTATCTTACTTAATTAAGGTGTTTTTTTTTTTTTTTTTTTTTGTTTTATTTTATTCTATTTTATTTTATTTTAAAATTTTTCTTATTTTATGTTGTTTTATTTTATTTTATTTTGGTTTCTTTTGTTTTATTTTATATTGTTTTATTTTATTTTATCTGATTTTATTTTATTTTATTTTACTTAATTCTATATTTTTTTATTATATTTTATATTGTTTTATTTTATTTTATTTTATTTTGGTTTGTTTTATTTTATATTATTTTATTTTATTTTATTTTATTTTTTTTAATTTTAATTTATTTATTTTTTGTTTGTTTTATTTTCTATCATTTTATTTTGATTTTTATTTTATCATATATTATTTTATTTTGTTAAATTTTTTTTATTTGTTTCTATTTGACTTTACTTTATCTTATTTCATTTAATGTAAGGTAATTTAGTTTTTTTTTTATATATTGTTTTATTTTATTTAAAAGGTGGAGCGACATTGATAACATAATTACTGCCCGGCTTCAAATATTAAGATTGTAAACGTGGTTGATAGTATATACGAAACTAAGAAGTTTATGGTGCGGTCTGAACATAGCTTTATAGTCAAATTACTAACCGAGTTCTCACACTCTTCTAAACCGCACTTACGGCGGCTATATTAAAGCACTTTTGCGGGATTTATTATTATGTACGCTGTTATTGACACACAAATTTGTATAATTTTTGGATTACAATACAGCTTTGCTTTAATTCAGTGAATAAAGCGTAAAGTAATCGTTGAAGTATCAATCAATGGGCAAACAGATTTGAATAGTGTGTGAGTACTTGAATGTTGTGCCCACGCAAATGCCAATTATAAATAATAGATGCGGAAAAAACTTGTAATATGTATTGAGTATAAGCACATATATATTAATTTATAAATGCGCACTCAAATTGGAAAAGATATCAACAACCTTTGTGTGGCTTCAAAGTTACACAAGACGTGGTGAGGCGTGTGTGGGAGTGCAGTTTGTAAAAATGTGATTAAATTTAGATCAATTCAAGTTCATGGAAATTAACATAAAAACATTAACACCTGCGAGTGACATTTGAAGTTGTTAACAAAGGGTCTACTTGACTACATAAAACACAAATGTTGTTAGTATATATAATACTGACTACAAAATAATACAGATGTATAGATAAAGAAACATATGTCAGAGTAACAAATTGTTTTAAAACAAAGGTCGTTAAAAAATTTTTTGCAAGATTTGAAAAATGTTTAAGCTATGGAGCACTCAAAACAGCTTCTTTCTTTACGCTGTGGGCATAATCTGGATGAAGGTATCGATGAAGTACATATGGCGGTAAACTTTCGTTGTTTTTTGTTTGTTGTTGTACACTTTTTATGTGTGTTCCGTTAGCAAAAGTTAAGTTTCGAACGCGGCAAACATATCTTTTGTTAAACCAATTACTTTTGGTCCAGTACACGCTGCATTAATAAAAAGTTTATATTGGTAAGCGCGTATGAACAGTCGTTCAAAAACAAATTGGGCCTTTTTTTGTGTTCAAATTAAAAGTTAACATTTTGGAGTTTAAAATGTTTAATTTATTTAAATACTTCTAAATTTAAAAAATCCTTTTTTTTTATTTTTTTCACTAAAAGAACTCATATAAAATTCTTGGAATTTGAAATTCGTTTGAAAGTGTCATTTCATTTAATTTAATTTAATTTCATTTTAGTTTATTTAATTTAATTTAATTTAATTAAATTTAATTTAATTTAATTTAATTTAATTTAATTTAATTTAATTTAATTTAATTTAATTTTAATTACTTTTATTTTAGTTTATTTAATGTTACTTTTTTTCCTTTATTTAAAAACTATCAAATTTTCAAAATTCTTTGTTTTTTTTTGTTTTTTCATAAAAACCTTCATATCAAATTCTTGAACATGAAAATTCGTTTGAAATGGTAATTTTATATTATTTATATGATTTTCGGAGATATCATTCTTATTCAAATTAAGCTCCAAAATTTCTGGTAACATTTCCCTCGCCTTTTCTTTTGTAAAAGTTATTTTAAAAAAAGTCTCATTTTTAGTATGAATGATTGTACAAATTCGTTTTAAGGCAATTTTCTAGCTATATTTCAATGTACGTTTCAAATTACAAAACATTGAAAAATGTGCGCGATAAAAAATTGGAGAAAACCAAAAAAATTATCTCCCTTCAATTCAATTCAATAAATTTTTTCCATTGTATGCATACATATCTTTAAGCAAAGAGCTTAAACGCATTTTCTTTCACAAACACGCGTATTTTTTGTGGCACTTGCAAAATGGAAAGTGTTGATTACTTTTCAATGTAACTGGAGTTTGTCACCCACACAAAGCACCACTGCCACCACTTCACGTATTTATGATGTACTGTGGGCTGTTTTGAATAAAATTATCTAAAAAAGAAATGACGATTTGAGCTAGTTTACTTAAAAAACAGAGCCAGAGACATTGTTAAGTCATACACAATTTTTCAATTTCGATTTAAATTTAAAAAGCACATAAAGGGAAAAATGTTATTTTTGAAAACCTTTTTCGAAATATGAGTTTTTGATTTTCAATTTTAAATTATACTTGGCTTACTTTTTATAATTAAAAAACCTTTAGAAGCATTATTAAAAGTTTTGGAAAATATTTTTCAAATATAATTTTGATTGTCAACTGGAAAAATTTTTTTGAATTTCGTTTTACACTTAAAAACGCTAAAAGTGATAAAAGAAATTTTAAAAAAAGCAATAATTTTATACTGCAATGCTTTTGAGATTTGTCATATGTTAAATTTTAGTAGCTTTGACAGAAAATTTCAACACTTTTTCTAATACTCGACTTCAGAGATCTAAAATAAATAACAATTACAAGTCAAAATAGTTTCAAAAACCCTTAAAAAGGCAAATGAAACTTTAGTAAAGCCGTTTTTCAACTACAATCATTTATTTTTGAGTTACTTTCACATTAAAAAATACATAATATTTTTGAAAAAAAAGAAAGGAAATAATGTTTTTGAAAAATTTTTTCAAATGCAATTTTGTATTTCAAATAATGTGCGTTTTTGCTTTTACAATTAAAAAGCGATAAAAAAGTATTTTTTTGAAGAACACTTTCAATACAGTTTTCATATCTATTTAAAACCTTTATATTTTAGCACAATTTCAAACACAATTTTCAAGTTAAAATCGTTTTTAATGGCTTTTTGCATCTCAAAAACGCTTGAAAGGACAAATAAAATTTTAGCAAAAACGTTATTCAAAAAAAAAAAAAAATTTTTTAGTTTTGGTTTTTTTTACAATAAAACTTTTAATAATTAATTAAAAATTATTACTAAAACATATTCATGAAACGAGCTCAAGACCAAGAATAATAATTTTTCACTCTTTGAATTTTAATAATTAATTAAAAATGATTATTAAAAAATAAAAAACAATAATAATTTTCATAAAAAATTCAAAAAGTGAAAAATTATTATTCTTGGCCTTGAGCTCGTTTCATGAATACTTGAAAATGTACAGGCCGTAAATCAACAAAAATTGTTGGTATAAAAAAGCAATAAAAAATAAATAATATAAAAAAAAAGAAAAGTTTTTCAAATGTATATTTTGATTTTTAGCTTCAAATAATATGCGAGTTTCCATTTACAATTATAAAGCGCTAAAAAAATATTTTTTGGTGCAACTTTCCACACAGTTTTTAAATTTTTTTACAACCTTCACATTTTAACACAATTTCAAACAGAATTTTTGTTTAATAAATGTAGATTATGGGTGATTTTATTTTTACAATAAGAAAAAGAAATAAAAATGTATTGATTAATTTGTTTGAAAACGTTTTTCAAAATACATGTTTTGATTTTTAATTTAAAAAATAATAAAAATTGAAAGCCAAACTTTATTCTTTTCCAAAAAGTGTCAATAATCAGTTTTGAAATTTTTACTAATAATACATTTTTTAATGATGAGCTGTATGAACTTTACGCAGACGCCGACATAGTTCAGCGAATTAAAACACAGCGGCTTCGCTGGCTAGGCCACGTAGTGCGAATGAGCGAAGATGCTCCAGCCCAGAAGGTATTCTTATCGGCACCCGCCGGTGGAAGCAGAGGAAGAGGGAGACCACCACTCCGATAGAAGGACCAAGTGGAGACCGATTTGCGATCCCGCGGTGTTTCCAATTGGCGCCAGTTGGCGCAACGAAGAAACGACTGGCGAGCTATGTTGGACGGTCAAAATCGCCCAGGCGGTTAGATGACCATTTAAAGAAAGAAGAAATTTTTTAATATAAAAAGACTTGATTTTTTTTCTGTCTGTTCTTGAGATATTAAATATTTGGGTGAAGTTTCTTCAAAATACCACACAGTGCAGCGTTTTCTCCCGCTGAACCAATAATGAAAATTCGTGTTTTTTTTTGGAGGACAAAACGAGCATTATCAATAAGTCGCTAACAGCATTGATTTGTATTGTATTGTGTATTGTTTATAGCTTTTTTTCTAAGTGTGCAAGTGGGCGTGGGTGTGTGTTCATGTGTATGAGTTTATGAGTGTGAGTATATGCACAATTTTCATGCGTGTAATGACAGTTGTCATTTAGTTAAGCATTTCTTCCAACCCAATGCTTGTTTTTACTCTTTAGTGTTGTTGTTATATTTATTGTCTTTTTTTTTTTTGTTTTGCTACAACATGACTCTGTGATTATGTGCCTTAATAAGATTAAATTTCGATTATTTTCAATTACTTTGTTATGCGCTTCATTTTCTTGCACGACTTTTTGTTCCCCTACGTTATACTTTTACCCGAAAACACTACAAATTGAATTCCATTTCGCACCACATGTCAAGCTTTTATGATTATGCCGCTATTGATTTTGTAGATACAAACATACATACATTTCATGTAAAAATGTCATAATTTCGTTCAGATGTTAACGTGCTTGGCAGGGGATTTACTTGCGTTTGCTTCACAAAATTTTCTTTTTATGTTACGCTCATACATTAACACTCGTTCATACAGGCCAACATATATACCTACTTATATAGAAGTAGATGACATGCATTTGTAATTTTCTCATTTGATGTACTCAAGTGTTTGAATTATGTTTGTATTTGACTTGGAAATTTAATTTTTCGTAAGTGCCATACCTACTTTTACAGCAAGTCTTTGGGGAAAACTAGGAAAAAAAAGCTGCAAGAAATTATAATTATTAGGCGGATTAAATTTCGTGTAATATACACGTCACTGTTTACCCTAGACGCCAGTGCAAAAGGTTATGAGAACCGAAAATATCTTATAAGAATTCAAGATTCATTTACCCATGCAGCAGTCATTTCACTTAGCAGACATTTATTTACTTCTTTTTTTTTTTTGAATTGGAGCTCAATAAACCGTGCTGAGAAAATTTTCGATTGAAATTGTATGTAGTTGCGGTTGTGTAACACTGCGTGGGTTGGTTGGATGTGGTAGATAAACATGATTGCTTTATGATCTATGACTCATTGAGTTAAAAAAAAAAAAACACGTAATGAAATTTCAAACTCAAAGACATGCGGTCCTTAGTCTTTAAAGGAGCGTATAAACTTGGATTCTGGCAGATCTGTTAAATTTGATTAGTAATTAGTAATCAATTAATTAGACGGCTCTTTTAAGTGGTAATGATAATTTTAATGGTTATTCGAGAAAAAGCAATAATTAATTGATTACGATTAGAAAAAATCAAAAATAATCAAAAGAAAAAAAACATGGTTTTGATTACTTAGGATTATTATTTTTTTGTTTTTTAATTTTTTTGATGTTTTCTTTCAGCTTTTTTTGATGTGCATATTTATGTAGAAACAATAGTACCGGAAAAACAAAAATAATCTAAAAAAAATATCTTGACTTTTTTGATTTTTTTTTTTACTTTTTCTAATAATACAGGGTGTTTTTTTTACAGGTTGGTTTTTCGAATAGAGATAAATCTGGCATTTTGTGGTCAAATCTGGCAACTGTAATGTCATTTATGTTCAGTTTGGTTTGCCATTTTATCATGAACAGGTTGACAAAAGAACAACGCTTGCAAATCGTGCAAATTTATTTCGAAAATAATGGTTCAGTTCGCGAAGTTTACCGTGAGCTCCGTCCATTTTATGGTCGACATAATCGTCCATCAGAGCAATGAATTCGGTTAACCATGGATCGTTTTCGCACTACGTTTACTCTATGTGATAATACGCATCCGCAGAGACGTCGAACAGTGCGCACCGAAGAAACAATTGCCGCTGTAGAGCAAAGTGTTGAAGAGGACCCGAATGAATCGATTCGCCACCGTGCACAGCAATTGGAGCTTTGTCCATCAACTTTATGGAAGATTTTGCGCAAAGATCTTGGCTTGCGACCTTACAAGATCCAGCTTGTGCAAGAATTAAAGCCGCGAGACCATGCAATGCGTCGTGATTTTGGTGTATGGGCCGAAAATGAGATTGATTTCGATGCTGATTTTCATCGCAAAATTTTGTTCAGTGATGAGGCTCATTTTTGGTTGAATGGCTACGTCAACAAGCAAAATTGCCGCATTTGGAGTGAAGAGAATCCACATGAGACCATTGAAACGCCATTACATCCACAAAAACTGACTGTTTGGTGTGCTCTATGGGCTGGTGGAGTCATTGGGCCATACTTCTTCCGCAATAATGCTGGAGAGGCAGCTACCGTTAATGGAGACCGGTATAGAGCCATGATAACCGACTATTTTGTTCCCGAATTGGATGGCATGAATGTGGATGAGTTGTGGTTCCAACAAGACGGCGCTACATGCCACACAGCGCACGTCACAATCGATTTATTGAAGGAAACATTCGATGAGCGCATAATTTCGCGGAATGGACCTGTCAATTGGCCACCAAGGTCGTGTGATTTGACACCATTGGATTATTTTCTTTGGGGATATGTGAAGTCGCTCGTCTACACCAACAAACCAGAAACGTTAGGGGAATTGGAAGCCAACATTCGTGGCGTTATTGCCGACATACGGCCCCATATGCTCGAAAAAGTGGTTGAAAATTGGACCTGTAGAATTGGCTTTATTCGAGCCAGCCGCGGCGGCCACATGCCCGAAATCATATTTAAACATTAATGGCATAAAATTATCCTTCCAATAAAGCCAAATTGATGGACCTTAAAACGATTTTCTTGTGTCTTATTTCAATTAAAAGTTCTATACCCCTAAAAAAACACCCTTTAGTAATAAACATGATTTTTTTGATTATTTTTTTTTATTTATTGGAAAATAATCAATAAAAATTAAAATGTGAAAAATTATTATTCTTGGCCTTGATCTCTCTCGTCTCATGATTACTTAAAAATTTAAAGTAATGGTAATCAATCATTAAATAGTTTCTCAAGAAAATAATAAATCAAACCAGTAATCATTGCGGTTAGTAATCATTATTTCAAAGTTCTATATTCTGGTGCATGTTGGCACCTGGTGCTAGAGATGAAGATATTTTTTACCATACCGTAATTGATCAGTCTTTTCTTATTACGAGATGTTAAATAATGGCTTTAAAGAGGTAGCTTGTTGGATTTCTATACTGGAGTCTGTTAATACAGATGATCTTATATTAATTAGCGTCGATACTGATCAGCCTGATCATCTTACTTATCTATCATAGCTCCTTCTGAGGGCTAGGGAAAATAATATGCCAGAGGCAAGACACCCTTGTCCTAAAAGGCGACTACAATTTCATCTCTATATTACAATGAATTTAATCTGGTAACCGGTGCCTTTGGAGTATCAAGCTAGCGTTCACATGACTTCACCTCTTCATGGGAATGACCGTTCTTGGTGGTTCAGCTCCAAGTATGGCATAAATGTAATGAACTTGGGCTATAATAAGGGGTTGTTTGCCTTTTGGGTGCTGATCAATCCTCCTTTTTGATCTGCTAAGTTTTTGAACAGTGTGGGTTAAAGCCAAAGTCCACAGGCACCCAACAGTTCTTGTCTTACCGAGACTAAACACCTTCCTCGTAGGACTCTGAAAACATGCATTCCAGATGCATGCGCTCAAATCATAGTTTTAAAATGTTGTGACCTTTATTAAATCGGGGCTCAAATTAGCGGGTTTCCAAATGCAAATCTTTTATATTTGAAAATTGCTTCTGCACCTAACTTCCAAACATACTAGACTTCAGCTGATTGCAACCTTGAATTCTCCGCACAGAATGAAGACATGTGATAAGGATAACCAATTAACTTCTAATTAATTTCGGATTTTGGACTCTGATTTAAACATTTTTTTGTACAAAAATATTTTGAATTTTTAAGTTTGTAATAAAATCTCTTAAACGAAAATTTTAAACGCATCCTTTTAACTGCGCCTTCGAAATTGCTAACTTGGAAAATATGTATTTAAAACAAAAACAAAACCATTCTAAATTTCGCTTTAAACTAAATTTTTTCAATTCGCTTACCTTCATCTGCCGTCGCTGGATGTTGCTCGCCTTGTGTTGTATAGCTCATTACTGTCAGTAAAAGCAGCAGAATTGGTCCTAAATCATACATTTTGCCACTCCTTTTTGTTCTTTCTTATTAAGTTTTCACAAAACGCGTATATGCTGCTTCGATTTAGCAATCATTAATAACACTTCCTGTACGCAAATTATTCTTTATTGATTAAAAAAAAATTTGAGTAGGCTTTTCACGAAATGGCGCCACTGTAGCATAAAGCAAAAATTTAGTTTACGAAGAATTTTGTCGATGTGCTGAAATAGAAGTAAAAATAAGTTAATTTGTTAGTTAAGGTAAGTAAAAAAATTAGTAAAGCTGGGTATATAATTATTATACGCTTCGATGCGTTTCAGAACGTATATCTTAGTCCGATTTTAAACATTATATCACCGAAACCAGTTGAGATATGTAATTTAATCACATCGCGTTTTGTTTCACTCATAAGCACCTTTCCTTTGATACCCGTATTGTACTAACATATTTTGGAGCACACCGGTCCACGTAATGGTCAATAACTCCAAAACCGTTGAGTTATCAAAAAAATGGATATCTTAAATATTAAGTGAGATGCCCATTAATACAACGGTCAAAGTTGCATTCAATTTTATTAAGCAAGTTTTGAGTGATGCGCGAACAAACATACAGACAGACAAACAAAAATTCTAAAACCTGTTACCTTCGATTCTATAGGCTCAATTGTGATCCCTGCTATTAAGCTCTTTTGAATATCTGCAATGTACAGATATAGATCTGTTACAATTTTATTATTGCAGAGATATGGTATTCAAGAAAGGCTTGCAGAGTACATACCACCTTTTAAAGAAAAGGGTTGCCACCCTTTCAAAACTTAATTTTTAGTGTAGAGTTACTTTGATTTTTAAACTGAATTTTCATATGAAACGGCTTTTTCCGTAAATGAATAATGACATAAAAGTTTAAAAAAGAGTTGCCACCAAAGTAGTTTTGCACTAAACAGTTTTTTTAATTTTTAAATTTGAGGTAAGAGTAATAGATATAATTTTTTTTTAAATATTAGTTTTTACTTCTGTCGGCACACGCGGCATGCTACAGTTCTCGCTTTGAATAATTCACTTCATTTATTTAAATTAGACCAGTTAAATATTGATTACTAATCGTAATGATTACCGGTTCGATTAATTCCTTTCTTGAGAATTCATTTAATGATCAATTACCAATTACTTTAAATTTTCATTCATTATTTTCCAATTAATAATAAAAAAATAATCAATAAAACTTATGATTTTATAAGATTATTAAAAAAATCAAAAATAATCAAAAAAAGTTGTTTTGATTACTTTTGATAATTTTTGATTATTTTTGATTTTGTTTTGATTATCTTTGATTTTTTCAGTACTGTTGTAGAAGCATATAAATATACACATCAATAATACTGGAAAAAAACAAAAAAAAAAATAAATAATAATAACCAAAAACAATTAAAAGTAATCAAAACACCTTTTTTTATTATTTTAGATTTTTTTTTGATTATTTTTGTTCTTTTCTGATTTTTTTTTTATTATTTATGTTCTTTTCTGATCTTTTTTGATTTTTTCTAATCGTAATCAATTAATAATTGCTTTTTGTTGAAAAACAATTCAAATAATCATTACCAATTAAAAATGTCGTATATTTACTTAATTACTAATTACTAATCCAATTTAACAGGTATGATTTGAATAAATGTAAGTATTTCTTTTTATTAAGTGCCAATTTATTTAAAATGCCAAAGACTAAACAAATTGGGTAATAGCTGCTTGTGTTTTGTTTTTGCAAAGGCAATGGAACCATATAACTGTCTATTTTGTTATCCGCACAATAATTTCAAAATTCACACACGTAAATATTTCCACAAATGTGCAACAAAGTCGTTGTCACCATCCACAAACTCGCAAGCATAGGAAATTACTTTTGTATAACTCAAACTAATTAACTAATTTGATCTGAATAAATGTATATAAATATGTAAATATATGCATGAATTGCCAGGACAATGTACGTTCACATTGTGTAAATATTTGTGGAAACACATAAGATTTCGAGGACGAAAAACAAAACTCATCATCAACACGAAGTCTGATCTATTCTCGAAGGATACATTCATGCCATAACCAGTGTGAATATGCGAGCATGTATTTTCATTCATTTCTCCTATGAATGTATACCTATTTGCTTGTTATTATAACTGAGCAACATCCCTAGAGTCGACGACTCAATGACACTCGCGCAACAGACACGACAGGGAATTTATTGAATACATTTATAAAAGTCATTATATAAATGAATAAATGTTGTTGCGCTACTAAAATATATGTATGTATGTGCGCCAACTGGATATGTAATTATCGGTTTGGATGCTAGTCATAGTACTAGAGTACTAGTTCTGGATGGTATGAAGTATGAACAAAAGCTTAACAGGCAACAACAAAACATTCGTGATTATAAATGAGCTCAAGGCCAGGAATAATAATTTGTTTTATATGAATATTATTTTTGTTTATTAGATTTTTTTTAATAATTATTATACCTAGTAGGTTTATTAACTTCACTCGGCTAACGGTAGTATATAACGGCATAAACGAATCGAAATAGATATTAACTTATATATATCAAAATGTTCAGGAGGAAAAGAGAAATTAATTAAGCCATGTCCGTCCGTCCGTCCCCTCATCTGTGAACACGATAGCTTGAGTAAATTTTGAATATCTTAATGATATCTCCGAGCGCTATTTAAAATGGGCGAAATCGTGTGACAACCACACCCACAAATATAGAATATTTTCGAAAATACAAAAAAAATTGATTATTCAGTACATAATACACCTATAAGGATAAAATTTGGGGTGTGTATTAACATCAAGGCAGAAAATACAGTTTTTCAAGAAATTTTGGAAAATGGGCGTGGCATCGCCACTTTTGATTAAGTCGAATTTAGAAATAATATTAATCATAAATCAAAAATCTTTTAAGATATCAAAACGAAATTCAGCACAAAGATTTTTATGAACACAAGGAACGTTGGTAAAAAAAAATGAGCTGAATCGGTTTAGGTCCATGCCTATTCATATATAAGAGATTTTGAAAAGGCTCATAGATATATTTAATAGGCAATAACTTTGCGTAAAATAGCTTTATATCATTTCTGTTTCACTTTCAAAGCGTTCGCGAACAAAGAAATTCTAAAAATATTTATTTTTGAAAATGCTCATAACCCCGCCCCTTTTATAGTGGATTGTGCCATAAAACTTTTTATGCCATAACTCCGGCAAAAATTGATTTGTCGAAAAGAAATTTTGCGAGAATGTTGAATATATAAAGATAAATGTTTGCTGTGAAAATGGGCGAAGTCGGTCAACGGTCACGCCCAGTTTTTTAACATAGTTCTGAAAAATTTGTTTGTAAAATGTAAAATTCGATATTCTTATAACCATGCAAGATGTATCAATAAGATCATGCTCACAAAATAAGCTTTTTAAGCAAAACTCGACCGCAAAAAAATTTTGTAAATTTTGGGGAAGTAGGCGTGGCACCGCCCACTTTCAGCATAAAAGTTCTGCTATTTTGAAAGCGATTGCTTGTAATTTCAATAATAGTATGTAGTAACTCCCGCCAAACAAAAGGCAAATCGGATAAGACTCAAGCAAAATATCCGTACAAGTAGTTAATAGCCCACTGCAATAGGGGAGTTATATATCTTTTTTGATTTTTATTCGCTATTTTTGAAGAGAGAAATTTTTGACCATCTCTGCTCAACATTAGACTGTTGTTTTTATACAAAATAAGCAAAAACCGAAGAGCACAGTCGAAGTGTTATAAATGGACACAAAAATCAAAAATAATGAGCAATGCTATATACCGCTAGACGGTGCTACTTCTGCAAAATTATGGTAAAGTAAATAGAAATAGCGTTATGTGCAAGTGCCGATCCCAAAAAAGAAAACGAGTGAGCCAAGCACTTCAGTACAACTAGTACCTTTCGCTGCAGGGTGAATATATGTATAGTATATATATATATATATATGTGTATATATTTTGACTGTAACTGTGTCATTAACAAAGTCGCTTCGGTTATTTTACAAGTTTCACTAATGTTTTTATAAAAGGATCTCTTTTCTACTCACAAATGTATCCAGAGCAGAGAGACGGTGAAATTTTAATGGCGATTAATGAAAATATAGCACATAAATGAATAAAATAGGTTTGTTGTTGTAAATTGAAATAAAATAAAGTAATATACGTAGAGCTAATAATGTGCATAGCAAGGGAAAACAAAGCGGTGAGCATAAGTGTATGGTATATGGTGTTTCCTTGGTATGGGAAGTGATATTCGTACCACGTTGCTGGTAAATAAGATTTATCGAAACCTAATTTAGGTATTTATACTTTTATAGCGTCGATAGAGCGATTTGAGTTCGCGGAAAGTGTGAAAGAAAGAGACTAGTTGAATATAAAATTGTATTATCTAGAAAAAGTTTCAAAAGGAGAGAGGTTTCCTTTGCAAAATATTTAAGGATAGCTTAGAATGCAGGTTTAACTTGAGCTAGATTTTATGTGTAGTCCAAAGAATGAATTGCCATTCTCTTTACGTTATATATAAGACTATTTTAAAACTAGGCTCAGGTTAACTATTTAATGTGCTCTCTAGGTATGAAAGCTGTATATATGAAAGTTAACCGCTTTTCTTTTTCTCCCATTCAAATCATGCTTTTTACGATTATTCAAAAAAAGCAAATATAATCAAAAATAATCGAAAAAAGTTATTTTGTTTACTTTTGATTAATTTTGATGATTTTTGATAATTTTTGATTTTTTTCAGTTCAAACGTAATCAAAACAACTATTTTTTGAAATTTTCAGACTTTTTTTTTTGATTTTTTGTAATATAATCAAAAAAATTATTTTTATTACTTTTAATTAATTTTGTTTATTTTTTGATTTTTTTTGATAGTTTTTAATTTTTTTCTGTTGTAGAAGCACATAGCACATAAATATTTCCACCAACAATACTGAAAAAATCAAAAATAGTCAAAAAAAAAATCTAAAGTAATCAAAACAACTTTTTTTGATAATTATATATATTTTTTTTTTGATTTTTAATTTGTTTTTTTCTAATGGTAATCAATTAATAATAGCCTTTTCTTGAAAAACAATTAAAATAATCATTACCAGTTAAAAAATCCGTCTAATTAATTGATCACTAATCAAATTTAAGAGATCTGGTTGATTTAATATAAGTAAGGAAATCTGTTTTATCTTAATGACCAAAATACTGTACAAAATACCAACAGCAGCCGCATAAAAATTGTTACCTTAATAAACCTCATATTACTTAAGCTCCAGCAGAGATGTGACACTCCCACAAGTATACGTAAATAACTCGTTATGAAGTAACTTAACAAAATGACAGAAAGTCGGTACTTGCTCTGTAATAAAATGCCCTAATAAATTCAACAAAACACCATATACTGCAGTTAAGCTCCAAAGGCCATTTACTCAGTTCTTAGTTTCGTTAAGAAAACTGTAGCTTCTGCTGTATTATACTGTTATGCATATCTTTGCGTATCCATTATCAATTGTGTAGTTGTTGGTGCTGCTGTCGTTAGACATCAGACACTTATTGTTTTACTTTCAATATTGATGATAGTTTCGCTCCTCCTACAAGTATTCCCACGAGTTAAGTTTCTGACATTTATTGCTTGGTCTTGTGCTTAGCAGTCGATCTTTAGCGTTTCACGGCAGCACATTTTTCTCTATATCTCAACCACCCCCTGGTTAGCTTTGCCACAACACCTTACGGCTAATACACTTTCATTATTTTCTAACTTTATAGTTATAAACGCGTAGATAAAAAAAAAAGTTTTTGACATAAAAGGATTTGACAGCAGCACAAGAAGCAGAAAAAGACAAGAAAGGGATAAAAGAAACAGGATGCAAAAAAAAAAAACAAAGGAAGCGGAAAAATAGGAAGTAAGAAAAACTTTACCTTCCCACTTAAATATCCTGAATGCAGTCGTAAAACAATGCACATTGACGGTTAAACTAATTTATGTGACATTTTAGATAAATGTCAACAACACTCAAGCGGAAGTATTTACTTACAAACTAACAGTTGATCTAATATTTGCTGTATTCTGTCGGTATGAAAAGAGAAGACGAGTGATGAGGGGCGGACAGCGTGCGTAGTAAAATAGTTTAGTTTGTTGGTTTTTCGTTGAGTTATTTGCTGAAAAATGTCAGTTAAATGTTGAATTAGGAAATAGTTGCTTAGTTTTGAGCAGGGTAAATGGAATTTGAAATATTTTTCCTTTTTTTTGTATGTTCATTTTGCGCACTTTATGAAAATCTTAGCAGTCCAACTTTATGAGTATGAAAAGCTTAAAAATGTGATTAATGTTTTTTGTGAATTTATTTGACACATTCACGCTTGTTTTAAAAAAGGTTACTGAATATCTGATCTATGAAAAATAACTGAAATCCGCATAAGTTATGGCTTTATTAGAAGTTTGTTGAAATAAAAAAAAAAAAAACTTTTGTTGAATATTGGGATTTTCCCATCAACAATATTTTATCTATGTGCAACCCTAACTCTTCTGGTTTTTTAATTGGGTGGGGTATACTTTAAATGAAAATACATAGTTACATAATTTTGTGAAAAATATTTTGCTAGAATTAAAATGTTCAGTAAGAGTGCGCCGAATTAAAAAAAATATATTAAATGTCTAGTAACTTAGCGTTTAGGAGGCTTGAAATATAAACGCCTTCAAGTAAAAACACTATCTGGCATGTACGATAAGCTGATCTATCTGTCAAAGGAATGTCAGCAGGTGAGTCGCAGAGCCATACATTTTCGGAGATTATGAAAGTATCTTCCACATCATTTTGTATCTTGTTTTAGTTTTTTTATTACAGCCTTATTTATTTATTATACGTCAAAATACAGTGACTTTCAAACTGTTCTCTTCCTCCACTGGCTTTCAAAACTTTTGGAGTTGTCTTGTTATAGTACTTTCTTTTTGATAGTTAATAGCACTACGAAGACACCTGATAAGAAGATAATTCTAGCATTCTTGCGAAAACTCTGGCATGTGAGGGATGTTTTATGGCTGAGGTGAACTCTTGCAATAGCATAGAGCATACTTAAGTTATGAAGAGAACTGTCTCATTGATGGCGAACTCGATACCAGCATCCCTGTTATTGAAAAAAACCCACTAACATCGGCTTGTGATGAAATCACGGAGCCATCCAAAACTAATCAAGGTCTCAGAAAAGAAGTCATCCTCTTGTGGGATTTATTTTACAAAATGCTGGATCACATCAGAGCCAAACTACACCAGAACAATCGATATTATTTTCCTTAACTGCAACCAATATTCTACAAATTTGATTTAACTTAGATATATTTACTAGTTCAGTTTTGCAATAGAAGTGTTGAGGATACTAAATATGTAGTTTGGTTACTTTAAAAATGTTTCAAGTTACCCAGTAGTTACTATACTTATATAATAATTTCACTGAATAACGCAATGCTAACAAATGTTTTTACTTCTTAGAATCAAGGAACAAACGCTTTGACTAATCCTAATATTTTATGGGGTTTCATATGTCTTTGTACAAGTAAAATCATATATTTACTTTAAGCTGATTATGATGCTGTACACACTCGGGATAATAAGTTTCGTTGGATGTTATTATGTGTACAGACATATGTAGATAAATATGAACACATGTATATATGAGCTTAGAGTGAGTTTCATAGCTATAACTATAAATTGAAATCTCTCTATCTCTATGGCGCGATATACAACAGGTATATCATCATAAACCTCCTAAGAGATTTTTGCGCTAAGCTTCTCTTCCAATTTGTGGTGTGCCGATTTGCATTTTGGTGGGACCTACAGTTTTTTGCCGACTCCGAACGGCATCTACAAAGGAGACGAATTTTTGCTGAGAAGCCTGTCATGGCAGAAGATTGAAATGCTTTAGTAATTTATAGAATATATATTTATATAATATCTTTTGAATTTCTATATTTTTCTTTAAATAATTTTATTTGACAGTCAAATAAACCTTTGGGGCATCTTTAGAAAGTTCAAAAAAGTTTCGATTACTTTTAATCTTGATAATAATAATATTTAGTATCTCAGGAATCGAAAAGGCTGTGTTATTGCCCATCACATCTTAATATAATAAAGAAGAGTTTGTAAGTTTCAAAATCGCAGTAAATCCTTAGAATTTTTTTAAGTCAGCAGCTATTTAGATAAGGTGAAAGTAAACATTTTAAGTGCTTTTAAAATCACCCCATATAAAGAAGAACTTTGACTTTAAATTTCCACTATGTATACCAAAATTTGATCGGCTACAAAAGCATACTTTTGCTTTTCAGATTTGTAATATGTCAAAAATTTGTTTGTACTATTTTAAGATTGGCTCAAAATGTATGTATACTACTCTCAAATTATATTTATGTAAGAAATATATTGAAATAAAAAATACAAATGTCGGCACTTGCCTAATGGATTTCAAAATGTAATAATAAAAGTAGGGGTTAAGATGAAAACAAAACCGTCATTCTGATAGTGTAAGGGTTAACAGAACGTGCTAAAATTTCTTTCATAGAGAAGTCTAGTAACTTGCAATATGGATCTCTAAGAGCAGCATGCTACTGCTGTAGGCTCATTAGCAGTTAATAAAAATTAATTAAAAAATAAAAACCATACAAAATTTCATAAAAAGTATTATTCTGGCACATTAGCTCAGTTATAGTCATGAATAGTTCAAAATACAGTTTGAAAATAGGTTATTCTGAGCGTGATATTGTTATGAAAGTCATTATATACCTATGCGTATATTTATACATGAAAGTGATAATCATATTCGGCATCTAGTTGCATACTAAATATACAAATATTAAACACACCTTCATACATATGTATCTATAGTAAATAAACAGTAATATAAAATAAGTTTCACGCAAAACCATATATTAAAAAAAACTAATTATAATACACATCAGATTCTCCTACACTAACATTAAATGCTGGGCACCGTCAATTTTTTTCATCCCCGCGGCGTATTTATTTTAAATCCTTGGGAAGCCAACGATAAACGCCCAAACAACGTGACTGTAAACGCGTTTTGATGTATTGCACAAAATTTACATGTCATATATAAATATATATCTAAACATTTACTAAACACAAACTATACAAATGGACAATAGATCAAAGAGCGGACAACAAGAATAAAGAATTGGTATAACTAGTTGTACTATGCTGAGGACTAACAGGAATACCTCTAAGAGAAATTAGTTCATTAATTGTAGCAATTCCAATGCAACTAAGAGAAGCTAACGGATGCATGTTTTGGCAAAGGATTGTTAACAGCGAAAACACTCCCCTTGAACTCTAGTGAAAGTTTTTTAAATAGTTCTCCTCTAAGAATTTGTATCTAGTATGATAAAACCATGAAAGATCACTGTAACTCATAAAATCTATAATGAATAAAGTCCTATCTATGAATAAGGGGCTTAAAAGAAAAACTGGGACGGCGTCTTCTTTAAAACTACCCTGAATTATTGTGATCAAGCGCCGACCAGAGATACTCTTAAAACACGCAACTGGTTATATTTCATTTGATTCGCTCCGAAGTTGTAGCTCTAAATTTGTTTTTGTAACACTTTGTACAAATGTTAGCATTGCTAGTTGACATAGTAAAAATAGTCGCGCTCGCTGTTGGCTTAGTAGCCCAGGATTCCACATACATACGATTTAAGTTATTCTAAGGGAGTTAGGGGCGTCCAGTTGGGAGTTGACACTGTGTACCAAAAATACATACCTGCATGTCACCATGTGTGTGGGCGGTTTTTTTTTTTGTTGTCACAACATGCAATTATTATACTGAAAAATTACTTTAATTTGTTGAAATATAAACAAGGTTGTCATGGCTAAAACTAAAGTCGCTAATGGGTGCGGTGTATAAAATAAATAAAATGGAATTAAATTCACAAAATGGAATCTTATATACAACATAAATAAAAACGCTAAAGGATAGAAACAAATAAACTTAGTAGATGTAGGTGATAGGATTAACCTTCATAGTTAGTAGGAGACGTATTTCACTCATTGAAAATAACATTTTTTTCGCTTTGGAATATGCGCATTTCTAATTATAAGCGCATGATTATATATGTACATACGAGTATCTTAGTTTACATATACTTTTTTTTCAGTTCTTACTTTGAAAACATTTTACGCCAATTCGAAACAATAATTTTTTGTACTAAAACTTGCGATTTTGTAGTAGTAAACCATTTATAGTGACACCTCAAAAAAAAAATATATATGTATATATGTATGTATCTTTCTAACTGTTTTTCAGCAAAGAACAAATTTGTTCCAGAATAGCTGAAATTACAATCCGAAAAAGTTGAATGTTTTCATAATAGCTCATATATATTAATTATATTACAATTAGTGTGATTTTAGAAAATCTCAATTTTATTTCAGATGCTAAAATAAATGATGAATATAAAATGCTAAAATAGATGATCAGTATAATTAATCCATTGAATTCTTTATGAAACCCATTTGTTCTTGTCTGAAATTCATGTAAAAATCAAAAAAAAATACGTTTTTGATATTCCGAATTACAGTTTGCTCTGCCGAAGATTTTTTTTGGATAAAATCCGAAGTGGATGTGCAGCTTGGTCTACTAATCGCACAATTTTTTTCAAGAAAAAACCTTTTTTACATATTTTCAGAATATGTTTCAGTAACGCTTTATATCAGAATATGTTTCAACAGCGACTAATCTCAAAATTTGTTCCAATCAAACCTTATTTAAAAATTTGATTCAAAAACGCCTCATCTCAGCTGAAAAAAAAAATATATTGAATTTTCAATTCAGATTTTGAAACTCATTCTGAGATAGAGCATTCATGAACCAAATAGAAATAGAGAGTTATTGAAGAAATTCTGATATAGGGCGTTTTTGAAAAAAGTTCTAAAATAGAGCGTTATTGAAAAATCATTTGAAACAGGGTATTCTTCTGCTCAGCCGTCGATATACAGTAATTTTGTTTTCCATTGTATACAATAAAAAAAAACCACAAAAACAATTAAAATTTTTCTTAAATTAATTGCAGTCAAATATAAACTAGATTTTTGGGAATTTCGAGAGTCATTAGAACTATCCTAACACCGATTGTTAATAGAATATTTACAGTTTATATGATGGAATGAAAATCAACGGAAAATATTCGAGCTCTAAACTGCTCAAGCAAAAGGATAATTCTATATGAATTTTATTCCCATTATTTTTGATGTATTGTGGAACGATTTTCCTCCATCCCATATCAAATTTGGTTTTGTAACAAACCGGTTTCGGCGTTTCGCCATCCTCAGTGTTTAGTTTCGTTCTCACGAACTTACGTTCGTTACATCAACTCTGCACATGGCGGAAAATCAATAAAGCAAAATAAATGTTTTTTTTTATTGGAGTAATAACGGTATCGTTTACTATACCTACTTCAGGTTTCGTTAGTGATTGGTGAGTCACAAAAGAGCTCAAAAATTTAAAAAGATACCGCAATTTTTTAAACCCTTACTCTTCCGCTCAACTCAAAACGAGGCCAAATTGAAAATGATAAGCTAATTTACAACGATGAATAATTTTAGAAAATTAAGAAAAATACAAATTACAAAAGCAACAACTTCAAACTACGTTTTTCATGTTAAAAGTAAAAGCACAAAAAAAAAAACAAAGCAAAGCATACAATTAAATCAAAGGATAAACAGAAAAAGCATATAAAAAGCACATAAAAATAATATCAATAAAAATAAAAGAAAACCAGTTTGACCATGTAAATAACAACCATCTTAAAGGAATACAGACACAACCCCTGAAAACAAAAGGGATAACAACACGAGGTCAACGAGTAGTTAAAAGCCACAAAACCAGGAGCTAACTAAAGCGATAACAAGCAACAAAACCATAAGCTAAACACGATTACTAAAGAAAAATACATAAAACAAACCTATTTAAGTGTTAAAGGTGGGTTGTGTAGTTGAAATAAGGTTGAAGGAGGTGCTGCAAAATGGTGACAATGTTGTTGGTCAAATCGGATTAGAAAAAGGTAGAAATAACGGAAATAAAACAATACACAAAGGGAAATGAATGCAAAGGGTGTTTGGTACTCAGATTGGATTGTTATGGATAGTTAAGCGCTAGACGTGATTGTAAACGTGGAAGGGTACTATGCAGGTTAAAATGAGGTTTTGTATACTTTTCCTGCAGCTTACGAGTATTTATGAGAGTGGGATGCTAGTTGCCTCAAAGAGGATATTTGAGGAATCAGTAGAACCTGAAAAAGCAATGGATAATCTAATGGTTGCTCGCAGCTAAACACGCTTGTTAAATAAGCAGCAGATAAGCAGCAGAGCGAGTACCATTTAAAGGGTGTAACGACTTAAATTTGTTTTTGTAGTACGAGTAGATTTTGAGATTATTGCATATTTGTGGAAAGTGTGCAGGTTATTGTGACGTAATTAAATTGCTAATGTATGAAAATGCTTGTGTTATGAAAATAAAATAAGCATAGATATTTTAAAGGTACACTGTTTGGCGATAAAAAAAAGCAAACCTTTACATTTATAGAACAACTGGAAGCGAATAAAAATTCTACACTGCACAAGCTTAGAAAATCCTAAACCCTTTAAATGCGTTCTATATCTCTATCTCTATGGCGCGATATACAACAGGTATATCATCATAAACCTCCTAAGAGATTTTTGCGCCAAGCTTCTCTTCCAATTTGTGGTGTGCCGATTTGAATTTTTCCCTACAAATTGGTGGGACCTACAGTTTTTTGCCGACTCCGAACGGCATCTACAAAGGAGACGAATTTTTGCTGAGAAGCCTGTCATGGCAGAAATACACTCGGAGAGTTTGCCAAACCACTGCCGAGGGGCGACCCCGTTTTGAAAAACTTTTTTCAAATCACTTTTGATGTTACCTGTACCAGGGCTCGAACCATGGACCTTCGGTGTGGTAGGCCGGCAACAATACCTTCACACCACGGCGGCCGCCGGCCGTTCTATATACACTTAAAATATATTCTATTTTTTTAAAAAAGATTTTCCAAATTACATTTTACATTGATTTTATAGCTTTATTTAAGTTCTTGTGAAACTCTGATAGTAAATGAACTTCCGATTAGCTGAGAACCTTATACAGGGTTTGTTTATTTTGCCGCCAAACATTTTTAGGGAAAAATGGTATAAGCTTGCGCCACCCAGTCAACCAGAAGAGTCGATTTACACAGCGATGGTATGTTTTGATGTTGTTTTACTTCCATATACTTATACTCTACTTTGATCAGTGGGTTCTGAGCTACAAAGTGTTAGGCTTTTTGTAAAGTTATTGTGGCAAACGATTTCTGATTAGAATTAGGATGCTATTTTCGATCTATTTTCCTGTATTATCTGTGTTTGGAACACATAGTCTTGGCATATATTAAGTGCGCTTTTGTATCTTTGAATCCGTTAATTTGGTACCAAATGAAACACGGTTTTTTTTGTTAAAACAAATTTTTATCCCTAACCGTTTACTTGGCTGCCATTCAGAGAAGTGTGAATGTTTTTACCCTTAGGTACATACTAAATGCGTGTGACCTGTACCCACATCACACAAAACAAACCGCAAAAAGACTGCAACCAAAGTAAATGGCAGCCACGCTACAGTGAGTCAAGCAAAAAGGGTGCCAACGGAAAAATAAAGAGCGGTGCATAAAATGAAAAAAAAGGCACTTGAAGCAAAAGCGCCACACAAACCGATAACAGGGACCACAAAGCTAAATTAAAGAGAGCGCCAAACAACAAAAGAATGTGGGAAAGTATGATGGCTCCAAAGCCAAGCTTACACAAAACTGCATAACAAATGCGTGACGCAACACACACACTCACGCGCCCAAACATCTGCACAAAGAATTACAATAGCACGCAAGGGATAAATGGTGAAAGTGGTTGTGGCACATGCCAACAACAAACACCACTGCAACTGTGGGCTTTCACTACACGTTTGAGGACAATTGCATGCAAATAAAAGGAGTGTGAGTGCTAATATGTGTGTGTGTGTGTGCGTGATAACCTATTTACATGCCTTATTTGAACAAAAATGGGTGTGAATTTGTTTAACAAGCTAGCTATAGTTGTATAATAGGTATGATAATTTGGAGGGGTATTCATGCCTGACGACTTTAGGCCTCACTTTTTTAAATAGAACTTTTCCAAAGCTGTTGCTTTTTGTAAAATGATATGCTTTGTTTAAAGGACAATATCAGTTAAGCGCCACTTTTGCAGAAGAAGCTGACTTTTCGTGGACCAACTTTTTATTTTATTGAATAGCTGCCAGGGATTTGAGTGTATCGAGCACCACTGTCATGTAAGTGAAACACCCTTGCACCCTTTTCGTTGTTTTATTTGCATAGTTTTTTATATGCGCGTAGGTGCTTTTAGTTCTTTATGTCATTACTTAAAAATAATAAATGTATGCTTCATAAACACACATACATTAGGGTATTGTATTTTTAGCCAATATCAGATGTATAACCCCAGTGGGAAAATTGGTTTTTAATTTCAACAATTATATAAATTTAAATAAATTTATTATGCACTTATTAGGGACTTTCATGATCTAAGCAATTCCAGGATTTTTGGATTTAAGAGTTTTACAATCCCGGGATCCCAAGATTAGTCCACAGATTTGAGTGGTCGCAATTCTCTATGAGTTTATGTTGGAAAATGTAAATAAATTTGATCAAAAACTAACTGACCTTAAAAGATATCAATAACAATTCGTTACTCTAAAAGAGTTCGAGCATAGAGAGAATAATAATTTTTATGATAATTATTGCTTAAGTTTTTAAATAATTTTTCTTAATTAGTAAAAGCTGTATTTATAAAGAAATGGAAAATATAGAGACAATCGCTTTTCTTATAGATCTAATTCGAATGCTGTTAAACTTCTTAATACGAGTAATTTTGCCATGTTCTGTTAACAAATAGGTTTTCAGAACGATAGTTTTTTTAGTCAGCTAACACCTTATTCTTTCGTTTTTTTTGACATGGAAAAGGGTTCTTCTAACTTGGTAGGGTCTATTTTAACTTTAAAAAGGCGTCTTTTGGCGTGTAAAGGGTGTTTAAGCGACATAAGCGGTAGCCATTTATTTCGTATATTTCATTTGCATTGCATGCAATTCGCAATCAGCTTATGAAATATTCCAAAGATATAGTTTTTATAGTTTAGGATTGCAAACCAAATCGGTGCTTTTCACAACGAAAATGAGGAAGCCAATCCCGCGCAATGCCTCAGAACCAATAGCGCTCCCAATTAATAAATACAAGGTGTAACAGGTGCCCTGAAACCCCCCGTTATATAAGAACAAATAATGTAAATAAATAAAATAATAAATAAATATTACTCAAAGGTTGCCGCCTATGCAACATGTGCTCCGCACCCCCCGTTCCATTCTCTGAACAAACAACAAAATAACATACAAACATTAACTTAAAAATACAACTAGCCCTTCGTAAAGCTTAGACAAAGGGTTTCCTTCGACTCGAAAAATTTTTATTTCATTTGAGAAAGGTATCTTTTGACTTTAAAAATATTTCGTTTGACGTGAAAAGTTTTTATTTTGACTGGGAAAAGGTTATATACTTAAAAATGGTTTGTTTTGCTTAAAAAAATGTTGACTTGAAAAAGTCCTCTTTTGACTTGAAACACTTTTTTTAACTTCAAAGGGGTTTCCTTTTACCCGACAAAGGTTTTCTTTGAACGGGAAAAGGTTTTGTTATGACTTCAGAAAGAGAGCCTAGGCGTATCTTCCAACGATAAATTACTGGCGGGTAGGCAAAATTTGTACTATCTAACTCCATGTGGGTCAAAACGAAATCTGGTGGTTGGGCAGGAGTCTTCTCGAGACAGATACAAAGGCTTGTTTGAAAAGCTCTGTCAACCTAAAATGTCAGCCAAAATATGTGCAACGCAGCATCTGGTTCTGGTCATTATATTAGAATCGGGAGAAATTGGGAAGTCCATTCCATTAACAGTGTAAACGTTGCTTCGAAGTAGGCTGCTTTTAGATTTCTGGTCCAATATCAAGCAAAGCACAATAGGAATTTGTGGTATCGAAACTTAGAGTATCCAAATGATCCGCAAGGACAAAAGCAGGTTTATTAATTGAACAAAATGGCTTGAGAGATAAAAGAAAATCAAGCACAGCAGTCCATAAAATATTGTTTCATCACTCAATTCCGGTCACTAGTCTTCTTTCCTACCGTCAGGATTTGTTAAAATAGTGATAGCCGTTGTGCTACCATTAGTATGTTTAGTGAGCTGCCAATATGGTATAATTTTTATTTTAGGTTTTATGGAAATGCGCTTTTTGTTCCACAATACATTAAGCGTGGTCATCAGCTAACTCACACAAAGCTGTCGTTCCTTGAAAAGCTTAATTGTGCATTCACCCTCATACATATTTTATAAAAAAATGCTTTCATAAATTATATCACACAAGGCAGTAACCGAAACCATTGTTATGCGTGAAAATTTAATGAATATGATCGAAGTTGAATTGCAAAGAAAAAGCAAGAAAATTCGCCAAAAATGGTCTTACAAAGACGAGCACTAAATTAATAAAAACAAACGCGCAGCAAACAAGGCGTTAACAAGGCAAGTCAGATCCATTTTTCTGATATTTAAAAATTAGCAAATTTGGAGCACGCGAGCAAGAGACAATTTTATCCAAGCCCACAAAAATTTTATTTAAATGTATATATACATACATTGATTTGTATATACGTACATATGTATGCACATGCAATTACGCTGGGTATTTATGAAAATCTACAAAAGGATAATAACTCACACTATTTTCACTTATCGTGTAGCGTTTTTGTTGTTTTTTAACGTCAGTTTTATTTTATTTTGTTAAGTTAAACATATGTACATGCATGTACATGTATATATTTCAGCTACACGTGGGATTTTCTTGATTTTTTTTTGCTTTCTCACTTTGCATGTTTATCATATTTTTATGCCTTAACTAGGTTGCCTTAAATCCGCCCAACATTCAACGCCCTATTGATTTGAATATTTCTTTGTCGCTTCGTTAACTCTTTGTTCACTAACAACCTTTGCTTGATTTAGGGTTTATTTTTCGGCATTTGTAGGCCACGCTAAATTATTTATGTGCTTCCCACATTTTGTTGTCAGTTTTTTTAAGTCCTTAATAGCATTGTCATTTCATACCAAATTGTAAAGGACAATGGTGTGCTTTGAAAAAAGTACGCAATTCCCTTTTGTAGCTATGTAAAGGCATATATATATATACAGTGTAAGAATTGATTTATTTGTTGATTTTCCGACAGGATGGAAAGTTGATCTATATTGGAACGATTTTCCGTCCTCCCTTATCAAGCGGTGTAAGAACTTTTGCGGAATTTAAAAAAAATATGGTATCTTTAAAAAAAAAACTTTTAAAAAAGGAAGTCATATTAAAATTTTTTCGGGAATTTTGATTTAAAAAATCAGTCCAATACTAATACCCCTGTCCGCCCAAAATGATCCAAGTCCAAGTGCTTAGCTGATCGTTTAAAATTGTTCGTAATTATTACACGTATTCATTGCCTCGTTTCTCACCAACATTTTTGTTAGCTTAAAAGCCTAAATGTAGGCAATGAAAAATTTTATAGTTGCACTTAGGAACATAATTTTATTTTATTTGTGTTAATTTTGTGTATCAATATACACTTCAAAATTTTTTAAAACAGTTAAAAATATATTCATACAATTTTCCCTTCCACGCACCCAAAATATAATCCAGTTGAAGCAGCTTACATAGACCGACCAAATTGGAAAAAGTTCATGCATGGAAATAAATGTCGTATCAAAGTATATGGCAAAGCTGGGTTAACATAAAATATTTTTTAATGAAACGTAAGACAAACACGTTTTTCCTCAGGCACATACGCAGTCTCACATAGTAACTACCCAGTCAACCAAAAATGGGTAAAAATCTGTATAAAAAGTTAAACGCGAAAGAGATTTTTAATTTTTAACCACATTGAAATTATTTCTCCGTGTAAGTGGAGGATATTAGAGGCTGCACACCTTTAGGCGCTTGTTGGTTTCGATACAAATCCCGTAAATATGCATTGGTGTTGGCAAATATTTGTGATTTTGTTGGAATCAGAGTTTCCAACAATGCAGAGGTGTTTAGCCACGGTTGGCAACGTAAATATTATAACTATAAAAATCCTTTACCTAAAAGTATGTACATACTTTTGAAAATATTGCTCCTTTTCGGATCTAGGATTTTACTGTAAGTAGAATACAGTCTTCACTGCGAGTTCAGAAATCTATAACTAGACAACTTACATTCGTTGCTTCATTCACCAAAGAAAAGTGGCTTTGGGCCTTTGGCTTACAAAAATTAGTAAAACTTCAATGACTTCAAAAAGAATTGCGAACTTTGTTAAATACTTCATAAGAAAAAATATCGAAAAGGCAATGGGATGATCCGTATTAAAAAATCAGTGTTATTCATTGTACGAAGTTCGCCACTTATTCAAAAGGTAATGTAAAAAAATATCCAATTTCAAAAATATATTGCTCAAATCTTTTTTCAGGGTTGTTATAATCGAAAAAGAATATTTTTTCCACTCGTGTAATCAGTAATTTAGGTAATAAATATTCCATAATTTTAGGCGCATTTAATTTGAATTGAAGCTTTTACTTCAAAAATGTTTTCCGTTGCGTTACCACATTTCAATGGCTGAGTGGAAGACCACCTTGTTTCACTAAATTTTTGGAAAATGCGCTACTTTAGGATTCTTTACAGAAACACGCTATTTTAAAATTTCTTTAAAGGCGCGTCCTATCACAAGATTTTTCTTCAAAAATGCCTTTCTCAGCCAAATATGTATGTCGAATTCTCATTCAGGTATGGCGTTATTGAAGCTGGGGCTTCTATTAAAAAATTTTGGAAATTACTCATGATCCATTAGCTGCCGGTTTGAAAAACAAAAAATTACATTTGGTAGCATACATTTAGGAAATTTTTTTTTTTTCATTTTTTGCTTTAACCAGGAGCACGACTCTATCCTCTTCTTTGTTTAATTGTGTTGCTTCTATTAAAAGGCAAGCTTATAATAAAATTTGTTGTAAGCTCCCAAAAGATAAAATAAAAATGTAAAAACTAAGGCTTAAAAGTTAAAATAAACTAAAATTTTTACTCAGAAAATTAAATCGATCCAGTTTACGCGTTTTTTTTTGTAGTAAAATTCACTCGTTATACTTACAAAAATATGTAAAATTCACACTTTTGTACATTTATATTCAATGAAGCAATCGCATATAAGCAAGAAAATTACGATTGAGGCAAGTACGATTGCATTTTAAAGAAACTTGGCCGCTTCTGTTTACCATTTTAGCACAAAGACAACATAAAGACATTATTTTTCACCTCAATAAACTAGACCACACAGTTCTTAAAGAGCTATAATGGAAAATTCAGACCTTAGTGGTTAGAAAACTTTTGCTGGGACGTATGTGTCCCAATAGTTCCGAAAGGGTTAAAGAGTGAGTGCATTCTGTTGTCATAAAAGCCAACTTAGATAAAAATGCGATTATTTTCGTCATATAAAGTATTTAGTAATTTATGAAGATGCTCGATCTGTTCATATGTAATTTCTATGTTAATACGGAATAAATCTACAGCCGTGCTCAATATAATAGTAGTGAAATAAAAATGGATATTGTACGACGAAATAAGAAGAAGCTGAGATTGTGATAATTTTTATTTAAAATATAGCGAATTTTATAACAGAAATAAAAAGAAATTTAAAGCTTACACAAAGTTCAGAAAAGTTAATTAAACTTTAAAAAATGGAAATCAAAATCTTCAAATTTTTTTACAGAATTTCCAGAGAACTTTTGGGTATGCAGTTTTGTAGATAAATCAATTTTAGTATAACATTGTATAATCTAGAACTCGTTAAAAAATTTCCCTGAATTTTTTGAATTTTTTTTCGTCAAAGGTGTTGAGTTTTTTCTTCCATACAACGCATGAAGAAAAATTAATTTTGTATCGCAAAAACTACCTAACATCTTTGACAAAAAGAATCCTAAAAATTCGGCGGGAATTTTGTAGTACTTCCAACTAGCACGTTATTGCGAGCTTTAAACTGCCTACTCAGAAATTTTCTAAAACTTCTTCCCAAAAATATGGAAATTTTCATGTAAATTTCTAAAAGTTTAATAAACTTTCCTGAACTTTGTGTAAACTTTGAAATTTGTTTTTATGTGTTTTATGTTATGGAATTCGTTATATTTTAAATCAAAATTATTAATATCACAGCTTCTTTTTATCTAGTTGAACGATGTCCAATTTAATTTCACTACTATAATATTGAACAAAACTGTATATAAATTTTGTGTGACAAATTGCAACTATTCAGTCTTGCGGTTTAATTGATGAGATAATATGAAGCTAGTTAATGTATAGGATTGGACACTTTATAGTTTGATTTATGAATAGATCAGTAAACTACTACACTTTTTATATGGAATCAACTGGTTTGCAATCTCGCATAGTCGGGTTAAATATAACCGTCATATATAGTGTTTGCATTGACTACCTTTGGATTACTAGAAAGCATTAATAAAATATGTAAAATTTTACCTTACTCTGCAAAGCAGTTGGTTGATAAATTACACTCTACGATGTCTTAGTTCGGACCTTCATTTTAACTACATTTTCCCCTACTAATATTTGACTTAGAACTACTGTGTTATTGTTTCAACAACAAATCAATGCAGATTAAAGCAGACCTTTTCAATTTGATTAGTAATTAGTAATCAATTAATAAGACGGTTTTTTCAATTGGTAATGATTATTTTAATTGTTTTTCAAGAAAAGGGAGTTATTAATTGATTACGATTAGAAAATATGAAAAAAAATTAAAAATTATAAAAAAAAATTTTTTTTTATTACTTTAGATTTTTTTTTGACTATTTTTAATTTTTTTCACTTATTTTTGATGTGTGTTTTTATGTGCTTCTACAACAATAATGAAAAAATCAAAAATAATCAAAAATATTAAAAGTCAAAAAGAAAAAAAAAAACCAGTGATGTGTATATTTATATGTTTCTACAACGATGCTGAAAAAATCGAAAATAATCTAAGACAATTTTGAAAAATCAAAAATAATAAAAACTAATTGAAAAAAAAAATCAATGATGTGTATATATATGTGCTTCCACAACAATATTAAAAAAAAAAACTAACATAAACAAAAATATTTAAAAGTAACCAAGACAACTTTTTTTTTGATTATTTTTGATTTTTTTAATAATCATAAAAAATCCTGATTTTTTTGATTCTTTTTTAGTTAATTGAAAAATAATCATTAAAAATTTTAAGTAATTGGTAATCAATCATTAAATGGATTCTCAAGAACGTAATTGATCAAATCGTTAATCATAGATTTGCTTGCGGCTCGTGTCTACACTTGAGCAGTCAGCTATTATACAGACTTTTAGTGTTACATGAATTTTAAGTTCGCACCGTAATATCTATATGTTTTGGAATATTTTTTTTTTAAATCTTGTTAAAGCTTCGCAGCCTACCTTTTCAATTTTGTTTTACTCGTTATGATGATAACCTTTCCAGCAAGTATGTGAGCTATGGTTCAAATATTAGCTCTTGCAAATTCAATCAATTCTTTTGACGCAAATTAACTTTTAATTAATTGCTTATTTCCACGAAATTTTTGTTGTTGTTGTTTTATCAAATATTTTTCATGTTGAGCACTTTTCACCGATTTCGTTTGTAAAAGAAGTTAGCAGACATTTTACTGTTATGTAGAGTTTGACTTGCATCATTAGTTTTAAACCATTTTAGCGCACGCAACAAATTAGCAATTTTTTAGTTTGAATTGTGCTTGTAGCTGTGTGAATGTGTAAAATGTGTTAAAGGGTTGTATGCTAGTGCGTGCATTTGTGTGTGTGTTGTGGGTTTGGTTATGTGTTGTCGTTGTAACTCCACGCACAAGCACAGGTGTAGCTATGTATACACGAACGTTTACTATTGAATTTTTACTATTTGCTGATTGGTATTTGCACAACAGAATTATTTTTGCTACTCCTCACTGCTTAAGCGCCTTAAAGTGCGCTACGACAAATTGGGTAAGGTCATTAAATTTTCAGCACACTTTGCGACTTTTTAAAGAACCTTGGCACAATTTATTTATATTGAATGTGACATGTTTGCTAGACACAGCTGTTTCCTTAAGGGCATCAATCACTTTGAAATTCACTTATGAAACATTCGCAATTTAATTGCTTTCTTAACAATAAATCCTTGTTGAGCGCTTTGGCTGACTTGTTGTACACATTTTATGATCAAGAAAATTTTTTATTTTTTTTTTTCAATTAGAATTTCTCGCGCTCTCAAATTTAAATTATCTTTTCTAAACACAAGCCAGCAAACACAGATTCAACAACCATGGAGCTTTTTCTTCATTTCATTAGCTGGCGGTTCTATAGCAGTTTTGCTAACTTTTTTTTCACACCACAACCAGGCGCAGTTTATGGACGTAACGACCGCAACACTTTCGTTAACCGTCGACAATAAAACGAGCTTTCCATTGAAACCGAATTACCGTGCATTCCAATTTTCATTTAATCAACGATAATTATAATCAAAACAAAATTATATTATTTTTGTTGTTTTAAGTTTATTTAACTGTATTTATTTTTGTACTGCTTTAGTATTCATACACGTCCAAAAAAAAAAAGAAAAAAATCGTGTCGCGCTTAATTTTCTGCTTTTGATTCACATACGCGTTTGGCACGCGCTACAAAATGACCCGTCAACGATACCAAATCGCTTGAATATCCCGGCAACACTGAATTTCGAATTTTTGTATGAAATGCAGCCAAGCAGCCAACAAACGATGCCAACTCCACAAACGACCAACATAACGAACTAAGCACGAACATAGCAAGAGCAAGTCACAATTACTTTAATAAAGCCAACAACATATGCACGCACAACCAAATATATTCCAGCAAACCCACACTCACACGAAAGGTGCATCCATGTTCCAACAGAAATTCGAATTGCTTCAACACTCGTGTGGCATATAAAAACATTATCACTCCAGCAGATTGAGTTGGTGTCTGTTAATGTTAACAGTACTGCGTGTGCTCTTCGTTTCTTACGGTTATTTATCTGCTTAGCTTGACATACAAACACTTGTGGAACGTATAGCGTGGAACCAGATTGCTAATATTTGTTATGCATCTCACACTTCGAAATGCAACAATTTTTCTTCGTAGGCCTCTTGGCGTGCATACAGAGTCCTAATAAATGGTATGGGTATTAGATGCACATGCGTGAGTAATGGGTTAATTAATGAGAGAGTACATGTTAATAACAGAGCAGTGTCGACTGGAAGAGAGACTAGTAGTTGTTTGTATGGTATGTATGTTGCGTTTGTGGAACTTTCGAAGTCAGTTAATTGAGTGCTAATGTGGGTTAACAAGCATCGTATACGTCTCCAATTAAGGATTCATAATGAGACATAAATAAGAAATGCACCAGCAAATGTTACTCATGAAAGAAATTTTCATACTTTTTAGAGCATAAAGGATAACAGTTCCAAACCATAGAGACCAAAATTAGGATACCTACAGGTACAAACTTTTGGAACTAGTAACATTCAATTATGCAGCACTGGGTAGTGCTCGACAATTCCTTAAACCTAGTACTGTGTTCACGCGTAAAAAATGTTGCAAGTTGCCTAGAAACTATTTGAAACCCCATTCAAAATGTTTCGAATAGAAGATGTGTTTCTGGCACAGTTACCCATCATTTTCAGTTCGTTTTACAGCTTGAATATGTTTTTTCATTGCGCAATCCCCTTGGCAACATTTTTCATTTTGAAATGCAGCAATGCAATGAAAGAAGCCCTCGTTCTACTTTATTTATTGGGCTCGTGAACTTCTGATAATATTTTAAATATTAATAATAATTCCTAACGGATAACCCAGCATATCTCACCCATAACATAGGAATTTTGTTTAGTTTATATTGACGAGTATAGATCTAAAACTTTTCAATTACAGGAAAAAATTCATCAGCTCATTATATTTGAAATAAATAATTTGTTAGTGGCAGAAAAAATCAGTTCGATTGTAAAGATTATACCTAAATTCATATAGTTATTATTGTTTAAGTGGGGATAGTATATATTTTTTAATGCTAAAAATCAGTCAGAAATACTAAATGTACTGGAATGAAGCTAATGTTACAATAAGCAACATGTTGCACATACATTCGTAGCATGCTGCCCATAAAACAGCGGCAGCGACATTTTCATTTTAAGCAACATAATGCCTTCCACAAATATGTTCGAACAATAACAGAGTACTGTTAACTTTCGTGTTATATTATTAAACTTGTTTTCTCGATAAAATAAGCCCACTTGGAAGGACATAGAAATGCAATAAATGTGACTTTCACCTAAAAATATTCTTAACTAATTTTAATAAACTTTTGACGCAGACTGGGCAATATTCAACAGAATTGTGGGAGGGTGTTTATGAACAAATCAAACGCGAGGACGTTTTTCAAAACAGGTCTTAAATAGGCTGATCTTTCGTAGATTTGATGATAGAAATACAAAAAGCTTCGAATATTCCTCATTTATGTAAAACATGCCACTTTACCTAGTGACTTGAATTGAAATGGCAGACCAAGTCTACGTACGGAAATGAAAAGATATTTACTAGACCAAAGGTGTTTATTTCAGTACCAATATTGACTCATTAATAATGTGGCATGGATGTTGAAAGCAGCTTTGATTCCGGTTGTGGTGCAAGACGTATGCTCACCACAAACCATGCCTCATATCGACATAGCAGAGAGTGCACCCGGATAGCAGTTGTAGTTAATCTAAGTGAGCCGTGCGAGCTGTAAATGTATCTACATACGTATGTAATCAACCAACTCCATCTACACCGTCATTAGTAGTTCATCGGAAGCTAGGCGGTTGGAATAGCAGTGGCCAATCCGCATCTATGATACTTAAAAAAGATTCCAATCGAGCACTTATTCGCACAATGTCTTCAATTACAAGGCAATGCAGTGGAGAGGCCGCGTCTCTAATCTGCACCTTTTGGTATAGGTCAAGTGGACCAGGCGGTCGGAAGAGCCATGTATCGAACCCGCATCTATGCCACTTACGTATGTACGCCCTCGTACAATTGCTTCAATTGCAGTGAAATACAATTGGAGAGGCCGAGTATCCAAACTGTTCCTTCGAGGGCGTATATCTTCAATCCGGAACTCGCTCTGGCACAGATTTAGTAGGCCATCACCATTATGTCACTGTCTGGCCGATTGGAGAGGACTTGCCTTCCACCGTCCTATGTTCATCGTGCTTTACCTTTTACCTTAGTCTTCACTGCTACGTTGCCACTTCATGGTTTCTGCGATTACGTCGCACGCTCCCTTCCATTTAGTTTTTCTTTATAACATGTGCCCAAACCATCGTCTCGGGTCCTTTCCAACGATGATACGTAGTTTTCTTTAAAGGTTGTTCGATTTAGGGAATTTTAAAAACACGTGAAAGACATCCTCAACTGCTTCTTCTCCACAGTGGTCGCACAACTTGTTGCGTTCGTGAGTGAACCGATAAAGGTATTCTTTAAAGCATCCGTTACCGCATAAGGACTGGGTCCGGTAGAAATCTACTCCGCGTGTGTTCTCGTTACCCAGCTTTTAAAATGTCGCATACAGCGTTATGTGCATCCCCTTTGTGACTGAACAAAGAAGCTCAGAAGCTTTTCGTATCGACATGCGTATTCGATAGAAGTGGAAGGGTATACCTCGAATAAAATGAAAAAACACTGATCACTTGCCTTCCCTGGGGGCTTCTAATCGGGCTAAGCTACTACTTGAAAAGGCATTGTAATTAAAGTGAAAGCAAATTTCATTAAAATCTCTGCTTGTTGTTGTTGTATTTTAGCAAATTTAAGGTCGTAGTCCTTGATATATTATTCTGGTTCATTTACTTTAAAAAGTTTCGTGGGAAAAAAGAATATCTCATCCTGACTTGCGGTTTAAAAAGAATGCATCTTAACAAAGAGCTGAATCCCTGACCTATTTCAGACTTCGGTTCAGTGTACTTTCTTTCAATCTGTTCTAAACTCTCAGCTTAAAAACATATACTTCAAAACGAATTCCAAAAATAATATATTTTTTTAAATAAATTCTGAGTATTTTTCAAACTTTTTGCACTTAGCCATTAATAAGCTCAATAAGCTTCCATTAAAAGATTTACAACAAACAAGAGATTTCATGACGCCGCATCTGAGAATAGAAGACTGGACTAATTAATATATACAGCTGGATTCTTTAAAAATTTCAAAAACGGAATTTGCGATTGTATTTAAAAATCTTTTCATTCAAATAATTCTTGCTTCGACGCACTCAATTCCTAAAATGCCTTTAAAATAATGAGAGAATTTAAATTATGGAATTCCAACCGAAGTCGAGCAGCTAGGTTAATAAATGAAACACCAGCCAAATGAAGTGGCAAGTGAACGTTGCATGCCAAGTCAAAATGGACTGACAAAAATCCCATCAAAGCACAGTAAATGAAAGCGCCAGCGCAAGAAACCCTTTTTCAATGCCCTCTTACGTATCACACACACACACACCACAGTACGACAGGAAAGTGCAGCTGGGCTTGGTAATGGTTCAATGAAATGAACTGGTGTCATAGGTCAGTCAACGTTCACGCTGGACAAGCGCGTTTGAAAGCAAAGCAAAAGGGCGTTATTTACGCGTGAAGCAAAGCGGGAAGGTACCAGCATCTAACTATGTATGTGGACGTGTGTGTGTAATGATGTGGAATGCGATGTAATAAAAATAGCACAGGTGCGCATAACAACAGTAAATGATTACAACAACAAAGAATAACAATACCCAGAACAATTAAATTAGACAACAACAACGCAAGCAATATCAGCGGTAGTAAACCACCAGCGCACAAACAAAAACCGATAGTGAGTAGGGATCAACATAAATAGGGGAGAGTAAGAATGTACTATGAGCAATAAAAAAGAGTCACGCAGAAAAAGTAATGAGCGCTAAAGGCAAAGGTTTGTGTTTTAATTTGTATTCGTTTTTATTGGGGGAAAAAAAGGATTGATGAAGGGTCATTAAGCGGCGGCAGCAGCAGCAACGGCTACGACAACAAACGGTAATTAGGCTAAAACAACCAAATCATTTCAAACAACAAATACAACAAACTCGAGCTGTGTAAAAGCGAGTTCAACGATAGCACAACACGGCACAGCAGCTGACGTTGATAAAAGGGATAACGTGAACTGAGAGAAATTTCAAAACAAAAAATGCCTTTAAAGATAATAAAATTCGAAAATAGAAAAGAATCTTTAAAAAAAAAATTTGGTTAAAAACACGTTGGCATTGTAAATTCAAGGGTGGGTGAAGCTGGATTTTTTATATTTCATTTTTATGCGTGAGCAGCAGGTACATTCATTTATTCTTTGAAGTTTTATACGGCTGAATAGGATGATGGAACTGCAACACACAAATAATTAAAGTTATGTAAAGATATAAAAATGCTACAATTTTATTTGATTCTTACCGAAATTAGTGAATCGTAAAAATCTATTTTATGTTAATTAAATCATGTCGCAGTGTGGCACAATCAAGCGCACAGCAGTCAAGTGGGCAGCAACAGGAATAGGCGGCGCTGTGTGGCATGTTACTTTTGCTCTATTTTAATGAAGCTGTAGACCTTAACATGCCCCTCCCTCTTTGTTTAATGTTTGAACATAAGTGAATATAAACATATAAGGGTGTGTTGAGAATTTAAATAAATAAAAAATCTAAGTAAAATATTTTTTGGTGCAAAAGCGCAAAAAACGTAAATAATATTGCAAAATTTGGAAATGCAGTCTTAACTCGGATTAGTTATATGATTGAATTGTGAAGTGTGATTTTTTTTAAAATTGTCTTGCAAAGGAAAGGAAAGCGCAAATAGTTTTTTGTTTTATTTCTTCATTAAATTAAAAATTAATGCGAAACACATTTTTTTTGAATTTTGGCCTTCCCTTGGCTTTCTAGTGGGCAAATATTATAGAATTTAAAATCAAAAATATTAATTGAATAATAATTATTTTTCCCTAGTCTTGAGCTTTTAATACTTACAAAAATATGTAATATAGAATTACCGTGAAACCAATAACAAAATACCATAAAACCGCAGCACGGATTTACACGCACAAAATCCATATTCTTTAATTTTATTTTTTTATTTATTAAAAAGGGCCTGAATTATAAATAATTGAAACACTTACAAACTAAAGCAATGGCGGCCAGGGCCTTCTTCTGAAAATAGAAATGCAGCATACAGAGGTAAGTATAGATAGAGTGTCTTACAATCTTGTTAACTTCTCATAACAACAACAATTAAATTAGACGTTGTTTTAAGCAGCATGCAAACAACACCCCGCGCAGCCTATGGATAAGACTACTATGTTTGCAAATGAAAAGTGCACTGGTTCTGTTCACCGCAAGCTCTTCTAAATAGCAATAACTATACTAATTAGTCTGCCAAGAAATCGTAGTTTGAAATAATAATATAACTTTAAACTGAATGTAATTTTTGCTTTTTAAATTTTTGCACTAAAATTAAAAATAATAATTGAATAATTATAATTATCTCCCGTTCTTGAGTTTTTCAAACTTACAAAAATATTCTAGAACACCTTAAAAAACATTTGATAAATTATACACTTTTTTTTGATTCATTAAATGCAATACAACTGCACCAAGGTTTTGTGAAGTGCTGCCAGGCCTAATTATTTACTCTAAAATAGTATATCTCAGCTCAATATGCCGAGCGAACAATTTTTAAATTTGATTCAAATTTTCTTAGCTTTTTTTAAAAATAAAAACAAGTTATACGCCATGGTAAAAAAGAAGTTTTTGCAACCCACCCTAATATACATATCTGCACAAATATATACACATATGTATATATGTCTTCATTGTTGCACTTGATTCGTGCATATTTTAAGGGCAACTATGACTTTGCATCCGCTAAGGATACCGTGAAAAATCATGCATGTCATGCGTGTGGCAAGGAGAGAATGTGGAATCGTTCAAAAACGCTGAAGATTCGTGTTAATATGTGTGAAATATATATACGAGTATCTACGTAGAAAACGTGTTGTTTGGACAATAAACATGAATCGGCTATAAAGATAGGTCAATGTCCGGTGACAAGCCCATGAAATTATTATTGATATTTTAATATACTTCTATATATATAGCTAGGTAGCGTTATTTCCCGTAATATGAAAATTTGAGCATGCAGCAAAATAAAAAAAATAATTTTAAGTTAGGTGTTCACGTTTGGTAAGGCTCTTGCTTGTTGTTGTTGTGGCTGTTTTTAGGGACAAAAATACTCCCAAAAGGTTTTTGGGAGTGTCGTCGAAAGTGACAGTGCTTTGCCGTACATGAACCCGGTACTCTCCTGTGCTCTCTTGCGGTACATGCCCGACTGTCGCTGGCGCGATTTTGTATGGCCAGTGGAACTTTCTAGGTCGTCCTACTCCTGAGAAAATAAGAAGGTTGGTAATGATCCTTATATCAACCAACAAGTTGAACGTCATTATCCTCTGTGGCCTTTAGTCACCTCTTACCTACTTTACCTATCATACCAAATATCCCAGATTCTAGTTCCTTTGAAAATAAAATCTTAATACCTCAGACAGTTTTTTAAAGGTGGGTTTGCCATTCCAAATCGGTCGTTAAGACCTCCGAATGCATTAATTAAATAAAAAGTTTCTGAACAATAATATATATCAAAAATACATGCAGCGTTTGAAAACTTCCTTATTTAGAATTTAGTTGAATAATTGATTCGAAAAAACCTTTTTATAGCAGATAAAGTTTAGAACTTCTTTTCTTTTTGATTTTTAGCAACATATTTGCAATCAAGACGAAATTTTGTTATATTTGAGGTTTACGGAATTTAAAAAACGGTATCCTGGTATTCAGGATTGACATCCGTATTATCAGAAGCATTATTTATGCGAACCTCTTTAAGCGTTAGAAGGTCAGCTGTATGTTTTTTTTTTGTTAAAGACCCTGTTATAAACTTGATAGGGTCAATTCTGTAGTAGAAATATTATCAAAAAATGGTGGAGCTAGTGCGACTCCAGCACATCTGTGGAATAATTGTGTTACCTAACCACTGCTTTTATATTTTAGACTATTTAGGTTGCTCAGTGGATGGGCAGCGACGTCCAGCTAAGCCTTCAAAAACATACTCCCTTTGAGCAATGGTGTGGGTAAAGACAGTTGCGTGGAACTACATGATGAATATGCTAGGGAACGTTTGGCGAGCTGCCTGTTGTGCAATTAGATCTTGCTCTACGTAGACTCTAATCATCAAATAAACAACATCTGAAGGCCCACTTAGAAGTCGAGAATTGAGGCTTCTGAAAAAACCGGCAGACGAGTATTCTACTGAACGTTAGCATAATTAATTAAGATAAAATCAATCCAGCCTAAAAATATCAAATAATGTACTGGGACGGTTTTAAAATAGCAATCTTCTCTGACGTCAACATGGTTGGCCAGTGCAGAGGCTATGCTAAGAACCGGGGAAGTCAATACATTGTTTCTTTAATATGGGTCCCGGGACATTAAATACAGAAAAACGCAATCTATATATATAAAATTTAAATTATGTACCTATATATATATATATATGTATCTATAGATCGACTTGCGTCCTAAACGTATAAACCGATCGTAACCAAATTTGAAACACGAACTGGATACCTTACCAGGATGGTCATGGGCTAAAAAATATTTTGATATATATATAGGGCGTGTCACCTCCCATACAAATGGAATTTTTAACAGTCCGTATTTCTGGAAGTATTTACGTTAGACTACTGAAATTTGGTAAGGGGTTATATGACATTAATCCCTACCACATCCAGAACAACTGTGGATTACGAAAAAGTGGGAGTGGCACCTCCCATACAACTGGAATTTTGTATAGTCCATATCTCTGGAAGTATTTAGGCTAGACTAATGAAATTTGGGAAGGGGTTATATGAGGTTAATCCCTAACACCTCCAAGAAAACTGGGAAAAACGAAAAAGGGGGCGTGGCACCTCCCGTATAAATGGAATTTTTCATTGTCCATATCTCTGGAAGTATTTACGTTAGACCACTGAAATATGGTAAGGGGTTATACGAAACTAGACCCTACCACCTCCAGAAAAACTGCGGACAACGAAAAAGGGGGCGTGGTACCTCCATACAACTGGAATTTTTTATGGTCCATATCTCTGGAAGTATTTAGGCTAGACCAATGAACTTTGGGAAGTGGTTATATGAGGTCAATCCCTAACACCTCCAAGAAAACTGGGAAAAACAAAAAAGGGGGCGTGGCACCTCCCGTAAAAATGGAATTTTTCATTGTCCATATCTCTGGAAGTATTTACGCTAGACCACTGAAATTTGGTAAGGGGTTATATGAAACTAATCCTTACCACCTCCAAAAAAAAACTGGGAATAACGAAAAAGGGGGCGTGGCACCTCCCATACAACTGGCATTTTTCATAGTCCATATCTCTGGAAATATTTGGGCTAGAAAAGTGAAATTTGGTAAGGGGTTATATGAGGTCAATCCCTAACACCTGCATTTTTTTATATGAATGGGGGGTGGAACCTACGGGTATAAGCTAGTGCTCTATAAATTAGCCGGACTTGGATCGGCTCTTGATGTCTCAGAAGCAGAGGAGATAATTGTACCCTTGGGACTTATCAGGAGCCACAACCCTCAGCACTGGGTTAACTAGCCTTATAATAGGTGTTTGCAGTAACGTATAGTGTACCCGTGGCAATTAAGGACGCTGAATCGTCGTAGTACCTGTTCTGATATATGACGTTCCACCGCACTGCCGCAACAGATCAATTCCTGGAAAACCCCTTTTTCGGCGTCATTTCGGAGCTCTGTGCTATTGAACTCGGGAAGCACCTCAAATTTCTAAACTCAAAGTCATGGAAATAGCGGGATAGAATTCCAGCTCTCGCCTTTGATAATTTGGCAGTTTTTTTTTATACCTTTCATTGTCCAACTTACATAGCACCAAATAACCATCCAACAAACATTGAATGTACATGAAACATTTTTTATAAATAAAAAAATTTTGTACTTCGGTTTATTGTAAATCTCCGAAAATTTGTTAAGAGGAAAAACAAAAAGTGGATTCCTTAAAACTTTCCATTTCAATGCAGTACCTTTTGTTTATTATAATTTTCTAAGCGCAAGTTCATCAGCACATTCATCCATTCATATCGCTTAGTTACTTAATAAGTTCTCGAGTTTGTCTCCTTAATTCTAGAATTTGTTTATTTTGTCACTTAAGTTGCCTTAAATGGAATACGTTTGAGCAATTTACAGGAATTTCTATTAGAAGTTTGTATTGAGAAATTTGCTTACAAGCGATAGCAACAACGAAAAAATAAAAAACGGCTACCATATTGAGATTATATTTAGAGCTGAAAGGCGTTCGACCATTGGAACTGCTGCCAATCACAAAAAAAAGTGCTTTGTTGCTACCATATTCCTGCTTATCGGCATTTGTCTGCCTCTTGTATATATTATCCATTAGTAACTACATATTTTGGCTTAAATTTGTGTATATTTAAGTTCCTTTATTCTACTCAACTGTCCGTTTCATATACTAATTGGCCAGTAAAAACCTCTGCCAAAACGTTGGTATACATTTTAAGCGGATTAATACCGTCATTTGCCTTTTTTCCTTTTCACTTGTTAATGCAATTTTTTTTTTTGCTTTTGTAAGGGCTTTGTGCTTTCATTTTACCAGATTTGTAACATTCGAATTATTCTACGGGCATTTTAATTTGCAAATGATGCAAAATTTTTAAAGTTCTTTTTGTTGTTGGCTCAGTTTTTTTTTTATGCTTTAAAAGTTTATTTTATTTGATTGTTTTACTTTGTTTGCGCTTTTGTTTGCTTTCTTGGCGATAAGCATCAATTCGTTTGCGTATTTTCGGCTGAGACGATAAAGATCTGGGAACAGTAATCTGAGAGACTTTTTGTTTTTGTTACAAATTATTGGAAAACTTTTTGGAGATAAAATCGCAAAATGTATTTAAGTAGAATAAATTGTTAGAAAACGAGATTGTTTGCGTTATTTATATAATTCAGCAAATTTTTCTCAAATCCTACACAGCTCAGCTCCTGGTAACGGCAAACTCCTTGTGTTAAAAACTTGTTGGAACTGGCTTGCTAACAGAGATTGGTGACAACTCCTGAAATGCGCCTACTTATTTGCAGTTTAGAATTCTGTTACAAAAACTCTCTGCTTCTTCTCTTTAATTTCAAACACAAGCGCCCAAAAGATTTTGTAAAACTTGCTTATTATTTAATGTATCTTCCTAATTGACTTTGCATGCGCTTAAAATAATTTTTTTGTCCACAAATTTGCCTAATTTCAAGATTTAGTTTCAGTTTTGAACTAAATTAAAAATATTTAATTAGCGTAAAATTTTAAATGCCACAAAACGTTACGTAAAATATGAATTTTGATGTGTAAAAAAATAATTTTAATAAAAAATCGATTACCAAATTATATTTTGTCTCATAACTATGCACCATGCCTAATTCAAATCAAATATTAAATGTTTGATTTTTAACAAATATGCTCTTAGGCCATTGATGTGTTATACCATGGATTTTTCGATAAAAATTAATTGCATTTAATTGTGGTAGCTGTCCACATAGCTATAAAATATCATTTAGATAAGCGTTATAACTACAAAACTAATCATCATTATTCATTAGAAATAAATATCTTCTTTATAAGAATTAAAAATGAACTCTTCTGCGAAGGGCGCATGCGTGTGTGGTCCAATCGAAAACTAAATAGACAATATAACTAAAACAAAATGACAAAAGGCATGAGAACGCCAATTAACCACGTAAATATGTAGCTAATAAGATGAGGGTATAAGTATATGAGTGTGAACAAATATGTAAGAAAGTAATTTGGGAATACGAGGGTGGTGCTAAAATATTTTGGAAACGAAGATTTTTTGGAATATTTTTATAAAATTTGTTGCTGTTTCCAATTCACTTCAGGTAACTTTTAGTTGAAACTTTTTTTCAAATAAACATACACGAGATATTAAGGTCTCGGGAAGTAACTTGGGGCCGGGAGATTTGATCATGGGGAGCTCAAGATTTTGGTTGATGGGATAATGTTTCCAAATTTCTCAAAAAAATGTATGCCAGAGGAAGGAAACTTTTTAAGATCGAAACGAATTTGAAACTGTGAGAGTATTCGTTTACTTGGGAACCAGCGTTAACAGCGAAAATTATTTAATCCGAGAAATTCAACGGAGAATCGTTATTGCCAACAAGCGCAACTTTCGACTGACTAGGCCGCTGAAACGTATAGTCCTCTCCCGGCGCAGAAAGTGCACGCTCAATGAGTCACTGGTCATAACTGTCCTGATGTGTGACACCGAACCATGAACTTTGTAGAGCCAAGATGATTTGGACTGGGACTACAAAACAGAAAAGTTCACGGCTAAAAGTCAAAAAGTGTAAAAAAAAGGTTAAAAGAAGACATGAAAAAAATTATTACAGAAATTACAAACCCGGCCATGAACCCGAACTATTAATTGAGTAAAATTTTGAAACGAGATTTTTTATAATCATCTTTCTTTCTAACACAAAAGAAATTGCGATTAGTATGTTTATTTATTCATTATATTACAAAAATAATACGAAGAATTTTCTTTAACTTTTGACTTTCTATTAGCTTTCGAGGAAACACATATTCTAGAACTTGAAATCAGAGATAATAATTATTATCTACTGATCTTAAGCTTGTCAAACTTACAAAAATAAATAAATAAAAATTTTCAGAGCCGCCCTCGTATATCCCAAAACACATATGCACTGCTTCACTTATGGGACATTGCCACCCGAGTAGAGCAGGACGTCGTTGACAAGCACAAATTTCTGTTGAATAAAAAATGTATTAACTAATAAAAATGACTTAATTCTAAGCTTTTTTTCTAGTTTTTTTTTTAAGTGTTTGTTTTTTTAGATTTTTTTCAGGTTGAACAACCGCCTTACTGTAGCAACATTTCAATTAAATATAAACGCCAACGATAAGGCCGCTGACAACGAAAAAGAACTTTTGAACCATACAAAAGATTTTTTCTCAAAAACTCTTTCCATATCTCACAATCCACTTGGGTTTGAGGTGGGTTATGAATTTAATAAATGTGATCAATTCGGCAATAATTCAATGTGTAAAGAAAAGGCTACAAATACTGTGCGCTGTTTTGTTGTTGTTCATATTATTTTTGAAGCGCACACCAACGCCATGAATACAAATGCCGGCCGGTCTATACACATGTAACCTTGCTTTTGAGTTTTTAAATTTGTTTATTTAGATTTTTTTTTTCGAAAACGTTGACAACCCGCTGTCAGACACATACACACCTACCTTAACAAAGCAACAGCTTGAACAATTGAAGAAATTATGAACTGAAAAAGGGAAAAAATCAAATTTCAAAGCAGAAAATAAATTTTTTCAAAGTAATTGTTTGTGAACAGCAAAGATAAATATGCGATATCAACGGGGGTATGCCCCAACACCCAAACGCCAGCAAGAGTTCAAAACACTAAAAGCTATCTAAAAGGTATCATGGCTCCACACCATAGCGATCCAAATATTTATTATATGAAATCTTATTAAAGTAGGTTTGTTTGTTCGTTCGTTTGCATACCTGTGTTTTGTATTTGGTGGGTGTTTTTTTTTTTTTTTTGGTTAAGTCGAAAATCTCAAACTGTGTGATAATTAATGTTAAATGGCTATCGGATTTCTGTCCCGCAGCCGGTGTACACACAAAAAATCAAAAATTACTTCTCTCATATATAAAAATTTAACTATATGAAATTTATTGACGTTGTTGTATAATTTATAAAACCTTTTAATTTAAACTTATGAGTGCAATAAAAACATAATGATAAGAAAAATGCGAAAAATATTCAGCGATTTTTCAATTTTAGCCTGAGTGATGATTTCATTGCATTTCCTTAGATTGAAGCTCTTGCTTCCAGCCATGTATTTCCATTTCACATCTTTGTAATATGGCAATCAAGCATTTGGGTCTTTCCATGTTGGAAACGATCCCACTCGATTTGAATACAACTTGATGTTGAGTTTTCTTTTGTCATAAAACAAAGTTCTGGCACAGAAAAGTTATTAAAAAGGTTATGCAAATTTAAAATTTCACTCTTTTTCTTTTTTTTCTGTTTTATAAAGTTTATTTTTTTAATATTTCGGAAACAACTGAAATTAAAAAAATTAAAAATCAAAAGGGAATACCCAGAGGTATAAAAAAAATATTTTCAAAAAAGAAAAAATTTCAATTTACAGTTTAAGAAAATTTTTGATTTTTTAAAATCGATAAAATAAAAGTTCGCTGATAAAATTTTAACTACACATTAAAATATATCCTGATATTTTTAGAAAGGTCTTTTTTGCTTTCCCAAAAATTTGAACTTTTCCAAAATCTGAATAACTGTTAATTTAAATATACATAGCTCAAACCCCATATATCGGAACAATCGATTGTATAGGAGCTATATGTTATATTGTTATATTGGTCCGATCTGGGTGAGTTTCACTACACACATAATATATCTAAAAAGAACTAAACCTGCGAAATTTGACATTCCTAGCTTTTTAATTGCAAAATTTATAGCCCGAAACCCATTTATCGAAACTATCGATTGCATGGGAGCTATATGTTTTGTTGTTCCGATCTGGGTGATTTTCGCTGCACACATTACATATAAAATAAGTAAAAAACCTGCAAAATTTTACGTTCCTAGCTTTTCAATTGCAAAATTTATAGCCCAAAACCCATTTATCGAAACTATCGACTGTATGTGAGCTATGCGTTGTATTGCTCCGATCTTGCTGATTCCGACAAATGATTAATTTCATTCAAAATGGCGGCCGCATACCAAATATCTCAAAAACTAAGGGACTAGTTTGGGTACAAACAGGCAGACGGACATGGCTAAATCGACTCAGCTCATCGCCGTGATCATTTCGGTATGCTTATTGGTGGACCTATCTCTTCTCCTTCTCATACTTATAAACATCGATCTGGGTGATTTCATCATGAAAGGTATACAAATTGCTAAATAATTTTTTTTATATTTTTGTTTTTACATTCCACTAGCAACAAAAGAATGTTTCAATGATCAAATTGAGTAATTTTGTGTTTTACTAATTGAATTCGACTAGAAAGTTAAAAAATTTAAAAATTCATATTTTTTGTAAAAACAAAAAAAAACTTCTTAAAATTTCAAGTTATTTTAAAATTTCAAGATATCTTAAAAGATATTAACCTAGAACAAAATTTTAATTCAAAATTTAAATTGCGAAGCTTAGTTTTTTTTGATTTTGAAAAATCGAAAATTTGCTAAAATTAAAAATTAAAATTTTTTTTTTTCAAAGTTTTTTTTTGTATACCTTTAAGTATCCCCTTTAAAGGTGTCAAATTTTTCTTTTTTTAAGTAAGTAGTTGCCGAAATATTGAGAAAATAAGCGTTAAAAACCGTAAAAAAGGAAAAAAACTTAAACTTTGAAATTCCATAGCTTTAAAAATAATGAAAAAAAATTTTTTTTTTTAGCAGATCATCTTTTTATGGTAAAAGGAAATCTTCATCAAATTTTACTTAAATCGGAGGGTTGCGATACCAACTATGTGACGATTTGACATGGAAAGACCCTGCTACCACTGAATATTTTTCCTTGCTCAAACTTAGCTGAGTCAGCAAGTCGAGTAGGTAAGATTAGGCTGAGCTGGCCACTCTGTTAAGACCCCACATAGATTGAAAATGTTCATAGTGTTGCCAAAAGTTTCTTAGACCAGAAAGGAAAACCATATATTTGGTGCATATTTCTTGTTGGAACCAAAATACTACGACTTAGATGTAATTTGCTGTCGAAGTTGTCTATGATTTTAAGCCAAATATAATGGGAGCTATATAGTGCGACCTCCGTTGTGTCCTCGTTCGTTGCAAAACGACTTTCTATACATCTTTAGGTATTTGGGTGTTAGAAATTGCAGCCTCAAACGGTTAGTTGCAATCTAAAAACCTAAATTAGTAAAAATGTATTATTCAAAAGTAGACAGTCTAATGCACGAAGTTGTCAACCTACCACCTGTTTACTATTTTAACGCCTGAACGTGCCATACTCGCATGCGTCGCACAGCTAATATTTACAAGCGGGAAATGCATTTCCAGTAACTGGTTTTTATCTTTTCCGCTATACAATTTCCGATATATAAAACAAATAACATTGATAGTAACATGCATTCGCTTTATCAATACAAATACGAGCAAATATATCACTTCAAATATACGTGCCCTTTGAACTCGCTGCCATGTTATCAACAACAAGTAAATTAAGCACACTTGTCCCCTTCTGGCCTGCAACGACGCTCTTGTTACGGGTTTCTATTTAAAATTCAGTGGAAGTTTCGCTATACCGATCGGCGCAATATGATTAAGTCTGTCCGAAATTCCAAACAAAACATCTACACGCCAAATACTCTGGCTCTTCACGTACTCCTTCAGGTAATTCCTTTCGCGTTTATTGCGATCGCAGGATCAGATAAGTTACGTTGACAACGTGTTGAAAACAATGCGTTTGGTATGTTGCCCCGCTGTCTCTTTGTGTTTCACATAGTTGTTTGTTACAAAATATTTTACTGGGTTTTCTTACCGAACCATCATTAATCACTCAGACGAAAGTCATTAAGTGTCCATTAGGCTTGATGCTGATCTTCAAATGAGTTATGGTCATAGTTTTTGGATTAGTAAAATGTTCATGAGTTTTTTGAATAATCTAAATTTGTCATGGCAGTGAAAATGAGCACTTCTTGGAAAAAGTAGGAGGATTAAACAGAGCATTGAGATAAGAGAAAAAGCAAAAAACAAAAAAAAACATACGTTGAAGTGTTAGATAATGTATCTATTAGAATTTATGATTGGAATTGGAGAGAGGAAAATCAAATATATATTTACTGCATTTCTTAGTTAGGGAAAACAAAACAAAAAATACCTTCCAGATATTTTGGATATCCAGGAAGAACTCTAAACTATATATTTGAAGCCACCTTTTGACAGCATGAGGTATCGCCGGTTCTAGCAAAGACTTCCATTGAGTTAGGAAAACAGTTAGCACGAACTTTGAAGCCAACACTACACAGAAGCAGGCCCATTATTATTCACGAACCTTAGTTGTTGAGCAATCCCCCCATTTGTCTCTGAAGCTGGTATGGTTTTAGTAATCCTAGTACTCTAAGTTCAATACGTGATATAAGATAGTTCTGCTTTTTAAAATATTTTTCGAAGTAAGGAAAAGGCTAAATTCGCTACCAGCCAATAAATATGTAAGTAGTAAAAGAGAGAGGAGGAGGAAGAAAAAGATAAATATGAAGATGACGGATTGAAGTGAGAACTAGTTTTATATACGTAAGCCTCTCAGTTTCCAGACAAGCGTATATCTTTCAGCACTGCAATTTTGAAAACGAAATTCCACAGCTTTTATTGTGCTCTTCAAACCTTAGCACCCACATATAAGTGTAAACTTCTTAATTTAGGAGACCTCAGAACACACAACAGAGGAGTTTATTTTGTTTTTGTAATCTTTGTGGAAATAAAATAAAATAAAATAAAAAATAAATAAATTCAAATAAAATAAAATAAAATATAATAAAATAAAATAAAATAGAATAAAATAAAATAAAATAAAAGAAAACAAAATAAAATAAAATAATATAAAAAATAGATTCAAATAAAATAAAATAAAATAAAATAAAATAAAAGAAAACAAAATAAAATAAAATAATATAAAAAATAGATTCAAATAAAATAAAATAAAATAAAATAAAATAAAATAAACTAAAATAAAATAAAATAAAATAAAATAAACTAAACTAAACTAAAATAAAATAAAATAAAATAGAATAAAATAAAATCAAATAAAAACAATTAAGTTAAAGAAAATAAAATAAAATAAAATAAAATAAAATAAAATAAAATAAAATAAAATAAACTAAACTAAAATAAAATAAAATAAAATAAAATAGAATAAAATAAAATAAAATAAAAACAATTAAGTTAAATAAAATAAAATAAAATAAAATAAAATAAAATAAAATAAAATAAAATAAAATAATATAAAATAAAATAAAATAAAATAAAATAAAATAAAATAAAATAAAATAAAATAAACTAAACTAAAATAAAATAATATAAAATAAAATAAAATAAAATAAAATAAAATAGAATAAAATAAAATAAAAACAATTAAGTTAAATAAAATAAAATAAAATAAAATAAAATAAAATAAAATAAAATAAAATAAAATAAAATAAAATAAAATAAAATAAAATAAAATAAAATAAAATAGAATAAAATAAAATAAAATAAAATAAAATAAAAACAATTAAGTTAAATAAAATAAAATAAAATAAAATAAAATAAAATAAAATAAAACAAAATAAAATAAAATAAAATAAAATTAAATTAAATTAAATTAAATGAAATAAAATAAAATAAAGTGAAATAAAACTAAAAAAATTAAATAAAGCAAACCCAAATGGAAACTGTATTACAAAATAGAAAAGAAATAAAGGGAGAAAAAGGAAGCAAGAAGATGAAAGTAAAGTGAAGGAAGTGGCTGAAAACGAAAATGTAAAAAAAGGTAAACAAAGAAAAGAACAGCAAAGATGGATCACGGCAAAAAATAAATAAATAAAATAGCACATAATATGGAAAGGGAAGAATGGTAAGAACTAAAAGAAAAGGAAAGAATGGAAACAACTAAAGGGAAATGAAAAAAAGTAGTCATATGAAACGATTGAAGAAAGAGAGCAGAAGGAAATTAAAACTATAAAATAAAATAAAAAAACACAGACTGTATTATTAAATGGTGTAGAAAATATGGGTGAGGAAAAGAAGGGAACCGCAAATAAATAAAAGTAATAATATAACAAGGTCAACGGAAATAACATCAATTGACTTTATTTCGCATTGCAAATGGTGATAACATCAAAAGAGAAATAAAGTCACAATCGGGTCACTTATAATTCCAAATTTTAATTTCATAACATGATATGAATTAAATATGATCTCGACATTAAAAATTGCGCCATACCAATTGACTTTATTACCGTTCATCTTGTTAGCTGTCAAAATTTATTATACCAGATTAATCAGCTAAAAATAGAATTCTTCGATTTTGTGATAAGCTATTTCTAAATTTTATAGTATATAATTGCTTAAAGCATGTAAATTCCGACGTACTATAATTGTTTGTGGCCATGGTTTTTCGCTGTTGAGCTTGAACAATTCGCTTTACAACGGCATGCAGAATTCTGAGACAGTGCGTTTATAGAAGGAGTTCTTTAATACAATTTTGAGATGGATCATTTTTAAAAGGAAAAATCTTGGTTTTCTTTAAATAATGTTTTAATATGATGAACGTCGGCTAGCTCGACGATGTAATTTTTTTCAATTAAAACCACTTCCTATTTTCAGACCTGTAAAAATACTTCACCTTCTCGCCTATATATTTCTTGTTCAGTGCTAGCGATATTTTTTCACATTACATGCCCCACATACTCGTACGTCACCGTTAAGGTATGTTTATTCCTCAGCTTAAATAATAGAGTTGAAATACTTAATTAACTACTTATCTCAAAATTTACAGCTGAATCAACACTAACAAATTAAGATATCAACAATTAAAATGTAGGAAAATGCGCTGACAAATAAAAAAAATAAAAAAATAAAGAGAAACTAGGCTTGGTGCATTTAGAAAGAAAAATAAACAAAGAGGTATTCATATGCAATCTTAAAGGCAGGTCAAAAAGTCGAGATTAATGAATCACTGACAATAAATGCAGCAATAAACCAAAGTTTACACATTGTAAACCATAAACAAACAAAACTTTAAATCTCGAAAACCTATGGAAAACAGCAAAATGCCACGAAACCCCAAACGAAATAAAGGCATTAAATCTCTATGCGCTCCAATCGTAGAGCTAACTAAGTGCGTAAGCTGCCAATAAAAATCTTATCAAGACTTGATTAAAGACATAAAAAATATAAAATAAAATTCGTTACTACAAAATTTTTTTTATAGTACTTTAGGACTTTTAAAGCTGGAACAATCTCAAAACGGTGCTTGAAAGTAAGTTATAAAAGCGGCATTAAGCTGATAAAAAGGCGAATGAGAAGAATCGATTTAAGGAATTAAGCTGGCTGACAAGCGCGTTAGCTGTTGGAGAAATAGAAAAGCTTTGACTTTGCTGGCACAGCTCCACTTTCAGGTTCTGAGCTACATGTATATATAAGTGTGATTATATGGGGCTTGTTGCTTTGTTTTAAAATTTTTTAATTTGTTTATTTCAGTTTCTGATTTTATTCTATTTGTTTTTAATTTTGATGCGCTTATGTTATTGTTAATTCCTTTTACTCTTCTTCGAAAATTGACCGCCATGTGTGCGACACTCATTTTAAAATAAATAACTTTTGCCGGCTACTTTGTTTTTGTAATCTTTTAGAGTTTTTTTTTATTAAAATTACTCTTCGTTGTGCGTTCTTAGTGCTTGTTGTTGTTGTACTGTTTTAACAACATATGGGATTGTCCCATGAAAATTATGCCATGCTGATTGTCTTTTTTTTTTCATGGAGCTTAACCAGCCTTTTCGGCACTACAGAGAGATTGAACAAAAGCATTTTTTAAAAATGCAACAACAACTCAAATGTAAATAAATGAATAATAATAACATCTTTGTAGAACACTTAAAGGCTTTTATACGCATCAAATTGACAAAAGTTTCCGAATGTCGCCGACACAGAGCGCAGGCGTACCGGTCACATAGATCAGCCAGTCGTTTAACAAGCTGATTGGACTGGTAGAGGCAGCAAAGTCGTTGAATTAATTGTGTGGTGCGCATGCGCGCTTTTATGAAATACGAGGCAAAGTAAAATGAGAAAGAGCCGAAATAGATGAAACAGAAACGAATGTTTTTCGCTGCTCAGAGCACGGACTAGGGGTGTGAAAATCTTCAGTGCGCCAGATTTTATAAGGGGTCGCATTTTTCATTATTAACACTTCGGGGTTTCAATCCAAATTCCCACTGGTCGTGGTTCTCCGCTTCTGAATACAGGGGCACGCTGCAGTCGTTTGCTTTATAAAGAAGGATACCTTCTTGAAAATATTAATACAAGTAATATTGTGTAAAGTGCCAAGCCAGACCAGTTAAATTTGGTAAGTAATTAGTAATCAATTAATTAAACGGCTTTTTTACTTCGTAATTACAATTAAATTATTTTTTTTTTTAGAACAGGCTGATTGCCTTTATTGATTACTATTAGAAAAAATTTAAAAATAATCAGGATTTTCACGATTATTAGAAAAAATTAAAAATATTAAAAATATTGAAAAAATAATATGTTTTGATTACTTTTGATTTTTTAAGATTTGTTAATTTTTTTTCATAATTTTTGACTTTTTTCAGTTTTGTTGATGTGTATATTTATATGCTTCTACAACGATAGTGATAAAAATTGAAAATAATAAAAAAAATAACAAAAATAATCAAAAGTAATCAAAACATCTTTTTTTCAGTATTTTCAATTTTCAAATTTTTTTTGATTAATTTTGATTTTGTTTGATTTTTTCTTATAATCGTAAAAAATCATGCCTTCCTTTGATACTTTTCTTAATTAATTGGAAAATAGTCATTAACAATTGAAAGTAATAGTAAAAAATCAGTAAATGGATTCTAAAAAAAAATAATTTATCAAACCGGTAGTCATTACGATTAGTAATCATTATTTAACAGATCTGTTCCAGACGAAGGCGGTTGCCGTAACAATCAAAATAAGGAAATGAGCTGCCTATATTCTGCCTTGTATGCATTTTTCTAAGAACTCTTGAAATATCCGGAAAGACCTCTCCAACCAAACGATGTCAAAACCTCTTACCACGAGATTTTTTCAATTTGATGTTGAAACCAGAAAAAAGGTTCTAGGAACCTCTTATTCCATTCGTGTGTAGATTCACGCTGTTTATTGAACTCATGGGCCTCACTAATCTGAGAAATTTGTGAATCTGGTATATTTAGCATGCTAACATGATGGTGTAGACTACTTTGTAAAGCCTGGTGGAGTGCATAGATCTCCGCTGCCTAAATTGGTGAGTGTTTCTGGCGCTCGTTTCAAGTAGTAGTTTTCCTGTGTTAGCTCAAGTCTATGCCAAGGTAGATGAGATTTTGTCTTGATAAAGCTTAACAAAGACAATTTCATTTTTAGTTTACCAAAATGTTCCTTATATAGTGAAAAGTATAGTGGCCCCATTTGTTTTTTTCTAAAAAAAAAAACTTGTCTGAGCTTTATGGAGGGCGAGTATGTTTTTTTTTGTTTGTTCTATATAGAACGGGGAGTGCGAGGCACCTTTACACCTTGTATGTATTAATTGGGGGCGAGCACTGTTGGCTGTGAAAAACCCCGATTTGGGATTGCAAAGCATCAACTACATCTTTCGAATATTTCATTAGCTGATTGCGAATTGCATGTAACGCAAATGAAATAAACGAAAGAAATAACTACAGCTTATGTCGCTTAAACATACTCCCCTCTTAGATGGCTTAGTCGTCTAATGAGATTCATTAGTCCCGGTTCGAATCCAGCTCGAAGGACCATGCCTAAGCTTTATGGAGGGCGAGTAGTTTTTTTTAAGTTTATTTATTGTATATTATTTTATTATTTGTTCAGAGAGTAGAACGGGGGATGCGGAGCACATGTTGCATAGGCGGCAACCTTTGAGTAACATTTATTTAATTATTTTATTTATTTAAATTATTTCTTCTATATAGAACGGGGTGCGGCGCACCTGTTACACCCTGTATGTATTAATTAGGGGCGAGCACTATTGGCTCTGAGGCATTGCGCGGGAGTGGCTTCCTCATTCTCGTTGTGAAAAACCCCAATTTGGGATTGCAAACCATAAACTATATCATTCGAATATTTCATGAGGTGATTGCGAATTGCATGCAACGCAAATGAAATAAACGAAAGAAATGACTACAGCTTACGTCGCTTAAACAAAACTAAAGCGTTCTTTCTAAACATTGCATCCAATCCCGTACGTAAGCGCATGCTCCCGGGACTCGCCTTCCTAAACGACAAACATAACAAAACAACTGGTTACCGTAGTAGGTACGTAAGCGTCACTTAACTTATTTCTCTTCAAAGCTACATTTTACCTTTGAGACCTGCTGACCATCAAGTGTTCGATTGTTGCTTCCTACAGGCATTCAAAGCACTTCTTTGTGCTCATCCATACATAGATACATACGTGTGAGTATGCTTGCATATCAACTTTAGCCTGCCTCACCATCCTTACCCAATCATTTATGCATCCGCTTAACAACCACTTAAGTTCGATAAGCGTGTGTCAAAAGCGTTTACGGTAAGGTTAAAAGTACTTTATTCCTTCTACCAACATTTTGACTTCTCATCGGTAGGTATGTATGAAAGAGTAAGAAGTGGAGAGATAATTGAGGGGTTCATGAATTGCTTACGAAATGCCAGTGCGTTTAAGATAAGACTTTGAAAGACGTGCTGATGTTGTTGCATTCGTTTCTTCTACTAAAACTTGAATTCCAATTTGGGGTTTGGCGTGTTGTATGCCTCACACTCAAAACAAGAAGCTGCTGCCGCTGTTGGTTAATGTGCAGCCAAAATGCGATAAGCATAACGATCGACGATTTGTAAGGTTTCGATGCATCCAAAATTAGGTAGCCAGAAACGCAAAGAATTGAGAAAAGGAAATAAACATTTTTTTCAATATTTATTGTTGGTTTTTGGTGATTAAACTAATTACATTAGGATAACTATATTCATTAAAATATAAAATAACATTTTCTGATATAACAATGTATGTAGAATGTAATCAAGCATATAATAAAATTGTAGCAATAATTAAGGGGTGTCTCTTTTAGAGCAATAGCAGACATGTCTGTCTAAATGTTTAGTATGTCTGTCTAAATATTTGTACGCGCATTACTCAAAATCTGCTGCATAAAATTTAATGCAATTTCTACCCATGTATTGCTTCGTTTCCAACTTAAAGTTTAGTATCACTTTTACTGGAGGGAAACACGCTTTCCAAGCTGTACACAGTTGTGACAGTTTAAGTTACTCACTTTATACAATAGTGGCAATTAAATTAGGCTGAAAATATTTGTATACATACAATGAAAGTGATACAGGCCAAATAGTTGCTTTGTAGATGGAGATATTTATTTGAGCAACGGAAGCAATCAGTTAGCATTTTGACCTGTCTGTATGCTGCTATGTTTGTACACGCATCACTTTACAACTAGCTCATGGAATTTAATGACTTTTCAAGCGATGTTTTGCTGGAGATCCTTCTTAAAATATAGAATACATTTTGAATACATTTCTGGAGTACAAGCTGTTTTTTTTTTGTTTGTTTGTGCTTCGTGGGAAAGAATGTTGCATTATGAGGTTTTTGTTAAACATTTTTCAAGTTATACAATGAATTTACAGTAGATGGCAGAGAAATTAAAAATAAATGCTTACAACTCTACACCTCAAACATTGCACAAAGATTGTTAGTAAAGAAAGAAAAATAAAATCCTTAAGCTTTTTCTCTCCATTTGCAATCATTTGTATCTCCCTTTTAAAGCACACCAGTTCCCTTGAAAGATTTAAATTTACAAATATAAATATTTTCACATGATAAAAATCTTTTAATCACCATTATAAGCCTCTTTTCTCAATGTTTTTCTTTATTTTTAAGTTAAGCTCAGGCAAAAAATAAAAATTAATTAACCTGGCTCTTTATTGAGCGATCAACATCATGTTCTTTGTGTTGAAGTGCGAGTAATGAAGGTGTTCGTAGTCCTACTGATAACACGCACGATATGCGAAAGAATTCTTGGCAGGTGCGAAGGTAACCGCTGATTAAAATGTATAATGATGGATTAATGTGCGAGAAGGCGTTGCAGTGAATATTCAGCAAATATTTTTTTTTTACTGATTTTTAAAAGATTTTAGTTTGTGAAGTTAATTGAAATTTTCGTGGAACAAGGAGGAGTAACTTAATATATGAAAAGAAGTTGAATGTGTGAAGTAAAAGGTGGTTAAGCCTAAAAAAAAAATTTGTTTTTTGTAGCGAATGAGTAAGCATGGTAGCTTCTCTGGAAGAAGACTTGGTACAGATCTATTAGCAAGCTGCCAGTTAACCTAAGAACGTAGAGATTATTGATATCATCATCACTCCGTTTAATCGAAACTTGCCGCCAATTGGGAACACGAAGTGAGTTCAAGTCATCCCCCATCGGGTGCCGATAGAAAAACCGTCTGGACTGAGGCTTCGTTGTCCATTCTCATAATATTAAAAGCCAGCGGAGACTTTGTACTTTTATTCGCTGCACAATTGTCAGATCTGCATAAAGCTCATATAGCTCATCGTTAAATTTCTTTCGATACTCGTCGTTGACAACACTAGAAGGACCATAAATTTTCCAGAGAAATTTTCTCTCATCTCATCTTCCTTCGACACTATCCATGATTTCGAACCGTACATGAGGAAAGGTATGATGAGAGACTTATAGAGCGTGATCTTTGTCCGTCGAGAGACAGTTTTCTGCTCATTCTAAAGTAGCAGTTGTTGGCAAAGTGTGATTCTCCTTAGAATTTCTCGACTGAGATTATTTTCGGTCCCTCACATTTTCAAATTTGTAACTATCAAAAGTGAGGTGAGCCAATTCTTTATTTGAAGACAGCAAATACTTCGTCTTATCTTCGCACGACCCACTTTCTGCGCTTCTTTATCTAGACCAGAGAAGGCAAGACTTGAGGCGTAGTTGTCAAATCAAAAGATATCAATATCATCGGCATAACCCAGCAATCGTACTCTCGTATACCAGATTCTACTATAAATGGCACGAGACGGAGTCGCCTTATCTGAAGCCTAATTTGGTTTCGCTTGGCTCGAAGCGGTCCTTCACAATTCTCACAGAGCTGTTGGTATTGCTATATGGCAGCGTATAGACAGCGTATGCTCATATCATGGGTCTTCTATAGAATTTGGCGTATCGTGAAAGTCTGGTTTGTGGTAGACTTACTAGGTCTGAAGCCACCCTGATAAGGTACAATCGGCTTGTCTACGATGGGCTTCAATCTGCGGCACAATACGCTGGATAGAACCGATATTAAGTAGACTGATTTCGTGGTAGTTGGTGCGGTTAGCGGTATCGCCCTTCTTGTGGATCATTAAAATATGTAGTTTAGAAAGAAGTTAAAATATAAAGCGGGATCTAAAGACAAAGTGTTGCCCAATGGTATCGTCAGTGTGAAAAATAAGCATTGGCTGATGATTTTACCGAAATCATTCAGGTAGTGCTGTGAGGTCAAATAATCAAAATTCATAAACGAAATTTACCAAGGGCGACTGCAAACCTTTACTCTACCTCAAAGGTACTACATGTACGACCCATGCAAGTAAGGCTCATCAAAAATCATATCCCAGTTGAAAAGGGAAGAAGGAAGCTATAGGGCTTTATCATCTCGATGAATTCGTTAATTATTCGTTATTTGAAATGGACCAAATTGCCAGGCCTTGTCTATCGGTTCACAAAGAATGGCTTATAGAATGAGTTCGCTTCAAGCGCTAAAAAAATCTCGAGCACTAAATTATTGAGCATTGCAATCATTAGATTTTTGCTGAATTTCATTTACTACCAACAATGTCCACAGCATACACAGCATGTGTTCCGCAACACAATTTCATTGTTTCCTGCAGCATTTCCTTGTAAGACCACTTCAAAACACTCACTTTTGCATACTCAAAATTCTTGTAAATTTATTTTTGTAACTTTATTGCTTGTTGTTATTCATAGAAGTGTTTTATATAGAAATTTTTTTTTTGCCCAACATTTCATACATTCATCACTACTTTTTTAGTTTGCGTTTATTACTTACAATTTATATACTTATTTTCTTTTATTTGCTTACAATAAAAAAAAAAAAAACATTTGCAGTTACTTTCAACATTTGCATGTGGCGCACTTTTTATAGTTCCCACTTAGTTTTGTAATTTTTCCTGTTCTCTTTTTCTTTGCGTTTTTCCGAAATTTGTTTTTTCGGCTTCTTGAAGCAATGCAAGTTATAAATAATTCAAGTGGCTGCGCAACATGCCACACGCAATAGAATATGCCTCATGCCCTAGCGCAAGCTGAGGCGCCTAAAAGCAAGCCTTGTTTGTACTACAGCGCAAAAGACGTTGAGCTATGAGTGGAGCTGCTGCTGCAACTACCCCATTTGGCAGACTGGCTGGTCGCGTTATAAACTCGTCAACTTGTTGCCGATTTTTTTTAGTTTCTTTTCCACAATTTTTATTTTTTTAGCGCATTTATTTTTTTTTTCTTTTTTTTTTTCATAATAGCAATGACAACTTTTAGTTTGAAAAAACTGCAAGTGTTTGTCGCTTCAAAATTGCATGAAATGCTGCTACAAACTGTCGCATTTTCGTCGTTGTTGTATTCGAACATTCCTTTTTGTTGATTGAATTGGTATATTTTTAGGTGGACAAGCTTTTTTAAGTTATTTTTTCGTGTGAGAATTATCATGTTTACAATTGAAAGCGCTTTTTTTCATGATTTCGACAATGTTTACTACCGGTTTCCTAATTTTTTTTGGAATGATTTGGTATTCTTGTTTATCCGAGTCTGTTTTGCATAAACTGTTTCATTAGGGGTATTCACTATTTAGCGCGTTCATGCGGACATAATTTTGCTTTTGCTTATAAGTAATTTCTATTGAGAGCAACTTTTACTAGTATTCTAAAAATATATCTAGAGAACATGTATCGTAGCGGGTATGTTCCAGGTCAACTGGCACACAGCATAGTCGCCGAAAGTCAGAAAAAATTTCCACAGATTGTTGCTAAAATATTTGCACCGCTTAGTGAATACCCCAATTGCAAACAATCATCGAACGCTTCAGATTTTCCCACTATTGTTAGGTAGATTGATTGCTTTTGAAAATCATTACTGCAATTTGTGTACGAAAGATAAACTGAGTGTACACTAATGGCTTGTGGAAGTGCAAACTCGTGTTCTATTTGATTGCAGCGAACTAAAAACAAAAAGAAAATTTAAAAGTTTGTGAAATAACATCACTCGTTTTGTATACCTAAAGTATGAGTCTCATTAGTAGAACAAAGGTTTTACATACTAGAGTGAAAGAGGCCACATATAATCTAATGAAACTTGAAAATTATATTTTATATCCAAAGCAACATGATTAGACCAAGCTTAATTCTGATACAGGTATTTCGAATGGGGGGTTTCCCTCTTATTGTGCTTTGAAACTCTTCAAGTCAACCTACTCAATGGCCTGTGTCGTAGGAGCGAGCATTTTTGCAGCACTGCCGGCCATGTCACTATCCATGCGTCTCCCAGACAGATCGAGTATATTTGAACCCGAGAGCTAAGGTATCCACGAGTTATGCAGGGTGTTACTAGTTATGTCACTGGTAATAGCAATGAATAAATCGAGAGTGGTTGGTCAGTGCATAAGGTGCAGAAGCGTGGACAATAACAATAACTGATGAGGCAGCTCTGGAAGTATTCGAGAGAAAGGTTCTTCGAAATATTTGTGAACCTCTACGCGCTGGCGACGGCGAGTACCGAAGAAGATTTAATGATGAGCTGTATGAGCTTTACGCAGATGCCGACATAGTTCAGCGAATTAAAACACAGCGGCTTTGCTGGCTAGGCCACGTTGTGCGAATGAGCGACGATGCTCCAGCCCAGAAGGTATTCTTATCAGCACCCGCCGGTGGAAGCAGAGGTAGAGGGAGACCACTACTCCGATGGAAGTGTCAAGTGGAGACCGATTTGCGATCTCGCGGTGTTTCCAATTGGCGTCAGTTGGCGCAACGAAGAAATGACTGGCGAGCTATGTTGGGCGGTCAAATTCGTCCAGGCGGTTAGATGACCATTTAAAGAAAGGAGAAGGTTGGTCAATCCAGAGAGTGGACCATGAACATACCATTGTCTCCAATATGGGTGCCGGGCCGACAAGTTAGCACGGTGTGGATCAGCTCAGAAACAAAGAAGGTCTTAGTACCACTGGGAGTTATCAAAGGACGGATCGCACTGGCTTAGCGACGCTAATAATGGGTGGAAGCGTCTGCAGTCCTGCAGAATATCAAGGTCCGTGGCCCTCATAAACCGATCGCTAACGCTGCTTACGGTGAATAAAAGGGAAGCTTTCAGAAATTCGGGAGGCAAGAGATAATGGAGCACCTGCTGTGCGATTGCCTAGGTCACTGTTGCAGCAAAATGAAATTCCTGCTTGGGGAGCCTCTCAGGCCTTAGTGCCATTAGGCCCGGAGAGCTTTTAAATTTCTTAACTCACCTGCATAAATATGGTGAGACTTGTTTTTGAGATACTGTCAATTTTTCTTGTATAATTTTCATTGGTTAATTCATGCGATGTAGGCGAATCGCCACTGCAACCAACCAATCTACTCAATATAGCATCAATAATGGAGCGATCTAAGATTCAAGTGACGGGACGGTGCAACATCATAAAATGTTTGCAAAAAGTTTTTCTCAAAACAGGGTCGCCATTCGGCTGTGGTCGGCAACATTCCCGGTATTGTGTTTCTAGCACGAAATAGATTCTCAGCAAAATTTCTTCCGCATTTGGAGATGCTGTTGGCATATAATTTGTAGACCAATTTGTAGGAAAAATTAGAAGCAGCACACCACAAATTGGTAGAGAAGCTCGGTCAGCGGTCCTCTTGGAGGTATATCGCGGAGACTATCTAGTGATTTTGCAAATCGTGGTGGGATGCTTCTAGTTTTGCCTCTATAATATATACATACATGTTTTTATGCTCACATTCGAAGGGTTTAAGACCACTGCCGCAAGGCGATTGGTGTTTGAAAAATCCCTAAACCATTTGGATGTTAAATGTCACGATACTTGAAGCGGAGACCTGCGGTGTTGTCGGCCAGCACTTCAAGTATCGATAAAGCCTTTGGTAGTTTGTTCCTCTCTGGGACAAAGACTGTCAGAGAAGTTGTTCGAGCCCTCTTCGCCTGTCATCGTGTCGATAGCACATACTGATTAGAATAGAGAGACCTGACACTACAGCTACTAAGATAGAGGTGGGCAGCCCATGAACTTGTTTTTGCTTAATTTTAACCACACTGGTCACCGATTTCCTAATTCTTCTTTAAACGACATTTTTTCCGCAAAATATTTTAGCAGATCGCACATTAAATTAAATTCAACGCTACACTACCCGGCTTTCCAACACTTCTGCTTTGCTGCGTACTCACTGCGCGCACTCGCTCGCCTAAATGCCTTCAACGACAACAATCTGTGCAACATATGCCAGCCAATTTTAGCTGAGAACATGAAATTACAAGCGCGTGTTACACCAAGCCAATGCTAAAATACTGAATGGGCCCACAAACACACACTCACCCACACATCTACACATACACGTATAATGAACATATGCAGAACTAACAAACAAGGCGACACTTAATTGGATTTTTGCTGCACGTCAGGCAAGCTGTCCAACGCAGTCAAAGCAAAACTGGCAGACGCTGTAAATGAACGAAAACTTTGGACCGTCAAATGCATACAAACGCAGCGAGCACATTTGTTGCACATTTGCAAACGCTATTAGACTCTTGTTTCTCCTATTGTGCGGGGAAAAGTCATAAAGAAAGCGCACTCGACCTCAAACAATATGGGAAATGGTAGCAAAAACAGAAGAGGAATATTTGTGAAAAAAGAATTGTAAAGCAACTAAGGGAGTTTAACTTCCGAGGCGTAGCCGAAGACTATATACTCACCTGTGATTTGGAAATAGTTCTTCGTTAATATAAGCCCTTTTCATAAAAAATGTGTTCGTCAATACTAAAAACTTGGAGTTCTACCTTCTTGAGGATCTGAAGTTATGATTTCGGGCTGGGTTGTCAAAATTTTTTTTGCAATTTAATGTCTGCAAATACTGTTAACTTATCAACAAATTTTTACGAAAGCAAATACATAACTTAAGACCAAATCAACCTCGATAATAGCAGCGAAAAATAGGAATTTCAAATTTGAAGATTCACAGTGGCTTGGCACTTTGGCAGATTTGGTTTTAAATTTTTTTTTTTGCGGGTGGAGATGAAATCTGCCTAATGTATCATAGCTGATACTGTCGCACCAACCGTGTGTCCGTGAACTAGAAACTTTCCCAAATTTTGGAAACGTCGGGACCTTCCATTTTCCTCTTTCGTTAAGAGCCTTCTATTGTATCTGCGTCCAGGTCCCGCTTTTTTGCTATGAGTGTAGTTTATAAAAAGTTGCTGATTTGTTTCCACACTGCTGAGACGCCCAACATTTTTTCTATGACGTGACCGGCAGTAATTTGGCCAACCCTTCGTTCGAGCACCGGTCGCTCCTCGCTCCATCTTAATCATTTGAACAATGCATGTTCACGGTCGTCTTCGTCTCCATACACGCACTTCGAATTTTCGACTTTTCCCATTCTATACAAGTACATTTTGAACTTCTCATGCGCAGAGTGCATTTGAGTGAGTTAACCTAGCCAAAGTTTCTAGTGTGCCATATCTTATTGTTAGTGATAAATCTTGCTGTCCATCTGCCTCGGTGTTCACTTTAACAGCGCTCTTGGCAAAGTCTAAACGTTTCCTCGCTGAGCTCGTGGTGAGCGTCTCGTATGAACTCTTCATCAGTGTGCTTTTTAGCTTTCCATATACTTCTTCTCTGCAGAGCCAATAGGTAGATGGGGATCGCTTTTGTTATCACCTGCACGACTGATCCTGATATGGCTCGATAAGCTGAGGTTACTCTCAAAGCTGATGTACAGATGTTATGATCTTACAGCATTTCTTTATCTTCAGTGTGTTGGCCCATAGGATGGATGTATATCCTAACAGAAGCTTCCTTTTGCTTTCTATACGTCCTCCGTTGTTTTCCGGCAGCCTACTTAGTAACGATACTTGATTACATCCATTCCCTGTCGCGTACTAAATCTGTGCCCAGTATTTTAGTCGGGACTCTAATCTTACTACTAAATGATTAACTACTTTTTTTAAAGTTATTAGTTCTGGAGAGGGTTTCGAAACCAAATTCTAACGGTAGTCACTTTTTTGTTAAGAGTATCAACTCAGTTTTTTCTTCCTCCAGTTGGATTCCACATAGGTCCGGCCACTCTTTTGTGCGTATCATAACCCGTTTGAGCTTTCTGCGTGCTTTTTCTGTATTCCGGACGGTAGTGACTACCCGGGCCGTAGTGACTACGGTAAGGTCGTCTGCGTATCCGACTAAGAAGGTATCATCGGATATTTCTAGGTTAAAAATTTCATCCTAACTGATGTTCCATAGGTCAGGACCAAGAACTGAACCTTTCGCTGTTAAGCATGTGACGTTGATGCACCGCGGGCCCTCGGAAATTGTGTACGGTCACTTAAGTAGCTTTTGAGTACTTGCTGTAGGTAATACGGATTCTGAAACCGTTGCTCTAAGGTATTCAGCATGTCAGCCCATCTCGCGCTGTTGAAAGCCTTTTTTGTTGGTTGGACCACAACTCGCCTAGATTTGTTAGTAACTTGCTGGTCTGCCTTCATACTAATAAGGACGTCCTCAACTGCGCCTACTGCGCTCTTTCCACCCCTAAAACCGTGTTGTCTCTGCGATAGTCCTCCTGCTTGTTCTACGCCGGCTGCAATACGTGGCTTTAATAGCCTTTCGAAAAGTTTCCCCGCTGTGTGGACTATGCATAATGCTGGCGAGTTCGGGTCTCCTTTGATCTTGACCCTTAGTACTATAAGCAACCAAGTTTCAATAAGATATCTCAAAACATGTCCAAGCTATCGTGTTTGACGATGGACGGCGGGCGGATGGAAGGATGTACATGGCTTTATCAATTTCTTTTTTCATTCTAAAAACATTAATACACATTTATTTAACGTTAAGCGAATAAAATTAATATACGTTGTGACCTACGCACAGCTGAGTATAAAAACTTCAAAAGTGTGTTGTGCAAAATTGGCTACTGCTTCAATTCCAGTTTGGTGTTTGTGTGTGTGGGTGTGTATCTATCAGTCGACACTGTGTTAACCATTCTTGTGGCATATAAAGTGAAATTGTGCGTTAAATTCGTGGTTCATGTTTAGCTGCTGTGGCGTCCAGCTTACAATATTCTTTGCTAAACTCTATCCGTCGGCTCATTGCACGCGCTTTACTGGCCAATTGCCATTTCCATGCGACCTTTCGTCTGTCTGGCCTTTGCCAGCATTGAATGCAACTTCTAAATATGAAGTTCTATTTTTCTGATTGCCCAGCGCTCATATCTGGTCATTCTATTGTTGTTTTGTATCTATTCGTTGCAATAACTGCATACTTGGTTGTTTTTGTTGTTGTTTCCAAGTTTATTTGTATTACATTTACGGCGCTAATCTCTTGTGTGACTCACACTTTCCTCCACACATTTGTAAAGTGGCAAAGGAGTTGGCGCAGCAGGAAAGCAAAAATTACAACACATTTTTGACCTTTTCTTTTTTTTGTTGCTTTTTTTCATTTCTTTGTTTCTGTGTCAATTGATAAAGTCAGTTAGAATGTTGAACTCACATCCGATATGTGTTTACGTGTTTGCATTACTAAGCGTACTGTGTTTATATATAAATGTGTATGTCTAGTCTAGAGTGGATTAGCTTAATGATGCGTTAATAAATGCGAGTAGTAGGAGAAAGAATAGCTGTAACTCCGCTGCAGTGAAAGATGAAACTAGTCAGAAAACGTACTAGTTAACAACCAGACTTGTTCAATAATAATTACTAATCTTAATAATTAACGTTTAATTATTTATTTTCTTGAGAATCTATTTAATGGTTGATTACCATAATTTTCAATTTTTAATGATTATTTTCCAATTAATTAAAAAAATTATTAAAAAGTCATGTTTTTTTCGATTAGTAAAAAATATCAAAAAAAAGTTGTTTTGATTATTTTTTGATTTTTTTTTAATTTATTCATTATTTTTGTTGTAGAAAATTGAAATAGCTCCATGCGAAAGCTGTGGAAATCATTTATTTAAAGCAGACCTGTTAAATAATGATTACTAATCGTAATGATTACCGGTTTGATAAATTATTTATTTGAGAATCCAGTTAATGATTGATTATCATTACATTTAATTTTACGATTATTAAAAAAGCAACTTTGATTACTTTAGAGTATTAAATTTTTTTTTTATTATTTCTTATTTTTTAAAATTTTTTTTCAGAATTTTTTGTAGAAGCATATAAATATTAGGGCCCTTGCTTACAATCGATTATCCGACTAATCGTTTAGTCGAGTAGCAACTACTGAGCTGTTTGAAAATCGAATAGCAAATTTTCGATCTCGACTAATCGACTAATCGAATTTTAAAAATAAAAATAAAAAATTCCACATTTTCTATAGTTGCAACGCATGTTTATGAAGGTGATGGAACTCAGTTTCATGCGAATAGAGCATCCATTGTCAAAAATAAATCAACTAGTCGAATGCAAAAAACTAGTCGACTAGTCGATTACTTTTTCAAACAACTACTTCAAATCGATTAATCGACTATTCGATAAGTCGATTATAAAGAGCTCTTATAAATATACACATCAACAATACTGAAAAAAACAAAAAATATTAAAAAAAATTAAAAAAAAGTCAAACTTTGTTTGATTATTTATAATTATTTTTGATTTTTCTATTTTTATTTTTTATTTTTTGTAATCGTAATCAATTAATAATTGCCTGTGGGCAGTCTAATTAATTGAATAATAATTAATAATTAAATTTAACACGTCTGTTTTAAAGTACTTTAATTGGTGGAGGAAAATTCATTTTTTTCTTCATGAGGATTGAATTTTATTTTTGAAGCTGAATTCAAAACACTTGTTACCAATTTTTTTTTTTTTTAATTCTTATCCATATTGAAAATTTGTCAAGAAGGTAGATTGTTTTTAGATGCTGAATTGAAATACATAGGTAAAAATGCCAAATAAATATGTGTATGGAGTATGCAATTTAGATAACAAATTTAGGATAACAAATTTTTGTATAGAAGATCGATAGGCAGGGCAGAGTATACCTTTGAAATTTTTAAATGTAAATTTTTAAAAGTTTAATTAACTTACTAAACTATGTGTAAGCTTTGAAATTTCTTTTTATGTGGTTTCTGGTATGGAACTCGCTACACTTTAAATGAAAATCATTGAAAACATAGCTGTTTTTTATTTCGTCGAACGTTATCCAATTTAATTTCACTACTACAATACTAAACACAATTATATATACAGGGTGGCTAATGAAAGCCGCTACCAAAAAAAAATTAAATAACTTTTTTTCTATTTAATGAATCTGGTTAATTGTTTTTTTATTTTGCAGATTGACTTTTACATTTAACAAAACTGGATAACTGGGACACTGAAACAAGAATTTGGATTATCCGCCGCTATCACGCACTGGAGTCCGTAGTTTCGGTTCAAAGAGAGTATAGGCGCACGTTTGGCGGCAATCCTCCGAGCAGATGGACCATAATAAGACTTGTAAACAATTTTGCCGAGCATGGGACAGTCAACAGAAGACCTTACCATCGAAACCCTTCAGTTCGAACGGAGGAAACAATCGCTGCTGTAGCTGCTGCCATACAAAACAATCCACGTGTTTCGACAAGAAGCTTATCTGCTCAAATGGGTGTAAGCAGACAGTCATTACAGTCAATTATGCACAAAGATTTGGACTTATTCCCATATAAAATTCAAATGGCCAACAAACTGAACGCTGCAGACTTGCCGATTCGCTTGGAATTTTGCCAGAAGATGCTTCAAATGGTGGAAGAGGATGGAAACATGTTGAACTGTCTTTTCATGTCTGACGAGGCCCATTTCGATTTAAACGGCAACATAAACAAACAAAATTGTCGAATATGGAGTGCTTCCAACCCACAGATACTCCATGAGACGGAATTGCATCCACTTCGTGTCACAGTGTGGTGTGCAGTTTCATCACGCTGCATTGTCGGGCCCTACTTCTTCGAAGAAAACGGTCATACCGTTACGGTTACTGAAGACCGTTACTTGAGCATGTTGAGAAAGTTTTTCTATCCAGAACTACGCCGAATGAGAATTTCTTTCAACTCTGTGTGGTTTCAGCAAGATGGTGCAGCTCCTCATATAGCCCAACCTGTTATGACAGAATTGCGACGAACATTTCCCAATAAGCTGATATCCAGAAACTCCACATTCCGTTGGCCACCCAGGTCGCCTGACCTTACTGCACCTGACTTTTTCTTGTGGGTTACTGCAAACAGGAAGTCTTCAAAGCAAAACCAACAAATTTGAATGAACTAAGGCAATCCATTCGAGAAACAATTGCGGCTATTCCTGTCTCAACTCTCCAAGCAGTAATGAACAACTTTTTGGTAAGATGCCGCACATGCATCGACGAGCAGGGGGGGCATTTAAATTCCATTATTTTTAAAACTAATTAAGCTATATTAAATAAAATTTAATGAGCTTTAACATGAATTCCATACACTGAAAAAAAAATTATTTGAGTTTCTTAATGTAGTAAAATTCATCAGCCACCCTGTACATAAGTATGAGTTTTTTTTTTAATATTCGCCCTTTTATAACAAATATATTTTTTGTCCTTGAGGAAGTGTGAAATAAATGCAAAAAGGTCAGAACGTACTTTATATTACCAATTGAGTAGGAAGTGCTATATTTACTTTGTTTTTGTATTATCTAATGAATCGGAAAGGAAATAAAATGCACAAAAAAAGAAGTGCAAACAAAGAGTATACAAAGTGGAGTAATTGGAACATACTCATTTGACGGAGAAAGGTTAGGTTATATTTTTGAGGGGCTATGGTGGAATATGTAACCACACAATGATGACTCTAAAGCAGTGAGCGCCACAAAGAGAGTTGTCAGTATGTGAATGTGTCAGTTTTTTTAAGACAATAAATGTATCGAGTAACAAAATCAAAGTAATTTATTTAATTTCCTTTTTTTTTTTTAAATTAAAATTTTATGCTCTTGTACTTTCTTTAATCAAACTTTGTTTAGGAAAGTATTTGCCGATCACTGCCCTAAATGAATAGAAAATAAAGGTGTTGCACAATTAAAATTCAGGCGAACAAAGGCCAATTCAGTACTTAAAGAGTGTTAAGCTGAGCACCATCTCAAATTTCCGCAAAATAAAATTGTTCGTAACTGCTAGGCCTATCGTTCTGGTATTTCATGAAGCAAACCAAATAATAAGAGCACTCAAAGCGAACTGAGCAGTAGACAGAAGCGGGAAAACGCGAAGAATTTATGGCCATATACTTTGAAATAAATAAAAAGTCAAAAGCATAAATAAAATTGAAAGCTGGAGAATCCTTTCAAAACTCATAACCAAGCATATAAATATACAAAGCAACAGCTGTTGAAATTGAATGTGGCAAAAAACGGCGGGACACTTGAGCCGCACGTTGCAAAGTTGCAAGAAACAAAAAAACACGAAAAAATTACAAAAAAAAATTAAAAAAATACGCTGAAAGACAAATGGAATGGAAACGAAAATAAAGCGCGCCAAAGCGCAAAGGCAGAATTCTCAAAGCGCGACTCAACACACACAACCTAGAGTAAAAAAAAAAAATTTAAATCGTTTAACCCAAACATAAATATGCGTCCGCAGGGTCAGAACACTGCTTGAACTACCACTTGTGTTGCTGTGTGCAGGCTTTCGAGACGAAATGTCAAAAATTTTGCCTACACATTTACACTTGAACATTAACGCATAACCTAGTTAGCCAAAAGTAGAATGCGTTTGCGTAATACATGAGAGATCAGCTGAAATTGTTTTTGCCAAACTTTGTCGAGTGTGCGTAAAGCTCGTACATCTCATCAATCAATCAAGAAAGAACTTTTTGTAAGACACCCCTTTCCGACCTATAGCAAATCTAGCCCATAAATTTGTTCGCATTTTTGGACGCTATCACTTTAACCAGTGAAGAAAATAGAAAAAAGTTCGTTTTATAAAATTTCCACCCCGTACCTCGTATTATTGTGTATGAAAGTTTAAATTGCAATACTTCAAATATTACCGGACAATTGTGCGTACATGGTCGGAAAGGGATACTCAAAGCCCGTATATTTTTTTTTTAGTATCAAAACTAGTACCGAAGATTATGAGGAGTTTTTCAGAGACGCTCAGCCACCTATATCTTTCAGTACAATCCAATCTGTTTTTCCGTTTGACTACTTGGCTACAATTTATCTAAATATTCATATCGGTAATAGGTTTACCAGGTCTGAACAATACAACTCAATTCGTGAAGAATGGCCTTCTCTTCTAATTTTTGGAATGCTTCTTTTGTTTTCTCACACAACTTGTCGGCACCGAAATCTATTCTGGCGGGTGCTGAGGAAGTAGAATTTTTGTTGATAAGCATTTCAATTATTTATCTTTAGTTTATCAATGCGAGAAGCGCTTCAGTAAATCTGGTCTAGCTTATGTTTATCTGCTGTACGTGCTGCTTACTTCGCGGGTTGACTGGGATACCATTTGCTTACACGTGCACTTATATATATATTTGTATTTTGTATGTACTTTTATATTGTTTTTAATATAAATACATTTTAATGCTTTTAACGGTCACATAAAATAAAATACAAAAGTAAACAAAAAATACGTAAAATATAAAATGCAAAATAGCGGTCTGGCAGCGTTCAAACACAGCAAGGGTAACGCGCGCTCATACGTCCTATCCCACCAACTCTTTACTGTAGCCTTCAACAACTTGCTTAGCACTGCTTTTGTAAAATAAAATGCGAAAATAAGTAACTACAAACAAAATAACACTGAAATGTTGTTCAAAGTGAAAAAAAAGATTACAAAAAAAAACTGTAAGCCAAAAATAACAATGTAAAAACTGACTCAACGAAAGGACCTGCACGCACACACGCTCGCACTCATATATGTATGTACGTTCGTTTGTTCATATGCATAATAGCAAACGTTTGTAACATCACTTAAGTCATAAGAGGTTTCATAAAAATAAATTTTTTTTTAAATCCATATGTAAGTTCATTTCTTTGGACGGCTTGTTATATCCCGTAGTATTTGTGGAGGAAGTATTAAAAACCTGCAAGTGTGCGAAAACTTAAAACGAACGTTATAAAAGCTATGGAGTGCGTTGAAATGAAAAGAGAGAAAAGCAATAAAAATAAAAAATATTGCAAATGGCAATGGAAATGTTTTACAGATTTCACTTTTATTGTTTTCATATGCCAAAATGACTTTTGAAAGGCACAACTGCTTGACAAGCGCAAGTACATATTTATAGGTGTGTGTGAGTGTATATAATATCCCAGCAGTAAAAGAATTCATAAATAAAAAAAGTCAACGAGTTCGTAATTGGTTGCGGGCAACGAGCGGCAGCAGCTTAGGTTTAAAATCGTTGTCGTTTTCAGCTGATTCTTTCATATACCCAAGTGATAGTCGCCGCTGAGCGATTCATATACCCAAGTAAGTGAGTCGGTGATAGGCGTCATCAGATCGTCGTGATCCTGAGCCAGATAAAAATGTTTAACAACAACAACGACTTTTTTTGCAACAACAACGATTTGAGCCAGTTAGATTCGAAAAGATGCTCATAATAATAATATGAAATATATTATTGATTTATTTTATTTGTATATTTTTAACTGGAATATATACTTATTGTTCATATATCAATATATCATATTAAAATCATATTCTTAAAACGGGTTTCTTGATTTTTATTACTAAAAAACATTTGGTGTATTTTTTTTTTAAATATTGTGGGTCTACTTGAAATGAGAATCAAGCACGCTGACATCTGCTTCTTAATGATCGAGAATGTTCCAGTGAGAATTGAGCGTGATCCGGAGCTCGAACTGCCACCGGATGATCTCCTAATGCATGTAAATGGTCGATTAATGGCAGAGTGTAAACGAGTTGCTCAGATATCAATTTCCTAGGACAACGCTGTGTTAAAATTGAAAGTTGTATTCAAAAGTAAGACATCTACTTTGTTTATTACCAACTCATTTCCTACCTATTACTTTTTGCTACTGGGTTGTATGCATGTATGTACGTGCACTTTCATGCTAAATGGTTACTAAATTGAATAACGACTTACAAATTTGCTTGTTGGGTGGTCAACAAGAACTCAAAGGAGGAAGCCTGAGTCTTACAGGCAGAGTGCTTGAAATTATATACAGACGTTGGACTCAATAAAAAAAACTGAATTTAAATACGAATAAAATTTCTTGATTTTTCGTGGTTTGGAGTTAAATTTTTTTTGTGTCGCCGAGCATGTTATACCCCATGCTTGTAATTAATATAAAAAATTGTAAAAGACTAAAAACTTTTGAAGGGGCTAATCGCTTTTTAAAAAAATTAATAATAATTCCAAAGGAAGAAATTTTTTTTATAAGAAATCGTAGAAGCCAAACAAAAACTGTAGAAAACTCCTTAGTCCTCTTTATGGAAATAAGGGATATCTTAAATTTTAAGGCAAACGTCTAGTAAAGGAACGGTGAAATTTATATTCAATTCTATTCAACAATTTGTGAGTGCTACATTAACCAAAATATTTTTTTTTACCCCATTTTATGACAGGATAGTATATATGTATGTTTTAGGGATGCTTTTTCTGATACCAAACATACCGGAATTTTTTCTCAAAATATTTTTTTCTTTTTGGGATTTTAAATATGTTACTAAATACTCGCTATCTATGAATTATTTATGAAAATTATCTTAATTCCTTTGTTGATATGCAATATTTTACGAATTAAATATTCTTTGTTGATTGTGTTATTCAAAGTAACATAAGTCTTTCTAGAAACTAACTGGCTTTTGCTTTTGCTTTATAATAAATGAAACAACTTTCGTTTTAATTGCAAATACGCTTTAAAAATATATATATTTTAAGGTGAGATATTTTCTAAAACAATTAATGTTCGACTTTTGTCCGCCGGAGTTTTGAAAAATCTTAAAATAGTTTAAGCCTGCCCGAAAATTTTGAAACTTTGCCTTTCTTTTACTTTCAATTGCCAGCTTAACCGCAATTTTTAAGTCAGTTATAACCATCATACACATGTGGTATAGCTACTACATTATCGATACTGTAGTTTAGAGTATACTACAACCAGTCTACAACTATTCGTGGTATGAAGGTGATATACAGGGTGGCTGATGAATTTTGCTACATTAAGAAACTCAAATAATTTTTTTTTTCGGTGTATGGAATTCATTTTTATTCATGTTAAAGCTCATTAAATTTTATTAAATATAGCTTAATTAGTTTTAAAAATAATGGAATTTAAATGCCCCCCCTGCTCGTCGATGCATGTGCGGCATCTTACCAAAAAGTTGTTCATTACTGCTTGGAGAGTTGAGACAGGAATAGCCGCAATTGTTTCTCGAATGGATTGCCTTAGTTCATTCAAATTTGTTGGTTTTGCTTTGAAGACTTCCTGTTTGCAATAACCCCACAAGAAAAAGTCAGGTGCAGTAAGGTCAGGCGACCTGGGTGGCCAACGGAATGTGGAGTTTCTGGATATCAGCTTATTGGGAAATTTTCGTCGCAATTCTGTCATAACAGGTTGGGCTATATGAGGAGCTGCACCATCTTGCTGAAACCACACAGAGTTGAAAGAAATTCTCATTCGGCGTAATTCTGGATAGAAAAACTCTCTCAACATGCTCAAGTAACGGTCTCCAGTAACCGTAACGGTGTGACCGTTTTCTTCGAAGAAGTAGGGCCCGACAATGCAGCGTGATGAAACTGCACACCACACTGTGACACGAAGTGGATGCAATTCCGTCTCATGGAGTATCTGTGGGTTGGAAGCACTCCATATTCGACAATTTTGTTTGTTTATTTTGCCGTTTAAATCGAAATGGGCCTCGTCAGACATGAAAAGACAGTTCAACATGTTTCCATCCTCTTCCACCATTTGAAGCATCTTCTGGCAAAATTCCAAGCGAGTCGGCAAGTCTGCAGCGTTCAGTTTGTTGGCCATTTGAATTTTATATGGGAATAAGTCCAAATCTTTGTGCATAATTGACTGTAATGACTGTCTGCTTACACCCATTTGAGCAGATAAGCTTCTTGTCGAAACACGTGGATTGTTTTGTATGGCAGCAGCTACAGCAGCGATTGTTTCCTCCGTTCGAACTGAAGGGTTTCGATGGTAAGGTCTTCTTTTGACTGTCCCATGCTCGGCAAAATTGTTTACAAGTCTTATTATGGTCCATCTGCTCGGAGGATTGCCGCCAAACGTGCGCCTATACTCTCTTTGAACCGAAACTACGGACTCCAGTGCATGATAGCGGCGGACAATCCAAATTCTTGTTTCAGTGTCCCAGTTATCCATTTTTGTTAAATGTAAAAGTTAATCTGCAAAATAAAAAAAAAATTAACCAGATTCATTAAATAGAAAAATAGTTATTTAATTTTTTTTTGGTAGCGGCTTTCATTAGCCACCCTGTATATGTGGTATAGATCGTGGTATTAATGCTGTACTACAATGTGGGCCCCTGCTTTAAGCTCAAATTCTCGGCAATGTAAGGCCTAAGGTAAAATATAACATTAGAAAACACAGACGATTTTCCTTGAATAAAGTATTTAATAAATTATTGGGACCTTTAGGAGGCTTAGAATGTACCCGACGTAGATGTGCCTGTAGTAAGAGGCGATTAAAATCCACAGCGAACCTATTTGCGGAGTCATCGTAATCGCTATTAAGGCAGTGGACCTAGGTGGTAGTACCGAGCGGACCGCATGCAGTTCCGTTAAAGGACTGACATAAGCAATATAACCCTGTTTGGTCTGCTGCGATCGTTCATTTTCTGTGAGCAGTTTCGCTCCGCCGAGTGCTTTTTTTAGGCGACGGGCTTTGTAGAAACAGCGGCTTTGTACTCATTGACCACCGCTTCATACTTCACAACTTTTCTCACTTTTGAAGATAATTCTTTTTTGAGCATTTGCAAGCCACTAGGACTGGTGCGCCTCCCGTACTGGCTGCTTGATAGCCTGGGATGTCAGGGGTACTAAGGATGGCACCCATGCTATCTATTGACTACTAGCCAGGATATCGTCTTCCGCGAGTGTATCCAGAACACTCTCCTCTTCTTCCTCTAGTTTTTTTTTAGTTTTGAGATTTTTCATGAAAATTCCAGCAAGTACTCTTCTAGGGGTTAGTCCACCTCGGCTGAGCCATACCGAGGTAAGGCACTTGAAACAACCGATCTTCAAAATTTTCGGCTGTGTTTTATGCAATTCAATTTGACCGAGGTGTAGGCAGAGATAGAGGGAGAACGACTGTGAGAAATGAATGAAATAGAGAGGGAGGGTGGAAGAACATGGGATACAAAGGGTTAGCGAGAGTGAGAGATGGACGAAGATAAAGAGGAAGTTAATAAGCAGAAATAAAGAAGGGTAAAGGAAAGAGAAAACTTAATAAAATGGAAAACGAGTTTGAAATGGAAAAATAATATATGAAAAATTAAGAAATTAAAGGAGTGACAAAATGAACACCTGGCGAAAAACTTAAAGTAAGACAAGGGGGAAAAAATGTGAAAAGCGAGATGAAAGAGAAAATTACAGAGAAAAATTGGAAGAAGTCCCTATTAGTTGAACTTCTTCTGTATCGTTGTTTAACCCACAGCTCATAGAATTTCTCAACCTCGAAATAGCAAGCATAAAATTCTCATGTATATTTATACACATATATGTATGTCATTTATAAGCGAGCAAATGAATCAATTGTTTGTCACTACTTGTCCACCACTTCACTTTACCAGCAGAACCGAATAGCACAACTTGTTTGCATTAATTGAGTTCGAAAATATTTCATTTTCCTTTGTATGTATCCCTGCAGTCAACCGCCAGACTGGTTAGTATACTTTCTAGTTCATTAACTAGAATTTCGTGGGCTTATTCATACCAGTTTGAGCGACTACAACGTTTCCGCTATCAGAAGCAGTACCAACCCTCTAAAATTGTCGATACATGACCTAGAAGGTTTCACTGGACATAAATCGCTACCACAACAGTCGTGCAGTACCGCAAGGGAGTACCGGAGCGTACCGGGTTCAAATCCGTCCAAGGACTGTTAATTCGACAACACTCCCCAGAACCTTCGGGAAGTGTTTTTTTCGTTACCACAACAACAACAACAGCGAAAAAGAAAACACTTCAGTATTCGGGCCGCAATCGTTCAGTTAACAACGTCGTCCTACATTTTAATTTTCTATTCAACTAATATTCTAAGTTTTTGAATATTCATTTAATTTAACTAAATTTAAAACTTTCTGGTAAATAATAGGTCTGATAGTAAAATCATAATTCTTTTAAGAATTTCGTGGTTTAAATAGTACATTTGGGTTGTAGATCATGTGTGTACAAGGTGGCGCAAAAGTAAGCTTTCGATGTTCAGCATATCGGTTGTGGCACGTGCAGTGTGTGCTGTTGCACCGTCTTGTTGGAACCACATGTTTTCCAATCCCAATTCATCAAGTTGCGGCAAAAAGAACTCGTTGATCATTGCTCTGTAGCGCTCACCATTCACAGTAACCGTTTGGCCCCGACCGATTATTGGTCAAATAAATAGTCAGCAATATTCCGCGTTCTGGAGCAGTGTAGCGTAACATTGTTTATTAACGTGTATTTCGCATGTGTTTACTACACAAATGTCAAAACGGAACTGACTTTAGGGGCCAATCGCAAAATTTATAGCATTTTCTGATAGGAGGATTACTTTTGCGCCACCCTGTACGTGCGTTTCAACAAAATCAGCCTTATTTTCGACACGTCGCTACTGCAATAACGGCGCAGCAGCGAAGCAACAACGAATAAGAAATGTTAAAATGAAACAACGAAGAAAAGTGAAAACGAAACGATCATTTGTCGAATAAATTGTGTAAGTAAAAATCATTTCTTCTTTGGAATAATTTGAGCAACTTTTTCTAATAAAAAAGTTTTCAAAAATTCACAAAACAAATATTGAATTGTTGTTATTTTTCAGGTTTGATTTATCGTGATTGTGAAATGCAGTTTTTATAAATAAAATAACAGTGAATCTCCAACGGAATCGTTTAAAAGGTGCAACAACGGAATTGGCAAGCAGAGGCACACACAATAACAAGGTGGTCAAAGTCGCACTTTTTAAGAAATTTAGTTACTAAGAACTTGCACATTATGTACTGGAATTCCATACTTGAGTATGCATTGTTATTTGCAAAGAACTCGAAAACATAAAATTTTCAGCATGAAAAGCTAATCTTCCTTGAATTTCCTTAATTTTATGTAAAGATATTTTTACAAGTATGAATTAGATTCTATCTGAGATTAATATTTAAATTTAAAAATAAGTAATGTAATATTGCAATTTTCGTGTATTTTTAAACCAAAAATGAACTAACCCGCTAGGAAGTGGTACAGTAACTAATAAGTCTGATTCTGGTGTATGCACTGACTAATAAGTAAACTGGTATAATCCTAATGTATATACAGCCTAATATTTTGAATGGTAGTATGTCAACTTGGCGGCCGCCGTGGTGTGAAGGTAGTGTTGCCGGCCTACCACACCGAAGATCCATGGTTCGTGCCCTGGTACAGGTAACATCAAAAGTGATTTGAAAAAAAAAAAAAAAAAAAAGTTTTTCAAAACGGGGTCGCCCCTCGGCAGTGGTTTGGCAAACTCTCCGAGTGTATTTCTGCCATGACAGGCTTCTCAGCAAAAAATTCGTCTCCTTTGTAGATGCCGTTCGGAGTCGGCAAAAAACTGTAGGTCCCACCAATTTGCAGGGAAAATTCAAATCGGCACACCACAAATTGGAAGAGAAGCTTGGCGCAAAAATCTCTTAGGAGGTTTATGATGATATACCTGTTGTATATCGCGCCATAGAGAGAGAGTATGTCAACTGGTATATTGCTGATGCAGAGACTGACTAGTATGCCAATTAATATGGGCTGATGCAGATGAGGACAATTGCCATCTCGTAGGACATCGCCGTGTTAAAAATACCAGTTGCTAATATGGAAAAATTACAAAACTCGAACTAGTTGAGCCGGTTTGGCAAACTATTATTTGACTAGTATAAAACTAGTAGAATTGACTGCAGGGATTATATTGAAGTAGTCGCAGTTGGTGTAGAAGTTGCACGTTGAGAATGTCCCGATGTGTGATTTATTTGAAATTGATTTTGTCGTCGCTAACCGTCAAACGAATATACACATGAACTTGGTGTGCTGCATTTGCCAATGCAACAACACCAACAACAATAAGGAATATGCTTACATATATGTAAAGTGTACATCGCTTGCGAGTGTCACTCCATCCAAACGTTTGTTCGCTGATCTCGCTCTTAGCCAATTGCGTTAGCAAAAGTTTGTAAATCCTAAACAACGCCAAAGTCATGCGCGACGGCTTCATGCATCCAATGTTTGGTGGACAACGACTGATGACAATTCCATGCGTTTGTGTGCTACGTGAAAAATTTGGGCGTATGTATTGGGGTATGTCAAGTGAATCTTTTTTTACTTTTTTGATTTTTATGTTAGACTTTTCTTTCTTTTTCGTTTTTAGGTGAACGCTCGTGGGGCAACCAAAAAAGTGCGGGGGTGGTGTTCAATGTTTGTTCACCTGCCTTTGCTTTGATTGTATAAATGTATGATTGTTGTAGTTGTATGGGGGCCTCAAAAGAATTGACCACACAGCGTCAATCTAACGCTCTTTCAAATCTACTTTAACTATTGACAAAACGTTCATGGCCCGGTTAGAGGTCATTCCCAAAAAAATGTCATTGTGTAGTTGTGTGCAGTCACCAAACAACCGCCCAATCCATAGTCGATAGTCAATGAGTTTGCTTTGAATGCCGGATTTTTATAATCTTTTATGTAGTGTGGATGTTTAAGTCAAAAATGAAAAATTGTGTCTGCTTGGCTTTTGGCGCAGCATTCGCATGTTCTAATATGGGTTTGTTCGACTTACTACAATAGAATTGAATTGAATTTAGTTGCATAGTTGGTATTGAATTGAATTGCGGCTAATTGTGTGCGAACGTGATTTTACTTTTGATTTTACTTTTGATTTGAATTTTTGTTTTTTTTTTTTAGCTGGAATTGTTGGTTTTTTAATTTTGTATAAGTTACGAAAATTTCCATGGAAATTGAACTCGAAATGCTAGCAATTGTATTAACGTCTGATCGCTTTGATGGGAAATTCGTAGTTTTGTGAATTTGAAGGTTGTCGCCTTCAAAAATGTGCTGCTCGCTTGACAATTATAAGTTAATAAGAGTCAGGTAGGCGGCGGCCATGCTGGCAACTAAACTAATTGGTGTTTAAGGTTTTTTGTTTACTTTTATTTCTTCTATTCTTTTCTTCTCAATCTACCCACATTGAAACGGGTTCTTTGTTTGGTTTTGTGGCATCTAGAAGAATAGGGCACTTATCGACGAACTATAGGATAAATAACAATATCTCTTGATTTATATTATTACTTATGATTAGAATCGGCACATCGTGCCTAACGAGCTTCTTGTTTTCATAAACAATGTGTCCGGATAATAATATACGCTTGTTTTTCATACCAAATGTATGCCTCGTAAAAGACTATTAAATGCGAACCTGTATAAAACGTATAAACGACACTAAAATACATGCCTACTTAAATATGATCGGCAACCCAGGGAACTCGGTGTCGAGCAAACAATTAATTCTTGACAAAATGAACTCCTTTTTAAATTATTAATTACATATAAATATATCTGAACTTTAAAATACTTTAAAACACGCAGACATCGACATAGTCCAAGGAATTAAAACCCAGATGCTCTAGCCCCGAAAGGTATTCTTGTCGGAACCCACCTATGACAGCAGAGGAAGAGGGAGGGCCACACTCCGTTGGAAAGATCAAGTGGAGATTATCGCAGATGGCGTTTCTAATTGGCGGCAACTGGCAAAGGATAGAGTCAGTTGTCGCGCTTTGTTGGAAGGTCAAAATCGTTAAACATTTACACAAACAGCTGCTAAGCGCTGTTGGCCTATATATGTAAGAATATGCATCTATATTCTTTGTATACATGGATTCAGAATTGGATTTTGTTGAGTCGAAATTTTTCGTTGGAACAAAACACGGCGTTTTTACTACTACTAGAGTTCGCCCAGTGGTTGAAATTCAACCAATAAACTTTATTTTATTTTTTTGCTGTAGGTATGTTTTATCCGCCTTTTTTGTTCTTCCTTTCTATGTCGTTCCTTTCTTCTAACATATTTTTATTTTCCTTGATTTCTTTTTTTACTCTCTTATTTTATTTTTTACTTTCCTTCCATTTCCTTACCATTCCTTTCTTTCCTTTAATTTTCCTTCCTTTCCTATCCTTTCCATTTCCTTCCCTTTCCTTCCTTTCCTTTCCTTTTCCTTTTCTTTCCTTTCTTTCCTTTAATTTTTCTTCCTTTCAATTCTTTTCCTTTCCTCTATTTTCCTTTAATTTTCTTCGGTGTTTAATACTCTTTATGAGTAATCATTTATTTTATTTTTGTAAACCCTGTTTGTAGGTATCAGCAATGAATTTTACATATTTGCTCATATTTTACATTCCTTGTTTAATGTATCCAACAAAGCAACTTTTCGTGCTCTCAGGAGAACAGCTGACACTGGGCGTCGTAGTCAGTAATCAATACAATAACAACAACTAAAGCGAAAATGCATGATACAACAGAGTATCTATAGTGCGAATACTTATTTTTCATTGGTCCACTACCAACTCTTCGCACTCACAGTGAGAGCCGACCACACGAATAACACAAAAACATGCATGGCAAGTCTACTCACACTACTACGGCTCTTAATTTTTTCCTACAAAGCAACTCCTCGGCCATGCTCACGATTCAGCATAGTAGACAAAAAGCAAGTACACACACAGCATGTCTATAGTGTGAATAAGTAAATGTGTAGTGGTGTGACTTTTATGTTAAATTTTTTATATTGAAATGATTTTTGAAATTTTTTTTATTTACGGATAAAAGTACACCTGAAAAGTTCTTATCTATACATATATAATTTGTATACCTTAGAATTATAGTTTAGCAGAAAACCGTTCTACAATGCATTCATCTTGTCTATTTATATATAAGATACTTCACCGACAGGTTCTTGGTTCAAGTACCGGGGCAAGTAACAACGAGAACGGTCTGAAAAGTTTTTCTAAACGAGGTTGGCCTTAGGCAGTGGTCAGAAACCCTCCTAGTTGAATTCTTACTTTAATAAACTTCTCTGCAAAAATTTATTAGAAATAGAAGAAAAACACCACAACATTGAAAGAGAAGCTTGGCAATAACCTCCTCGGATATATGTCGTGCCAAATTTTGGTTATGAGTGCAACGCAATTTTCATGAGCAGTCGCTTATTCGCTAATTCGATCTTGACGTCATAACTGCCGAATTTTTATTTGTTGGCCTATGTGAATGTTTAAAAAGAAAACAGGAACCAGTCCTACTTTAGTTGTACTTGGAAGTCTCACTGAAAATAAGCCTTATAAAGCTTTGTCCATTTCTTAGCTGCCTAATCAGGCTAATGTAGCACTTGGTAGACCCTGATAAAGAAAAGAACATGAACCAACCTAAGCTGACACTATAATTTTTATTCAGGCATACTTAATTAAGAACACATCAAACTTTACTGAGTAAAGTGTCCTTTTACAAACTCATATCCGCCCATGCATTGTAACTAAAGGCGAGGCCAGATATAACTTTAGTCCCTTCCACCGCTATATGGAAGTAGTGAGTTGAGTTTTGGAAAAAAAATAAAAATCATTATCAGTCTTAAGTTGCATCATAAATTTCCGTGACCTCCCAACGTAAGTAAATCACAAGCAGCAGTGAGAAAACCCTATATCTAACCCTCATTTTGTATTCACCCCAAAAGAAATATGTTTTTTAAAATAGAATTCCATAGCGTTAGTATTGCTAAACAAACCCACTAATTTAACTCTTCTCAATTGACTTTTTATTGGATTTTATGAGCTAAAAATTTAAGAATTATGACACTCTGGCGCCAATATGAACAAATGACATGCAAATCTCATATACGAGTAAAAGTATGTACTAGGGATGTTGCGAATTATATGAAACGATAACACGGAACTTTCTCAATAATTTAGGGAAAAAGAGATTTTCTGAGAAGATTTTTTCAACAATTTTGTTTACGGATTTTCTCGGTTTTTATTGCTAAAAAATATGTCAAATATCTTATAACTTTAAACGAGTTATTCTTGTATATTTGTATAGTTGTATATTTGTATATTTGTATATCCACTACTATCTCATGAACGACTCAACCGATTTGGATGAAATTTGGTATATGGGTAGTATACTTTGTTCTAAGATTTTCTACTTTGGTGTTGCCACTTGGGGTGGTTCACAGGGTTACCACCTATATCAATTTTTTTTAAATATTAAGCAATATATGGGAATCAAATAAAAGGTATTTTAGGTCGTATACCAACCAAAGTATTTTCGAGTAGGGTTGCCACCTAGGGTTGCCAGGTTGCCACCTGACCGCATTTTATTTATTCCTTCAGATATCGACCACTATCTCGGGAACGGCTAAACCGATTTCGAAGAAATTTGGTAGATGGATAGTGTGCTTCCTTCTAAGATTTTCTACTTGGATGTTGCCACTAAAAGAAACTTAGAGGGTTGCCACCTTTCCATTTTTTTTTTTAAATATTAAGCAATATTTGGCAATATGGGTATCAAACGGAAGGTATTTGAGGCCGTATACCAACCAGAATATTTTTAAGTAGGATTGCCACCTAGGGTTACCACCGAGCAAGGCTCGGTCACCCAGGTACTAAATAATTAAAAGCACAGAAAATATCTGAATGTCAACAATAAATGACGGGAATTTTCTTTGGATCTCTCTTTTATTTTCTATGTTTTAGCAAGTTTATACCAAAATAACAACCGTCCTTCATCAAGACACTTCAAGGTAGAGTATTAGTTCATTTGAAACCAAAAATATTGAGCTAGTTTTTAAATATTTGTGGACATGTAAAATTCTAGATTCGTAACAAACCTAATATATATCGTAATGCACAACACAAATTGAAATACACAAAAGATAGGCAATTCGAGGGCAAATAATAAAAATCAATTGTGACTCCCCTCCCACTAAGCGGCATGAAGAAACAAAAATATATAAATGTCAAAATTGTGTTTTAATATTTGATTGCATTATTAAACAATGCACTATTGACAACAACAACGCTGTAGATACATATAAAAAACAGAAAAATATTACATACATTAAAGCATAAAAGGGTTGTCGACATCAAAAATTGATTTAGGCTTTTCAATCTTTGCAATGAGCTTAAAGCTATTATAAATGTACGACAGTTTGTACGTGTCAGTGCATTTAGTTATTGTATGAAAATCAGAGGAGCGGCTGCATGTATTTGTTTTTGTTCAATATAAAAGCAATTAAATATAAATATTAAACAAAACAAAAAAAAACTTATCAAGCGATGTAAAAGTAAACACTTTATTTAATTACGAACGGATAATAATAATAATAAAAATTACTTGTGTATTGGCGTATGACTAGGTGCTTACCCTGCAGGAAACTCAGTAGCTAGTAGGACAATTTGCTGGTTAGGAACTAGATCTGAAGTACCAAATAATCACTTGTTTGTTAGGAACTCGATTTTCCATAGTTAAAAACTGTCAGTTGAGTAGGTTGCAGAAGAATTTTTGAATTGTATTTAGAAAAAATCATACTTCATACAGTTTTTCAACGCAAAACATTTATGATCTTAATTAGAGTTTTAATTTTGTACTAGAAAACCTGTCGAAGCTTCGCTGCGTATGAGAACTTATAACAGACTGATGCCGATTTTAATCTGTATATCTCCGAAACCAGTTGAGTAATCACATCGCTTATTGCAGCACCAGTCCAGGTATTGAAATAAAGAGTATCTTAAATTTGTAGCCAAAGGTATAGTAACGCAACGGTAAAAGCTGTATTCAAATTCATTCAGCAGTTTTTGAGCGAACCGCGCGCATACATACATACAGACAGATAAAAATTGCAAAACCTGGTACTTCGGATGTTATTGGCTCAGTAATGATCCCTCCTATAAATTTTTCTTGAATACAACTATGGACTTGTTACATTCTTACAAAAACAACAATGTGTTATCACGTAAATTTTTACGACTTTTGCTGAAAAATTATGGATTTTATGACAAAAAATTTTATCTCAATTTCATACATTTACAATACAATTATACCCTTTCAAGGCACTCTGCATAACAATGCTAAAAAATTACTTTGGTTTCTTTACCTTATTGCCACAGAAATATCTCTGTAAGAAACATTAGAAAAAAATTATTTAAGTTTCGTGTTGAAACAAACAAAATTAAGAGAAACGAATTTTTCTACTAGACTTCTGCTCTTTGCTTGCTCTAACCGTAATAATGTCTCAACACGTATTGTTCCATCTCAAAAACAGTTCCTACAGGGTACACTATCGTCTATAAATAATAGCACAAATTGCTATCAAAATCAATTACAAGCAATAATTCAATGGGCATTTTTATGGTGTAATCATTGTTTATTGAAACATATCGCATGATGAATGGCTACAAACATGTTTGTTGACGGAAATATTAGTGAGCCTTTAAAGTAAATACTTATTTAATGTAGGAAATCGCTAAGCAATCAGGGAGAAATGCTTGAACGATAACGATGACAGTTGGCTGCCACGCACAACAAGGATCGAAATATCAAACATAAGTGTCAATAATAGTACGATATGGGCAAGTAATAAGTGAAGCTGAGAAAAATTATTAAAGGTATCAAATTGTCGATAGGAATATCAACGTTAGCTGAGTTAGTGAAAAGGAAACCTATCGGTACTAGTGATAGTATTAAAATCGAAACTATCGAATTACTAAGCGATAGTTTCCAAGAACTGCAATATAATTTGATTTTTACTTTTGTTAAATTTTTGAAATTACTAAACACAAAATTTTTTTTTTTGTTATATTAGCTGTGTTCAGTGAGAATACAATTTTTAAAAATTGTATAAGGTTTTTACTGAGAAGTGTTCAGTTGCATAAAACATTCGCAGGGAGAGAGCGGATTTAGACATTTCATTGGGAGAGAGAGTTGCAAGTTTCTGCTGGGGGAACTTCACTCAGTAAAACTTTGCAATTGAAAAACAGTTGATCGTGACATAGCAAAGCAACAACAAAAACTTACAAATTTTAGCTACTAACCAATCAAAAAAGCAACAGCTGTTTTGCTTGCAAGTTTTTACTGATTCCTCTTCGGCGAAAACTTTTTACTTTTCGCCTTTTCATTGCTGCTAAAATATCGATAGTTTAAGAAACCACTATCGATGAATATTGATAAAGTGAAATACATATTTAAATTATACATTGATAGCCGGATAGTGTCTTCGATATTTAAACACCTTTAGTAAAAGGAAACATAACTAAAATCAAGTTGCAAGAACAAAAAAACAAAAACACCTTAAAATAATTGTTTTAGTAAGCAAACCGTATAAAAAACGGAAATAAAAATAAACAAGTAAGGAGGTCTAAGTTCGGGTGGAACTGAACAATAAATACCCAGCTATGTGGTCGTGGTAAATTGTTGTGTAGTTATGACCTATAGTGGTTTTAAACTTTTTCTACTACCATGTGGCCAATCTTGTAAATAAAAATGAATGTGTGTCTGCGTCCAAAATACTTAACCGATCCGAAATTTTCACAGTAGATTCCTGGGTTCACTAGTTACAGCATAGGCTATATATAATTTTGACAAAATGGGAGCTGTCGCACCCCCATGCTATATAAAATTTTAAGCTTGCGTAGTCTAAAAGTCTCTAGGATACCTCGTATCAAGTTTCGTAATTCTATCTTACACCGTTATGAAGTTGTTAACAGTTGAATTTGAAATTTTCTTGACTTATATAAGTGGGCGGTGCCACTCCCACTTTTCAAAAGTTCGCAAAATCGTATAACGAGTAAGAAAATTGAGGTAACTGCTAAATTATATTATTATACCTGCATCAGTTAATTAGATATGGGCAGAACAATATTTCTACCTCGTTCCCATAAAACTTTTATGAAAAAGTAGGCATGGTTGGAAAGCGATTTCGCTTACTTTCTATGCGTGTATTTACCACGACCATAGTATACCTACTACCAAATTTTGTTATTCTAGCATAAACGGTTGTTTAGTTATTAACATTCGAAGCTTCAAAATTTTTTCACTCATATGTGGGCGGTACCATGCCCATTTTCCAAAAATTGCTGCTTTTATTATTGAATTAATTCATTTTACACGTTTTTCGAAACTTTCGATATCAAAAAAAGGGGCGTGGTTATGGTTCGATTTCGCCCATTTCAAATAGCAACCTACCTTGACCGGAAAGCAACCTGTGTGCCAAATTTCATTCAAATATTTCAGTTGTTACTCAAGTTATCCTGTCCACGGACGGACGGACGGACATGTCTTAATGGATTCCTCTGTTCATTCTAAGAGCTTTCATATATGGAACTCCATATCGATCTCTATTATTTTGTACCGTTACAAACCTCCTTTATATGACCAAAACTATGATACCCTGTGTACTAGTACACGCTGGGTATAAAAAAGGTATTAAAATTACCAAGAGAAAGCTGCAAGAAAATCAAAACAGAACAAACAAACACAAATCGTGCCCAAGAATCAAAAATGAGACAACACAGATGGCAAACAACTTGACATAAAAAACACAAAAAAAGAAGAAGAGACGCACAGCTGAATTTCATACGCTTCCACAAAATCACTGCCAATTTGTTGTCACTGATAGAACCAGGAAAAAAACGGCAACGGAGGAGCAAAAACAGCGGCAGTATATACAACAACAGCCATAAAATATATGTCAACGGTAAATATTAATTGTGCAGCTATTATTCAAGTCAATATTGATACAACGGCATTAAAATAAACAACTACAACAAATTGGGAAAGCAGTGACTGTTCCAGATTTTTGCTTTTCAGGTAAAAAACTCACATTTTATTGGGGGCAAAAAATAAATCATCCACCCACAAATATGCAGCAGCTGTCTAGGCTAAATAATATAAAAAATTTTACTCATTTTATACACAAAACATAGTAAATATAAATAGATATGAATGTGAGGAAATTCGTCTCCCCAAATATTAAATTATTAGAGCGCTTGCTACTGAGCGTTGTTTGGAAAAGGTGCATATTACGGAAGCGTAACAAGTTTTTTTTTGGAGGGCAGAATGATGGACAAGCATTAGTAAATAAAGTTATGACAGTAACTGCAGTTAGAAAAAGACTGAGAGGTTTATTTTTGTTGTCAAAGATGATTCAACTGCATATTAATAAATAACTTTTTTAGGAGATAATACGGTAGACAGACATGTAGCACATATTAGGCGTTATCCGCTGGCAGTTCGAGCTAGGTATAGAGCTCAATTCTCGCTGGAACACTCCCCGATCATTAGTAGACTTCAAAAGCGGATGTCAATGCGCTTGCTTCTCAATTAAACTAGACTCAGGGCATCCTTATTAAAAAAAAAAACAGGCACGGAGGGGACTGTCTTCGACTGTGCCGAAGACTTTATACCTTTCATGAATACGCATCCCAGTTTTAAGTGTCCGATCCTTACTCACAATTAGTAAAAACACTGCAAAACTTATAGTTTAAAGATACATTGCCCAAACCACATTTATCGGAACAATCGATTGTATGGGAGCTATATGTTATGTAGGTCCGATCTGGCTGATTTTGACTACACACATTATATGTATAATAAGTAACGTGCAAAGGCTTACGTTCCTAGCTTTTTGATTGCAAAATGTATAGCCCAAAACCCATTTATCGAAACTATCGATTGCATGGGAGCTAAGCGTTGTATTGCTCCGATCTTGCTGATTCCGAGGACTGTTTAATCTTATGCAAAATGACGGCTCCATACCAAATTTTATCAATTTATCTCAAAACTGAGGGACTAGTTTGTGTACAAACAGACAGAAGGACAGACGGGCATGGCTAAATCGACTCAGCTCATCGCTCTTATCATTTCGGTATACTTATTGGTGGACCTATCTCTGCTTCTTCTCATACTTAGAAACATCGGATCAAATTTATACTACTATTTCATGTTCATAAAAGGTAAACAAATCAAAAAAAAAACTCAAAAACCACACAAAAAAAATTTTATAATATAAAAAAAAAATTATCAAAAGTAATTAAAACCACTTTTTTGATTTTTTTTTTAATAACGGTAAAAATTCATGTTGCTCATCATCATCATCCTCATGTCATTGTTGCTGCATTTAGATGTAAAATTTTTTATCTGGCTCAGGACCACGACAATCGGATGACGCCTAATGCGTCTTTTCAGAAATGAAAAAGCGAATTCACATGGCAGCCAAAGTGGAAAAGAAACTTCAAAGTAATCATATAGTATTGGATTGGAATGGAGTATTTCCGTGAGAATTGAGCGGTATACGGAGCCCTAAAACCCAACGGATGCCGGCTATTGCTGAAGCAAGAGATGTAGGTGTTATAATTAGATTAATTTCTTAAAGTAGATTATTGGTTAATTTAATTGCTTTCTGAAGAAAATTACTTTTCATGGGGTGTTCACAAAATGGGGAAGTTTACGTACGAGAGATACGCTAGCTGTTTCAGATCTTATGCTGGATATGTAAGCTCTATAGCTGTTACAGGTTGTACCAAAGCAATATTTTAATCTCTTAGCAAACTTCCTCTTTTCATCTGGAGACTAACTCTATGCGGGGTTATATTGGTTCGCAATTATGATCAAATTAATGATAATTATTTTTCTTACAAAAACAACACACCTTTCAACTGAAAACAAACATTAAACACTTGACAAATAACGCACATAATTATGTAAATATGTAGGTAGTAAGTTTATCAGTAAAAACAAATCAGCTGTCTGAGAAGCTTTACTTAACCCAATTTGAATATGGAATGCAAAGAAATACAGACGATGAAAATAAGTAAAAATACATAAGGGAAAAGCGACAGGAAGCTGTGCTTTTCTGTGGTTCATTTGCCATTCAAGTACCAAGAAATTATGTTATTATTGTAGTTGTTGTAAATTAGTGTCATACGAAATGCATGTAAGCAAATCAAACAAATGCTATAGCCCCAACAACAAAATTTATTTATATAAATACATATATGATATATACCTGTTTATATAAAACTTTGGTAAACAAGTAGCGTAAATAAATAAATTGTTAACAAATGTTAAACAACGCTTTCAAGTTAAGATGCTACATTGTTCGTAACAATATGTTCAACAACCCGAATTACATACAAACAGATTGAATCTTTAAAGCAAGCATGGAGATATGAGGCGCTGATTTCAAGTTGAGTTTTGAAGTGTAGTAGCCAACAAGTTACTGGTCTTTACATAAATGTATGTAAACTCAAGTGAACATCAATAATGGTGAACTGCAACCAACAATATGGACCAACAACAAAATACTGTTGCACGTGCACTTAACTCTTTCGCGGCGTTCAAACACTTACTGAGCTGGCGGCTACCAACCTACGCAATTATGATTAATCGCTGTTGGCATGAAGTAGTAACGGTGCACGTTAGTCCGTACATAAGACGCGCCGTAAATGGTGAAAGGCATTCAAACAATGCATCATTTAACTCCTACTTACGTAGGTGAAACAATCTTAAATGTTTTGTAAATAGTTGTGCACTTTGGTGTATTCTCAAGTGTTTTATGCTGGGAATTGTTGGAGTGCGTTGGTTACTTGTCAGATTGGTGGCCTAAGTGTGGACAATGAGTTCAGCGAAATATTCGAATATAATTGGCTTTTTAGCGATAAATTAGTGCGCTTTAACCAGTCTGAATGACGACCCTTGTTATAAGCTGCATTCGATGTTCGATCTTAACTGGTTATCGAAAATCGAATTTCAAATTCGTATTATGAGTGGGGCATCGTTGTGAATATTTTGGTTGCTTATCTACTTTTTGATGGAATGGGATTTTGCTGTCGACGCTGTAACGAATTATGATTATAAAATTATAAAAAATTTAAGTTTTTATATCTTTCATGAACATGAAATGGTATAATAACTTTGACCCGGTGTTTGTAAGTATGGGAAGAAGAATAGATAGACCTACCAATAAGTATACCGAAATGATCAGGGCTATGAGCTGAGTTGATTTAGCCATGTCCGTCTGTCCGGTTGTCTGTTTAACGCAAACTAGTCCCTTACTTTTTGGTATATATCGATGAAATTTGGTAACAGCCAGCCATTTTGTAAAGCATTAATCTTTTGTCGGAACCAGCATGATCGGACCAATACAACGCATAGCTCCCATACAATCGATTGTTCCGATAAATGGGTTTTGGCCTATAGCTGTTGAAATTAAAAAGCTAGGAACGTAAAGTTTGGCAGGTTTAGTACTTTTTAGATCCGTTATGTGTGTAGTGAAATTCACCCAGATCGGACCTACATAACATATAGCTCCCATACAATCGATAGTTTCGGGTTTGTATGTGTCTTTAAATTAACAGTTTTGCAGAGTTTGTACTACTTGTGAGTAAGGTTCGGACACATAAAACCGTGATGCGTATTCATGAAAGGTACAAAGTATTCGGCACAGTCGAAGACAGCCCTTTTCTTACTTGTTTCTGCTGGTTTTTCTTGTACAATATTAATGTTGATCTATTTATATTAATTTCATGCAAGTCTAAAATGGTTGCAGTTTTGAATACTCGTATATGTGCTTTTTTTATTGAATTAAAATATTTTTTTTTTAATATAAAAAATGCAAATAATCTCAAATAAAATTTTTTTTTTCTTATTCCAATTTTTTACCATTATTCTTCGAAACAGAGAGTACCAACTTTTCTACAATCGAAACGGGGATAAATCAAATCCGCAAGGAACAGAATGCAACTCGAACAACGAATGGGTTTTACTCGAAAATTTCGTACAGATAATGAATCACTCGAAAGCGAACTAATTTACTTTTGTATAGAACTAAAGATTAAGGGCCCTGATTAACCGCCTAGGTTGGGCTGCCATACCTACTCAATGGTATTCTTTTCCAAAACTGCACAAGCACAGGAAAAAAAATTATAAAAACTGGTAGTACATCATGTATGACGAACGCATACTTTTTACATTTTCCTTCATGCCTCCAAAACTCGAAGAGAAAGAACAGTAAACTTACATTTTCGGAGAGTGCAAGCTTTTACGTTTCTTTTGATATATTCATACATCTTCAAAATAGCAACCAACAAAAATGTTAAAAATGCTTATACACTAAGCTCAGCCGTTCCTGACAAATATACATGAAATCGAATGAGTTATTGCAGCCCTGACAAACGAGTTGATAGAATTCATAATAAAATACACGATCTATGAGATTCGCAATGTTTTTGTGTGACAGTTTCTAATTTGTCAAATGTCAAATGGCAAATGATAGTAGAACTGAGCTCGAAAAAACAAGAGACGTTCACAGTTGTGGATACAGTCCTATAAATTTATTACCACAACAAAATTTTGCGATTATTCTCTAAAGAGAGTGAGCCGTGATTAATCACTGTAGCCTTTAGTTGTGACTAATCTCTACAGAGAGCTATCCGCGATTAATCCATTTAGCCTACAGTTGGCTATAGATCAATGTTCATAAGTAAATTTTAGTATTTGTGTAGCATACTCATAGGAGTTAAAAATACCCCTTTTGGAAGGAAGTGGATTAATCCTTTCGTCTCCGTTCGGGTATAAACAAACAACCCTGTAAAGAGAAGGGATTAGTCTAGGATGAGTCCGGGATGATTCGGAAAGGATCCTGCTACCAATGCCAGCTTTGATCTCTTTGTATGGGTTTGAGCATGTCCTATGAAGAGACTAATTCATCCCTTTCATGCCCAAAAGGGTAGTGTCGGACATACGGGTGCAGTCGGACAAGTTTACTTTCAACACCTAAAAGTAGGCTACTGAAATTAAAATCGACCTATCCAAACGGAGTAGTAGGCATCAATTGTACCCGACTGTAGACGAAAAGTATTGATCAAGGATCACTCTCTTTAAAGAGCAGTCTCACGAGTTTTGCAGGGTATATATGTACTAAATTCCAAATGTATATGTACATTAGAAAGAACAAATAAGACCCAGTGACAAATGAAAGATGCTAAATGGGTGTGTGTGTGTGTTGTCATTTAATAGAAATCGTTGCGTAGTAAACGCCCACCATTTCGAAATAGTAAATTAAATGGCCAACATAGTTTTTGCATTTAATTGACCTCACCTTAAATGGACATGCAGATATTGTTAAATGAATGGAACTATGTGACTATTTCTACAAAAGTACCCATACACGTGGGTGGTTGGAAAAGTGTGCGTATGTATGAATGTAGATATATATGCATGTATGTAGATATATATGTATGTATGTAGATATATATGTATGGTTGGAGATATCAAGAACAATAGCAAAAAGTTTAGGTTAGCTCATTCGGAAAAAGGTTACTTTATGCAATGCGGAAATGAAAACGGAAAATGTTTCAATATTTGGGAAGCTATGGTATGGGACATGCATACATAACTTTCTTTGAATAATAGTGATTTTAATTATTTGATTAGTGGGTCAAGGTGAAATGCAATATCAATGTAAGGAATGAATAGAATAATCGAACGTATTTATTTATCATAGGCCTTAACAACCGCGCCGTAACTTCTGCTTACTCCAAATTCGAAAAACAAGCGGAAAAAATGGGATTGGTGGTGAACGAGGGCAAAATGAAGTACCTTGTGTCATCATGCAAAGAGTCAGCGCTTTCCCGCCTTGGCAACCAAGCCACTGTTGGCAGCAATAATTTCGAAATAGTAAAGGACTTCGTTTACCTGGGAACCAGCGTTAACACCAACAATAATGTTAGCCTAGAAATACGACGAAGAATTACTCTTGCAAACTAATGCTACTTCGGACTGAGTAGGCAATTGAAAAGTAAAGTCCTCTCTCGACGAACGAAAATAACACTCTACAAGTCACTCATCGCACCCGTCCTGCTATATGGTGCAGAAGTGTGGACACTAACAACATCTGATGAGGCCGCTCTGGAAGTATTCGAGAGAAAGGTTCTTCGAAAGATTTGTGGACCTCTGCGCGTTGGCGACGGCGAGTACCGAAGAAGATTTAATGATGAGCTGTATGAACTTTACGCAGACGCCGACATAGTTCAGCGAATTAAAACACAGCGGCTTCGCTGGCTAGGCCACGTAGTGCGAATGAGCGAAGATGCTCCAGCCCAGAAGGTATTCTTATCGGCACCCGCCGGTGGAAGCAGAGTAAGAGGGAGACCACCACTCCGAATCGAAGGACCAAGTGGAGACCGATTTGCGATCCCGCGGTGTTTCCAATTGGCGCCAGTTGGCGCAACGAAGAAACGACTGGCGAGCTATGTTGGACGGTCAAAATCGCCCGGGGCGGTTAGATGACCATTTAAAGAAGAAAAGATTTATTTATGAGATAAAAGCAACAAAAAATACCAAAGTAATTTTTTTTTCTGCATTCAATCTCTCAGCCAACTTTGTGGAAGATAGACAAATGACATGACCAAAGAACGATAGCCCCTTCGGGTTGGGGTTTTAAAATATGCCCAAAGTAGGTGCACCGGTCATAAGGGGCGATCTGATTACCCATCGTTTCCTTCCTTACTGAAGGACGGGTGACATTACCTGGAAGGCTGCAGTGGTCATACCAAATCGCTCCCGTCACAGGCGGGCATGTAACGCAAGGAAGTATCCGAGCTCACCGGGTTCATATCCAGCAAAAACTGTCACTTCCGAAAACGCTCCGCAAAACGTACAAGGAGTGATTTTGTCGTTACAAACAACAACAACAACAACAACGTGAGAAAGCTGAACTTAAGCTTTAACGCCTGAAATTTTTATAAACGATTCTTGTGATCACTAAGCTCATCATAGGCTAATATAGCTGTAGTGAAGTATTTGGTGCGAAGCCTTCAAACAGTGTAACTAATGAAACTAAACATATTGATATTTGTGTAAATATAATTCATGTTCAAACATACATATTTTCGAAAAGTAGGCCGTAGCACGCCTTTTACTACTTTCTCTTTTACTAATCGGCAGCTTTATGTATCAGCATATCATATCTGGCATGGTATGCTGGGCCGGACTGAAGCAAAAAACGGAAATAGTCGGTACATCAACCAAACAATACTCCTTAAGGAATATCAGAATACTCCAACACTAATCCTCGCCTAATCCATCTCGGAATACTTTATTTCTTTGCTTTTTAATACTTCATAGAGTACCTACGTTAGAGTGCTCTCAAAATGTTCCCAAAGGATTACTCTATGGAGTATTCAAAACCAAAGCGAGAGTCCTCTCACTCTGGTCCTCAAAAGTACACCCACTCCTCTCTAGCTTTGGTGTAGAATTCTCTATGGAGTAATCTTCTGGCAGCATTTTCAAAGTACTCTCACGTAGGTGCTCATAGAGTATTCAAAAGCAAAGTAAAGAGTACTCCGAGATGGATTAGTTGATCCAATCATCGGGCATCGCTATGTAAATTGGACCACCTTTTTTATATGCATGAGGCCAAGTGTTGGAGTACGCTGATACTTCATTGTTTTTTACAGGGTTACAGTGGTTAAGTCGTTCGAATGTATTTCTCTCATAAAAGGCTGCTCAACAAGTTCCGACTACCTTAGGAAATGGTTTTTAGAGTATGCATCAAAAGTCGAGAAGAGTAAGAGAGAGAAAAAGAGAGGAAGAGGAGAAAAAAAGATGAAGAGGCAGGGGTAGAGGTGTCATAAGAAGCTGAAGATCTTCCTAAAAGGTTAGTGACGAGGTTACTGATCTATGGATAAAAACGCCTTTTCAGTCTGAGTTTCCACAAACTGCTTGATAGCATGTTGGGTGGCATTATTATTACGTTGATGGACGATCTAAAGCGTGTCTTAAAAGTGAACGTTTTCGGAAAATATACATGTTTTTTAGCTGTAACTTCTTCTTCGTCTCCTATGAATTGAATTCCAAGTCTTAATGAATCAAGGTGCGTACCCCTTGGTCAATTTCTACGCACACTTATCAACTAACAGTGTACTGGAGTATAAACGCGAGCTAGGAAGGATTGTTACAGAGAGGAACTAACATCAATACTGGTTCCCCTGTCATGTGGGCATAGATAGAAATAAAATTGGCCAAGATACCGCGCCTGGACAAACATACGGTAGAAGTAGCCATTAAACTGGGAAAGTTAAAACTCAGGTAGGAGTTTCAAATGTACGACCAAGTAAAAAAGGGCATGAAATCAAGCGCGAGGTTGCAAAGTCTTCAAGATCATGTGCAAAGCAACCAAACTACTCTTATACCTGAAGGAAGATGCACCTACATGATAGGCGACTTTGATTTATAGTTACAGCCATTGTGCTAAATAAATAAATAAATGCATGAAGTAGTCCAGCTTAGTTATCTCTGATGCCCTTGAAAACATAAATTTGATGCAGAACGACCTTTAAACATAACCTTACTTGTGGTCAAAGTCCATTCACATTTCGTACTGAAGTAGCGATAACTTCAGATAGTAACTTCGCTGGATGTTTAATCTTCAGGAACAAAACAAAATTTCCTTTGCTTTATAAAAGGAAATTACCATCAAAAAGTAAATAAAAAAAATAAAAAAAAAAAATTAAAAAACCAAATAAAAGTCTTAAGCTATTTCGGGTTTTAAAGCTGGCCAACTAATGCAAGCCATATGTAAATCACCAACTTTTGCATCCATTAAATCGTATGGATTTATTATCGCTTCAAGACATCCTCAACCAGATATAGTAAGCTGGCAGATAGCTAGCTGACAACGAAAAATAATTAGCTTATGACAACAGTACTGGGGCAGATGACAAAAACAACAACCACAAAAAATTAAAACAACAACACAAATGTAAACAACAACAACAAATTACAAATAACAACAACAAAGCAGCTGCCAAATACACACAATGATGAATGAAAGTATAAAAAACTTAAACCGTACATCAGCTACCACAACGAAAACAATAAAAAGAGCAACAACAAACGAACTGAAAAAGCATAAACCAAACATAATCATGCAATAAGTGCTCGTAATAATAATAAACAACGAACATCACTTACCGGGAAGACATCAATTTTGATTCTCGTACTGCAGGCGATGGCGTTTCAAACAAGACAAAAAAAAGCACTACAACAACAACGGCCACAGCAATAACGATGTAATAGAGATGATGTGGCAACAGATGACGTTAACGACATTGACAAATGATAAAAATGGACAGTCCAAGCGCCATCACGCTCTCTTGGCCGTTGCTAGTAAAGCAATAATTCAATTTTTTCCATTTTCTATCGCTACTAAATTATTGCAAAGTACGACTCACCGGTGTTGTTGTTGTAGTTGTGCTAATGCCAAAACCATTTGACAAGCTTTATTCTCTTATATATATTTTTTACGTCAACTATTCTTTGCACTTTTGAATTTGCCACACGCCAAACTTGAGAGTGCCCTTTGCCACTTGACGGTTGTTGCCACTTTGCCACTTGCTATTAGCCGCCGCTTGTGTTTGCCAGTTGATTTGCTAGTTAAAAAGCTTAGCAGTTTTAGCGCTGCACGGTGGGGTATTTTAAACTAATTTCTGGTAAAATCATCCTATTGGAACTGGCCAGAGGAATAAACCACACTCGAAACAACGAAACTTACAAAAAACGGACCACTAGCGAAGACTTTAAGGCCTAAAAGAGATGGAAAACTTAAAGAAAAACTCTTAAAGCAAGGAAAGGAGAACTCCTATTGGTTTCACCTTGACTACTCTTTACTGGCATTCTCAAACCCAATTTATCAATTATTACTTGACTTTCTCAGAGGTATCCCAGTTCAGTGAGGGAGCACTCGCTAATGTTGTGACCGTTCAATCTTACCGGTATTAAGTTTGTACTCGCGTTGCTGTTGTACAGAGTCCTGTTTGTGGAATATATATGGTTGTTGTTGTTGTTGTTGTTTTCGTTTTTAGCTACGAAAAAACTCTCCGAAGGTTTTGTAGAGTGTTGTTGAAAGTAACAGTCCTTTTCCGGATATGAACCCGGTATGCCCTGCCGGTACATGCCCGATTGTCTCGGAAGCGATTGGGTATGGCCAGTAGAAACTTCTAGGTCATCTTTCCTCCTCGATCCGTAAGAAAGAAAAGGTTGGTGAAGAGAGGTGAAGGGTGTCATATCCGTAGATCAACCATGAAGTTGCATATCATTCACCTCTATGGATTTTAGTTAACTCTTACGACAGTCATACCAACCTCGGGCATATTCCAACCCACTGACCCGCAGAGGTATGTATATGGTTCTGCATACCTAATTTCGTACCAACAGATCATGCAGAACTTTTTTATACCCCTGGTTTCAATGCCTCGGGTGGGGAACCGTTTTTAATGGGAGACCAAACACTCGTAGTAATGCCGCTTAAGAGCGGCCAGCGAAGTAAATATCACATGGTCACTTGCGTTATGATGTAGCCCATTTAAAACTGGAACCCGACTGGCAGTTTTAAATGATGAGGGTATAATAAAGCCCAACTCTAATTTCACAATCAGCTCCAGTTAAAAGTGGCTCAAACCAACCACAATAAATTATGCACCGTAATGTCGCTAAGAATATGTACGCGGTATGCTATGTCTGTGGTAAGAGATGACTCAACTTCACTTTCAGAAGGTTTGAGTTCCACTCGTTCCCGAGGGTTGCTCATATCCGCCACACTCCCCAAACCATTCTGGAGTGTTTTAGTGAACGAACAATATTTGCCTAACTAAACTGCATTCAAAAAATGTCCCACCATAATAGTTTTAGAGAAGTTTCACCGGGTTTCAGTGGCATCAGAGTGCGAAAATTCTCTAACTCTTCAAATATGGAAGCTTTTCTGGAGCCCGAAGCCATCTCTAGCTGACGTCACTCTTGACACTATACTAGAGAACTTTGGAACTCATTGCTTTCAATGACGCTACCAAGGCTGTAGACCCTTCGGTGCAGAGTGATATAAAAGTGCCCACATCTAATTGCCAGAAATCGTTAAAGCAAAGTAAAATAAGAAAAATAATTTAACAAGTCATAGGAAAGATCCGAATTTTCATTTATAATTGCTCTATATTGCAGGTAATCAAATTTAAAACAGCGCAAAATTTTATGAAAATGCTACACTGTGCGACGTCCAAGAGAGCGAGTAGAGTGCTAGCTAAAGTTATTCTCGGCTGTTTCGTCTAATTTAGTATGCAATTTTTTTATTGGAAGTAGTGGCCGACGACAACACAGCGCTTTCTACATAGCTTCTAATAACAGCAAGCATTACAGTCGCTTTTCTTTCTTTCTCCTTCTCGCTCTCTCTCTCTCTCTCTCTCGACATACTAACAAAGCGATTCAAGTAAGCAATTTAAATCGCCATTCACTGGCGCTATTTTTCAGGTTTAATTTTTATGTGAAGAACAAAGTTAACAAAAAAGAAATTGTAAAAAAAACTTCTAGTCATGCTAGTATTAGATGTTAATTTTGCTGCCATTGTTTTTATTGCTCTTTTTGTTGTTGTTGTAATTCTAGCAATTGCTGTTACTCCACAACAGTTGGCTGCTTTCGTATTTCTCGGAAGCACCAGTGCCCATGTCTGCATTGAAAACAAATAAATTATGTTGTTAACAAGTTGTCAACGCGTGTCATCGATAGGTGGGGTCTAACAACAGCACCAACTACAACAACAACAACAAACCTATACATACTTACATGCTTTATTTATATACTAAGTTACTGGCAACATCATTTTATGCATCACCTAAGTGTTAAACATTGTTGTCGCCGTATGGCTTTATTGAACGGTTGACAGCAAATGGTGGGAACATCGTTGAGAGTTGTTGCAAGACTGAATGAAGTATTTGGTTTCGCTTTAAAAATGTTTATTTCCAGTGTGATTTGTATGTTAATGAGATAGAAGAGAAGATAGATTACTGAATGTGTTAATGAAAAATGCTTAATTTGCTCTAGAAAATGATTTACATGAATTATCAATTAGCGTTCCATTGAGCTATGCACTCAGTACTCTGAGCCTGGTAAACAAATTATTTCTTGTCAAGTTGTACCATATTGAAAAAGTGATTGTTCGGTTAAATTTTTTTCGCTAAACATGAGTAGTTTTTCATTAAAGTTGTTCTGGACTAAAGCAAAGAAATATCTTTTATTGGTATTATTGTATTTATCGCCAAAAGTATCTATAAAATCAAATTTGCTTGAAACCGAAGTTATAGGAGAATTCCTGTAGACTGGTGTAACTTTGAAGAAGAAAGAAAATAAATGATTGGATGTTCCTCATTTTATTCATCACTTACAGTTGTGTTCACAATAATAGTAGTGAAATTAAATTGCATATTGTACGACAAAATAAGAAGAACCTACATTTTCAATAATTATCATTTAAAATATAGCGAATTCCATAACAGAAACCACAAAAAAGGAAATTTTAAAGTTTACACAAAGTTTAGGAAAGTTAATTAAACTAAAAAAAATGGCCATTCAATTCAGCAAATTTTTTGCCAGAATTTCTAGAAACTGTTTGAGTACGCAGTTTTATAGAGCAATCAATTTAAGTATAACATTGTGTAAGTTAGAACTCGCTCAAAAATTGCACTGAATTTTTAGAATTTTTTTTTTAAGGGTGTTACCTGTTTGCTTCCATACAAAATAAATTTTGTTCATGCGTTGCATGGCAAAAATGCAGGAAAATTTTTTCACTAAAATGTTGTTAAGGATACGTTACAAAAATGTAACACAAATACTGACGTGGTTGTCTCTCAGACACCTGCCTCGTTACTGACGTGGTTGTCTGCCAGACACTTTTCCGCTCTCACCAAAGCGTGTGCTCGATTGGACCCTTCTCATCAAAGTAATCTACTCATGAGCATAAAATAAAAAGGTAAGGAAAGCGCGGGAATCGATGATTATAAAATATGGCGCAAAAGACATTTTTCCGTTTATTGGTGTCTGTCAGACTACCACGTCAGTCGCAGAGGGTTAAGAAATAGAAAAGTTTTATAAAAAAAATGTTCTCTATGATATGATGATAAATGAGCTCAAGGCCAAAAAAAATAATTTTAATTTTTTTTAATTATTTAATTAAATTAAGTTTTTAATTGAACAAAGAAGGAAAATTTTAGAGAAACCCGTTATAACCTTTCTTATAGATCCATCTCGGAAGCTGCTAGACGTCTTCAACAGAGAAATTTTGGCATGTTTTGCTAAACATTAGTCGAACAGAACGATCACTTTTTTCTCAGCTGAACTTTTATTTTTATTTATTTAAAAATATCTAGGAGCAAACACAGCCATCTGATCATGATAGATTTATTGTTTATTGTGTCAGTATTATCGATACATTTACTTCTCTTTTTAAATAAATAATCGAGCAAAAGAGTAGTTTCAACGGGATCCGTACGATAAGTCGAAAATAAAAATGTCGAAACACGAAAGTCGAAATTTGGAAATTTTCAGAATATCGAAATCATATTTTGTAAAAACGAAAATGTCGAAAATTATTTTACCGAAATAAAAAAGTCGAAAAAATTTCGAAAATGTCGAAAACAAATTGCTATAATTATGAAATGTTTTCTTCAAGCAAAAGGTTGAATCCCGTGTAAAATTTTTAAATGTAGCAGGCAGCGAAAAAAAAAATTTAGTTTTTAAACTTCTTAGTAGAGTTTTTTTTTTAAATCTGGGTTACCTTAATTTTTGAATTTTTGATGCGCAATTTTTTAGGTTACAATTGTCTCATGTAAAAAAAAGAATATTCTATAAATGAACTTTTAAAAAATTTAGCATACTTTAATTCTTTTACTTAAATATTTCTTTTATTTAGCATACGAGTACGTAACCAGCGAAAATTCAAAATTCGCGATACGTTCTGAACTCACCTCGTACATATGAAAAAATAATACAAATAAAAATAAACTATAATTAAAATAATAACACTTCTACTACTATTAATACTATTAATAAAACTTTGCCTCTTGAAGTTGGATCATACTATGTTAATTATTTTCTATAGCTACATTAAGATATTTTTCCATATTCTTACATTTTTGATATTCTCTTTTTTTCGAGTTTTCTACATTTTTTTTTGACATTTTAATTTTCGACTTATCGCACCAGATCCGTTTCAAGGAATAAAAGATTTTTACTGTGTTCTAGAATCTGTTTCCCTACGAAAGTCAATAAAAAGACAGAATTTAAACAAATTTTGTAGTAAAATATCAGAATCTATATGCCAAAGTAATATTTAACCATATGAGAAATATGTCCGAAACATACAGCTAACAAATAGTTCGTATACCAAAATATCATTTTCAGCTATTGCGAACATTAAACGGAGTATTTTCACTTAACAGTACCGACATCACAATCCCTTCCACCAACAATTTTACGTTAAACGTAGACTTACCAGTTTTTAACGTAGGGTCAAACTTGCTTTAAATTAATTAAAAATGTTTCTCGAATGCCATGTTTTTCTGTGATATCAACCATCAAGCAATTAAATCAATCAAGACTGTGAATTTATACAGCAAATCTCAATTTTAACATGCGCGCTTAATCTTGCTATATCTAAAATATTAAACTTATCCCTCAATAATTTCCTATCCGCAACACTCATTTGCTTCAATTAGCTGTAGTTAATAGAAACATTTAATTTCAAATGTTTAATTATCATGCGTTGATATGTATGTAAGTAAATAAAACGCAACCATTCCTTGGCTTATTTGCTTACACTTGAACAGTTAAATGAGCAATGTTGAATAAATGAAAAAGGGGCGCCACTCAAATATGTAAGATATAGTATAAATATGTATCTTGGTTTGTATATACACGCAATGCTTTAATTGTCAGACTACAAGATGTAAGTATAATACAAAAACAACAATGCATGTAGTCAACATCTATTACCCTATAAATTTCTGCAAGGGTTGAGTTGAGCTTTGAGAGACACGAACTGTGCTTTAATGTAAGGAAAGCCAAGCATATTCAAGGCGCATAATTAAAAAATATGCGTTGATAGATGTTTAGATACATGTGTATATATGTATGTACATAAATATATGGTATATATACCCTACACAAAAAATGTGAACCAGCTATACCAAAACTCTTACATTGCGGGTTCAATCAGACCTGCTAAATTTACATTCAAATTAAAAACGGTTAATAAATTTGGCTTTTATAATTTTGATGATTAATTAATTTTGTGGACCTTAAATTGTAATAGTTAATTAAATAAATAAACAATGAAAAAAAAAAAGTTTGAAAATTGGCCATTATTTGTAATTAAAAACAATCGAGTAATTAACAGTAATCGCATAATTAAAATTAATCAATTAATTAAAATTAATCAATTAATTAAAATTAATTAAACAGCAAAAAGATTATTTTCAATTATTTAATTATTTTCTATTATTCGATTATTTTCAATTATATAATATATTTTTTTTACGAGTTTCTTTACGCTTTTCTTATGAATGTATGTATATATACATACACTCTTTCCTTATTCATTGACACTATATATTGGCGCATTAAGATCGTATATGATCTTTTATGTTTATTTAATTTTTCCTGTTGACATTTAAACATCGTTGCAAGGTACTCTTTTCCTAGTTACGGGTATAATTAAATTTAAAAAAAAACCGAAAATAAATAAAATTAAACAAAAACAATCATTTAATTATATATTTCATATTATCATTTAATTTAAATTAATCAAAAGTTATCATTAATCACTTAATTAAAAATAATTTAAATTAATTGACATCAATCAAATAAACATATCAAAAATGGAATTAACCGATATTAAAAAATCACAATTTTTTATAATGATCAAGCAATTAAAATTAATTAATTAATTGATACTTTTGTTAAATAAGTTAAATATTTATCATTAAAATGGTACAGCTATGATAGAATTAGTAATCATTAAAATTTTAAATCATTATTTGACAGGTCTGGGTTCAATAGGAAATTCTTTTAATTAAGTATTTTGTATTAAGTATAATATAAAAGATTGGGAATTTTCATCAAATTTAGTTGGATGCATCCTTTTGAAACTACAAAATCTAAATAACAAGATTAAACATTGTCAAATCAAAATATTCATCCGACAATCGGGATATTATCGATAAGTGCTAGTATACTAACTCACAGGAATCTGACAAAGGAGTGACATTCGCCACTGCTCCTCAAATCCTGTGTGGGTTCCTGACAGTCAAAAACAACTAGATTTTTTCAAGGGTATTTATATGCTTCCTTTGCTCCCACATCGACAGTCTATTTGTATAAAGAAATGGTTGTTGGCGTTGGTGGCTACATTGTCTAAATAGATAGCGTTGCAAACATATATGAATACATATAATGGTGAAGGGTTAATAGTTAAATTTGTTGCTGTTGTTGCCATGGATTATCATGTGCTATGACTATGCCGCGCGTTCTGGTCTTATTGCCGACAAACGACCGGCTGTGACAAGAAACTCTACGAACTATGGTCATACATACATGCTTACATACATATGTACGTAAGTAATCGAAAAACAATGGCGGCATTGACAAGCGAAAAAATGCTGTCAATGCAATTTGACATAAGCACATTTTAATCTTGTCAATGAATCTGAATATCAAAATATGTTAAATGGCCACCCGTATGAGCCAAGCGCTAGAGCAAAGGACAAGCATGTTGGCGCATTGAGATCGATGTTGATGATGAATAATTACAAATGCAAGGGCAACAAGAAGCACTAAAATACATACATACATGCATAAAGACTGCAGTGACTCATAACTAGTAAGACAAACATCTGTTGCAGAACTAGGTATAAAGCAGACCTGTTAAATAATGACTACCAATCGTAATGATTACCGGGTTGATTAATTATTTTGTTGAGAATCCATTTACCGATTAATTACCATTACTTTAAATTTGTAACGATTATTTTCCAATTAATTTAAAAAAGAATTAAGATAATCATGATTTCTTACCGTTATTAAAAAAAAATCAAAAAAGTTGTTTTAATTACTTTTGATAATTTTTTTTATTTATTTTATAAAATTTTTTTTTTGATGGTTTTTGACTTTTTTTTATTTTTATATCTTTTATGAACATGAAATGGTATTATAACTTCGGTCCGATGTTTGTAAGTATAAGAAGAAGAAGAGATAGACCCACCAATAAGTATACCGAAATGATGTAGTTGTTGTACTAGCGACAACTTAACCTGCCTAAAGTATCACCTCTTACCCAACACTGTCATAAAGCTCTTCTAAAGGAAGTCCCAGAAACCTCGCGGCTTCAACAGGGGTGGACCAGAGATACCGAAATGATCAGGGCGATGAGCTAAGTCGATTTAGCCATGTCCGTCTGTCTGTTTGTACACAAAACTAGTCCCTCAGTTTTTGAGATATCTTGATGAAATTTGGTAAGAGGCAGCCATTTTGCAGGAGATTAATCATTTGTCGATAGTTTCGGTAAATGGGTTTTGGGCTATAAATTTTGCAATTAAAAAGCTAGGAACGTAAAATTTTTGCAGGTTTGGTACATATTATGTATGTAATGTGTGAAGTGAAAATCACCAAAATCGGGCCTACATAACATATAGCTCCCATACAATCGATTGTTCCGATAAATGGGGTTTGGGCTATGTATCTTTAAATTAAAACTGTGATGCGTATTCATGAAAGGTATAAAGTCTTCGGCACAGTCGAAGACATTCCTTTCCTTACTTGTTCTTTATTATTTTGGTTTTTTTAGTATTGTTGCAGAAGCACATACCCACCCGACCAAGGAACGTATATAAGCGGGCTTAAGATAATTACGATAGTTTCTCGTAGCATAAAAGTTTGCTTCATATAAGAGTCTCGAGTGAAAAACGAACGTTTCTTGTTTTGTTGTCGAACAATTGAAAAATTCTCTAAATTATAAAAGCTAGAAGCGTTTTCGTGTCCAAACCCCTAATAGTTTCTTTGGCGACTTTACAAGGAAACGCATTCAGAGCATGGCTTTGGCTAATAAAAGTATGCTTCCCCAAACTTTTGAGTTTTAAATATTTAATTTCATTAAAAAATTATTTTCTTTCTGAATGCTGTAGAATCTGGAGGCCTGGAAGAAGAAGACGTAGTCATAATCAACAACAAACATTGGCAAAAGAAGCATGTTTTTATTTTATTATTTTTATAAAAAAAAAATTATGTATAAGTTTTAATATTACTATAACAGAAAATAAAACTCAAAAACTATAACTAAAAAATTTATCATTTATGAATATGGAATGAGTTGGAACAGATCGCTAAAGTAAACATTCTCAGCCCGTTTTCGATACTACTGTAGTCACTTTCTCGATATTATACCGTATCGAAAATACATCCGTTTGCAATGCCTTTTCAACACCGAGAAAGGATCGTAAACTGAATCGTTAAACACTGAAGGTCCATGGTCCGACTCCTGGGACAGGTAACATTAAAAGTGATTTGAAGACTTTATTTTCAAAACCGGGTTCTCCTCGGAGTGTATTTCTGCCATGAAAAGCTTCTCAACCAAAAGTCGTATGCTTTACTGATCCTGTTCGGAGTCAGCAAAAAAAAGCTGTAGGTTCCACCAATTTGTATGAAACATTAAAAGCATCTCACCACAAATTGGTAGAGAAGCTTCGCCTTAATCTCCTTAAAGGTATATCGCAATAAATTTTTTTTTTTGTTTTACTAGAAAAAATGTTCAGAATTTCATACTAGTTAAAACGGTTGATATTTGTGGAATTTTAAACTGGGCCGCAACAGTCCCAATAAGCGAAAATATATTAATTTTGGAATATTGAATTAGTCACTATCCAAAAGGTATTGTAGCCTTGACAATTTCCATCATTATCATCAAATTTTATTCGTATCTTGATTGTAAGCTAAAGAGATGGCGGACGAACTAGTATTCGTTCCAAATGCATTAGAAACTCGGCCGTAACACTACAAATTTACCCCACAGGCTATGAGCGAAGTCACAGAGTCTATATTATATTTGAAGACAAATACCCAAATAGAAAACTAACAACAAACAAGAAGAAACTGAAGTGGTGGAGGAGTAGCTGACAAAAGCAAATGCTGTAACATCAAAATTGTGGCATCAAAACAAAGGCAGTTAAGTTAGAGGGGGCGGGAGAGGCCACACATCAAGACATATGTGTGCATTGTGGTGCTATTATATACATGTAATCCATAGCACAATAGCTACATATATGCTGCTGTAGCAACTACAAATATCTCATCCAACAACGCACACATAAACTCAAAACGGGCATAAATTAATTGAAATAGTCAAGGGAACTTAAAGATAGTATGGCCTAAGGCAGTAAGCGTTGGGCAATAATAACTTATAAGTGAACTTGTTTTGAAGTTCATATGTTTAAGCAAGCAAGTGAATGAGCGGAAAGGCATTGAACTCTTAACGCTTACACTAAGGAAGAAAAACTTAAATCCTGAGTAGATCGATTGTGTGGAAATAGGAAACTCTTGACAGGTTAGCTTCCCAACTCATATTGATTGATGTAACTTAAGGACAATCTACATAAACATACATAGACGTAGATATAAGGGTGGCTCAAAGAAAACCTCATATGTTTTAAGCAGAATGGTTAAATTTGATTAGTAATTAGTAATAAAGTAATTAGACGGCTTTTTTAATTTGTAATGATTATTTTAATTAAATTTAAAGAAAAGGCAAATATTAAAATATCTCGTACAAAATTCATCTCTTGCATCAGCATCTTGATCAACTCACTCAACAGTTGCCAACTGAATCTGATGAGCAAGGAGAACGTTATCACCAAACTGCGCTTCCATTTGAAATAAGGTAACTAGATTTTTCTAATATCTTTGTCAGAGTGCACAAATTAAACATGTTAACGATTGAAAACTATTTTCGTTTTAGGTACAGAGGAAAGAACTCTCCAGAAGCAATACTCGCTGAAATTTGTTGGTGGTATGAAAACACCTTTGAAGAAGAGGAAGACGAGGAAAAAGAGGAAGAAGGGGAAGACAAAGATGAAATTCCAGAATATCAGTTGGGCGAATTTATCGACCTTTCTGATGATGATGACGATGACGATGACCAAGATATTAGAGAGAGCACTGATATTGATCCACAGCCGCCTGCTAAACGGCAACGGGCCAAATCATTAATTTAATTTATTTAATTTTTTTACTTAAAACTTTTCATAACTAACATTTCAAAATTATATCCTTTTCCGTATTTTTATAATTTCCTTTTCAATGTTTCTTTAAACCCAACACTGAAAAAATTGCGAAGCATATTAAAGATCAAACAGAAAGAAAAAAGACTTAGTTTTGTGGAAAATATGTTCAAAAAGCATGAAAAAAAAAATTCCAAAATTTTGCTTCATAAGCACTACAAAATTTCATAAATAATTTTTTTTTAATTTTAATTGTTGCACAGGTCTCTAGCAATAATTTGGCTTTAACAGATTGAAAAAATATCAATTAGTTGACGAGTTATAGCCAAAGAGTCATACAAACAATATGCTGAAAATCGGCATTTGACTGCAAAGTTCGAAGATCGATTAAAAAAAAAATTAACTAACATAAACAAACGCCGCGATACGGGTCTTCTAATTTAGCCTCTATTTTCACCCCTCACTCTCAGAATCGACCTATCTTTTGCTTACCTGAATTTGTACCACAGTGTTATACAATAATGTATAAATATACAAAATTCTGACGTGTACATGAAAATCGCCGATACACATGTATTTTTATTTTTTCTCCCCTTTCCGAAAAAGTATATTTGGTTCATAGGACAGAATGTGTGTAACGCGGTATTATTTTGGATTTTTATTTATTTTTATGGATTTGATTATTTTTGATTTTTTTAGTATTGTTGATGTGTATATTTACGTGCTTCTACAAAAATACTGAAACAAATTTAGTGTAATTAAAAAAATCAAAAAAAACCAAAAATAATAAAAAGTAATCAAAATAACTTTTTTTTTATTATTTAGGATTTTTTTTAATAATCGTAAAAATCATGATTTTCCTTTGATAACATTTTTAATTAATTGGGAAATAATCATTGAAATTAAACCTAATTAATCAAACCGGTAATCATTACGATAAGTAATAATTATTTAACAGACACATTACGAAAATTAACTTCAACTATGAGGGCCGCTTAAATTTTCATATTTTTTGCTAAGGATTAGAGAAAAATGCATACACCTCAACCAACTATGTGTTAAAAATATCTCGTACTATATTTGTAGGAAGTTGAATGCTTGCAAAAGTCCAGTATACATTTTTATGTTAAACCTCTCCGTTAAAAGGATATCAATGTTTCGAAAATATATTCGTATTTAAATTTCAATCTCCATTTAATTTTAATCGTTCGACTCAAAGCATAAATTCAAGTTTGCACAAACCCACAGTGAAATCAATCAGTATTAATGAGCAAACAATTAGCCAGCTGCCTGCCTCAACAAACCACAAAGGTTGATAGCTTTTCCCGCACCTGACTTGCTCTAGAGATCTTTCTTGTTCTTAATACGCACAAACGGATATGCAAATTATTGTGAAGTTATACGGAAACACACAAAGGCATTATGTGGCGTATTTGTGTCAGTATGAGCCATTATGTTAATGCAAAACCGCAAACAAGCTGACCGTTGTGGCATGATCAGTTACAGTGCGTTATAAATTGCTACACTTTTTTCTCTGTACGAAAATTAAATGAGTAAACTCAAGCGCTCAAGAATTTCTGGTCAAGAGCAGCGAAATTGTACTACAAACGCTGTAGAAGCTTGCAAAATGCTACAACAAAAAGCCTAACCAAAGTAAACGTGCTGCATTGCGGTGTATATATTTACCTAACACACGAGGTGCTTCCCTATAAAAGTTAAAGTCCAAATGAAATAAAGTAACCCGAGTCTTTGCATTGGCAAGCCGTTCGTTGTATAAAAGGAAATGTGATATTGTTTGAGCGGCATTGGCAATAGACATCAAGTATGAGGGTATTGCGCACAAAAGAGTGGAGTATTTAGTATTCTGCGTAGATGTAACAGCTAAAGTCAAAATGAAAGCTTAAAACTGTGGAAGTCACAGGGTGCGGAAGTGCCAAGGGCAAAAGATCTAGTCAAGTGAAGTGCTTCAATCGCACTGATATCACACTAATATGGTTTCACTGAACTCAAAGTGTATACCTTTCGCATATTTTTAGCTAAAGAAGCACAAATAAATTCAAAAAGTAATAACGATCGCTAAGATTATGCACCATGGCGCTTGTGCATGATATACTAATAAAGACAACAAATATGTGAAGGTGTTTAGAATATGATAAGCTTAAAATGTAGCAAAATATTCGCACAAACTTAACGTTCATAATAAGCTTTACTTGTTTAAATTTACTGTACAAATGCAATTGCGAATGTTTTCCACGGCATGAGTCACGGTCAATGGTTGCTCATGAAATGATCGTGTTTCAAGTGCAGCTGCAAGGTTGCCTGGTGGTTTGCTAATTCAGTGCGATTGCTAAGTTAGTTAACCGCACATATTTGCTTAGACAAGGTAACGGCAAAATTAAAAAAAAAAAAAAGAAATTGATACTGCATCTAAAAGTAAATACATTTTATATAGCAAGAAAAGTACTTTATTTATTTTGAAACTAGCTGACCCGCCGAACTTTGTTCCGCCTTAAAAGCAATAAATGAGCAGATTGATAAATGTAAATAAAAAATAAATTTTTTTACGATTCCTTTTTGGTCATGTATTTTAGTGCATGGGTTGTACTCTTCAATCAAGCACCTTGTGATAGACGACATTTTTCGTTTTATTATCAGACCCGTGAGCATGCCACATATAATTGACCATGAGAAAAACATGGGTTTTCTAGATTCAGACACCAAACTTTCAGGAATTGGCCTTGTCATTTGTTAAAGGTCATGGCAAAACAACGTCCATTTGCCCAATGTGAAGGCTAGAATGCAAGCAGTAATCAGTGCTGCAATCGTATCGAAACGCTGCTCGATTCAAAACAGTACTTGATACATTTTTTCCTTTGCGTCGAAAATTATCTAGTTGGCGAATTATCTAGACGATTTCGCATTGCCAACCGAGCCGTTTATCGGGCTGCCTCTCTTTGTTCTTGTTATTGAGAAGCACCAAGTCGAACCATGCTAACGCGGCGCTCTTTACGTGCAATTTCTTGCTCTTCTTCAGTCCTTTCATTCGCAACGTTTCGAATTCCACTTGTATTACGGTTTTTTCGTGAAAGATTTGATCGTCTTGGTCTTGGCATGATATTGTTAACGATAATATCGACACAATACACTAATAGAAACTCGAAACACACACATCAACCGGTCAACTTCAAAATATTAAATTTTTAAAACTTTCAAAGAAGTGTCAATAAAATGAGAATGACGAAAAACTATCTCGGGATTTCGCTTAACAGGAATCAATAAATACTTGCAAGCAAAACTTATTTCTTCTTTAAATGGTCATCTAAGCGCCTGGGCGATTTTGACCGTCCATCATACTGGCGCCAATTGGAAACACCGCGGGATCGCAAATCGGTCTCCACTTGGTCCTTCCAGGGAAGTTGTGGTCTCCCTCTTCCTCTCCTTCCACCGGCGGGTGCCGATAAGAATACCTTTTGGGCAGGAGCATCTTCGCCCATCTCCGAAACCGGTCAAGCTATCGGAACAAGTGATATCTTAAATTTTAAGTTAAACGTCAAGTAATAAAACGGTTAAAATTCCATTCAATTCCATTCAGTAGTTTTTGAGTGATGCGTGCCCAAACATACAGACAGACAGACAGACAGACAAAAATTCTAAAAACAGTCTATTTTCCTTCTATTGGCCTAATAATGATCATTGCTATCGATTTTTCTTAAATATCTGCAATGTACAGACATCGACCTTTTACAATTTTATTATATATATATGTCGCAGGATGATCCATTATTACGATTTTAATTAGTTAGTTAGTTAGTTAGTTAGTAAATCTAAGCGTCACTTTTATTTCATCGCCTACTATTAATTCTTTTAAAATTGTCTAGCAAGTGAGTTTCACCACAGTGCGCGCCACTCTAACCAAGCATCATACTAATGCTCTAACATACGTATGCGAAAATATTTATATGATTGAGGTCATAGAAACACATAGGAAATGTGCCGAATATTTCTTCTTTCAAAAGCGATTATAAAAAGTCCAATCTCTTGTGGAAGCGAACATTAAATATACAACTGAGCTCTTAGTATGTAGTTTTATTCGAAATGCTGTTCTACTCGAAAGTAAAAAATCAATCCTAATACACATGGGTACTCTGTAGTTCGTTCGAATTTACTTAAGCAGATATTCGGTACTAGTAGGCATCACTGCAAACGCAAAGCAAACTACAAAAAGACGTTCCATAAATCTCAAGTATAGCATTGGACAGCTCCTTATTTTTTTCAATATATAAATACTTCTAATCTCAAAAATTTTTTTTTTTAACATTTCCAATTTTTAATTAACATTTTTACCTATTTTCTGTCAACAGCGATTACCTCTTTCTGCAACAACTGTTATTCGACAAAGTAAAATATCTTACAAGATATGTAGCATTATAATTAACTATTTTTTTAATTTTTGATGTAAATTCTAAATACTGCGATTATTAATCAAAGCTGAAATTTTTGATTTCTCACATTCTTATTTTCAAAAACAAAAAAAAAGTTTTTTACTTTAAAAGCAAACCGTACTTATTTCATTTTCGAATATGGGCAAATAAAATAATGAAACATTTGACAATCACTCACATTGTATTTTTTTTCTATTGAAATGCTGCTTACATACAGGGTGGCTGATGAAAGCCGCTACCAAAAAAAAATTAAATAACTTTTTTTCTATTTAATGAATCTGGTAAATTTTTTTTTTATTTTACAGATTGACTTTTACATTTAACAAAAATGGATAACTGGGACACTGAAACAAGAATTTGGATTGTCCGCCGCTATCACGCACTGGAGTCCGTAGTTTCGGTTCAAAGAGAGTATAGGCGCACGTTTGGCGGCAATCCTCCGAGCAGATGGACCATAATAAAACTTGTAAACAATTTTGCCGAGCATGGGACAGTCAACAGAAGACCTTACCATCGAAACCCTTCAGTTCGAACGGAGGAAACAATCGCTGCTGTAGCTGCTGCCATACAAAACAATCCACGTGTTTCGACAAGAAGCTTATCTGCTCAAATCGGTGTAAGCAGACAGTCATTACAGTCAATTATGCACAAAGATTTGGACTTATTCCCATATAAAATTCAAATGGCCAACAAACTGAATGCTGCAGACTTGCCGATTCGCTTGGAATTTTGCCAGAAGATGCTTCAAATGGTGGAAGAGGATGGAAACATGTTGAACTGTCTTTTCATGTCTGACGAGGCCCATTTCGATTTAAACGGCAACATAAACAAACAAAATTGTCGAATATGGAGTGCTTCCAACCCACAGATACTCCATGAGACGGAATTGCATCCACTTCGTGTCACAGTGTGGTGTGCAGTTTCATCACGCTGCATTGTCGGGCCCTACTTCTTCGAAGAAAACGGTCACACCGTTACGGTTACTGGAGACCGTTACTTGAGCATGTTGAGAGAGTTTTTCTATCCAGAATTACGCCGAATGAGAATTTCTTTCAACTCTGTGTGGTTTCAGCAAGATGGTGCAGCTCCTCATATAGCCCAACCTGTTATGACAGAATTGCGACGAAAATTTCCCAATAAGCTGATATCCAGAAACTCCACATTCCGTTGGCCACCCAGGTCGCCTGACCTTACTGCACCTGACTTTTTCTTGTGGGGTTATTGCAAACAGGAAGTCTTCAAAGCAAAACCAACAAATTTGAATGAACTAAGGCAATCCATTCGAGAAACAATTGCGGCTATTCCTGTCTCAACTCTCCAAGCAGTAATGAACAACTTTTTGGTAAGATGCCGCACATGCATCGACGAGCAGGGGGGGCATTTAAATCCCATTATTTTTAAAACTAATTAAGCTATATTTAATAAAATTTAATGAGCTTTAACATGAATAAAACAAAAATGAATTCCATACACTGAAAAAAAATTATTTGAGTTTCTTAATGTAGCAAAATTCATCAGCCACCCTGTATATGCCACTACTATTATTATGAACACAGTTGTATATACCGCCAGATGGCGGTGCCTCCGAAATGTAATGGTAAAATAAATAGAAATAGGAGTTTATCTGGCAGAAAAACCAGCGTTTCCATTGCATAATGTCTAACAGAGCTTGCCAAATTTTCTTCGCCTAAAACGTCTATCAGGCTATCAAAGCTATGGCGATTGTCTCTAAATTTTCCTTTTCTGTTCTAATACAAACTTTTAATAATTTTCACAAAAAACAAAAAAACTAAATTATTATTCTCGCAATAGTCACAAATATTTTTTAAGCTTTATTTACATATATAAATGATAATCAGAAATATAACAAATAAAATAATTATTTAGTTTTATTATAAAATTAACAGCCCATAACTTGACATGTAAAACTGAAATATTTTTCAACTCCACTTTAGCGGCTATTGCATTAGAATACAGATAACTATTCAAACAACTTTTATGGATTCATGTAATCAGCGAAGCCTTAACAACAACTACTTCGCTTCAAATACCATGGAGATTGATGATATTCAATGAAGAGACAAATTATATGAAAACTTCTTGTAAATGCTTCGAGTACGACAAGTGGCACGGCTACGGCATCGTTAATTAATTTGCTAAAGAATTTCAATAAAAACTATTAGAGCAAATAGTTTTGGGTAAGAAGGAGGCAGAAAGGGCATTAATGCAAGAGAAATGTGTATAATGCAAGGCTGTAATTTGTGTTTGGATTAGGGATGCCAATACCGGGATTTAAAAAAATTATATTTGTTTCATTCCATGTCAAATCATCACGTGGTTGGAATCGACCTATTCCGATTTGAATAAAATTTGGTTTAGATTTTCCTTTTATCATAAAAGAAAGTTCTGCTAAAGAAGAAACATTCAAATTTTTTTTTCAGGTGTTAAGCAATTTTAAAATTAATAAATTTTTTTTTTTTGTAGAGATAATTTTTTCAATATTTCAGATACTGCTAAAGTTGAGGGATTAAAAAAAAAAGATAATTTGAAAAAAAAAATTGTTAAGTTTCCAATTTTAGATTCTTTTTTGTATTATATTTCTTCAATATCTTCAAATATCCGGAAAGTTTCTGAAGGACTTTTTTGGGTGTTTTTTCAAAAATATAAATTTTGGAATTCAAAAAAAAAAAATTTCTTTTACATCTTTTTAACTTTATAGTCGAGTTGAACTAATTAATCACAAAACTTCTCTTTCGTGCTTGTGGTATGTAAAAACCAAAATGTAACGAAAATTTTAAGCATATTTTTTTTTTACATTCCAGTACCATGAAAAAAAAACTATTCACTGATCAAAATTGAGCAATTTCGCGTTTAAATAATTGAGATTAACTAGTTACCATTCAAAAAAAAAAATTTTTATTTTTAATTTTCAAAATCATATTTTTGAAAAAACAAAACACACCCTTCTGAAAATTTCGGGATATCTTTAGATATATCAGAGGTATAATACAAACAACTGCATTTAAACTTTTTCGATTTCGAAAAATTTAAAATTTTCTAAAATTAGAAATCTTAAATTTTTTAAAATTAGAAATTCAAGTTAACAGTTTGTTCAACTTCTTCCTAAAGTTTCGAAAATTATAAATAGGTTTTTTAAAACTAGAAGTTTGAAACTTTGTTCAATTAAATAGTTGAAAGTGTTAGCGTTATTTTTTTAACTTTAGTAGTTTCCAAAATATTGAAAAAATAAACTTAACAAAATGGGAAAAGGGAAATTTTGAATTTGCTTGACTTTTGAAAAAAAAAAAAGTTTATTTGTTTCCCCTGCCAAAGCTTCGTTTTATGACTTTTTTTTTTAAATAACGCCTTTTTTTAATTTGATAACAGAAAATGCACTATCTCAGAATGGGTTTCAAAAATGCCCTATCTGCGCGTGCATTTGTGCATAAAGTGCAATTAAAGTCGCAGTTACCACGTTGCTACGTTACCATAACATCAATAGAATGTTGCCGGATATCTTATAGGAACATTGCTTATAGGAGTCGGTTGCGATTACCAATTAACCCGGGAAGTCCCATAACTTTTTTTGTTTTGGATTTTTGTGAAATGTTGTATACTTATGTATTTCGATCTCCTGAGCACGAAAATGAAGTCCATTTTCATTTTCCTCGCTTCGATTTTCCTCTGCGTGAAATACAGTTATTCTTTTTTGTTTTTGTTATTTACTTCAGACATAATACGTAAAATTGCAACGGCATGTTTGCATTACCATATGGTAATCGTGGGAAGATTCGGGTTAATTATCCCCATTGTGGTTGCAAGCACGTAAAAGATATGTATGTTCCTATTACGTGGCCGTGACTAGTGACTCAGCACCTTAAAGTCACAGCAACAGTCGCAGCTACGTTTAAGCGACAATTTATACTAGTTGGGACGAAAATTATAAACATAACAAAAAAAAAAATTACTTAATATATAGGTAGTAAAAATCTTCAGCTGAGTTAGAGCTTTTTGAATAAAATTATGCCATAATATTTTGAGAAAGGCCGCTCTTCCACTCAGCCATCGATTTCTAGTGCTTCAAATTATTTAAGTTATTTTAGAAAATAACTTTCACACGCAATGGGGCTACTCTTGGAAGATAATTTATTGAAATATAAAATATACTTACCTTAGTCTTGGCATTAACCTTGAAATCGCGAGATTGCCCTCCGATATCTCGAACATCCTGGAACTGCCAAAATAGCCACCTCTGGTGTGATTTTGTGTTACTATAACTTAGACTATCCCCCTATTATGAGTGTCGAACAAGATTAGATAATCGACTATTAAGCGATTAGCGATTATAGAGCAATTGCGAGTGTCGAAACGATCGCTTAATAAGCGACTGTGAATACTTTATCGATCATCTTTCTACTACCATTTCGCAGTCGCTAGCGTGTCGATGTGATTTGGAAAGGTTTAATAAAATGGATAAAAATTAAATCATTAAAAAAAATGATTAAATATGTAAATAAACATTAAAAATATGCAGTTTTTGTTCGATCAAGTTACACGATACCAAAATAAAATGTGATCGATTAATTCGAAAAATTTCTATTTCATTGCAGATCGACACTCGCAATACGGGTGTACTCGTATGTATTAATTTTTACTCTTTCAGCATGCTTTTTTGCATAATTTTTTTTTTTTTCTTTTTAGTTTTATACTTTTCTATTTTTTTAAATTTTTTTTGCTTGCTAATTAAGCGGAATTGCATTAATTATGAGCATTAAACACTCAAATCACGTACAAAAACATTCGGACATGAACTGATAGCAAAGCTTGTTAAAAAATAAATAATTGAAAACTTTTGAAAATAAATGCGTCAGTTGGATATGACGAAGAAGTGATTGAACAACGTAAGATATTTTTACACAAATTGTTTGATTGTTCTAGGTGTGGCAGTGGATGGTTAATATTTTTGACATTCTTGTCTGACAAGTTAAACTTTTGTTGGCTGAATTGACATTTGCAAGTGTGAGTTTGATATGCTGATATTTTTGACATTCCGTCAGCTGATGAGCTTAGGTGTGCATCACTATTTACGTCTCTTGATTACACTGTGATACAGCATTTTTAGGATCGGAATAATGAAAACTCTGATTAAAACAACTGGACTCATATTCATTGAGCCAAGACAATTTAAAACAGACCTGTTAATTTTGATTAGTAATTAGTAATCAAATAATAGATGGTTTTTTTTGTTTGGTAATGAGTATTTTAATAAGTTTTAAAGAAAAGGCAATTATTAATTGAACACGATTAGATTAAAGTTTTTAAAATCAAAAATAATCACAAAAAAAAAAAATTAACAGAATTGTCCAAAACAACTCTTTTTTTTTGATTAATTTTGATTTTTTTTCGATAATTGTAAAAGCTTATGATTTTTTTTGATTGTTAATAATCCTTAAAATTTGAAAGTAATGGTAATTAATCATTCAATGGATTCTCAAGAAAATTATTAATCAAACACGTGATCATTAGGGTTAGTAATCAATATTTAACAGGTCTGATTTGAAATTTAAATATGTTGTCATATTTTATTTTTTAGACTAACAAACCTATTTTCACTTCTCGTGACTGACAATAGTTTTAGCTTTATTTCAACGGTTCCTATAATTTATATGAAGCAAGCGAAAACAGAGCTACGACAATTATCAAAAGTCTGTGTCAGAAACGGGCTGTAATTGAACAATTTTTTTTTGTCTATATATTTTGGAAAAATAGTTTCGGGTAAAATACTTTTGTGATAATCTCGAATGAAGGAAAATTCACATTCGCATTTTCTTTGCTAACTTAAGTCACCTATTAGGGTTGCCACATTTTAAGACAGCGATATCAGTACTTTGGCGTCTGAGTCAGCAAAATAATGGTTAGTGGCTAGAATGTGCTAGCGCAACATAAATTGGGGTAAAACTAAGTAGTTCTCTAACTGGTTTTATATGGCTGAGTTTGTAGAAAGCATGTCACTGCACTCTGTGGTGGCAACAACAAAAATAAATTCACTCTTATTAGGGATATTCGTAGCTTTATTTATTACTCTCATGTTATGTGTGCTTTCACAATATAGCAGAAGTCCTAACTGTCCTTGTATACTTGTATGAAAGCAACCACCCCATCCTAATATGATGTATCGTATGAACGTTTTTTAATAAATATCTATTTGTTGTCAATATATTTCTATCACTTGCAGCATTATATAACTTTTCAAGCTTCCTTTAGTAAATTTCCTTATACCATCAAATTCTATTTATACATTGATATTATTGATACAAACATACATAGAGTGAGGGCCACTCAAAATTGACCACTTGGTTATTCTTATATATGTATTTCGAAAACTTCTTCAACTGAAATTCATCTGTTAACTTCATATCGAAATATAGATTTTTCTGTAAGAGACTTCTTCGAAATTAGTGTTTCCAAGTTTATGGAAAAATTCCGAAATTTTGTTTTTTGAATTTTTCAAAAATTTTCGCATGAGCTTGGAAACACTTATTTAAAAGATTTCTATGACAGAAAAAACTATATTTTTATATGAAATTAACAAATTAATTTTAGCTATACAATTTTTCGTAACATATTACAAGAACCAACTGGGCCAATTTGAGTGACAATCACTGTATATACTTACATCTATGTTCATGCGTGCGCACATTATGCGATCAACTGGTTATGTTAATTAACCATATAAATAATGCAATTTGAACTTCGGTTGTCAGAAGTGGTAATTGATTTATGTATTCTAATAAAATATGATAACTCAACTCGGTTGAACTCAACACGAACTCAGCGCAGACGGGACACAGTTCGTAATACCTTAACTCATTGGCTAATGGCGCAAATGTGCGAAAAGAATATTTAATAAAAAGCTACAACAACTACAAATATGAGTAGCAAAGTCAATTAGCTGCGTCAGTTGTGAAAAACAGATGTGAGCAGTGTTGCCGTTTTAGTTATTTTTAACCAAAATTGGTAATTTTTCTCACTTTAAAACGTTTTTGGTAAATTTTTTCCCATATCTTGAGGCCAATATATATTTATAGGTAAAATATCCCGCAAATGCTAAAAAAATGGCACTTCAGCAAACGTAGCTTAAGTTGTGAAAGAAAAATAAATTTTTTTGTTTTTTAATATATAGTGGCTTAAGAAAACGTATAACTTTTAAAGTATATTTAGTTAAAGAGTTTCAAAAAGGTTTTGTTGATTTTTCTTTTCCCAAATCGTGTTGGTTTTTATAAAATTGTAGTTTTTTGGTAATTTATTTTTTAATTTTCGGTTACTTATTCTTTATTGCTGTGGCAACAGTGGCTTTGAGCATAACCTAACACACACACTCCAGCGCGTACATTTATTCACATGCAGCGGGTGTATGAATGGTGCACATGTGCTAATATGGCCTGGGCTGGGAGCATTTAATATTATGTAGCAACAAAATGTACCACAATTTACAAACAAAGGTCGACAGCAACAAAAATGAGGTGTCAGTTAGCCGCAAGTGAGTAAGCACAAACGGCAGCAACATAAAAAGAAACCAACAACCATAATCAAAGACCACAATGCGTACATAAAGCACACATATATTATAAATAGATAAAATAAACATAATAAAACACTTTTATGTGGCACTAAACTGTGGCAAATAAAATACAAAACGCACAAACACACACACATGTTTACAGGGTAAAGGAAAATAATGGGTGGATATAAAATGCCAACGGCCACTCCCACACACAGTCAAGCAGGGCGTACACAACTTCATAGTAGATCATCTAGCAGTAACACAAACGCACAATTGTCCGCTTAACACAACCAGCACTTCTCTTGACCTCTGTTCAGCACTTTGCACTCTCATTCCCATCTACGAGTTTACAGCAACCTTCAATTAATGTTAAAATAAATGCCGAAACATAAATGATGACACTTTTGCATTTGCGCTAATTTTCCTGCTAATAAAGCGTGAAAGCAACCGACCGAATGTTATACACTACGCACACACATACAAACATATATACGTACATACATGCCATTGTCAGTTAGTTGGTAGATTACCACGCATGGATGACAGGAAACGGCAGCAGCAGCGATGTACTTCCACAGACAGTGGGTCGGTGAAGCAAGTTGACCAATGTTATACACGCGCCAAAGGGATTTTAAATGTGTCTATGGCTCACAGATGCCTACATACATTATACACAAGCACAGACATACACAGTAGCTATCAAGCCAAATGGAACACTAATAAAAATTTTATTTGTGTTTATATCCTTGTTGCATTCATTTTCCAAAACCTTTTTCCACGATAAACGACTGTGAAGACTTGAGGCACTATATACTCACACTTTTGTTTTAAATCGTTCGAATTAGTAAAAATCTCGAAAAAGTATTACTCCCATATTAAAAAAAAAAATAAAAAAATCTTTTAAAGCTATTATAATTCAAACTTTGTATGGAAATTTCATTTTAAAAATCTTTATAAGCCGATTTTGTTAAAAATAGTATAATTTGAAATTTTCTTTGAAAATCAAATGGGAACTTGTCCCTTGCGAGATAGCAACCAAAATTTCAATTAATAAATAACAAAAAAACGGCCACTTTCTTGTGCATATGATCTAATAAATTTCGGGTTTTATTGAAAGCTTGAGGCCGCCAACAAATATTTCCTAGGCAACATCAATGTCGCTTGTTTAGCAAAGAAGTGGAAATAAAGAAAAAAAATCCTCGACTGCGTGTAAACATAGCATTCATTTTCAATAAACAACAACATCGTTCAATCTTAATCGAGCTATTGTTGAAAGCTCTTCATTTTATATTATGTAACATCAAAGTATGTATTCGATTTCATTTAACAACAACGCGCGACACACAAAGCTATGTTGTGGGAGTAAAGTGGAACGTAGTGTAAATTCAGATAAATAAAAAGTTTGATTTAAGCACATTTAAGGCAACATTTTGTTTATCTATTTGATTAATAGATAGTGTTGCTATGGAGCATTATATCACTCTGAAAAATAATCTTGAAAAGCCTGCCCGAACTAGTGTATAGTATTTGTATTTTTTTTTTTAATTTATACCGGTTAAAACGCTCGGTCATGGTTTGCTGCGTCTCAGAACTTATAATATAAAATTTTCGATTTTAATCACTATATCTCCGAAACCAGTTGAGACATAGAACTAAATCACATCGTCATTGCAGTGCTCATTAGCACCTTTCGTATGATACTCATATTGCACTAGCACATTTTGGGTCACACTGGTCTATATATAGCTCTATAACTTCTAAACGAGTCGAATTATCTAAATAAGTGATATTCTAAAATTTAAATTAAACGTTTACCAATGCATGTTTAAAGTTGCATTGAATTCTTTCAAAGAAGTTTTGAGTCATACGCGCTCACACATACAGACAGTCAGACAAAAATTCTAAAAACTGTTGCTTCTTGTTCTATTGCCTTAATTAAGATCCGCCTATCAATTTTTCTTGCTTGTAGAGGTGTAGAGATGGGGCGTTTTTCTCTGATAGGGCGCTCTGTAGAAATGTTTTGAAAAAGGCGTATTTCACACTCAGTCGTAGACATGCTCAGCCATTTATAATTAAAAAAAAAAGCAACATTGATTTCTGCGTTTTATTGGATCGCTACTGTCGGTATGAAATTATAATAGTTCAACTGAAATTGAGCCAGAGTGACCGCAGTATGTCTGAAAAGGTCTGATGCGAAAGGAAATGCGATGACGCAGCTGTCTAATCACATACAATTTTTTTTAAATACGAAATATATTACATTCGCTTTGCAATAGAGGGTAACCCCCCCCCCCCCCCCCCCCCCCCCCCCCGAGGTAGCGCGTGTGTAGATACTTCGCCCTAAAAGTATACCACACGAACTGGAGCTACTTGAAGCTGTTCCGCATCTGTTCCTTACTTATTCCTGGCTTATTGGAAACTTAGCAAAGTGTTTCATATTTTACAGGCAGACTTTTCAAGGCCAATTCATATGTAACTAAGCAATTTATGCATCAACCAGCAGAGTATCCAGCGTCGCTCGGGTTACGATTGGTTCACGCATTCCTGTTACCCTAAATCAAGATATACACCTCCATCACCTATTCATCATCTCAAACTCCATCGCAATTGTCTCCGTCCACTCTTCTTCTACATCTCCATGCTTCCTTCTGTCTTGACCTCCATTTTTACCTTCACATCAATCTTTGTTATAGTCAGTTTTGACGAATAATTTTTAAACTTCTCCTGCGTAGATTAAAATCGGTACCTCTTTACCTCAGTTTCCTTTTATATGCCTTATCGTCGTCTATCACATAAGAGTTTTTCCGAAATACTTCCTCCATCATTTGCATGTAAATCTTCAAATCGATCGTCATCTTCGCATTGATACTCATCCCCATAGATAAAAAGGGAGACAAAAAATTTAAAAGTAGTTCAGATGATTTCTACAACATTCCCTACGCCAGCTTGAGTCATTTTTCAAAACAGTTTTCAATGTGCAAACGCAACTTTTCTACAGTTTTATTAAAGATACATATATAGCTATCCATCCGCTGAATTAAGAAAAATAAATTAGTAAATTTCTTGGCAAAAAAAACATTATATAGGGGCACGCTTTGATATATTTTTGAGAAACCAAGTGAATTTTCATCCATATTACTCCATGCGATTTTGAAAAAACAAAGTTTTGCACACTTCCTAAGTAAGTTACAAGCTGCCCAACAGTGAACGTCTCATAAAAATCCATTTCTTAGTTCCCGAGATCCTTGAGTTCTTACAGGCAGACAAAAAATCTAAAAGTAATTCCGGTTAACTCTCCAACATTCCCTAAGTCACTTTAATTTTTTTCATAAAATATTAAATGTACAGATACGACTTTTCTAGAGTTTTATTACAGTGTAGATTGATGCCGAAACTACACCTTTCGCATTTCATTTAAATAATTTCAAATTTAAGAAACATATTTACCATTTAACCTGAAACTAACTGTAAAAGTTATTGGGACATAGCTGGTCGGTGGTTTAATAAATGGGCGAATGGTGTGGCAAATGGACATTGCTGGTCAAGCTGTGGCAGCATTAACGCTTTGGGAGTTATGAGCACATATACGCGTGACAACATGTTCCAGGAAAACTTAACACTGTATCTGAATACATATAATAAATAAATACAAAAATGGCTACACACACACACACGCTTTTATTTTTTTCCTTGCTCCTGTTAGCGTTGGTGTGAGTGAAAGAATAAATTATAATTTATGTGTTTACGGTGCTACTATGAACAAACTCAAAACAGAGATACTAATCACTAAATGCCTGTCACATATATATTGCGATGTCGGAGAAGCGTTCTGTGGCAGAGGCGGATACATGCGAAAAATTTATAAATCTTTAGAGAGCTACCGATTTGTATAAAAACCGTTTAGTAAGAAGTGACTTGGAATCGAAAATGCTCTGAATTGATAAGAAAAGACTTTAAACTTCACACTTGAAATACCCTCTTTCTCTCTCTCTCTCTCTCTCTACATCTCTCGATATCTCTCTTTGTCTCTTTGTATATATATATCTCCTTATCACTCTAAATGAGTTTTTAAAAACGGGTGCCAATGAGACAAACGTTATAACAATTAATTATTACATATAGAGGCTCCCCTCCCCACCATCCTACGCCGATAACTGCACGATTATGGCGACGGGTCCCTCTGTAGATGAGCTGTGTTCAAGAATAAATTCTTCCAGTTTCTTCGCTGGATGAAATCTGACACTGTCACCGGCCACCTTATTTACGACGTGGACAGCGGAATTAGAAGTCTACGTCGACGGCATTAAGTTTCCGACTGTCACACACCCCAAAATCTTAGGGGTCACGTTTGATAACATGTTCAACTATGGTGCTCATGTAGCTGCGATTGCCTCCGCAACAAAATCCTCACTAGCTGGCAGCACTTGGGTAAAAGACAAAGAAATGTTACTGGCAACGTACAAGGCAATTATGTCTCCGGAACAGCACCTGCAGCACCCGAACAGCCGCCTGTTCGACGAAAATCTGCCTTCGTCATCTCCGTAAGCACTATGATGAGATCCGGCTTCACATATTTTTGCCCTTTGATCCAAAGTTGCATCGACAGGCCTTCAACCCCATCAACACAAAGTCGGTAAACTCTTTTGTCAGCTCTCGCGCAGTGAACGCTGTTATTCAGGCACAAGCTCCACCTGTTGCCTAGGGATACAATAATCATGCTGGTCCGACTTCATTCTGGATACTGTAACAGGTTAAACTCGTACCTAACCAGACAGTACCCCGCATGCTAAATGTCTTCCCGGCATGCGGCGTGTCTCCCCATGACACTAACCATCTATTCATCTGCTCAACTGAGCCTACTCTTCTAACAGCAATTTCACGTTGGTCCAACCCTGTTGAAGTCGCGAGAAGAGCTCGATGACAATGTTAGGTAAGAGAGGTGACGGCTAGGCAGGCAAACTATCGCTACAGCAACAAGAACAACAAAAGAGATTTTAATAGACACATGGCCTAGTTTTTTCGGTCTAAGGGATCCGGTCAAAGCTACAACAGTAGCAAAGCAGATGCATTGTACCACAACAAGCGTCTTCTTCTATCTGCAATTTCTCCTAAGTTCTTTTGAGGTTCGTGAGGTTGGCTAGGTTTGCCCGTAAGCGACTTGTAATACCCTTAGTGTGGAATTTTGCTTCTAAGTCCCTCTAATACTTAGTTAGCACTCGTCTAAGGTAGAATAAAATCTTTGGCTTAGAGTTTAATTTGTCTCTCTTCTCCCTCTAGTCTGCAAATCTGTCCCGAGCTTATGGCTCATACAGGCATGAGAAGGAAAAGCCAACTCTGATTGCTTAGTACCTAATGAAATCAACTTAAGCCCCGGCACCTCTGCGCTAATTTTAAGATCCCTCAGAGCTTTTATTTTCTAGATAACACTACAGTGGGCTACTAGAACTGAATGTCAGCCCTCTAAAGAGCACTAAAACTATAACAATCTTTTTTTCCAGTGTTAAAAATTTCATTCTACATAAAACCAGCAGAAGACCTCACTTCACTTATTTCTTATCTTACGCCAGAGCACCGTGATCTCGATACGAACACAAAACTGTAGATACGGTTAAATGGGCGAACCGTTGGCTGCAGCAAAGTGCGCTGGTACGTTGATAATGGATAATGAGGCAGGAGGGTAAAGCGTAAATACAAAAAGTAGAACTCGTACACAGGAACTTGGAAGGAGCGCTATAAAAGTAGGTGACGCAGAAGGTGTAACGCAATCGGCGTATGTTAATAATAATAAGAGCGATATCAGTAACAAAAGAAAAAATGCTACAAAAACAAACAACAATTCAAAATAACAGGAGAAATGACTTAACAAGAATGAGTTATTGCGAGTAACAGAACAGCCAAAGTCTCGCAGCACCAGCCCCAACAGCCAACAAGGAGGCAAAGCAGCGACAGCTTCAAAAAGCGAACTCAAATACGAGGAAAATAATAACAAGCGCAACAAAAACAACAACACTATATGTAGTGTGGACATTTAATAAATAGACCTGCAAATTCAAAGAAGTTCCCGTCAATTGCACTGCTGCGCCACATGCACACACACACACACACATGCTGTGAGACTTGCACAATAATGGGCCAGCAAGTATGACGACAGCACAAAAACAAATGAGAAGTTAGTGAAACGAGTCGCATTGAGTTGTTGCACATTTTGCGCGGTGCGCATCTTGTCAGGTTTTTTGTGGCACCTATTTTTTTTTTTTTTGTTGCAACCATATTGTTGATTTTATTATGTTTTTTGTTGTTATTATTATTATAGCTGGGGTCGCTGTTTGTTGTTGTTATTGCGCCTACTTAAACACTGACTGCAATGAATGTCGTTCCGCGCCACTTTAGAGTATGCAATGATTTCCAAGAATGATCAACACTTGGCGCGTTCTTAAGGTCTCTTGTGGCTGTGTGTCACACTTTGCTCTTGTTGTTATTGTTGTGGCGGCAAGACTTCTTTAAAATTTATTTACTACACGCAAACAATGAAAGAAGAAGAAGCGAAAATTAGCAAAACCAAAAAGAAATTTGCTATAAAAAGTTTGTAAAAAAATCTGTAAGACAGCATCTGCGTCGCAGGCTCACACTTCGGTGCGCTGCTCTTGCTTTGTTGAAGATGTGCTTATGCGTTGTGGGTCGCTTTATTATCACCACAAGAAGCGCGCTCAGCTTCTCAGTGCGGTTGCTCCTGTTCTTTTTTTGCATCTTTTTTTGTTTGTTGCCTCAATTCGTTCGAGTATCTTTCTACGTTATAGCGCCTTTGCTCTTCAGCACAGAGCTCACAGACAAGGGCTGGCAAAATGATGTACTAATTTGAAATATCTGTTTATTTAGTTTTCATTTTCGCGTTCTATTTTCGTCATTTCATTTTTATATTTTTTTTTGTTAACGCTGATACTGCTTTAATTGTGGCTATTCGCCTCTTTCGGTTTTAATAAGTTTCCAGTTTGTTTTTAATTAAAATATAACTCGAGCTGACCTAAGTACACATCGTTGGATAACTTTGTGGGTTGCAATTGCAATGATAGAATGATGAAATGTTTTGCAAATTTAATAGTAAGTGGAAAATCAATACAATTCCGCCGTTCGAGTTAGCCAAAGAAATGTTTTTACTGCTGCAATTAGTTGTGGACCTCCCTTATTAGGGCACTGTCAGAGAGAGGCTGAGTGCTCCTGGATTTTGTTTTGTGTAGCAGACGCGAGAGCTGACTAGTTGGGGTATAATAATATTAGTGCGTACACTATGTAATGCCACAACCACAGTCTGTACTACCCTTCTCTCTCCCAATGGTCCATAAAACAAATATACAGCACAAGCAGAAAGTAAGTGAGCGCCCAGCATAATTTCGTTCGTGCTCGCTTATTTACTAGCGCATAGCGTATAATTCTCATATTGTTCATGCTCGCTTACATTTAAGTACACTTCTCTTGCGCTGCAATAATTAACTAAAGCGTGGCTTGGTAAGAGCCCAGGAATTCCCTCAAATATTGTGAGTAGCTTTCCAAATTACCCTGCGAATGCCTCCGTTTTCGATCACTATTTTCTTTCGGTCTAGAGAACCTTGAGAAGTAGCCTTACAGCCGCCACCAATCTATGGTGCAGAACTACCAAATAGACATCGACCGTTGTGCATTTACCAGTCAACGGTAACTCGTCACATATCTACCGGTAGCAACCAACTTTTGAGCGGTGTCAACAACCCGTCTCCTGGCAATAAAACTGTAACTTTGGCACCCATCCAACGGCATCTAGCAACACCCTCTTATCGATCCAGTAAAGAGCTGGGACCTCTACTCGACTCTGGATTGGCTGAGTGCTACCGCACCCCTCGACAAAGAACACTTACCCCTTCTGCAAGAACGAAAGAATCTAAAAATTTGTATAGAATTGTGTTTGCACTTGACAGATATTTTGATACCCAAAAGTGCCTTATACATTGGAAAACCTCGATTACAAAGTTCATTAAATTTTTAATTAATTTTTTAGTTTCATTCACTACTTCTTAGTGGATCTGTGGCTACTCTCACCATATTCCATCATCGCTTCCGCTGATCATCTTGACATTGCCTGGGGATATTCTTCCAAGTGTCTCTTCCACCTGTTGACGTTGTTGAACGAATTGCGCATTTGAAGAAGGTGTCGTCTACGTCGTCTATGGCTCCACAGTAGGAAGGGAGACCATTTTGTGAATATATTCACGGAAGAAATCGTGTCCGGTTGGAAAGTTGGCCTCTACATGGATCCGCTTTAATCATTACATCATTTCAGTTGGACAATAGTGTAGAATCTTCGAGGGATCCCAGCGTCTTTTTCATACTTAGCTTGGGCCCGCCTATGTTTGCCTTTAAGATACTCAGATTAGATATATTGTGCCCAGCCACCTTCGAAAGCGGTTTGTTCGTGAAACTACCCGTTTCTACCTATCCATCCTAACAGTCATGTTGATGATCATGCTGGCAGCGGTTAAAGCTAGCTGGCGGCCGACGGCATGAAAAGTACTATTTGGTCCTGCGTCTTTTTATACGTTAGCCAGCGGTCTCTTAAGTAATTTCTTGGTATGTCTTGCAAATGTTCCGGTACCTTGAAGGAGTCAAGCATGGCGTCCATCTGGCGGAGTTATAGCATGTTTAAAATCATATGTGACGGCTAATATTGGTATTGCTTCGTTATTTGCTGTCCTGGCCCGTTTGAATGCGCCTATGACTTCTGCTAGAGTATCTTTTGTGAAGTACCACCTCTCCACATAAGGTCGGTGGGAGAGTCCGGCTCGTACCGGAATGTCAAGTCGGACTATTCATATGGCCTCTCGCTATACGCCAGAAAGATGGTTCTGCCATAAGCAAGTTCTTAATAGACTGTGATATACGATGGTAGAAGAGCAGACACTACTCAATTCGAATTCTTTGCACCGTCCTAGTAGCTGGTAGCTGGTAGCTCTGAGTATAAATAACAAACACACAGCTGTCGGATGCTTCGTCGACCAAGTACCTACATGATCCTTCTCATACAACAATCGGGTACCGAAATCATCCAACGCATTCAACACGAGAGTGATTTGCCAATTTAAAGGTAAACACAAAAGATGCATCCGATTCAGTCGACTTCATCATTAGCCATATGGCACACATTTCGCAGACCATTAGTGAAACGTAGAGACAGCCAAATGACAGTTAATTGTGTGTAGGTCCATACATACACGAGGAAATGGCTGCGTGTTGCTCAACTCAATGAGAATGTGTGTGGTCAACGGTAATAACGGCAGCATCATTACGTCAAAAATCAGTGTCAGTGTCGGTGCGATGAAACGGAAATGGTTGACATTGAAATGAAAACAAAAACGACGATTTCAAGCGCCAGAGTGAAGCGAAACACTAGCCGTCATCCGGTTGTCGTGATCCTGAGCCAGATAAAAAAATGTTAGGTATAGATGCAACAACAACGATTTGTGCAAGATACATCCGTTTATATGTCTGGCTGAATTTGTAAGTTCGCTTGTTTCTTATCTTTAGTATGGACACACAACCTTTAGATAAACCAGTTTTTCAATAACAGATGCCGCTGTTGCGCTGTGATTAACATGCTTCTACGCGGAGTGTTCAGATTGTAGTTTTTTTTAAATATCTTGCTAAACGCATTAATATTTTATGTAGCTGTTTCCTTTCAATGAACATGACATATATTTTTGATTTAATTTATTTCGCCATTGTTTACTACAATATATATATTATTATTCAAATTATCATGCTACCATCGTATTCTTAAAATGAATTTCATGATTTTTAGTACTAAAGAAAAATATTTGGGGAATTTTTTCAAATATTGCGGATGCCCTAGGTCTACTTGAAATGGGAAGCAAGCGCGCTCACATCTGCTTCTGAAGTCTACCAATAATTCGGAGAATTGAGCGCGATACAAAGCTCTATAACCCACCGGATAACGGCTATTGCCAACAAGAGCAGAGTAGCACAGCACATCAAATGGTACCACAGCAACAGTTGGCTTATAAGCTACAGAAATTAATGGTTTCGCCATCTAATAAGCGGTTTAATATTGCAAGAGAACGAAAGTGATGGGGCGCATAGAAGATGAGTGCCCCGAACAGAAATTGAAATACAGCATACTAACAAATATATCTAACAATCGGCGAACGCATGTTGGACTAGCGCAAGTTGCATTAAGCCGGAAATGGTTGACAGCTGACTGCAATAAGACTGATTCAAAATGCGCTGAAGATTAAAATTAATAAATATGCTAAGAATTAATGATTGAAATGAAAATATGAATGAGTTTTGAGTGGTTGAATTGTTGTATAAATTGTTGTATGAATAGTTGAACGGTAGCTGACTTGTACCACATACCGAAATTCCAGCTTTGTGTGTTCAGTTGCTGCTCAGCATAATCCATTCTTCGATTGATGCGCAACTCGTCTTTTCTTATTGTTATTATGCTGGCGGTCACGGTGCATTGGAGTGTTAAGTAATGAATACTGTTAGCTACCGCTAGCTGACAATCAAATGTTGCTGAGAAGAAAATGTTGTTGATGAATGCAGTACATGAAAAGCTTTAATGAGCGTGTATAAAGGCAATAGGGAGGCATTTATTAAAGAGGTTAGTTAAATAGAAACAACTAGATGGATGCGGTTGTATGAGGCTTCGTCTGGTAAAAAAGTATAGAGATTACTCTCTCGCTGTCATAACCAACTAACCTTCACCCAAACTATTGGGGTTTGTAAATTTTTTTTCTCAGCTAACTTGTGGGTAGAATTTTTACTTTATAAATTTTTTTTGTGCTCAATATTTTGCGGTGCCGTACTCGATTGTAAAACAAATAAATAATAGCTCTAAGAATATTTGTTTTTTTTTCGCTCCAATATCGTGTTCTAGTATAAAAAAGCGCAAATAATTTTTTTATTTTTCACTTAAATTATAAAAAAACAATACTAAAAAATTATTCAATTAACTTTTTCGAGTTCAAATATTTAATAGCTCGGAGAGTATTTTTTTTTTGTTCCAAAATAGTGCTCTTGTATACAAGAAAGTGCATTAAGTTGTTTTATTTTTTAAAACAATACTAAAAAAATATTCAATTGACTTTTTCGAGCTAGACTTTATTGTTTTTTTTTTCAATTATTATTTTGTTTTTATTATACACCCAAAAAAATATTTTCATACTCTTGTATTACATCTATATGGCTATTTATATTATTTTATTTATACATATAAAATAAGTTTTAATATTTTAAGTTTAAAATTGAATAACTTCAAAATAATAAAAAATTATCTTTTCAAAATTTTTTCTTTGAAATTCAAAAAATTAAATTATTTAAAAAGTACCTAAACACAAACAAAAAATAAACAATGTATAAAAAATATTAAATTAGAATAAACCCTACACTTTGACTTGCCATTGGCCTTGCAGGCTCTCCCACAGAAGAATCTAGCCCACCTTTACATTTTTGGGTATTTCGCACTACCTTATGGGATCAATTATTTATTTTAAAATCGTGTGCGCTTGCTTCAAAAAATTAGTAAGCAATTCTTTTAATTTTCTAGTATTTTTGATAAATTACAAATTCTGCTAAGCGAAAAAGTACTCAACTTTTGAATTTAGTACTATATTTACACTGCACCGCGTTTAGAAATATTTTTTGACATTTTCCTTTAGGCGAAACTTCAAACGCAATGTGTTCCACAAAAATGTCATGTTGTTGCGGCCCAAAAGCGAGCAAATGCGAGCGAATGCGATGAAATCAGTAATTTGTGAAATGCGATTTGTATGGACTCATTTAGTGCAGTGTTAATGTAGTATCAATCTCATTTGACTAGTTTTAGTTATGCTTTCGCTACAGGGTATGTCTTCCACAAGGGCAATCATTGTTGCTCTCTTTACAAATGAAAATGACTTTTTCCAATTCGCTAGGCCTTTGAAGTGGCGGTCAGAAAACCGAGCTTAACTAAAATGATTGGAGGCGATTGCGTGGCCATGACCGCAGTCATGATTTAGATGAGAAAATGACGAGAATGATGAGAAAGCAAATGCTGTTTTTCCATCATCATGAAAGGTAGGTATAATGCCGAATGCTGAAATGACTGCAATAACTGAATGATAATGACAATGCAAAAAAGTTAGAAGCAAAAAGTTACCTGCTCCTCTTGTTAGTGGCGATTTGAGAGCAAAGTGGTGATTTTTGTGCTGCAGATGTTGACGACGACTAAGCTTGATTGTTGTTGTTAAGTTATCTAGCTGCTGCTGAAATTGTCGGTTAAAGTTGTTGATTATTATGGGTAATGTGGGGTTGTAGTGTAGTATTGTTGCTGTTGTTGTCGGTATATCTAAGTTTACATGCACGCATATATTTGTACAATCATCATATGAGAAGCGTGGCGAATTTCATGCCATGCCACGCAAACCACTCTCAATGCATTCGCTCAAGTGCTGCATGGCATGTCTGTTTCAATGTGCGTGGCATAACCAAACATTTGAGTGACAGTTGAATGATATAATGAGCATCACGCGAAGATAAACGATGATCGTGAAATGGTGTTGTGCGCGTGATGAACAACAGCGGTGGCATTTGTTTGCAACAACAAAAGTGGTGCAACATTTGTAATCAACAAAAATTGTAAAAATCGGAAAGACAAAAGCTGCATTTTTCTTTATGTTTATTAGATTTTCACCATTATTCATCTTAAAGTGAAAAGTAATTTCCATAGAAATGGGTATGTATGTATGTCACATTTGGAGTTTCATTGAAGTTTTCACGCCAAATACGAAGGGTGTGCACTAGACCGGGTTGAAAAAAAAAGTTTCAAGAGTCAGCACTTAAATTTGAAGCTTATTTTGAGAAGATTCCGAAACAAAATTTGAAAATTTTCTGATCCTTAAAAAAACAGCGCAAATGGTTTTTATTGTAACTTTGTTATTTGAAGAGCTCTTTATTTCGTTCTAATAATGCCTTTTTGAGCTCTGAAGTCGTCGTTTTCACATAGTTTCGTGAGAACTTGAACTGGCGTTTCAGCATCTACTACACAAAAGATTAAGCTTACTTAGGTGATAACTCAGACCCCAGTGTCCCATAAAGTACCTCATGAGTTTTAGCAGGTCTACTTTGCCTAGATTAATGAGTTTACCTGATGGACCTTTTAATGGAAGTATAAATATTTTTCCTTATAAATCTTTTATTTAATTATTTTTTTTTTTAAAGAGAAAGCATCGAAAGCCTTAAACTCAGTGTGGGGCTTGAACCAGCACTAAAACTTCTACCGTCTTGTACAGATCCCCCCGGTACAACCGTTAAGTATTCCCTCGCGAGGTGGTTTGAGCAATAGTCTCAACGTATATTGCTCAGCTTTACTGTACTTCCATTTCAGTTCTTAACTGGGGATCTTTTTATCAACTACTACTAGTTTGGAGTGATATTGAAAAGGTCGGTCTTGTCCAACAACAAAACAGCGCTGTAGGAATCTTACTACGTCCGAAGAAATAATACCTGTAGCTTACTGATTTATTTTCAGTTCACGGAAGCTCGTCAGAAGCTAGATGGTTGAAATGACCGTATTTCTAAACCGCATCTGTGCTAACTACCGGTGTTTCCAATCAAAAACTTACTCGTACTAAGACTTTTGTTATGAGGCAATACAACTGAAAAGGCTGGGTCTCCAACCTGTTATTCCAAAAGCTTACGTTTTGAAACCGCAATTCTCTCTGGTATAGGCCACTCAACCCAGGCGGTTGGAAGGGCTGTGTTTCCAAACCGCAACCATGATACTTACATATATTTCCAATCAGTACGTACCCTTACAATGGCTTCCTTTATAACACAATACAGTTGGAGAGGCCGGGTCTCCAATCTGCTCCTTCGGATGCTTAGTTTTGAATTGGCTATTCGCTCTGGTATTGGTCAAGCGGGCCAGGCGGGTGAGAAGCCCGAGTTTTCCAACTGCATTTCTATAAAACTTGCTTACAATTAACAAATACATTAAAGAATACTATGGGGGCATAACTTGCGTCCCAATGATGTGGTTAACTAAAGTCTACTCATCTCGGAGTAGGCTTTAAGTCCGCTCTCCACGTCTTATCGCTCTTTGGCGCTCTTCCAGTCAAAGTTTTTCAGCACACGGCATTCCATCCATCCAGTGTCGCATAAACTGATTATTTTCCGAGTTACGCATAGTTTCTCTTTTGGTTTGCTTAGATCACAGAAAGCCTCCGGAAAATATATGCTGATATGACTCACTGGTTAGAAAGGTGTACTGCCTTTTCATTACTTTACGTCCTTCATAGCCGAGGACCCATCTCACCAAAACCTTGTTTTTGGTTTCCAGATTGGTTGTTATTTTGTTGCTTTAGGGCACTTTGTTATAACAAACGTTATACCGACTGCAAGTTATGGATGCAGTTGACTTCTTAGTCTTACGCCACCATACCAAAAAGGCGTAGGTGACTACTAGCTTCACAACTCTAAGAAAGGATGCAAGGTTAGTATCATGGGGAGACACGCCGCACGCCGGGCAGACATTTGGCATGTCAGGGATAGGTAAGAGTTTAGTCTGTAACAATATCCAGAACAAAGTTGGGCCAGCATGACTCTTGTCTCCCTAGGCAGTTCGCGTTCCTCAACCGCAACAGGTGGAGCTTGTGCCTGTAGGACTGCATTCACCAGACGAGAGCTGACAAAGGAGTTTACCAACTCCGTGTGGATGAGATTGAGGGCCCGCCGGTGCACCTTTGGATCAAACGGCGAGAAAATATGATGCCGGATCTCGTCATAGTGCTTACGGAGAAGACTTCTTATTCTCCTGGGAGGCGGATTTTCGTTGAGCCGGTTCCTGTTCGGATGCTGCGGTTTATAGCATCTGAACAGAAATTGCCTGGTCAACATCTCGCTATGCTCTTTTACACCGAGCATTTTTGCCTCACTGTGAATGCGATGCTCAGGAGACATAAGGAAAAAGAACACATTTAACAGTGGATTTTTTTTAGAAGAAATATAGTTTGAAGTTTCTTTGATGCACCCTGATGTCTATAAGAATTCGTTTGTCATTTCATTTCTTTGTCCTTTTGGTGCGCTCTGTTATAAAAGATTTTTATCAAAAAATGCTTGAAAGACGGTAGTCGCACTTTTCATGAATATAAAATGAATTTGGCTTTGTTGCTCTTTCATCTATTGGACATTGTTGCGTGGTCATATTTGGCAGCAACCAACCACGCATTCATTGTCAAATATTCATTACTCCTGCACTTGGAATGTTTTCATTTAAAACTTTATTGTTGGTGTGGTGGTCATGTTCATCATTTGCTGGCAATGACGTTGATACAAATACAATCACACATAAACATTTATAAGCACGTTCCATTAAGTGATAAATTTTAATAAAAAAAATATTTAAAAACTACTTTTGTGTGGGGTGTTTTGTGACACAAGAAAATTATGTGAGAGCGTTACACGAAAAAAAACATGCCCTACCACATTTTGAAAGCTGTTGTTTTGACTCTGAACTTTTCAGATCCTTGGGATAACTTATTGTTAAAATAGTGATGCAAGTACTTTTAAGATCAAGAGCGATCCTTTCTTCGATCCTTGTGATGAGTAACTCCTAAACAAACCAAATAAGTACATCTCTCATTAAATCCTCTGTACTAACAATTTCACTTGGTTGTAGAAGTGCTTTTCGTCCAATGAATTTATGAACTAAAAAATATTTTAAATTCTGCTTTTTAGTTTTTTTTTTCTCTCCGCGTGAATTGAAATTCGCTATGCTTACTTAAGCGCTGCTACAAAGCTAAAGCTCAAATCATATAGGATGCATGTGTGTGTGTGGCTGCGTCGTACGGTCAGGGGCATGCACTCGAAGCGCAGTGTACACTACTCATAGCACGCATGTTGCACATATGTTAAACAACTTTTGATGAATGCTTTTCAAGTGTCAGCGAGTCAAAAAAGCAACACAAACGGCAGCAAGTATTCGTATCAGCACTTGTTGGTTGCGCATGCGCGCCCGCGCACTAACACGACATACACTCCATGCTCCCAAGTATGTTAAAAGCATTTATCTTTTCACTAAATGAATGCATGAAACGCATGCCAACGCTTTTACTCTTGTATTTATACCTCTTTTTTTTTGTTGTTGTGGTTTTTTGGTTGGTTTTTTACTACATTTATTGTTGTCTATTTTGGTTGGTTTTTATTTAATTTTTTTTTGTGTGAAAACTTTTGAACGGCCCACTCAGCGCATGATTTAACACAAATCACTCGCAAACATATTCCACTAAATGTTAAAATAAATAAATTAAACGAAAGAGAAAAATACCTAACGTCCCATACAACAAAGAAGCGTTCACAACCTTGTGTACAACAACGAAGTGGGAAAATTCAAATAAATCAAAAGCGCTTTTAGGTCATCTTGGTAGTTGGCTTACACAAAGCAGCAATCTTTTTTACAAGAGTTGCAAAAAAACTTCGTAGAATACCCAAATGCATGGGAAACAACAACAAAGATTGAGCAAGAAGAAAATAAGAAATAGTTAAAGTGTTTAGCTGTGCATACAGAAATTTTTGGGAAGCTGGTTAGTGCGGACAAAATCCCTAATGGAAATGCGCGTTACTCCTCAACTCGTAAATTCAGACGAAAAAAATTGGAAAACATTTTTTAGAAACAAAAAATTCGTTATGAAAAACTCGGCATAGAAGCACTGTGGTTCGCGAAGCCAGCTTAGATAGCCTAAACGTTATTTATTTTTAAACGATATTTTGATGCATCTTCGCAATATCTTAAAACTTGGAAGGAGATCAGAGAGCAGGAAAGGCTTTTATATTTGAGAAAACCTGAATGTTTTTCTGCCCTCTGATTACTTCTTAACTTCTTAATTTTAGCTTTCTAACTAATGATTTCTTCCTAATGTCTGTGTAAAAAATGTTTATCTGCAATTTTGTTTATTATATTTCTTGGGGTAACTTGAATATATATATATTGGAGACTAGTAAGCCCGGCCCGCTTTGCTGCGTCTCAGAACTAATAATAAACTGAGTCCGATTTTCAACATTATATCCCATACCAGCTAAGATATGGAACTTAATTACTTCGCTTATTGCAGCACTCATTGTCACCTTTCGTTTGATACTCATATTGTACTGACATATTCTGTGTCACTTTGGTACAAATATCGGTCGATATCTCCGAAACTTGTCGAGCTATCGGTACAAATGACATCTTAAATTTTAAGTTGAACTTCCAGTAACGTAGTGGTAAAAATTTAATTCAATTCCAATTAGCAATTTTTCAGTGATGTGCGATCAAACATACAGACAGATAGACAAAAATTCTAAAAACTGTTGATTTGTACTCTATTGGCTTAATAATGGTCTTTCCTATCGATTTTTCTTAAATATCTGCCATGTACAGAAATCGACATTTTACAATTTTATTATATGTAGAGATAAGTTGTTGCTGTACGAGTATGTGCTCTGTGCTCTCCGTTTCTGCGACATGAAAAAAAGTTCGAAAAAGTGGGCAAATTTTTTCAGCTCGATTTCAAAAAATTACGCCTACCATTCAAGTTCGACGAATTGAGTGGAAAATAAAAAAATAAATAAATGCAGCTTAAATTAATATAAAAATGCATTTAGTGAACTTTTAAGATAAAACTAATTTTTATATGCCACTTTGACACTTCAGCTTTTTATGTGGGTGTTTACCCTTTTACGGTTTTCATTTATTATATTGTATAACAAAAATGTATTGTTTACACTGCTACTAACTTAATGGATATACAATTTGAAAAAATAAATAAAAATAAATATTTTTATTTTAGACGGGTTTGAAAATAAATAAAATACTTTGCTACACTTAATGTGGGCACTCTACAATCAAGCTTTCGAAAAGTAAAACAAAATTAATTTTAATAATAAATCTTATCGCTACATATAATAAAATTGTACCAGGTCGATGTCCATACATGGCCGATATTAAAAAAATGTTGATATAGGGGATCATTATTAAATCAATAGAAGCCAAATCAACAGTTTTTAGACTTTTTCTCTGTAAAAAACCAAAGTTTGTCCGGTGGATTTTAAGTATCTTAAAAACTGCCAAACTATTCATGGAATAGCCATAGATCTTGTTTAACTTATGGTTCGCAATTTAAAAAAAGATACAGCCAAAGTAAAATTATTTCGAAAATAGCAATATGACTACTGAAATTTGTTGTATGAACACAAACTGTTAGCTAGGTATGTGAACTCGAGTAAGAAAACTCGATTACTCGATAATCGATATTTATTTTTTAGTGATATATCGATTTTTCGTAAAAGTATTTTTATATTATACACCTTCTATTCGATTTTTTATACGAGAAATGCCCATTCGATGAACACACATATTAGAAAACAAGTAAGGAAAGGGCTGTCTTCGACTGTGCTGAAGACTTTATACTTTTCGTGACTACGCATTACAGATATAAGTGTCCCATTCTTACTCACAATTAGTACAAGCTCTGCAAAACTGTTAAATTAAAGATACATAGCCCAAACCACATTTCTCGGAAAAATCGATTGTATGGGAGCTATGCGTTTTATTGGTCCGATCTTGCTGGTTCCGTCAAATGATTAATGCTTTACAAAATGGCGGGCTCATATTAAATTTCCTCCAGATATCTCTTAAGCTGAGAGACTAGTTTGCGTACAAACAGACAGATGGACAGACTGAGAGACGGACAGACTGACAGATGGACATGGCTAAATCGACTCAGCTCATCGCCCTGATCATTTCGGTATACTTATTGGTGGGTCTATCTCTTCTTCTTCTCATATTTGCAAACATCAGACCAAAGTTATAATACCATTTCATGGTCATGAAAAGTATAAATATCTTATGAATACTGACTGGTATAAGAAATACCCAAATTGGCGATGCTAAAATTTTTTACTTCAGATTCAATCTTTCTCATATGAATTTTCTTAAATATTTTTCTACAATAAAATAAATAGAATAACACCCATATTCACAAAAAATAGACAAAGTTTATAAAGCCTTTATAATTTAAAATTTTCTGGATATGTAATTTGGAAAAGCTTTATAAAGCAACTTTAATTTATATGAATATGGTGGTAAGAGTAAAAATATAGACATTTTTTTTTTGTCTCAGAACTAAAATACATCACTCGGTACAATTCAGATTTGAACAAATTTTAAATCGATTTATTTTGCTTTGTTGATTTTCCGACAGGTTGGAAAGTGTATATGTATTAGAACGAGACCGAAACTAAACACTGAGGCTGGCGGAACGCCGAAACCGGTTTGTTACAAAACCAAATTTGACAAGGGATGACGGAAAATTGTTTCAATATACATCCTATTTTAAATCGTTATTATAATAAATAATAAGCATAGTGTTTATTGGTCGATTTTAATTAATAATAATATGAAATCAATAATTTAAAATTAAATAACGCGGGAAAATTGGACCTTAAAACTAAAAATTAAATAAATTTTTCTTAAGCTTTGGGCTTAAATAATAAACCTGAAATAAATAATTAGCAAAAATGTGCGATCTAACTCAACATTTAAACCGAGTCATGACTGGCTAGAAGTGTTTCATAAAGTGTTTTCAACTGTGGTGTGCACATAGTTTCACCAATTGCAGATATGGCATTATTCACTGCTCGCAAGACTTATAATAGATTGAGTAATATTGTTATCATTATAACTCTGATACTAGTTGAGATATGGAACTAAATCGCATGGCTTATTGCAGCATTCATTAGCATCTTTCCTTAGATACCCATATTTTACTTACACATTTTGGGTCAACCTGGTCCACATATTGGTCGGTAACTCCGAAAACGGGCGAGTTATCGAAATATAGGATATCTTGAATTTTAAGTGAGACATCTGGTAATGCAATGGGGAAAGTTGGGTTCAATTTTATTTAGTAGTTTGTGAGTAATATGCGTACAAACATACAGACATACAGACAAAAATTCTAAAAACTTTAGCTTTGCATAACATTGTGTCAATAATTATCCCTATTATCAATTTTTCTTTCGATTTATTAAAAATCGTTGTTTATCATTAATAAAATCGATCCGAAAAAAATAATCGTTTAAAGTAAAATTATTTTATTTATTCACGGCCCTACTGTTTGCGTCTAATAATAATTGCAGGTGGATGGCATTGGCAGTACCATGCAAACCCTACATTGTGCGCCTAGAAAAGTAAAGTTTCAATTCGTTAAACTCTAAATGTGCGCTGATGTAACAAAATCTGCAATGCCGTACGAATCAGAAACAGTCAGAAGTTACAGGAAATCGTTCCCATTCTCGGTTCTCTGACCACAGAGAGCACAAAAATGAGAGTAAATATGGTTATCTTGCAAGTTTTGGTTCGACAATTTTTTGCTGATTGCTTCTGATAAATCTGTCAAATGATCAGCAGTTATGCATTTGACAAAAATTTTCTAAAAAAGTTTAAATGGGTTTAAAAGAACAGAAAATTGTGGGATTGGACCTAATATATAAGAAGCATTGCTCATTTTTTCAACAAATAAGTATACCAGTTCGTGGTTGTTGACAGGGACTGAGATTTTTAATCCTTTTAAAATAAACGTGCAAAGAAACAAATTTTTTTCTGTAACTTTAGGTTGTTTGGACAAAAATAATAAGTCCACCCCCTGGCATACCTATACAGGTAATATCATCTCAACAGCTGATTATATTTTTTTTCGTTTTAATTTTCTCTAAATTATCAAACTTGCTTGGAATCGGTTTGTTTACATTTTAATATGCGCTGTGCTGTTCTGACGTTTTAGAGAAGCCATTTCCAAAATGTCCGCCGTGACATTACCTGTTTTACTATGCCATGGTCCACCCGGTCTTTTATTTTTTCTTGTCAATAATAAAAGTGATCTTCGAGATGTTTTTTAAGGGCCGAATAAAAGTCCTTTTCAGTAACTAATAAACTAATAAATTGAGATTAGCGGTCTGCATATTTAAGTTATTATCAGTGAGAATAAAATAATTTTGGCCATGGTTTTGATCCTGAAAGTCCTGAGAGGAGAGAAAATTTCATAATTTTCTTCAGGGACATTATCTAACCCCAGACATGTATAAAATCGAAAAAAAAAAATTTTATTTTCATTCCCTGCTTGTGAGTGCTGTTTGTATTTAATTTTAATGTGTTGTAAGTTCTCCTCACACCCTCATTTGAATTAATGAATAATTCAGTAGCAAAAAATACTGTTAAGTTGCACATACAATGCCAAGCATGCTGTCGTAGGCTCTGTCTAAAAATTTCGGAAACTGAAGAAAGAGAAATTTATTCATACATTAAATTATACTCATCTTATCCCGCAAGAATCTCACAGCGTATGTAGATTGTTACCCTTAGATCACACTTAATTCTCTCATCAAGTGTGTGCGATATTTATCTTAAACGAACTAAGAAGAGCATTAAATTTGTCCATCAAAACCGAGGACAGGTATTTAACTAAAGCATGTTTAATGGATTTTTTTTTTTATTTCACAAACCAAATGAAATATGATCACATATGTATGCCAAAGCACATATACTCGTACATATACAAACGAGGAACTCATATAAAGCCACAAGTTTGAATGTAAGTTTAGGTAGCGGCTTTTAAGTGATATATGCGTAGGTATACTTAATTCTTCAGAAACTTTTTCATCTCGCGTAGTGGCTTTACTGCAAATCCAACGCAAAGTACTGGTATTATTATAGTGCCACCAGAAAACCCCAACAAAAAAAAAAAAAAACCAACAAAAAACGTGCTAGAATAAACCAAGAATAAACGTTTGCTTTAGAACAAATATAACTTACGGCTTATCTCATACGACTGTCAGAGGTAGCGGCAGCTAAATTCAGCGCACGCACTTAAAAGTAATACCAAGAGCGCATTTACCTGTCGCAACGATGAAATAAAGTAAAATTAAAAGAAATTTTTTAAAATAAAAGCTGACTTCTCAACAAATTTAAAAAGTGAATGCGTCCAAGGAGCAGCAGGCAGATCCTTGGAAGAATAAAAAAACAAAAAAAAATGTGGCAATAATCCATGAAATTCATTTCGTTGCTGTCAAATTGCAAACACTCATACACTCACATTTAAGTTCGCGTGCGTGAATGTAGTCGCAGCTTTTAGTAGCAATAAAATATTATAAAATGCGAGAAATAACATCAACACTGGCGCCAGCATAGCCGTAGGGAGTTTGAAATGTCAGGAACGTCATAAAGGTAAACGCATACATACATATATGTTCAGGCCTACATCCAGCAGTACATATTTGTATGCATTTAAAAACCAAAAATTAAATTGGCATGTAATAATATGTAGAAATTTAATGACCAAAAAAATTCGTATAAAATTTCAAAAATATTCAGTTTTTAAACCCATTGAAATGTATGCAAAATATTCGCAGCTCATAAAAGCGTAAATATGCACGTACAGTGACTGATATCACTTATCCATGTAAGCAAATAAAGCACTTAGGATACAACAGGCCAAATAAAGGCTCATTGCAGCACTCTTCACCACCTTTCGTTTCATACCCATATTGTAATAACATAAATGTCGATATCTCCGAAACTGTTCGAGGTTTCGAGATAAGGGTTACCTAAAATTTCAAGTTAGATGTCTAGTAACGCAACCGTGAAAGTTCCATTCCATTCCATTCTGCAGTTTCTATGTGTTGCGCGCACAAACATACAGACATACAGACAGACAGTAAAAACTGTTGCTTTGGATTCTATTGGCTCAATTATGACCCCTCCTATAAAGTATTCTTAAATATCTGCAATGTACAGACATCGACCTATTATAATTTAATTATACGTAGAAATAAAATTTTTTTATTTCAGATTGGTGGCAACTCTGTTGCAAATCCTTATGTAACAACACTTTTTTAAGAGAATTTAGAATGTCGGAGATAAATTATAAAAGTAAGATAAATACGATGAAGTGGCAACTCCAGGTACCTACCTGAAATTTTTATTTTTTTTTTCAAATACGACGCAAAATACCTCTCGTGTTATACCTATAAAAACATATCACACTCAATTTTTAAAAATCTCAAATAGGTGGAAAGGTGTAAAATTGTCCTTCTTTAAAAGCTCATTTTTGAGGATCTAGTTAAATATGATTAGGTGGCAACCCTAGGTGGTAACACTAACTGAAAATATTTTATTTAATACGACTCAAGATACCTTTTGTTTGATACCCATACTGGCATATCAAATTTTATTACAAAAAAGTCAGTAAAGTGATAACTTTATAAAATCATCCTGAGTGGCAACACCTACTACTTAAAAAATTATATCCAACTATACAAATTTATATTTAAAGTAAGACCTGCCTGTCATAAAAAGCTATGGCATACAAGTAGTCGAACTTTCGATGACACCAAACAAATTGCTCCCGCATCAGTCGGACTAGTACCGCTATATTTCGGCAGAGCACCCATAATCGAGTGATCCCCCTAAACTATTTGGGAATGTTTTTGCAGTTACAACAATAATATTTTAATAATAATTTAACTTTGAACCGTCTTCTCATGTAAACTTCTCTGCCCAGTAAAAATTTAATTCTTCACAAATCGTATATTTATCGGACATAAAAATCAACATTTTTCACGAGAAAGCGGCCCCTTAAATCTTAATACACTTCCTACCCTCATGTGCTTCGCTTCAAGTTTGCTCTGCAACGCCTGGACTAAAGCCGATTTCTTTTTCGCACTTGTCTAGCTCTCTCGAAGCTTCTGGTAAACCTACTATGCTATGCTACTTTGCCCTTCTATCACTGGTTCTCAACTATTGCCATCTCATTTTCCCGTCCTCACAATTAATTAAATTATAATAAAAACGTTTGTTGCGTTGATTTCGTATAGTCTTTTTTATATGAACTTTCATAAAATAAATTTAATTTTTGAATTATCCCTGCAGTGAAGTATTAAACTAGTTAGTAAACATACTAGTATCTATCTACAATTTTCTGGTTGAAATCATTCTAGTCAGAAAAAGTTCAATCCATACTAGTATATGACTACAACTTTCATAGTATGTATAATTATTTCTGTCATTTATTTCTATTGTAATTCGCAACCAGTTTATGAAATATTTCAAAGACACAGTTTATGTTTTGGAATCCCAAATCGGTGATGAAAAATTAAAATGATATATTGATGAGTCCATTTTCTTATTTATTCCCTTCTAGAGGTTTTGGTCCACATTTGGACTAGTATTCTTTTATCTTTTTCGAACTACTATGAAACTGCTATTTTACGACCAGTATGATACTAGTATATTTCCACTATACGCAAACTAGTGTTTCATGAGTAGTAGATGACTGGTATGACTTGGTGTATGGTCCAAATCTGACAACTGACATCTCGTAGGACATCGCCATGTTAAAACTACCAGTTGCTTATATGGATATATGACAGCTGGCTGACTAGTTCGGATTGGTGCATATACTAGTTGTTAAGTAGTTAATACAGAAAAACTTTGCTACACACATACAAATTTTAGTCACTGTAAATATATGCTCCTGGCAATAAAATAAAATTTTAATAAACCCAGTCTGAGAGGGCGCAAAGTGACGTAGGTTGTTGCCAGCACATCATTTCAGTGGATAAGCCACAGCGTCAGTGATATTGAAAGAAAATGTTATTAATACGCAGCGTTCGGTTGCCACATCATGTCTGCCAATGCGCCATTTGTTCCCCGCCACTTCACGACGCACGGGTTCAAAGTTTGATAAAGGCATTTCACACGCGCCGTCGCAGCCAACAATGCCACACCGTCGCAGCATGTCAGTTTGGTGTTTTTTTATATTTTATTTTAAGGTTTAAAAAATATTCCTTTTTTTTTAATTTGTAACCAACATTTGGCATGTAGGCTGTCGCTGTTAACTCAAATGATCCAGCAAGCGTCAGCGAGTCCCTGGGCACGCTCTACTCCTTGCGACGAGAATCTGTGGTTTCACAGCTGGCATGTGGCATACGCAGCACTCTGTAGCATGTGCTTCAATTTTAGCTTTCTTTTAATTTTCTTCTGCTTTTTATTCGCTGAACTCGTAAAAATTTGGCTATACCCTTTTCGCCCTCCTTTTTCGATTCTCCTCTTTTATTTCAAAAATTTGGTCTGCGTAAAAGCTGTTGCTTTTGATTTATCGATGAGATGTGGGCGTTTCTAATTATTTTCAAGTTTGTTCGCTAAATAAAAAAATGTAAGAGATGATTTAACGAGAATAGCAACTATAAAGTGTGGAGCGCTGGTGAGTCTAGATGGCAACCCAACAAACAAAGTAGACGTCAATTAAATTTTGCAACAACTTACTTAAATGAGCATTAGACTTACAAATCATTTCTTTCGTTTACAAATTGTTAAATAGTAAACATTATATAAAGGTTGGTTGATTAGATGCTTATAAATGTAAAACTATACAAAATAAAAAAATAAAAACATTTAATAATTAATCTTCGAAAAGCCTTCAAAAAAATTAACACTGAAAATGCTTAAAAAAGCAAGTTTACCTAAAGCTATTTTAGAAAGAAGAAAAAATGCTTGTTGGGAAGATTCAAGTGGAACTTTTGATTGACAGTATTGGGTGAGCGCGTTTTGGCACTAATCTTGATTAGGGTTATGCTTGAGATGACGGCCAGGACGTACAGCAATTTCCGCGAATATTTCGATTGAAAACTTTAATATAACCTTGTTCCCATAACCACGCTTTCGTATGTCATAAATATATCGAGATAATAATTGGACGAAACGTGGGACAGTTAACATCAAAGGTCGCTTGAAAGTATTTTTTAGATCGGGCTCTTTCTTCAGCAGCAGTCTGCAAGCCTCCGTGAAAAGGTTTCTCAGCAAAACTTCAGAGAAAATTAGAACCAATGTATCACAGTTTGGAGTCGCAGTTCAACCTTTATCTTTTTAAAAATTTATTATGCTTATTTTTCCATAGACAATATGAGAGGGCTGTCCCACCGACATCATGGCTTTCGGAGAGCGCACTCTACAATAGACATTCATATTCATAGACACAGTCAAGGAACCAGTGACAGCAAGCCGCCAAGAAAAACAGTACTATTAGGCTTTTCAGATGTTAAATATACCTTTAACCCCCCCGTGGGATGACATGCTTGACGCACCAGAACGCTAATTCAAGGTACTGACATACTTGCTAGACATAATAAAGGACTACTTAAGCAACCCCTGCCTAACGTATTGAACTACACAAGGCCAAGAAAAGGTATGTAGGTCCCATGGAAAAGGATGGTAGGTCCCAACCTTTGAATTGCTGCGCATGGAAGTCTGGAAGCAAGAAGGCTTCCCACACTATGGCAAATTTGAGTAGCCTAAACCATGCATAAAAAAGCTGCATCCAACTCATAGTTTATTCTGTTGTACGGTTCAAAAATCTCGTAAGTACCGAGCCGCTATCAATACGTTGAGGTTGCACTCAGGACTACCTCAACATATTGCACAGTCTCCGCAGACGCTTTTCTTTTCATTGCGGGCACCATACCACGCTGAGGAAAGAAAAAGAATTTACGACCTCCGCTGAGCAGCTTTTAGAGACGTTTCTTGCGCGCAGGCGATAGGGGAGTCGGTCTAGCGCTGGCAACCACAATGGGGCAGCTCTTCCGTAGAAAGTTGGACCAGGAAATTAATTCCCAAAGTGGAGGCATGGTTGAAGAGGTATTATGGAGACGTCTACTTCTACTTTACACAATTATTAACTGGCGATCTAAATCAGAACAGTTTCATCAAAAAGATGATCTGCGTAAAGGATATATGGGATGTGGTCAGCAGAGGCACGAGAAACGTACTCCTCGCGAAACGGGTAAACGGTTGTCTATGGTATGCAAAAAGTCGCGTGAGGTTAGATTTTAGTGCGTAGTACTTCAAAACACTCGCAGAATATATAATGGTGAGTAATGGTGCATTAATCATTTTCCACTTCCACGAACTACAAAAAAAAGAAAAAAGTTATAGATTTCCTTATATTAAACTTCCGAAAAACTTTAAGGGAGGTGTTAGGGATAAATGCAGTCCTTTACTGCTCCGATCTAGTATGCTCCGGTATTAGCACCTTCTAGTACTAGCCCAACTTCCATGGGAACTGTTATTTGACGCCCCGGAAAGTTCTTAAAACTGACTTTTATAGTTGGTTACTGAAAAACGGTGTTCGGCTTAGAAGGCATAGCATATTTGTCGTTCTAATGGACCAACCTTTCAAGCGACCTCGTCCTTGGGACTTGCCATTTTAATCCCTTTGCTTTCAAATTCCCTCTAAAAACGCTTTAAATAATTTCAACATTTTTTAGCAGCATTAAAAAATGCACCATAACATACGGAAGGAACTAATTAAGTCACCACATTTGTTTGCAATAATTAATATCAGCATTTATGCAAGCCAAACAAACATAGCCGAACATAACCGCATATAATATACGCACAAATAACATGTAATCCCACACAATGCTCTGCCGCATTACCTTTCGCTGAGCTTCTATAGTTTTTTTTGCTCATATTTCAAATGATTTACATAAAAGTGTAAAATACGCAAAGCATTAAATTTCCTTTCAACATTTGCTATTGCTTGCGCCCAACTTAATAATGTTATTGTTGTGTTTGTACTAGTTTTTTCTGTTGTAATTTTTGCATAATTTATGCAGCGCATATTGTCGGCTTTTATTACATGACATAGACAACGCTTTAACTATCATTAACTGATATAATTACATAATTAAGAGCAGCAGCAAAAAATATAAAATGGTTTATTTTACGCACACAGATATAAAGGTGTGTTGGTTTGTGTATGTTTGTGTGTGTGCTATTTATACCCTATACATAGCTGTGCACTCAGGATCTTTCGCAAGCTTCATGAAAATAGAGCTTAGATGCTGCCATACAAACACGGATTAAGTTCTGTGCAGATGCAGACCGGGCAGATGTTGTCCTGCCTAAAATTTGAGTTGCTTACATTTAACAAATTGTACCCTCTTCCCTACTCACTGGCGCTTCCTCGTCATTTATTCCTATATCTTCATTTTTCTTTCGACTTTTGCTTTTCCCCCCATAACACCGTAATTTTTTTTACCCTCTTCATTTTCCTCTTACACCTCCTCTAATTTTCAAATTTTCTATTACTACTCTCCTTCTAACCCCTTTTCCTCTGCGGGTACTGATATGTACATAGTTTTGAAGATATAGCGGTGTAACTTTTTTTTTGGGCTTGGTACCGCTTATTTCTTCCAAAGTCTTTTTGATATATAAAATTTCTGTATATAAAATATCGTAAACTTGGACCAAGTAAATTTCCAGATATACCGAATTGCAGCTTTATATAACCGGGGGTATTTTCAAAAACCATATACAGCCTGTGTCGTGCCCAAAGAACTTCTGAACCTTCGTTGAGAGTTTCACAGACATCGACATGAAGGATAAAGAAAAGAAAAAGTATGTGGGCGTGGCACCGCCCAGTTTTTAAAAAATTATGTGAATCATTGCGGCACCGTCTACTTTTCCAAAACTATATATAGAATATGCTGTAGCCAGTGAACACAAGATCGGTTGAGCACTTCGGACCAGACCTGTTAAGTAATGATTACTAATCGTAATGATTAAAGGTTTGATTAATTATTTTCTTGAAAATCTATTTAATGATTGATTACCAATTACTTTCAATTATTAATGATTATGTTCCAATTAATTAAAAAAAATCATGATTTTTTACGATTATTAAAAATAAAAAAATATCAAAAAAAAGTTGTTTTGAATACTTTTAATTATTTTTGATTTCTTTCGATCTTATCGGATTTTTTTTGATTAATTTAGATTTTTTTAGTATTGCTGATGTGAATATTTATGTGCTTTTAAAACAATGCTGAAAATAACAAAAAAAAAAATTTTAATTTTTAATTTTAAAATTTTAAATATAAAAAAAGATGTTGTTTTGATTACTTTTGATTATTTTAGATTGTTTTTTTTTTATTTCTTTTTGATTATTTCTGATGTGTTGTAGAAGCACATAAATATACACATCACAATACTGAAAAAATCAAAAGAAAATAAAAATAAAAGTTTGATTTGAACTCGTCAAACTTGTTTGATTGATAAACAATAATAAACTTGAAGTCAAACCCACACTCCAGGCAACAAACATCCCTGGAAATAATGGGATTATTCTAGGATGAATTCGGCTAATGTGTCTTTTAATCTCTTTATTTGGTTTGAACTCTACCCTTTTGTATTAGCATGTCCTATGATAGACTAATTGTACAATTTTATGTCTAAACGGGTATGTTTGGACTGGGACACTTTCTATGAGTATATTCAACAAATTAAGAATGGGGTTTCCTATGCTCATAAGGACTTGTTGGCGAAAGTTATTAATCACGAATTGCTCTCTTTAGATAGTAGTCGTACGGTTTTTGGCCAATATCATTTCAAAATTATATTTATACTTAAAAACTAAGACGAAACCGTTGAGCTTGCATTGGATGTCCTGGCGTCGCTGTGCATCACTGTTTTGCATACCATCTGCCATCTGACATTACGGTATTATACGAGTAGTATTAACACGTGTAAGTCATGAAGGGATAAATCAGCTGTGATGGTATGTCAATTATGTGGGTGTTGGCATATTTAATAAACTATATATGCATTACAAAACGAAAAAGAATAATAATACGAATTATAAAGCAAGGAAATGATTCAGCGGCTCATGGCTTAAAAGGTGGTATAAATTAAATTTACTGATTATAGCAGGTTTAATAATTTTTATATATGCAAAATAAACAAGCCACATATAATTCCCTAAACTGCTTGAAGTGCGTTTAAAATAAGGTAAAAATATTAATCTCAGGTGATAAATATATTTTCCAACCAGTTCCCGAGCTATGTAACCAAAAAATTTTAAAACTAAATTGCTTCCTAAACAATGTTCTTAGAATGTGTAAAGCGTGCTGCTGGGCTAAATAGGTTTAACAAAAATGACGACAATAAGTGTGAATGAGGTATGTTTAGCTACAGTTCAGAGTACCAAGATCCGCTTCAAGTAAAATCGCGCCTGCTCGTTTTCGTTAAATACCTCGCTTTAACACTTATGCTCAGTGAAGGAATGAATTTTAGCATACAAAGTTTTCAAAAAGAGTTCTTTTTGGAATATTGTTTCTATTACTGACGTTTATCTCTAAGAATGGCAAGTTTTAAAAAAAAGTTTACAACTATAATTAAATAAAATAATTTATTCATATTTCAGACATAAATCACACTGCCCTGCAACTACAACAAAACTATATGCTTTTTGGGGGCTTTTTCAAGTAGGTGTTAAATCCCGGAATTGGTATAATTTGAACCCGTGCTTAAGTTTCATAATCATATAAATATTTTTAGCTCAATTAAAGAAAAAGGTTTAGCCAATATTATTAGGCAGGGCAAGATATTGTAATAGGTCACAATTAATTTATAAAATTTTTCAAAAATCGTCGAAACCGAAAATTTCGTGTTTTTGACCATTTTTCAAAAATTGTATAAGCTAACTCTGAATTTTTTTATAATGATCTTTTTTTTTAAGTTGGCATTGCACTATGCTTGCGCCTAGATAGCCATTACTAACGAAGTGCTGTCTTAGCAAGCATTAACACACTGTATAGGGTCTGTGTATGCTTTCCTTGCAGGGACATGATTTTAAAAGTTAAAATCTAGCCAGCCCCTAGGCAAAAATTATCACATTTTCTCGCCGAGTGAGTATTGTTTTTGAAAAAATTTAAAGACTTCTTTTGCGCCAAAAGCGATTCTTTCTCTGGAAATGTGCAAAATCCCGATAATATCGATATATAGATAATGTCTTTCAATACTTCAATACAGGAACGACTATCGAGGATTTGCCAAATATTTAGATAGCCATTAACGCATAGACGAATAGATATACCTGCCAAGAGTTGTCTAATAATGCCACAACAACAACAATAGCGCTTGTTCGAAGTTCAAGCATCTATCCTATCCTTGGAATATTCAATATTAAAAATGGGCCTTTTTTGATGTTAAAGATGGCTTCACCGAGGAGCTCAGAAGTAGAAAATAGAAATACCTATATTAATAACCCTACCGTCTAAATAGTTGTAAACAACTCTAAAACCACTGAAAACCAATCCTAACTAAAAGGGCAATTGCAACTTTTCCACTGGCTTTATTTTTAACACGACTATGACCTGCCAAAGGTAAATTTTTAGATTTCGGACAGAAATGTACCAGTTTCCAATTAGCCATAAAGAGACTTAAAAAAAATTTTGGTTTACTTTGAGTAATAGTTTCTAGTGAAAAAAATTTAAATAAATACGCGTTTGGTAGCGAAAACAGCAGAGTTTGGAGATATCAAAAAAATCTTATTTACAAAATAAGTTCAACTGTGTTTTTTGCAACTCTACACCTACTCGGTCTTTCCCGGTTCTAGGGCCATTCTAGAAAAAAAACAATTGAGCCCAGCTGTAAGGTTTTTCAATATTGAGTTTAGTGAGTTGAATACATCAATGTTTTTCACACCCTTCTGCTCGGATTCAACGATGTTTTCAAATAGCTCTATATTTACAGTTGTGTTCAATATAGTAGTAGTGCAATTAAATTGGAAATCATGCGACGAAATGAAAAGAAGCTGTGTTTTTAATAATTTTCATATAATTTCCATAATCGAAACGACATAAAAAGATACTTTTGTGTACGCAGTTTCGTAGCCCAATCAATTTTAGTGCAATATTGTACAGGTTAAAACTCGCTCCAAAATTTGCCTGAATTTTCAGAATTTTTTTTTCGACAAGGGTGTTGAGTGATTTCTTTTATAAAACGCATGAAGAAAAATAAATGTTGTACAGATAAAATGCACAACATCCTTGACAACAAAAATTCTAAAAATTCAGGAGAAACTTTGAGGTACACATTTTCATATTATTATGCTAAAACTGAATAAGCTATAAAACTGCTTACATAAATATTTTCTAAAAATTCTTTCCAAAAATTGTTAAATTTTGATCGAAGTTTTTGAAAGTTTAATTAACTTTCCTGAACATTTGGAAACTTTAAAATTTCTTTTTATGTGGTTTCGGTTATGGAATTTGCTATACTTTAAATAAAAAATATCAAAATCATAGCTTCTTCTTATTTCGTCGAACGATATCAATTTTAATTACACTACTATTATATTGAACACAGCTGTATATAACAACATTGTGACAAACGAAAGCTGCTAACGAGTGCTGCAATAAGCGATGTGAATTAGTTCCATATCTCAACTAGTTTCGGAAATACCTTGGTTTTTATTGAACTAACGGTTTTCTAGTCTGTACTTAAAAAAAAACCCATAGATAATTTACGCATGCTTTCCAAGTTTATTTTCCAGCCGGGTGTGATGTTCGCTTTCAACATTGCCTATTAATCAAATACATAACCGTCAAGCTGGCTCTAATCTGTTGAGCTATAGATCTTATTATTTATCTGATATACTTCTCCTTCCTCTTTACTCACACAAGATATCTTTGAATGTCGCGCGTTGGTGTTAAATGAAATCAAATACACGCTTTGATCTTACATAATATAAAATGAATAGCTTTCAACAATAGCTCGAGCTTTGATTAAGAGTTAACGATGTTGTTGTTTATTAAAAATAAATGCTGTGTTTACGCACAGCCGAGGTTTTTTCTAGCTTTCCATTTCTTTGGTAAGCAAGTGACATTAATGTTGCCTTGGTAATATTCGTGGTTGACTTCCAGCTATCAATGAAATCGGAAACTTATTATATCATAATCAAAAAATAGTGGCCGTTTTTTACTCGTCACTTCAATGCTAGAAAACAAGCCAGCACAAGCGCTTAAAAATTTGGTTGCTATCTCGCAAGCGACAAGTTCCTATTTGAGTTTAAAAGGAAATTTATAATTTTAAAAAAAAAATGTATATTCTGGTTTTTTTTTTCATTTGTCGCTAAGTGCATGCGCAAAAAAAGCAGAATTTCTAATATCTTCCATTTATAAATATAAATTTTATTTCCTTAATTCAGTTCGTGCTACTTATTTGAAATTGAAATTTGAACAACAAGAATTAAATTAAAGCAAGCGTACAAAAATCCTATTTAAGCAATGAATTGGGGAATTCCATGCATTGCCCGTGAGGCTTTGACGATCATATTTCACAAAAACAAACCAGACGAAAGACGCGACGTGTTTGGAATTTCAGTTATTCGCCGGAAGCTGGTTGAGCATACCGAGAATGGTATTAAAAAGCTGGTGGCATTCATGACAACGACACTATCTGCGAGACGAAAGGTGTGTGTAAGATGAGACTTTGATGCACATACCATGGACGACTGGCTGCCTGCTTGTCTGTAAAGCGGTTAGTTTGTTGTCTTTGTAATGAGACAGGTGTTGATTTTTGAGGAGATAATTTGCTAATTTTATATTCATTTAGTTGGTTTGATTAATTTCATAGTGCAAAGTTGAAATGTGTGGAAGGTTTTTGGGTAAGAAACTTAGTCACAGATTTTTTGTTTAAACTAAAATATGCGTGAAATCTTAATAAATGAAGTTATTATACATTTTTTTTTAAAGATGCCAATCCTTTTTAAAAATGATATGTAAATATGGCATCATAACGATTCCTTTCATATTAGGCGTCAAATTTAAAAAACCAAATTTGCACAGGTGGCAACTCTTTGATTGAATGTCATATATAATTATTCCTAACCCATACTAAGACAAACCAAAAAAAAAAAAGAAGTCATTTTTGAGGCATCGCTTAATGTAATTAATAAACTAAAAATTATTTTTTCAACAGATGGCAACTCTTTTTAAAATATTGATATCTAATGGCTAAACATTTTCATAAAACGCATTTAAAATTCAAAGAAGCTATTTACAGAGTGGTTTGTTATGGTGAAAGTGTCGCTAGTCATTTTTTATCCCATCTGAAAAAATGCCAGCTACTCCCAAAGAAGTTTACAATTCAATAAGTTCAGTCACGGACCAAAAATCTTCGATTCCAGCATGCTGAGGTATTTGCGCCATCAGTTACAAGACCGATTCCCTACCAAACGTTTTTATATGACCTCACCTTCTCGAACCTTAATTAGTATAGAAATTGGAGTTGTTTAGGCCATGTCTGCTAAATTTGCATAGGTCGTTTTTATCCGTCATTTCGAAGCTAGTTAAAATATTCTCTGTTCGCTTAAATAAATGTTTGACTTGAAAACAACAAAAACATAAGCCAGCAGCAAAAGCTCTAAGCGCTTTAAATTTTGGTAACTAGCTCGCAAGCAACAATTTTTCATTTAATTTTCGAAGGCAGTTTAAAATTTATAGAATAAAAAATTCATTTTTCTGTTTTATTCATTACTCGCTAAGTGATTACGAAAAAAATCGGCTATTATTTTTTGCAAGAAGCAGCCTTGATGGGCGCTAAAACAATGAAATTACTTAAAATTTTTTTTTTTATTAATTTTTTTATCAAAAGCTATGCAATTTCAAAAATCCATTTTTTCCACTTTTTGTGAAGTTTTTTTTTCAATTTTCAGAAACTACTGAATTTAAAAAAATTAAATTTGGTACTTTCAAAGTGTATACTTAGGGATATAAAAAAAAACTGTGAAACAGCATTTTTAAATTTCCAATTTTAGAAAATTTTCGATTTTTCAAAATCGAAAAAATTGTAATTCTTAATTAAATTTTGGACAAAAATTTGTTTGTAATCTACCTCTTATATACTTCGCATGAACTTTTCAGAAGGATTTTTTTTTTTTTTGAAATATATGAATTTTTGAAGTTTCAAAACAATTTTTTTTTTAATATTTTAACTTTCGACTCGAGTTCAATTAGTTAAACACGTCCATTGTCCCATACCATCGCTGTGCATATCGCTGTAATTTTCCTCTTATATCAATTAACAAAACAAAATGATTCAATTTTGATCACGGAAAAATTTTTTTCGTGGTAGTGGAATGTGAAAAAAGATATGCTTAAAAGTTTTGTTTTACATTTTGGTTTTCACATTCCACTAGCACCAAAAAAAACAACTCTTACAGTTTTGAAGATATTTTCTCGTGTGATATATGAATGCCACCTCTTTTCGGAACTCACTCTGTAAGAAAAGATAAGAATCGTTGAAACATTTTGTATTTGTTTTTTTTTTATAAATTTCTTAAACTGAGATCAGGCGTCATAAATTTGTATGTTTTTTTTAAGCTGCGAATAATAACTTGTCAACAACAGCCACTACCACAAAACGCTTGTCATATATCTGTTGCCACCAGTGTAGTGCGGCGAAATAAAAATAAACCACAACGTTTTTTTTTTTTTTTGAAAATAAATCGAGCACATGGCTGCATAATTTAACTGTAGCATCGACCTATGCACCAACACCGGCACCGGCACCACAACAAAAACACAACGCGCATGATGCGCCTGAAAATGTAGACATAAATTTTCAGTTCAAATTTGTTTGCGATGGCAAAATGTTGCTGACATTAATTGACCACAACGATTTGGCGCGACAACTTTATTATAAAATTTTGAAACGAATAAACTATAAATTGGAAATGAATAGGTGTGCTTACATATGTATGTGTGCGTGTATATTTCTGCTTGTTGATAGCCTAGTGAAAGGCTTAATAGTTGGCATATTTTATGGAATATATTTACGTTAGTATTTTATTGTTTTTATGCAACGTTCGTGCTTTAATAACATTCAATCGCTGATATAAATTTATGCATTTTCATAAAAACTTTATATATTTTTCTACTTTTTTTTCTAATTTTAGTTTAGCTTTTGAAAGTTTTGGTAAAAATGTTGTCTGATGCTCGTTGCCAACACGTTGCACGTACACTAATTGACAGCGGCAATGAAGCGTTGATGACTTTGGACCAATGGCGCCAGAAGGTGTGCTCTTATAAGCAATCACGCTGTGCAGCAAAAACAACAACAACTTTTGTGTGGCAGAAATTTTAAAACGTATTTTAGAGTTTTATTTTAACAATGTTATACATGCATACATACATATCATGCACATAAATTTATGGATATGGATTTTATAAATTAATTAATATTTAAATTTTTTGGCTGCACTATGGCCCAAGATTTGTGATATTGCGATCAAACTTAATTTACAAACCACAAACAGTGCAACATTTTATATTTATTTCTTTAATGAAAAGATAGGATAAAGTTTAAGCTCAATATGGCGATATATACAGTGCCGGACATAAGTGCACATACAGTTGTTTTCTGCAATTTTCACCAATTTTGGCATTAACAAAATTATTTTAACAAAGACTAGATAAAAGCGTGTGTCAGTTTCTATTACAAGAACTATAAATTTTGTTTTAAAAATGTACGCAAAATTCGCGAAAATTCAAAGAAGTTTTAGCAAAATTTTCAACTTTTTTCATAGAATTTTCAGAATTTTTTAGAGTATGAAGTTTTGCAAGCCATTAAATTTTAGTATAATAATGTGTTAATCTTAAGTTCGTGACACATTTTGCTGATTTTTGGTAATTTTTTTTCTTTCTTACAAAAAAAATTGCGTTCATAAACTTGTATGAAGGAAAATGCAGAAACCTTCAAGGATCATTGAAATGTGGCACGAACTTAAGATTAACACCTTATTATATTAAAATTAAGTGGGTTACAAAACTGCGTACTCCAAAAAATTCTCGAAAAAAATTCAAAATTTTAATAAAATTTCTTTGAATTTCCACTAATTTTGTGTACATGTTTAAAACAAAATTTATAGTTGTTGTATTAGACCTTGACACATGTTTTTACTCAAGCTTTGTTAAAATAATTTTGTTAAGGCCAACATTTGTGAAAGTCGCAGGAAACGACTGTATGTCGCTTATGTCCGCCACTGTATGTATACTAAAAAACTAAAAAACCAGACCACTATTCGCTGTGTCAAAAAACTTTTATTTGAATGTAGCCATGTTGTACACATATTTTGTATCACCCTGGTTCACATATTGGTCGATAACTCCGAAACCGATAGAGCTATCGAAATAAGTCATATTTTAAATTTTAAGTTAGATGTCTAGTAGTGCAGCGGTGAAATGTGCACTAAGTTTTAGTCAGCAGTTTTTGAGTGATACGCGAACAAACAAACAGACTGGCAGACAAAAATTCGTAAAACTCTTGCTGTGGATGCTATTGGCTAAGTAATTCATTTTTTTTTTTACATCGAACTCCGTCTCTCGGCCCATAATGCGCTTGAACGCATTTGTGCGGCGCGCGTGTTGCTTTCACCGCCTGCACGTTCATTGACACGTTGCATGCAACTGTAGTAGTGACCCAACATCTGCATGTAAATTGGCTACTTTATTTGCTTAAAAGCCGGTTGACGCCTTGCAATATAAATTTCAATCTCTGTGTTTCTCGTAATGCTTTTTCTTTCTGTGAATCTCTTCTTTAGTCATCTCCACATATGCATTCGAATTTTGTGTTACCCTTTCAAAAGCCATACAAATTTCTGCAGCTTGAAAAAAAAACTTTGCATGGCCTACGTCGTTAATGTCATCGGCGGCTGCTTCTTTTGCCAAAATCGCTGATGATTTAAAATTTGTTTCAAAATGGTTGTTGTTGCTGCTGTTAGTTGGCGCATTGTCGCAGATCCCATCACTACGTGTTGCTGCATCCATGAAATATTTTGATGCTCTTCTTTATTTGCTTTCTTTATTGCATAGTGTGTATGACAAGTTTTTTCGTATTTTTTTATTTTGTTAAATTCACTATAAAAATGCAATATAGAGGATAAATTTGGTATTGTCACACCTGCGTGCCGAAATGCGCATAAATTTTGATAATTCAGAGTATGCGAGCTTTCAACCTAACACGCACACATATATATACACTTTCAAAATGCAGTAAGCTCTCTGCAGAAATTTGGAGTATTTCAGAACTATTCCAGAGCTAAAGCATTTGACTTCAAGCAATATTTTCAGCTGTCCACTTTTAAATGGCGTTGTCAGTGGCGGTTTCTATTGTCGCCCACTGCATTACTCGAAAGCTGGTCCTTAACCGGTTTTCATTCGGATAGTTTTTGAGGTAGCTCTCGTTGTGAATGAGTCATTATCGATATTGATATTATCACATTTGACAAATTGTACTCTTCCATTTGGTGCTTCCTCTTCATGTATCTCTATATAATGCTTTTTCTTTCTCCTTTTTTCTTTTTCCCCTCATTCCCGTTCGTCTTCTTTACAATGCTAATTTTCCTTTAACACATCCTCTAAATTTTAAACTTATTTTTCCTACTCTCCTTCCTCTCCTTTTTCCTCTGCTGATACTGATATGTAAATAGTTTCGAAGATATAGCGAATTACCCAATTTTTTTGGTCGTGGTACCGGTAATTTTTTTCCAAGGTTTCGATATATAGGACACATGTATAAAATATAATATAAAATATCATTAACTTGAACCAGATAAATTCGTAGCTTTGTCGAATTGGTAACTTTATATAGCCTGATGGCTTTTTCAAAAACTAAAAGGAACCTAGCGGACTCCTGAACCAGCTGTGAAACTTTCAATGAGTTCGAAAATAAACTTTGGACGTGAATGAAGGACAAACAACAACAAAAATATGTGGGCGTGGCACCGCCGAATTTTCTAAAACTATGTAAAGCTTGACCAAAGGACACATATTTATATCCAAATAGGATTAATTTAGACCAAACACGTTCAAAATCATGACGAATTGACATTTTATATGGCTTGGGGGCGTGGCAAGGCAAAAAGCCAAGTATATATTGTGAAAATTTCATAGAGATCGTATGAGTACTTTTGACACCTATAAAAGACAAACATACACAGATTTTATTTTATAAGATAAACAATATATAAGCTTTTCCAGTATCAAATTTATTTGAAGCAGATCTGTTAAATTTGATTAGTAATTAGTAATCAATTAATTAGACGGTTTTTTTAATTGGTAATGATTATTTTAATTGTTTTTTAGGAAAAGGCAATTATTAATTAATTAATTGAAAATCTCCCAGGCCGTTAGATGAACATTTAAAGAAGAATTATTATTTGATTATTATAAGAAAAAAAAAACAAATAAAATTAAAAAAAATTTCACAGAAAATCAAAAAAAAAAATCAGAAAAAATCAAAAATAATTTTTAAAAAGTTGTTTTGACACACATACGCTGAAAAAAAAATTTTTATTAAAATAAGTATTCAAAGTAATCAAAAGTAATCCATTTGTAATTAATTAAAATAATCGTTCTTGATTGAAGGAGCTATACAATCAATTTATTAGGTACTCAATTCTTATGGGAATTTAACAGGTCTTCGAACAAATTCTGAGAAAGTTTCTTTTTTTTGAAATTTTGGATTTGGATGGCTTGTTTTCGAAGCCATGAGCGAACATAATAAAATACAAATAAAAACTAAGTGTTTGCTCACCCCATTATTATACAAAAATTTAGATGTATAGTACATACAACCTTAAAGTAAAACAATTCTCGTTGTATGCTAGTATATCTTTCCTGAGTAGTTCGATGTTTGACTGCACATGTTCGCAAAACTTCACTTTCAAGTCACAGATTTTTCGGCCCCTGAACTCAACTCATGTTTATACTTAGAGTTCAAAGAGCGTTGCAGCCCTTTGGCACTTTTGAATATTCTTTTTCAGAATTTTTTGTGAATAAAAAAAATATCGAAAAAAAAGTTATAAAACTTGAGAGCGCATATAAATAATATTCGCTTAGCGCTGAAAGCAGTAAGTGGCGCAGCATATTTTGAGATTTTCAAATAAGATGTCAAAGTAGCACTTGCACAAAATTATTCCCCAAGTGTTGAAACACAAAGTTATTCATATGTCAAAGCATATGCTTGCATATGTGAGTGCTGTGTTGCGATACAACACAAAAAAAAAGATTATGCTTACACTGAAAAAAAAAAAGAAAATAAAATATTGATTTTTAACACTTTTGAGAGAATTTTTGCTTTCTTTGGAATACTTTCAACTATTTTATTAGGGCCACGATGTGTTGTAGAACTTCATTCCTCATTCTAATTAGACAAAAATGTTTCGTGGGAGCTGGAATTTTTCCAGACCACATGTATTTCGTCTCTCGGAACTAGGCCACCTTATCTCATTGCCATTTAGCTATTAAATATCTGATTTTCTGGGATGCATAATAGCCCAAGCACGGATATTTAAAAAGCACTCTGCACAATTTTGGGAGATCTTTTTTGCATACCAAAGGAATCAACCAACTTCGAATGTTTCATATAAAATTATAGTATTTTTTTTTTTTTAATTACAAATTTCTTGTTTTAAAAAACAAATGGTAATTTGTCTTTTTTCGAGATAAAGACCAAAATTGTGAGCGCTTAAGTTTTTTCTACTTGCTTATTTTTTTGTTGCGTTCAATTCAAAGATAAAAAATTGTATCTTTTTCATTACAAATTTTCTCTGAGTGTAGGAAGCATTCATGAAGCACATAAATTTTAAACGCAGCTTCCTCCAAAATGAAGGAGTTCTATGCTCGTAATATGTGCACATGCAGAAATCCCAACGAAATTCCAGCATAAGTGCATACCAACTACCCAGCAAAAACAACAACAAAGCACAGCGCGCTCAAAAAAAAAATCTCTGATCCAAAAGCTATACATTTTCGGTAATTCGCACATGAAATTTCGCATACCAAACTCAAGCCACCGACCAACAACCACCAACCGCTAAAGTAGCGGATGTAAGCGAGTATAAATAGTGTTGTTGTTGCTGCTGCTTTTGCTGCAAGCTTCTAAGTGCTTAAGTGTTGGACTTTGTCACCAACACCATTACTGAACAGGGCGCCGTCAACGACACCTTCACTTAAGCCATGGCATAGCCGAGTACATACGAAACCTCCTGCAATTTTGGTCATTCATTTCTCTTTGGGCTTCACTTCACTGCCAAGGCAAACACGTAAGGCGTTGCGGTGATTTTATGTTGCTATTGTTGTTGCTAGTGATTGTCAAAAATTCTTGGAATTGTAGCGTTCCTGCTTTGTTCTTGGCTCTACGCGTTTGTATGGCGGTGTACTTAAGTATATCAGGTCCCTATGGCGTTGTTGGTTAAGCTGGTGTTTTGCTGAATTTATGGCAAATATGCGAAAATCTGAAGGCAAAATCAACGAGATGACAGGCGAGCGTACGAGCATGGAATTTTTTATTATTGACAGAGGGCGGTTTGTGGAGAATGGATGTACCTGCAAATATATATACTTATTACATATTAAATTAAAATGAGAATCCATAATTTTTGGTAGTAATATATGTATTAATAAAATTAACTTTATGTGTGCACCATCAGCGAGCTTGACCTTTACCTTAGGTCCAAGTAGTAAGTAAGATATTAACTTATCACAATATCCAGAACGAAGTTGTGCTAGCAGTACTCTAGTCTCCCTAGGAAGGACATATTACTTTTTAGCTATCTCAGTCAGTTGGATGTCAATTATGTGGTTCATAGGCCGAGATTTCAGGGATCTGTCTACCGACTCTATGTGGAGGTCATTTAGAGCCCGCCTATGGTAACTTGGTACTGCGGTCAAGTCACTTGAAGATCTTGTTGGTGCTCCTTACCTTTGTAGCTATTGCGGTGGGGTGATTAACGAAGGTGAGGCCCTTGTGGAACATCATATGCAAGATTTTAACGCGGTACTGTAGGTAGAGTACTCCATCTACGTTAAAGTTTAACTCTTGCCTTATCTGTGCACTCCACGTTGTAATGGGAATCGCCATCGATTTGGTCGGAGATAGGGTCAGATTTCACTCGGTAAAGAAGCTGGAAAGATTTTGGAAATAAAAATTTATGCTACTACAGAATTCTTCACTGAAGGTGTCCTTTACCGGAGCCAATTTCTTTAAATAGGGAGTTAAACTAAATAAATAAATAATAAATAATTGGAGGTTTGGCGACCACTGACGAGGAGCGACACAGTTTTTAAAAAAAAACATTTCCACACTTTTTCGATCTTAAATGTTCCCTCACTTCAGCCTTGAACCTTCAGTTTGGTAGGCCAGCAATGACATTGTAGAGTTTGTCAATACTAATTTGGTTTCGCACAGCCTCTTCCTCTGCAAATATTCTTCAATTGGAATACTCCAAAAAAATTCCAGCAAATTATAAAATCCACTGATGTATTACTTAAAATCGTATAACTTAACAAGCAAACTCTACAAAGCTCTTGAAGTACATACGCATGAGTAATACATACAGAGCATCATACTCCCGTCCCTCTAACAAAGGTATGTAGCTCTTGTACCAAGGCCCTGCAATAAGCAGGTGTAACACGTTTAGCAAAATTTGTCATTATCCAAATGCTCTGTCGATTTCATCTTCATACTTCAGCATGTCATAAGTGTGTTTGCTTATGTACTTAGGTATATGTGGAGTGCATGTAAAGTTATTTGCATACTTATGCATGCATAACTACATGCATATCTGTATACGTGAAGGAGTACATCCATATTTACATTCTTAACTCAAATCATACATCGACCAATAAATTATGCAAACATGTAAGAATTCGTTTTGGCAGCAATACACTTTTGTATGTATGGGAGTGTGTACGAATACTAGAAATGCTAGTACCGGAATCCACGCTAGGCATGTCAATCACGGTTACCAAAAATTCCGGGATTACTTTTCTCTAACATCGGTACTTTAATTATTTTTTATTTTATGTGTAACATTTTTGAATACTTAAATTTTTACAATTGAGTAAAGCAACATAAGTCCTTCTAGCAACTAACAAAAAACTATGGGTCTGTCGAATTTTTTTGTTTTTTTTTAATCCAGACCAGTTAAATAGTGATTACTAATCGTAATGTTTACCGGTTTGATTAACCATTTTCTTGAGAGTACATTCAATGATTGATTACCAATTACTTTAAATTTTAAATGATTATTTTCCAATTAATTAAAAAAATAATCAAAAACAAGTAAGGAAAGGGCTGTTTTCGAATGTGCCGAAGACTTTATGCCTTTCATGGTTCTAAGTGTCCGATCCTACTAACAATTAGTTCAAACTCTGAGAAACTGTTAATTTAAAGATACATAGCCCAAACCCCATTCATCGGAGCAATCGATTATATGGGAGCTATATGTTATGTTGGTCCGATCTGGCTCATTATCGCTAGGCAGATTGCGTATGTAATATGAACTAAACTAGCCAAATTAAAAGTTTCTAGCTCTTAAATTTCGATATTTATAGGTCAAACGCCGTTAATCGGAACTATCAATTGTATAGGACCTATGCATTGTATTGCCCCGGTCTTGCTGATTCCGACGAATGATTATTCTCATGCAAAATGGCGGCTCCATACCAAATTTCATCAAGATATTTAAAAAAAGTGAGGGATTAGTTTGCGTACAAACAGACAGAAGGACAGACGGACATGGCTAAATCGACTCAGCTCATCGCAGTGATCATTTCGGTACGCTTATTGGTGGGCTGTCTCTTCTTCTCATACTTACAAACAGCGGACCAAAGTTATAATACCATTTTATGTTCATGAAAGGTATAAAAAACATGAGTTTTTACGAATATTAAAAAAAATAAAAAATGATCAAAAAAGTTGTTTTGATTACTTTTGATTAATTAATTAATTAATTAATTACTAATTACTAACCAAATTTAGCAAGTCTGATTTAATCAATGTTTGGTTTCTTTTTATTTTAATGTAACATATTCTGTAATAAAAACTGGGTTAACAAGTATTTCAATGTGACATTTTCTCATGTAAATTAAAAATATTTTTTTTTATGCACACATTTTTTCACAAAAACACAAAAGCAAAATTTTACAACAAAAATTGTTTGTATCAAAAAGATCTATTACAAAAACTACGAATAAAATTATTTAGCAATTTGAAAAATTTGCTTAAAAAAATTCAGAAATTTTGAAATTGAATACTTATTTTATTTTGCTTTGTTATTAATGAAATAACTTTAGTTATAAATAAAATAATCTGCTTAAAAAGCTTACAGACAAATGTCACTGATGCTCCTTTGATATTGTCATCATTACTACTACTTTTCATACCCCCAATATTGCTCAAGTTTCCTTTGAGAGTATTTCTTCCGTGCACACATGCTTCTCCTCACACGATTTCGCTCATCTATGTATTGCGAGATAAAATGTCACAGCAAACCATTCACTGACCTTCGGTAAAATAAACTGTCAGATTGTTCAAATATTTTATTTAAATTGGTTTTTATTGTTAACGTTTCCACGCATTACAAACTAACATCGTTACTCTATCAGATGCTTTCTATCTAATTATTTCACTCCTAAAGGGGATATTAAATGATTGGTTCTTACATTTAGTAGCTGAAGTGAAGTATCAGGGATGAGTAATTGAAGGATAGATTGATATATCTAAAGTAGAGTAACGTATGTTGTAAGATAAACCTTTTCAAATGTCTTTTCAAGCACAGTTCACGGTAGTACTGCTGCTTTGTCGCAATGGAAAATTACATTGTCGGATTTGTGCTCAATATTTTGCTACACTGCTTGTGATAGTAGCGATCTTGACCTTTTAGATCTTTAGATCCGTATAATAAAATGACTCGTAATATTTTTTTAGTAGACTTTTTACGGCAAAATTTTTTTTTTGGTAGCACGGATACAGATTGAATTGAATTGAATTGAATTGAAAAAAAATCAATCTAGTCAGAAAAAGTTCAGTCCATACTAGTATATGACTACAACTTTCATAGTATGTATAATTATCTACATATGTCATTTATTTCTATTGTAATTCGCAAGCAGCTTATGAAATATTCCAAAGACACAGTTTATGTTTTAGAATCCCAAATAAGCGGTTTTCACAGCGTAAATGATGAAAAATTCAAATGATATATTGATGAGTCCGTTTTCTTGTTTATTCCTTGCTAGAAGTTTTGGCCCACGTTTGGACTAGTATTCTTTTATCTTCTTCAAACTAGTATGATACTGGTATGATTAGACTGCAATTTTACTAGTACATTTCCGGCAATTTTGAACTACTATGAAACTGGTATTTGACGACCAGTATGATACTAGTATATTTCCACTATATACAAACTGGTATTTCATGACTGGTACGTTTGATCGAAATCTGACAATTGACATCTCGTAGGACATCGCCATGTTAAAAATACCAGTTGCTTATATGGAAATATGAAAGATGGCTGACTAGTTGGGCTTGGTGCATATACTAGTTGCATTGTAGTGCTACATGTACAGTGTATGAAAAAACTAAAGCACCAAACAAAGGTAAACATTTCAAACAACGGTTATCTTCTTTTATTTAGCCTTTAATCGAGGTTGGATGATCTGTAGAAGTCTGAAATATTAGCTGAAAATAATAATTTCGTGGTACTTCGCGGAAGAATTTTACTCAGTTTTAATCAAAGGGAGTCAGGAAACACTGTTTCAATATTCAAAATATTTCCTCTTGCTTCCACAAGAAGTTTCATAAAAGAATTTGTGATATCCACCCTATGTAGGACCATTTAAAGACGTGCTCTTTAAAACCGATTACTTCACTTCGCTGTTTTGGTTTTAGATAGAAGAGAGATAAGCGTTTTCGAGATTCCACCTAAATTGGAGTAGTACAATATGACGAGGAATCTTATTTTCTGTCAAATAAAAGGTTTCTGAAATATTGATAGCTCCAAAGGTTCTTTCCAGACCTAAAGAACAATGCTTACTTACTTTTACTATAGCTTTTGATTGGTGAAATACGGTTAAGGCAGTCTAGGGGTTTGTACATGTTTCTCGGGTCATGGAGTGGGTCAAGTTCATATGATTGAACTGATATTGGATCGTTTGATGTACAAAAATATTCATAACATCTCCATCTTATTTTTAGAGAGGGAAAGGAAATTGCAGCAACAAAGACATTTTATTCCGACAAGTTGAGCAGCAAGGAAAATTATTTCGTAGGATATTGTACCTAAATAATATACTCAATAAAAACACAATGTGCACCTGTCATAAAGAGGAACAGAGATGCCAAGAAATCAAGAAAAACAACCGTGTTTGTCCCATAGATACTGATGGCGTTTTAGTTTTAGCTTTTTAAGTGCATCGGTTTCTTTGTACACAATTTTTTGGATGAGCTAGTAAACAATCGAAACAATTATAGTACCTAATATGTATTCCCTCTGAATAAAAATCAATAAATATTAAAGAATTTGTACATACAATTTTTATGAGTAAAATTTTTTAAAGGGAATTTCGGTGCTTGAGTTTTGTTGCACACTATATATGCTCACTAGATCTGTCTCTCTTTAGTAGGCTCTCTATACTACATATAATGTCTTCCTTCGTTTTACACATGCTTTTCCTATTCTAGGATTCTATATACGCTACAGAACTCACGGAAGTAAAGAATCTATAAAAAGGTAAACTAAATGATTATCGGTCTACAGCTGTCATTAGCTTTACAAACTAGTTGCTATGTGTGAGGTATGTCGACGTCAGAAACATATCTAAGTAACAGTAGTTTCGAGGTAATGTGACCTTCCCAATATTCGAAGCATAAATTAATTAAAGCTTTAAAATTTATTTGAAATAACTTCGGTTAAAAAGAGGCAATAATAACAATTAATAATTTGAGATAAAATGATTTGCTTTGCTATTTACACATCATCAACTTCATTAATCATTTCAGGCAAAATAACACTCAAAGTACTATTATTACTCAAACCATATTTTTATTTTTATGCCTCCAATTTGGGTTAGCATCTCTCGTTACCTTCAATTTTATTAACCCTTTCACACGCAGCTGCTTATTTAAGTCTTGCTGTCTACGTTTTTGTTGTTGTTACGGTAACGATTCCAGTCGATTGACTGCGACTTTCTTAACGCGAACTTTGTAGTTATCAGAAGTGATTTAATCCTTTGTTTTGCGCGCCGACTACCGACGATCATATCACTTTATTGGCGAGTAATTTCCAACACTATAATTAGCATTGAACAGTTACAAACGAGATGACAATGGCGAAAACGGAAAGCAATCTGCTTGCAAGTAAGAGAGTCAGGTACTTACATACATACATTAATAAATTTAAAGCAATGACTTTAATATGAAATATTATAGTCGTATGAAAGGAAGCATAAAAACCAATAAAAGTAAATGATTTATAAACAAGTGGCCATTAATCATAAAAATGAAATACCGCCAAGTGCGCTCAGATACTCAAACAAAAGGAAACTGATTGCGGAAGGCGAGAGATGGGAAAGGGCAAGGAACTAGAAGTAAAATTATTTAAAGCTGACTTGAATATACTCGTGGTATGCGAGAGACAAAATGAAATTTGTTATTTAATAAAAACATATATGTAATTATGCCAGTAATCATTGGTATCTAAGATGGTAGGAACGAGTAGGGGTAACGCTGTCTGCGCTTATGGCTTTCACAAAATAAAATAGCATTTCTGAGAGCGGAGTAAGTTCAGCTTAGGATGACAAGGTCAGATGCATATGATAACATCTCAAAAACTTTCTGCCTTCTTGGCTTTAATTTTTCTGCTGTAAATATTTGAAGTTTCCTATTTTTTACTTGAGTGTTTTCAGAATATGGGCGAAAAAGGAATAGAAACCCGTATACGCTTTGAGTAGATATATGAAAATTTTGCGAGGAAAAATTTGGTCAGAGAGTTTGACTCAACACCTCGCTCATGAAATTCTGGCCCTTTTTGCATGGTCCATATAAAGTGGTAATGGTCGATAGAGCGTGAAATTGCTTTAGAAAATAATTTTTGAGAAAAATGTACGCACTGAGAGGAAATTTTTGGCCAAACAAAGTGGAATACCACAGAGAAAAATAATTAAGTGATTTTAATTTCCGCTGGAACAGCATTTTAACTAGATAATAAATAAAATAAATTATAAAATTAAAATAAATTATAAATTATTTTCTTGAGAATCCATTTAATGATTGATTACCAATTACCATACATTTTTAATGATTATTTTCCAATTAATCAAAAAAAATCATGATTTTTACAATTATTAAAAAATTTCTAAAATAATCAACTTTAGATCATTTTTTTTTTGATAATTTTTGATTATTTTTGATTTCTTTCAGTATTGTTGTAAAAGCACTTAAATATTCCCATCAACAATACTGAAAAAAACCAAAAATAGTCAAAAATAATCAAAAAAAAGTCAAAAGTAATGAAAAATAGTCATAAGTAATCAAAACAACTTTTTTGATTATTTCTATTATTTTTTCTAATTACTAATCAAATTTAACAGGTCAGGTATGAAGCATCGCAAATGGCTCTAAAGATATAAAAGCCGAAATTGAAAAAGTTGTTCACTCATATGTGGGCCGATGTCGAAAAAGGGGCGTGGTTCTCATCTGATTTCATTTAATTTTAACAGCAACCTAATTAATTAAAATATTTAAATTGTTATATTGTTTGATACTTTCATTAAAATACTAACAAATATCGAACTAAAATTTAATATAACATTACATGAATGGTATAAACGTGCTGACTTTGTATACGAAATCAGGCGGAAAGTAAATTTTGCATTTAATGCATTTTGCATTTAATGCGTTTTGTCAGTTTAATTAAAATGCAACCAACGGCAACAGTTGCTTAGATGGCAAAAGCAGTGCAAATAAAAATGTGGTAAACAGCCGCATGCCCTCACACAAACTGGCCAACGTACAATTCTTTCGAGGCGCTAGTGCTGCTGCCACTGCTTATTTGCTTCTCTTGCCCTGGCTCACTCTTGATTTGATTGGTCAGCTGCTGGGCGTAAATTGTAATTTTAACTGCAAACAAATAATCACTGACGCGGTACGCGTTGAAATTTGTTTTTTTTCCACGCCTCTTTCACTCTTTTTATGCAATTTTCAGCTCGTTTTCTTTGCTGGACCAGTAGTTTATTTAACGTTGCGTCCTTCGTGTCCAATTAAAATTGATTATTGACTTTTGGCATTCAAGTTTATTCAACAGGCGCATCGCTCAGATACTGGTAATTCTCGAAGCGTGTGGAATATGACTTTCAATGCAGACAACAACAAAAATGTATGTTGTGATTGAAATGCTACAAAAAAATGCGAAATTATTTCACTAAACTAAGTTCAAGTAGTAAAAAAGTGATGCTGTTAGGTCAGCCTATCATGGGTAGGTTACTCGAAAGAGTCGTGGCGTTGAGTCTATTATTCAATTTGAAATCAAAAATGCCTAGGAAATAATAATTTGTCAGAATATGATTCGTTTCGGATTCATTCTAAACGGTTTATTTAAAGGGCGATTACTAAAACGCCAGCTCGTAATAAAAATACTAAATTAATTTAGTATAAATTTTTGGTTTTTAATACGAAGCCTTTATTTTAAGTTGGATCTCTATCAATAAATCGGTTAATGCTCCATAAAATTGGAGAAAAAGAGCGAATTTGTAAAAAATAATACTAGTTTACAACTTAAGTTTTCTCACTAAGAGGAAACTACACCTTTTCCAAGTGTACTTCAGAAACCGTAAAATGTACTTCAGAATAATCAATTGTACTTCAGAAATCGTAAAACGTATTTCAGGAATATTCAATTGTACTTCAGAAATAGTAAAATGTACCCGAGTAAAATGTACATCAGAATAATAAATTGTACTTCAGAAACCGTTAATTGTACTTCAGAAGCTGTAAAATGAACTTTAGAATAATCAATTGTACTTCAGAAACCATAAGTTGTGCTTCAGAAACCATAAATTGCACTTCAGAAACTGTAAATTGTTCCTCAGAAATGGTAAAATAATACTAGATCTGCAGCTTCTGAAGTACAATTGACGGTTTCTGAAGTACAATTCATTATCCTGAAGTACGTTTTGCAGATTCTGAAGTACATTTCACGATTTCTGAAGAACAATTGACTATTCTAAAATTATTTTATTATTTCTGAAGTACAATTGACTATTCTAAAGTACATTTTACAGATTCTGAAGTACACTTGGAAAAGGTGTAGTCCAAAAAAATACCAAACATCTTGCAACAAAATTAAAACCTTTTGAGACTTCAGAAGAGTGAACAGTTTCAGAAATTCCAGTAGAGCTTTCTATTCACATTTTTCTATTTATGAAAGCGCATGCAAAAATTCTTTAAAAACTTTATTTATCTAATAAAAATCAATTTCAATTTTATTTGAAGTGAAAACTCTTTAAGCGCTTTGTATATTTTTGAGATGGGAAAAGGCCCTCGAACGTTTGGCACTTTTATCGTGACTTACTGCTCTGTGAATAGATTTTCTGAGTCTTGAATTTAAGGTGCTATATGGAGACTTTACCAGTAGTTGAATATAATGTACCCGTGTTGTAAAAAGGGTTGCCAACTGTGCAAACATTTTTTTTTTTGACATATTGTTTTAGTGATTTATAAATCTAAGGTGTCATATGAAAAGGCTTGGTCCCTAGATAGAAAATGAAACATTATTTTTATAAAAAGTATTGCCACTTGCTGAAAAACTTATTTTTACTATTTTGCTTAGTTTACAAATGCCAAGCAACAAACACTAAGCGACTTTTGAATAAAAAATACAACATGATTTTTTGTTTTTTTCAAAATTTAACATCTTTATTGACAAATAAATTTGAACTTATCGCTTGCAAGCTAGCAATCAAAACCATTTTATATTTTCTGCTTGCTTATTTTATTTATTCTTTCATACAAAAATCTTTTTAGGTGAGCAGAAAGAATTTTATATAACATCGAAAATCAAATAAAAGCCGTTTAATATAATGTCATAAAAACTATTTTCAAATGTCTATAAATTGTTTAAACATAATAATTTTAAATAAAAAAAACATTGGAAACCATTTTTCCCTCAATTGAAATACTAAGCTCATTAATTGCCTTAATTGCCCTTGTAACAGCCAATAGCTTATTATTAATTACTCGCTGTCAGTATGAAATAAAATAAATGTTGGCGAAATACAGATGACACGAAAACAAAATAAAGGAGTGACAGCTTTAAATAAATGACTAACTATAGCAATCATGTCGGTTTTTATTTAGTTTTTAAATTTTTTTTTTTTTTTGGTTTTGCTTCACTTTTTTTTTCAATTTTTCATTATTAAATATAGATGGTTTCCTTTCAGCATGCAACATAAATTATTATAACAATTTAAAAATAGAGCAAACTCTGCTTGCCTTCATGCGTGTGGAAGTGTGAATAAGTAAGTGTGCGCGCGTATCTACCCTGTAGGGAAATCCATAAGTGTACAGTGTGATTTCTGGAAACCAGTTGGATTGTAACTAGTCCTTAATTAATGTATTACAGCAACTTTATTTTGATGTAAATTTGCACACAAATTTTTTTTTTTGTACCTTTCGTTGGTAGATTTTGTGTCTTACAAACTAATTGCCAAACAAAAAAGAGCGAAACCCTGAACCTACTCTCCTAACACCAATATCACTCTGGTCCAAGCCCTGTTGAAACTGCTGCTTTCCTGGGGCTTTCGTTAGAAGAGCTTGATGACTATAAGGCAGGACGAAGTACTGTTGACAACAACAAACACATAACAAAAATATGGCCTTTCTCGCAACTAGTGACAAAAATCATGTTTTGGTTCCAAACCAAATAAATAGCACGGAATTAAACCGTGGCGGTCTAGCAATAGAAAGTTGAAATTAGAAAAAAAGTAATTATTTATTGTCCATTGTTGAGTAGGTAATTTCGTAGGAAAAAAAAGATTCTACAATTCAGTTGTTAAGCAGATAGATATGCGTGAAACTCTTTAGATAGAGAGTTGTCCTGAAAAAAAAAAAATCTAGATGTCTGGTATGAGAAATACTTTGATGTCGGGTGCATTATAGCATTGCTGTGGACTGCCGAGCGGTATGCCATGGTAGCTAAGCTGAAGTTCATATTTGGTCTGACATCAAACTCGAGAGTTGATTGCGTGACTCACCAGCAGGGTCTCCATATGCATTAGAAGATGAATTTAAAACTAGATATTATCCCTACAGGATATGTTTGTTTCCTAAAGACCACACAGCTGGTTAAGCAGCCATTTTCATATGCGCAACACATGCAAATTATGAGTAATACTAAAACAAACAACAATAACAACAACACTTTGAAACATAAATTCAATTTGAGTTGTAGAACAGCGGTCACCGCAACAGGAAACCAACAACCACAGCCCAATCAGTGGCGCCACAAGTCAACGTCAAAGGTACAATACACAATATTGTAGTTAATTATGCATATGCCAATTTGTTTATTTATTTGTAGCGTACATTTTTTTTGTTTTATTTCCGTTTTTTTAATTTAGTTGGGTCTGTGTGCGGTCCAAATTGAGCCTGGGAGTAGTACTTAGAAAGGTGTAGCGTCGTCATCGCTAGCAAAGGTATTCAGGAGTATATACATACAACACACATGAATACACACACAGATATCATATATAGTAACAAAGTTAACTTCTTTGCTTCATATCCTTTCGATTTCATTCTCATTTACTGCCTGTCAGCTGGTCATAGCGCATTTGGCGTGTATGCGTCGTAGAGCTTCACAATCGCTCCACCACACTCACTGCTCGTTGCCGCCTATTCTGTTTAGTTAATGATGTTTCTGCGTTTTGCGATTATGCGGTGATTAATTTACATACTTTTTCTATTCATTTCCTTCCCCCCACCGCTCGCACATTCTATTGTGCCTACACATAAATATGTAAATTGGACTATGCGAAAAAAAACGGTAAAACTTCTGTTTTAGATTTTTTAGGACTAATCTAATTTTTTCTAGTAACTTGTTAAACTATTGAAATGATACTGTAATGATTCCGAAGTGATATCGAAAAAGACCCGAAAGGATCCAAAAAAAGTACTGAAATGGTCCCAAAAAATTATCACGAAATGATCTCGGAATCGTCCCAAAATTTACCTAAAATGATCCCAAAAAGTCTTGAAAACAATCCCGAAATATTTTTAGAAAAGTCCCAAATAATCCCCGAAAAAATTCAGAAATGATCCCCAAAAAGTACCGAAACGATCCTAAGAATAATCCTAAAATGATACAGGAAACATACCGAAATTAACCTAAAATGATCCCAAAAAGTTTAGAAAACAATTTCGAAATGCTCCTGAAAAAATCCCAAATAATCCTGAAAAAATTCAGAACCTATCCCCAAAAAGTACCTAAATCGGCGCCAAAATAATCCTGAAATGATCCAGGTAACGTCCCGAAACTAACCTAAAATGATACCAAAGAGTCTCGAAAACATTTTCGAAATGTTCCTGAAAAAATCCCAAATAATCTTGAAAAAATTCAGAACTTATCCCCAAAAAGTACCTAAATCGGCGCCAAAATAATCCTGAAATGATCCAGGTAACGTCCTGAAACTAACCTAAAATGATACCAAAGAGTCTCGAAAACATTTCCGAAATGTTCCTGAAAAAATCCCAAATAATCTTGAAAAAATTCAGAACTTATCCCCAAAAAGTACCTAAATCGGCGCCAAAATAATCCTGAAATGATCCAGGTAACGTCCCGAAACTAACCTAAAATGATACCAAAGAGTCTCGAAAACATTTCCGAAATGTTCCTGAAAAAATCCCAAATAATCTTGAAAAAATTCAGAACTTATCCCCAAAAAGTACCTAAATCGGCGCCAAAATAATCCTGAAATGATCCAGGTAACGTCCCGAAATTAACCTAAAATTATACCAAAAAGTGTCGAAAACAATTTCGAAATGCTCCTACGAAAAAAGTCTAGAAATTATCACCAAAAAGTACCAAAATTGTCCCCAAAATAATCCTGATATTATCCCGAAAGCTTCCTGAAATTAACCTAAAATGATCCCAAAAAGTCTTGAAAACAATTCCGAAATGTTCCTGAAAAAATCTCAAATCGGCGCCAAAATAATTCTGAAATGCTCCCGGTAACGTCCCGAAACTAACCTAAAATTATGGCAAAAAGTCTCGAAAACAATTTTGAAATAATCTCAAAAAAGGCGCTAAATAGTCCCAAAACGAGCACGTAAGTGTCCCAAAATTAACCCGCAAAAGTACCGAATCTGATACAATTAGCTATTCCCAAATTCTATTTATACCTAAATTATACTACAATACTCTGCTACAATTTTCCATTTCCGTTGCACCAATAAAAAGTCTCGATCTACTTCAAAAAAATTCATATTTCACTTTCAATCAAAGTTTTGCATCGCCGCCTAAGAAATCAACATCAAAAATGTTTTTTTTTCTCAGTCTAATGTACCAAGATTTTGTAGCTATATTTTACTTTCAATAAGTTTACCTTCACCAATTATTTCCTCCAACTACACTGCTGGTTAGATCGTCGTCGCGTCGCTTTCTTCAAAGGCTTTTACTTTTGTTTTATTGTTGTTTTGCTCTAATAGTTATTAATTTCACGCCGTTGATGTATATAAATCTCTTAAACGTTTTCGCCTTATTCCGGCTTTCATTAAGCGAATTGATGCTGGCGCTTTGGCGTTGAACTTCAAACATTCATGGAGTAAGTAACTTTTGGTTTTTATTGATTTTTTTTAGTTGTTGTTGATGTTTTATCTTAAATAAACTCACTCAAGTGGAAAACAGGCACATTTGTCTTATTGACCGATTCGCCGAACATTGAATAATAAACTTTAGATCATTCCCACAGTTTTGCACAATGCTGCCTCTCTTGCTTTATTCTTGGGTGTTCCTTTTGTGGAGCCCTAATAGATGTTTATGTCACTTTTTATCGCGTCAAATCAAATTAATAATCAGCACTTTTTTGAGCTTCAACACAAAGTTGAAATACCTGATGCGTAACATCGGACGTTTATTAGATTATTTATGGCTTGTCAGCAGGCGTTGGTCAATAATTTGCAGAAAATATACGGTTAGTGAGGAAGTATCTATGAAGAAGGTTATATTATGCGAATTGGTGTGAAAGTGGTAGCTAAGACGTTCTCACCAAGTAATCTTAAACATGAAGGACAATGCAGAAATTTGGGTGTTTTTATCGTATATTTTGATTCTTGGTATAGAATTGGATATTGTTTTAATTTCCGGTTTGTTTTTCTTCTACTAATATTCTATTAGTTTCAAAAAACATGTGCAACATTTGCTTCAAAATTTCTTATAACAATTCTAATTGGGGGGTGTTTTGGGAAAATATTGTCAGCGAAGAAATTCAACGGTGTACCACTCTTACCGACATGTGCTGCTTTGAGTTGAGAATTAAAGTCCTCTAAGATCATGCTGAATAAGTCTTCATTATACGTGTTCTGATATATAACTCCGATTGACGATATCGAGAGAAGATATTACGACGCTTGCCGTATTCTACAGAAATGTTCTCCTTGACATATCGCGCTCTGCCCCTAACTTTTGCGTAACCAACAAAATTTTCAAAATCCGTATTTTAACAGATATCGATAATTCTTCTTATTTTTAACCATCGCACAAAAGATCACAACTGTAATATGTACCACTACAAAAATAAAGCAAAGGTAATTATGATGTAAGTAACATTTTGCCTTAGAATTTTTCATATTTGTAAACTAAAAAAACGCTCTCCTGTAAAATTTTATTTTTGTTGGTTACGTCAAAATGGCTGTTAGGAATCGATATGTTGTCCTTCCGGTGAGTATTGAAGGAAATTTAAGGATAATCATGGGTATAATGCATTTAAAGATCAAAGAATTCGTTGATTTTATTTGGTTTATTTGACGATAAAAATTTCTTTTAAGATCTTCGATATTTCTCCCCCTATGTGCCTCGTCCACTTTCCTTAATTTTACAAAATGTTCCATCGACAACTATACGATCAATCAAAATGTCAAATTTCATCAGTTTGCCGCCATTTCTTAACGCTTGAAAAAATTTTTAATTTTTAGAAATTTACAACGCAGAAAAAGTAGGTGTTGTTGTAACTGACAAACCCTCAACAAAGATTATGGACAGTTTTTTCCCCTAATAAAGCCAGTACGCTCCGGTACAAACACCTTGCGATAACAGCCCTATTGTGGGGACAAGATTTTAGTAACGCTAAACACCTAACTCGTTGGAAGGAGGGCGTGGCTGTAGGGGAATTTAGGTTTTTTTGAATATCATGATATTTATGCAGAAAACAATACAATAAATTTTGTTAAGTTATATTCTAATTTTGCTCAAGTTATCGGTCGAACGCACCACAAATGAAAGGCTGGTAGGAAAAAATAAACTTATTTGTCATGTAAGTAAAAGGAAAATTATAAAATTTTTTTATAAAAACGGGGGAAAGAAATAGTTCAGTAGTGCTAAAAAATAAACGATATTTCTACCTTTTAATGGAAAACACGGTTTGTCTACCTTTTACTGAACAATTTTTTTTTACCCGTTTTTATAAAACATTTTTTAAGTTTCCCTTTAACTGACATGACAAATAAGTTAACTTTTTACTCCCAGTTTTCAAATATGACTCAATCGATTTTATTTTTGTTTTATGAAAGTCAATATCAATTAGATCCACTTATGCTGTAACAACCAACTGTTATGAGAACAAGATCCTAATACCCTCATTCTTAGTACAATTATGAAATCGTTAAACACATAAGCGTTGTTTCTTGGAACGGAAGCAAATCACCAAATTCTCGGGACAAAAATGGGCTTAACGCCTTGATATATGCAATGTATGTCGTCAGAGCCATATCCCTGATTTTTTTGCAGGGGTTGGTTTAACTTTGTTTCTTCAATTTTATTTTTTTTAATTAAAAGCTCATACTTGAATGTAATTTTAAAGATGTAATTTAAATACGTAAATCTGTTGTTCAGAAATTTGTTAAAGATTATTCTAAAACTTTCAACTTATAACAGAATTAGTTCGCTCTTAATCATTATATCTCCGAAACTAGTTAAGATATGGAACGTAATCACATCTCCAATTGCAGCACTCTTTAGCATCTTCCGTTTGGTACCCCTATCGGTCCAAAATATTTTGGGTCACCTTGGTCCATTTATTTATTCACACCTTGGAAGAGGCTCAAGTTATCGAAATAAGCGGTATTTTATATTTTAAGTTAGACGTCTAGTAATGCAATGGTGATAATTGCATTCAATTCCATTAAGCGGTTTTTGAGTGATACGCGTCCTAACGTACAGGCATACAGAAAAAAATTCTAAAAACTGCTTCCTTGAATTTTTTTAGCTCAATAATGATATCTCCTATCATTTATTTTTTGAATATCTGCAATGTTCAGACTTCGACGTGTAGCAATTTTATTATATGTAGAGACAAAGTTAAGTCGTCTAGATTTTTGCATCACAGCCATTTGTCACTTCTTCGGTGTCCAGTGCAAAACTTCGAGAAGCACTTATGAGGGCTAAGCTATTCAGTTTTTCTTAGCCGATCGAGTTCAGCGAAAAGGTTTTGGGACATCTCACGGTCGAAAACGAGTGTTGTTCAGTACACGTTACGACAGGTAATGTTGCATACATTTTTCTACATGATAAATGTTTCGAAGGAGACGACTTTGGCAGTCATTTGGAGCTTCTAGTACAGTTGTTTGGTGACATTCGGCATTCACTTTACTCCATTACTTTTCAAACAAAGTAAACTCTGTAGCCGTGACTTGTTTTCAATCGCAATCGTCAGGTTTCGGGGGTGCGAGGTCAAACCACCTTCAACCCCTCACCACATAACTAGAACCCTGCAAGACGAATAAGGTTTGCTGTTAAAATTTCAAAAACGCCCTTTCGTGGGAAAACGTAGGAAAACAGTGTTAAGCAGTCAGTATTACTCGCGCGCTTATGACATTCTTTTGGCAATCTTCCTGTACTCAATTTTAATAAATTTTTAATTTAGTCACACCTTTCAAACGCGTATGTTAAGGTGATGTGAGCAGCAAGTTAAACAAAAAAATTCCATTTCGTCTGAGCTGACTAAGTTAAGGTGGACATACTTTTTTTACAATTGGCATAACTCCAGCTCAGCGCAAATCATATGTCGCCCTCTTTCTGTCTCATGCGTTGTCAATGGAGACCGCTTGACAAGGTCGCGTGTGGCTGTTGACAGTTGTGTTGTGGGTGTTCCTTTACCGCGCTTAAGCTCAGCAAAAGTGTTGGCTGTGCTTATCCTTTTTTTTGTTTTTTTTTTGTTTTGTTTTATGCATATTTAATGCTGTTGTTACACACACACATGCACAAATCCAAATGTACATTTTTTTCGCGTTATAAAGCTGACAGCACAGGTGCTTACTCCTACGTCGAACGCCATTCGGTTAAGGATGTAGCAATTTTAATAATTTGTCAAGTGGTTTGCATTTGCATATGAAAGGTATTAAGCTGCCAGCACTGCCCAGCAAAGCCTTTTTCCTATTCTAATTCCCTGAGAATTTTGCATATTTTATTTTGAGTTGTTGCTAAATTAAATGGAAAATGCAAACAGGCTGAGTTTTCATTTTTTTTTTGCGCTGGGATTAATGTACTTAGCGCATGCAGCTTTTGGGGATTCGCTAGAGTGAGTTTCCACCCAGCTGTGTTGTTAGGGCACAAAAGCACTTAAATATCTGGCTTTTATAAACATGCCTACCTTTTTTTGTTTTTTGTTAGTTACGAATAAAGTAAGAATTAAAAAAGTATTGCGATGTTAGCTATTTTATTATGATAAGAAAAAAAGTCGAAAATAAAAAAGGCTGTAAGGTAATTTCTATACCATTACTAATACCACATGCTAAAGTTTAAAAGAACAATAAATTTTTTAAATATATTTTTTTTAAATTTTGATTTGATTCCTGAAAAATTGTTTGGTGCTTCTTTAATGTAAAAAACAAAAATTTGAAAAAAATATGGTTAAAAAATTGTAAAAATATGGTTAAAAATTTGTTTGTTCTTTTAAACTGTAGCATGTGGTATTAGTAATAGTATAGAAATTACCTTACAGCCTTTTTATTTTCGACTTTTACTCAAATAATTTTGTGTTTAACTAATTGCACTAGACTAGAAAATTTAAAAAATATAAAAAAAAACTTTGAAAAAAAATCAAAAATTCAAAACCTAAAAAGGCCCTTCTGAAAGTTTCAGGATATCTTTAGATGCATCAGAGGCATAATACAAAAAAAATGTAGTCCGAATGTAATGGCGAACTTTAAACTTTCCGATCTTAAAAAATCGAAATTTTTCTAAAATTCGAAATATGATTTTTTTAAAATTTTTTTTTTTTTTTTTTTTTGTTTTATACCTATACGTGCCAAATTTTAAACAGGAAAAAAGTGTTATAACTTTTGAAAAAAAATATAATTTTTTTCCTTAACAACCTCGTTTTATGGTAAAAGGAAACTCTTCATAAAATTTTATTCAAATCGGAAAGGGTTGTTTCCAACTATGTGACGATTTGACATTAAAATACCCATATATTTAGTTCTTCCGTGGACATTTCTTGAGTCAGAGCTTCCAAGCTCATGCAAAAATTCAAAAAAATCCTGGAAATTTTTAAACTTGAGGCTAGAATTTCAAGCTGATTTCAGAGTATGGAGGTTTGTTTGTTATTAAATCTTAGTCTCACAAAGTGCAAGTATCAAGACTCTTGAAAATTTCGTTGATTTTTGGCAAATTTTTTCCCAGCTACGCTTTGCTACGTCTCAGAACTTATAATAGATTGCGTTCGATTTTAATCATTATATCTCTGAAACTAGTTGAGATGTGGGACTTACACAAATTGCTTATTGCAGCACTCATTCTCACCTTTGGTTTGATACCTATATTGTATCAATACATTTTGGGTCCCCCTGGTCCACATATTGGTCGATAACTCCGAAACCAGTCAAGCTGTCCCTATAAGCGATATTTTAAATTTTATGCTAGATATCAAGCAATATAGCGACGAATTTTGTATTCAATTACATTAAGCAGTTTTCTAGTGATGCGCGAACATACAAACAGAAAAAAAATTCTAAAAACTTTTGCTTCGTAGTCTTTTGGCTCAACAATTATCCCGCCTATAAATTTTTCATGAATATCTGCAATGTACAATCTTATTAAATGTATGTAGTGATTTTATTTAGTTTGAAGTGGCCCTAAACGAAATAGAGGTATGACTGCGAGCTTGCGTACTTAATTTTTACTGCTTGGTGAGTACTATGCTACGTAGACATACTCAATTTTTGCACAAGAAAGCATTAACATATTCGGGCCTTCCCCTTTTTGCCCTACATTATTATAGAGTTATTCATTCCGAGGTTAGTAGCTTAGGCCCATTTCACATATTTTCCGACTTCAGAAGCAGCACTCAATAGTTGATAACATTTTTAATTGAATTTTTCTGCTTCATAAAATTTATTTCCACCTTCCTCTAAATTTTTGCATTTTCTTGAAATCGAATTTTATTTGAGTGTCATTATTTATCCATGCCATTTATTTCTTGCGTTTTGTTTCTTTTTGTTTAATTTTCACTTATTTTACCTTTCCTTCAATATATAATGCTCTCTCTTACTTTGCACGCTCTCCTTTTACCAATACTTTGCACTTAACAACTTTTTTGTAACCAACAAAACGCACGCACACCAACCAAACTTTATGCACACAAACTATGTGTGCCACCATTACACCGACACCAAAGCCACACCCACAGCTGGCTTCATTAAAAACTTTTCGAAAATACAATTAAAACTTTCGCGTAAGCACTACGACCCCAATGTGCCAAATAGCTTTTACGGCGCACTTATTCTGTTTTTTTTTTGGATTTTTTCACAACATTTTTAAACTTTATTTCTTTTTTAAGTCTTCTTTTGATTGACCAGCTGTAACTGTAAAATCGATGACTGATTTTTTGCTATTTATCGCTCCTTTCTCTTCTATTGACATCACTCACGCACACACATACACATACGATAGTGCTTAGTTGAGAGAAACATAAAGCTTGGAAGTTTCTTAAAAGCTTTTAGCTCCTCTTTCACTTAATTTTTTCATGCTGCTATTTTCTAGAGCCAAAGGATTGTTTTAAAGCGAGAAGTGCATGTTTTTGAAAGACTTAAATTGACTTTGTTATGGACCCATTTTGCATGCAGAATTCAAAGTTCACCATTTTCTTCGTGGTCTGAGAAAAAACGGAGGACGGGTGATCATAAAATAATAACCATATACTTACAGAATCTTACGTTTATATTAGAGATACAAGTAGGTGCGGGACGGGATCAGGATTTAAGATCCCACCAACTTGATATAAAACTTGATTACCTGTCACGACTTTTATTCTTAAGTCTCGAACTTACTCAGCGCGACATATATTGTTACAAAAAATCCTCTCTATTTTCTAATTAATCACAATTTATAAATACATCGACGAGTGAGCGAAAGATCAGCGTATCTGATGTACCGTCCAACAATAGTACTATCTGAGCAAGTTATTGTATAAGGCTCTTTTGCGGAAACTTTTTTAATTCTCGTTTATTTTAATACAACAACTTAGAATTTGGTTAACACGTTCGCTGCCGCCATACAAAAAAAAAACATCACCCTGGTGCCAATATAGTTTTATTATTTTAAAGTCATCTTTACCTAGTAGTTATATATCTAGTGGGTTTTATTTCCATTTTCTATTAAAATTTGTGTGTTTTAAGAGGGTGACCTCCGGTGGGTCACGTGGTACCTCACATATACATGTATATATGTAGTGCCGTGTGACCCACCGGTGGTCACAACAGTAATTTCAAATTTTGAATTTTTTTATTTTTTATTTTTATTTCTGGAAATATTGAATAAGTGTAAAAATGGCCAATAAGGATTATTCGGTAAAACCCAGCGTTTTTTATGGCAGTCGCCATAGAGACGAGGAAGAGGGAAGTGACGGCACTGATTTTGAACCGTCCGGATCGGATGACTATGTCCCATCAGACATTGATTCCAGTGATTCGAACGAACTTTCGGAAGTGGATTATTCATCATCTACAGATGCCCGGTCTGAAGATGGTATTCCCGCAACCCCAGATCCAAATATTTCAAGTATGTCAGTGGAGCATCTTTGCAGTCTTTCAGTTTTGAATCAGCACCTACATTTGAAGTTCATGTCGGTATAGTGGAACCGATCGATGTGTTCAATTTGATGGTAACGGATGAGGTGTATGAGCTTATTGTTATTCAGACGAATTTGAATGCCAACAGTTGGGTCCCAAAAAAATCAAATCCTTCGGAAGTCGCGAATGAAGACATGGGTCGATACCGACATTCCAGAGATAAAGAAATTTCTTGGTCTGATCCTGTACATGGGTATGGTGAAATACCCGTCAATTTCCTTATACTGGAGCACCAACAGTTTTTATAAGAACTCATATGTCCCTAAAATTATGACGAGAAACAGATTTCAATTACTTTTGAAATTTATACATTTTTCGGACAGTTCCCAAAATGAAGGAAATCGTTTAGGAAAAATTAGCCGCTTATTGGAAATCCTTGAACAAAATTTTGTAAGCGCTCGTACTCCTGGAGAGTTTCTAGCAGTAGACGAATCAATGATTCCCTGGCGTGGGCGGCTTCAATTTCGGCAGTACAATCCGGGGAAATCTCATAAATATGGCGTAAAGGTATACAAGTTGTGTGATCCTTACGGCTACACATATACCAGCAGTATTTATGCGGGAAGAAATTACTGCAATAACCAAAGAGGAGTACCAACTCCAACAACATCGCACAGCACTCAAATTGTCCTCGATTAGGCGGAAAAATATTTAGACAAAGGCAGGACCATCGCAACTGACAATTTTTATACATCGGTTTCCTTAGGAAGGACGCTACTCGGTCGTCGAGCTCATCTAATTGGAACTCTTCGATAAAACAGACAAGGCAATCCAAAAGACGTGAACGAAGCTAAGCTCAAAAAGAAGGAGTTTATTGGGCGCCAAGCTTTAGGAGTTGTAGTGGCGAAATGGAAAGACAAACGCGACGTGTTGATGCTAAGCACAAAACACGTTTTGGACGAGATTGCGACAGGAAAAAAGAATCGCAACGGTGAGGATATAAAAAAACCAAAAATGATCCTCGAATATAATCAAACTAAACAGGGTATTGACATATCTGATCAAATGGCTTGTTATTTTACACCACTACGTAAGACAATCCGATGGTATCACAAAATAGCATTTGAATACTTGCTTTCCACTTCGATGGTAAACGCTTTGATTATATATAAGAATCACAAGAACATACCAATTCTTAACTTCAGACAGTCCGTTTGTGAAAGTCTCTGCGGAGAAAGAATTGAAAAATCATCGAAATCTTCGAAAAGTCATATTCTAAAAGAATTTGAAGCTAGAGACGCCACTAATCGCAAAGCCAGGAAACGGTGCGCAAATTGCTACCAAGAAATCTCAAAACAGGAAGGAAGAAACATAGCAGTCAAAAAAGCCAAAAAGGTATCGACATACTGCAGCTCATGCGATGGAAATCCAGCCTTTTGCTTAGAATGTTTCAACATAAAGCATTAAATATATATATTTTATTCCAATAACTCTTTACTTTTATAGTTATACAGCTTTGAACTGAATTCTACCTGTTTATTTAAATTATTTCATTATTTAAGTACAATAAAACTTCTTGAATTAAAAGACCAATAAAACGAAAAATATTAGAATAACATCTGTAGAATTTTTGTATAATAAAAATATGAGTATTATCTGTGTGCCAAGAAGAAAAAATGATAGTTCTACTCATAAACAGCTTTAAAATGATCAATACAAAAACATATTACGTATGCCCACCGGTGGTGCACACGGCCTCTGATGAAAAACTTGTGTGACCCACCGGTGGGTCACATGGCAGCGGACGTGTTAAACTCACTTTCCTTTATTACGCGGTTAAATAACACTCTATGCAGAATTTTTTTAACTAGGTACTACTTGAAATTTTGGTTTAAGTTTGTACCGCTAAAGGAAGAGGCTGAATATAACTTTGCTACCATTTTTTTATTTGATCAATCATTTATTCGAAAAAAAAAATAAAAACAATTTCAACGGTGACTGCAGATTTGTAGATATTCAAAGCAAATTGACAGAAGGGATCGGTATTCCAAAGCAACAGTTTTTAGAATTTTTGTCGGTTTGTCTGCTTGTTTGAACATGCATCAATCAAAAACTACTGAAAAGAATTAAACGCAGCTGTATCTATTGTGTTAGTAGCCGGTTAGCTTAAATTTTAAGATACCCTTATTTGGATTACGCGCACGGCTTGGGAGTTATGGACCAATATGTGGACAAGGGTGACCTAAAATGTGGTGGTACAATATGGATATCAAATGAAAGGTGCTTATCAGCGCTGCTTAAAGCTATGTGACTAAGTTCTCAGATAACGATTAAAATAAGACTCAGTCTGTTATAAGTACTAAGAGGCAGCGAAGAGTGGCCAGGTTTTCTTGTCACAAACCTCCAAGAAATCACAGTATCTAGCACGTATATATATGCAAATGTTGCAGCGCTGCTGTAGCGACCCACCAAACAGCTCACGCATCCATCTGCCCAATATCACTTTCATGCTTTGCGGCACACCGCATTCAATAAGTACCGCAAGCATGCATGAGCTGTCAATTTGACTATACATCATCAACTAGTCAAGTCAACTAACCATCCATTCAGTTGGTCAGTTAGTCAGCCAGTCAATCATATACTCAAGCAAAACATGCAATACATACATACAAGTAGATATGTCACGCACTGAGCTGGCTATTAGAGTCTGTGCCGGTCTGTCAGTTTTAACAAGTTTGTTCAAGACAGTGTGTTATTGCTTTTGGCAGCATTTGCAAATTCAAGGAAATGCGTAAAACAACAAATACGAATATAGGTATACATATGTGTGTACATATGAATACGAAAGACAAAAATTAACACGCTCACACCTTGTTGGGCAATCAAATGTCACAAAGCGACAACGTTCAACTGTCAAAGTGGCACGTCCGTTCAATCAACACAACTCTACGCTTGTGGTCTGCATATTGCAAAGCATCAACAAGAAATTTATCTTTGCATACGTTCACTTATGCACATACTCCCATACATACATATGTATGCATACTGACTGTATACAAATCGGCCAAGTTCACTGCTCTGAATTGCCAACAAGTCATCCAATTGATTCATGTGTTCACCCTTGAGCGGCAATATGCAGATCGACTTTTTTGGCCTTTCATTACTTGCTGCTATTCGTATTGTGAATGCACTTCTATCTGGCTCTTTTGTAGTTCTACTTATTTGCCATTTGTTTTTTTTTTTTTTGGCCAAGATGGTTTTAACATTCGAGAGCTTTTTTCACACGTAATAATGCCGGAATTTTCACACTAAGTAGTTTTCTTTAAACTGCAGTCAAGCCATGTAATGTCTATAAAACCGTGTTCATTATAAACTATTGTAACACTCATTAGCACCTTTCGTTTGATGCCCATATTGACCTAATACGTTTTGGGTCACCCTGGTCCATATAGTGGTCGATAACACTGAGACCGGTGAAGTTATCAAATTCGGAGATACCTTATATATAATATATTATAAGTTCGAAGTCGAGCAATGCAGCGATTGATATGCACCCCAACCTACAGACAGACAAACAAAAATTCTAAAAACTTTTTCTTTTAGTTCTATTGGCTGAGTAATGATGCCTCCTACCAATTTTTGTTTATTATTTGCAATGCACACACTTCGACCCGTAACAATTTTATTATGAGGGAAGAGAAAACTTTTAGCACTAACGAAACAAAGTTATTAGGTCCAAAATTCTAAAAAAAAAAGAGATGTGACATATATTCAAACTCTTTCATAACACTGCGTTACAAAAACGAGCTTTAGTTCTGTCCCATGAACCAAATATCCTTTTTCGGAAAGGGAAGAAAAAATAAAAATACAAGTCAGAATTTTTATTTATTTTTTTTTTTGTTTCATTTTTTGAAAGATCTGCTTTATCATCATCAGCAGAACTGCCTTACCGCGTGCTCTCGGTTTTGTTATTGCTTTTTTATACCAACAATTTTTGTTGATTTACGGCCTGTACATTTTCAAGTATACATGAAACGAGCTCAAGGCCAAGAATATTAATATATCAGTATATATTCTACTCCTATTGAGTAACACGAATTAAATTTCTATAAATTGAGCAAAATCAGCTTTTCTACTTAAAAGTACAATTGAATGGAAATACCTTCATTTGCATTAATTTTATTAGGTAATTTCAATCTACTAGTACTTCATAGGATTTTTTCTTGAATTAGCTTTAATCTTAACACGTTGACTGACAGTGTTTCACCGGTGATCATAACAAAAAACTTTCCCCAGGTGCCAAGTACAAAAGTACATCTTGCGCTCTTACATATATCGGGATTATTTTACCAGGAACAAAAGTAGTGCTCAGTGCACGTTTGGATATATTTTTATGCTGTGATCACTGGGGAGCGTTAACTGTTATTTTGAGAGGGTTCTGCTATTTTTAAGGGTCTAAGCGTGATCACCGGTGATACACTGGCAGTCAACGTGTTAAACAAAGAAGAAGAACTGCCCAAACCGATGAGTTTCACTTTGTTTTATGATTATTCTTGCATTACTTTTTTTTTTTGCCTAAAACATAAAAAAAGCACAAAAAATAAAAGAAAACACTTAAGGCCATCAAATGTCAAATGCAAAAAGGAAGGCGTAAATAGTTCGCGATTTCATGCCACCCGCATACACACATATATACATACACGTACATCAACAGATTAGGCGAATTCACACTTTTACTTGGTAAGCTTAGGGTTATTGAAAGCCGCCACAAATTCAACGCTTCACAGCACTTGAAATTTGGTCGGCAAACACTCAAATAGATAAATAAAAAATTAAAATTTTTTGCTTCGAATAATATTTTGTTTTGCATAAGTATTTTAAGTGATTTCTATAAAAACAACGACTATTTGGCAGTGAGCTTTCGATGAAGTTTATACACATATAGGGGTTGTGTATGAAAAAGAAATGGTGTTGATAAATATCTTCTTTTTTTTTTTTGTTTTTTTTTTTGGAAACTTGATGTCACCAAACAACTCGTATAATAAACAAAACTCGTCATTCTATGGAAGACGTTTCAATACAGCATTCATTTTTTCGATACCTTACAAAAGTGCGTTCGTGTTAGCTTTATTGTTTCTACGTTTAATATTTATTCTCACAATTTCAATTTCGTTTTTAATGGCATTTCAGTTTGCACTTCCCGGCTTGGGTGGGTGAGCTTCATTTGGGTCCTTTTCGTAGATATTTTATTGCCTTGCTTCAATTACACAATTAAAAGTTGCAACCTGTAACACGTAACTTGTTTGCGATTTGTTCACTTTTGTAAGTAATAAAATTACTTTTTTATAGTTATTACCCTAGAGTGGAGCAAAACTAGTTTTCCATCAGAAGAGAAAAGAAAAATTTTTGAGAGACAGCAAATTTTAAAATCCATATCAAAACTGCCGTTTTATCAAATAAATTTCGTACCTGGTTTATTAGCTTCCTACAATGTTGGCATACACAGAACTTCCCTAAATCTTATGTGGTTATAAAAATAGCAACAAGCCATTACAATGCAAGAAAATCTACCTCTCCCTCTCTGTCTCTCTTTCTCCCTATATGTCTCTCTTTTTCCCTATCTGTCTCACTCTCTTATCCTCTCTTCCTTTCTCATATATTTTTATCAACAGCTTTCATTCGTTGGAAGTATTATTCAAATGCATTCATGGGCCATCCGGGTCCATGTTTTACCTTATATCCAAGGAACCGTCCAAGTAATAAAAATGGAGCCCCGTGCTTAGAAGTTATTTCTAAGGCGCTCACCCTAATGTGAATGCTTATGTATATAGTAAACTCTTCCAAAAATGTGGCTTTAAATGCAAATCCTGCTCGTAACATTAAGTGCGCCATTAAAATTGAATTCAAGGTCATAAAGTTTGATCACTTGCCAGCATAATACGGGGACACTTTGAAAATTCGTTGACTTTTTGAATAAAAAAAAATGTATCGTTATAGATAAAACATTTTAAAAAGAACCCCTTTTGAAACATTGAGGATTGAGTTTAATTTTTATTTAATAACAAAAATTTGTTTCAATGGAGTTAGCACCTTTTACCGCGAGGTAATAGCTCGTAACAAAATGCATACATTTTTGCCATGGTATACGAAATTTGAGCCCAAATTTAAACCTTTTTCGGGCTACATACTCGTATATGTCCAAACCAAATTTGGTTTAGAATTTAAATTATGTCAGTTTTCGAGAGAAGGAGCGTGAAGATAATTAAAAAATATAAAAAACATTTGTTACAGTTGGCAGGATTCGAACCGACGCTCCCGCATCAGAGTCGTCTGCTCTACCCACTGGGCTACGGCGCACACAAAAAAAAAGAAAAATTGGACTTCAATGACTTGAAAAAACTTTTAGATATAAATGAAAAAATTGAAATAATTTTAATTGAAATTGAAAAGTTTGTAATTTACTACGAAGAAGTTTAAAAAATTGCTTAAACCGACTAATGGTTTAAAATATAAGCTCAAGTTTTTAACCGTGTATGATCAGTTGAGATGGCTGTGGTCGCAGAATTTTCACGCATCAATACTACTTTTATGGGACCTGAACTTTGGGCGTCACTTTTCCACAAAGAAACTCAGTGAGTCTCTTTATAACCATTAAAATTAATGGACCAAAGTCACACGGCTTTTATAAAGATTTCCCTGGTTTGGCTAATGGTCTTTCACGCCAAAAATATTTTTTGCTCAGCACACAGAATTAATGTTTCCATTTTTCATTTCTAAGAGATGGTAGCTGACGCGAGCAGTATTGATTTTGATATGATTGATAAGTTTATTAAAAAACTCAAGGACTTATCAAACACCCCCCGTATAAAAATATATTTGCTGCTGGCACGCAACGGAGGTGTAAACAGAAGTTGTCAGCGACACATGCATTCCCGTGCGTGTGTATTTGTTAGCATAGACAGATCCGGTATAATTTTATTGAGCCGCCATCCTTGCCACTCACCAAATACTGGTTATATCCTCACAATTTATGTGCAACTCTCTGCAATTTTCTGTTAATGTCAATAATGTCATTTGTACAAAAACTGCACATCAATTTCTATGCATGCACGGCGGTGTATCTACTCCACCAGTTGGGTAGCTGTTGATATTTTCTTTCATACAAAACTTGTCCGATGCTTCTTCTCCTCTTCAACAAACCTGGCTCATTTACAGACTCGCGTCGTCACTTTTGATTTTTATATCGAGAAAAAAAATAAACCAAAACGAAAAAATTCAATGAATCTCATAAATTTTCTTGCGCTGGTGTCACAGGAAAGTCAGAGCATTGCTGTTGTTACTGCCGCCCGTATGAGACGCATGATAATTAAGAGTTTTAGTGTTATTGGAATTGCTAAAGGCGGCATATAGCTTAAGGCTAAGCGCTCGGCCACTGACGAAGCAGCAACCTGTTGCAGGGATTTCTTCAACTGATCATTTATACAAAGTTTTTTTCTTATTTTGATTTTTTTTTTACTTTTATCCATCTCCATTTCTTTCGCTTCTGTTCTCGCCTCAATCGAATCGTCATGTCATTTAATTGAGTCACAATTAAATGCCATTTTATGAGCGGTCATTCACGTTGTTGTCGCCGCCACCAAGAAACAACGCGGCTGCAATAAAAAACTGTTGCCTCAACAATGGTTATTCAAAATGTGTGCCTATAAATACCCTGCAGTCAATTAACATGAATTAGTTCACTGGTTATTAATATTAGTTCACTACAGACTACTTCTGAACTAGTTGTAAAATAGGTAGAGCAAAAGTAGGTAAAGAGGTTTGACATATTTTTACGGATAGATTAGTAATATCAATTTGTGAAGTATTAGAATTCCAGTTTTCCAAGGTAACTCAGGGAAAATTAGTTCCTCTATCGGTTACAAAGTTCCAATTAAAATAATGCAACAAAGTTATACGGCGGACGACAACTGTAATCCTTTAAGGCAAGAGATGAAAAATCATGAGTGGTAGAGTAAAATAACCAATAAAATACGCACAAAATCAAGTGATTTTAGTAGCTCAACCAGACCTTTCAAATAACGATTACTATCCGCAATGATTGCCGTTTTGAATAATTATTTTCTTGAGAGTCCATTTAATGATTGATTACCATTACTTTAAATTTTTAATGACTATTTTCCCATTAATTAAAAAATAATCAAAAAAGTCATGATTTTTTACGATCACTAAAAAAAATCAACAATAATCAAAAAATTTATTTTGACTACTTTAGATTTTTTTTGGATTTTTTTTTTTTTATTATTTTGGATATTTTCAGTATTTCTGTAGAAGCACATAAACTATACTGAAAAAAATCAAAAATTATCAAAAAAATCTAAAATAATCCAAAGTAATCAAAACATCTTCTTCTGATTATTTATGATAATTTTTAATTTTTTTGATATTTTTTTTTTAATTTGTAATTTTTCATTTTGCTGAAATTTTATTTCGGAACAATTGAAAATTTTTAATTCTTAGTTAAAGACGAAAATTTTTTCAGAACGAAAAATGACACTGAAGATGGCATAATGCCATAAGCAGTTTATTTATAAAACAAGGTTGACATGACATAGGTACCTAGAATAGGTTGCTATGGAAACAAGCATTTATAACTTATTTACGTAAGCATCTGCGTCGTGCTTTCAAAAGTATTGGAAAACATGTGGCGATATAATCTCAAGCTACAGTGAGTACCACTCAAAATGGCCTAGTTTTTTACTATACCAATATATTTCGAAAACTTCTTCAACTAAAATTCATATATTAATTTTATATAAAAATATGGATTTTTCTGCCATAGGTATCTTTAGAAAGATTGTTTTCAAGTTTATGGAAAATTCCAAAAACTCTTGTAAAATACAAAAAACGGGCTAGAAATTTCCAAATTTGAGACAACAATTTCAAAATTCTTTCCAAGTATGCAGTTTTGTAGCCCATTAAATTCTAGTCTCCCGAAATGCAAGTCTCAAGGATCTGCAAAATATTGTTGATTTTTGGCAAATTTTTTTTCTATATGTTGTTTGATAATTTTCCAAAAGAACTTGCCATAGTGATACAATTTGCATGGAAGAAAATACCTATGTCGAAAAAAATTGCGAAAAATCTACCGAATTTGTAAGATCCTTGATACTTGCACTTTGTAACACTAGAATTTTACAGGTTACGAAACTGCATAGTCAGAAATAATTTTAAAATTCTTTTCTTAAATTTGTAAACTGTCACCTATTTTTTTAAATTTTCCAAAAATTTTCGAAATATATCATGAAATTTTCAGTGGAACCAGGGACTACTTTCTATTACTCCCTATACTTCTATGCATTACCATATAATTTTGTATACTCTCTCTTAACATTGCATGTCCTAGTAGGGCGAGTAATAGATAAACTCCTTTTCATCTCCCAAAAAACAATAATGGAGTTTTTGTTGTTACTTTCTTATGATTCGCAATCGAGTAACGGGGAAGTTTTGGAGAATTTTAGAAAACCTCCCAGGAAAGTAATAAGAGAGACATTTCACATTCCTCCTAAACGACCAATGAAAGATCTTTGGAGAATCATGCCTCAAGCCTTATATTTAAGCAAATAAATGAGTGGAAGCAATGGAATAGAACTCATACATAAATACCTCACATATCAGCAATAAGGGATAAATCATGGAAAACAACAGTTATTTTAATTAAAATCTTTATTTAAATTCTGTTTATTTCTCCGATGGCAGCCTTTTCTTTTTTTTTTTGAAAAATCGTTTACTTTGTTGCAAGATTTTTTTCTTTTCTTGGCAGAGAAATTCGGCTTACTCTCTATTTTTACTCCAAAAATATAAAGCACGGAGTAATATTTTATTAATAACTTAAGGAGGTCTCCCCTATTGCTCAGAGTGTAGAAATCTCTGTTATTGATCCGAAAGGATGTTAATGGTAGTACTCTCTTATTCATCGTTCGGGAAGATCTCGCTTCAAGTTCTACTGGGTTTTGCACAGCTTAACATGAATACTGCAGACTTCAAAATAAAAAAATAAAATATAATCGCATCAGTTAGACCGTCTTATAAACTAGTGTCTAGTTGACTTAAACTAGTACGCTTTACTGCAGGGTACATTTGCTTATGCGCATACTTCTATATGTAAATAAGTATATGGACTTCGATCATTAAAAAGCAACTTTAGCAAATCTTAATTAATGCGTCATATAAGCCATTTGATATGTAATTTTATACTCATTACTAAAGGGTGTTTTTTTTAGGGGTATAGAACTTCGAATTGAAATAAAACACAAGAAAATCGTTTTAAGGTCCATAAATTTGGCTTTATTGGAAGGAAAAATTTATGCCATTAATGCTTAAATATGACTTCGGGCATGTGGCCGCCGCGGCTGGCTCGAATAAAGCCAATTCTACAGGTCCAATTTTCAACCACTTTTTCGAGCATATGGGGCCGTATGTCGGCAATAACGCCACGAATGTTGGCTTCCAATTTCCCTAACGTTTCTGGTTTGTTGGTGTAGACGAGGGACTTCACATATCCCCAAAGAAAATAATCCAATGGTGTCAAATCACACGACCTTGGTGGCCAATTGACAGGTCCATTCCGCGAAATTATGCGCTCATCGAATGTTTCCTTCAATAAATCGATTGTGACGTGCGCTGTGTGGCATGTAGCGCCGTCTTGTTGGAACCACAACTCATCCACATTCATGCCATCCAATTCGGGAACAAAATAGTCGGTTATCATGGCTCTATACCGGTCTCCATTAACGGTAGCTGCCTCTCCAGCATTATTGCGGAAGAAGTATGGCCCAATGACTCCACCAGCCCATAGAGCACACCAAACAGTCAGTTTTTGTGGATGTAATGGCGTTTCAAGGGTCTCATGTGGATTCTCTTCACTCCAAATGCGGCAATTTTGCTTGTTGACGTAGCCATTCAACCAAAAATGAGCCTCATCACTGAACAAAATTTTGCGATGAAAATCAGCATCGAAATCAATCTCATTTTCGGCCCATACACCAAAATCACGACGCATTGCATGGTCTCGCGGCTTTAATTCTCGCACAAGCTGGATCTTGTAAGGTCGCAAGCCAAGATCTTTGCGCAAAATCTTCCATAAAGTTGATGGACAAAGCTCCAATTCCTGTGCACGGTGGCGAATCGATTCATTCGGGTCCTCTTCAACACTTTGCTCTACAGCGGCAATTGTTTCTTCGGTGCGCACTGTTCGACGTCTCTGCGGATGCGTATTATCACATAGAGTAAACGTAGTGCAAAAACGATCCATGGTTAACCGAATTAATTGCTCTGATGGACGATTATGTCGACCATAAAATGGACGGAGCTCACGGTAAACTTCGCGAACTGAACCATTATTTTCGAAATAAATTTGCACGATTTGCAAGCGTTGTTCTTTTGTCAACCTGTTCATGATGAAATGGCAAACCAAACTGAACATAAATGACATTAGAGTTGTCAGATTTGACCACAAAATGCCAGTTTTATCTCTATTCGAAAAACAAACCTGTAAAAAAAACAACCTGTATATTCACACGCACAGAAATACAGAAAATACATACCTACTACATACAATGGAGTCAACAATAAATAAAGGGTGTTTTTTTTAGGGGTATAGAACTTCGAATTGAAATAAAACACAAGAAAATCGTTTTAAGGTCCATCAATTTGGCTTTATTGGAAGGATAATTTTATGCCATTAATGCTTAAATATGATTTCGGGCATGTGGCCGCCGCGGCTGGCTCGAATAAAGCCAATTCTACAGGTCCAATTTTCAACCACTTTTTCGAGCATATGGGGCCGTATGTCGGCAATAACGCCACGAATGTTGGCTTCCAATTCCCCTAACGTTTCTGGTTTGTTGGTGTAGACGAGCGACTTCACATATCCCCAAAGAAAATAATCCAATGGTGTCAAATCACACGACCTTGGTGGCCAATTGACAGGTCCATTCCGCGAAATTATGCGCTCATCGAATGTTTCCTTCAATAAATCGATTGTGACGTGCGCTGTGTGGCATGTAGCGCCGTCTTGTTGGAACCACAACTCATCCACATTCAACCCATCCAATTCGGGAACAAAATAGTCGGTTATCATGGCTCTATACCGGTCTCCATTAACGGTAGCTGCCTCTCCAGCATTATTGCGGAAGAAGTATGGCCCAATGACTCCACCAGCCCATAGAGCACACCAAACAGTCAGTTTTTGTGGATGTAATGGCGTTTCAAGGGTCTCATGTGGATTCTCTTCACTCCAAATGCGGCAATTTTGCTTGTTGACGTAGCCATTCAACCAAAAATGAGCCTCACCACTGAACAAAATTTTGCGATGAAAATCAGCATCGAAATCAATCTCATTTTCGGCCCATACACCAAAATCACGACGCATTGCATGGTCTCGCGGCTTTAATTCTTGCACAAGCTGGATCTTGTAAGGTCGCAAGCCAAGATCTTTGCGCAAAATCTTCCATAAAGTTGATGGACAAAGCTCCAATTGCTGTGCACGGTGGCGAATCGATTCATTCGGGTCCTCTTCAACACTTTGCTCTACAGCGGCAATTGTTTCTTCGGTGCGCACTGTTCGACGTCTCTGCGGATGCGTATTATCACATAGAGTAAACGTAGTGCGAAAACGATCCATGGTTAACCGAATTAATTGCTCTGATGGACGATTATGTCGACCATAAAATGGACGGAGCTCACGGTAAACTTCGCGAACTGAACCATTATTTTCGAAATAAATTTGCACGATTTGCAAGCGTTGTTCTTTTGTCAACCTGCTTATGATGAAATGGCAAACCAAACTGAACATAAATGACATTAGAGCTGCCAGATTTGACCACAAAATGCCAGTTTTATCTCTACTCGAAAAACAAACCTGTAAAAAAAACACCCTGTACTAAATCACAAAAACCAACAACAGAAATCACACGGCAGGTTAACAGAAGCGTGCGGTTAATGTGGCATAATTTATGCGCAGCATGCGGTAATCGTATCAATGTTGCATTTCTTATTTGACTGCAATCGATTGACTGCCATGCTGACAGCTCGGTTGCCCCGCTTTCACGAGTATAAAATATTTAAATGTATGTACCATGTATGTATGTAAGTATAAAGGGTTCTAAATGCTGCGGTTAGTTCATACTCGCTCTTCCTCTCTAAACGTGTTACAACGTAGAGCATGCATATATGCCATGTACAGGGTATGTCAAAACAAACATATACTGCTTTCTTCTTTCCCTTTCAAACGAGTTGTAAGTTTGTTTAACTTATCCCAACTCAAGTAGATTTTGCTTCCATTGATCTTACTATACGCATGGGAACAGAATTAAAGCATTATACGGTACAATTTATCGGCTCTCAGCGAATGGCACATATGAGTTTTGTTAGAATTATATGATGTTAAAACTGTGGGTATCTCTGATTTTCTACTTTAAAATATAACGAATTCACTTATTTATATAAAAATATTTAAAAGGGTAGCAATTTCTGAAAAGATTTTTTGAATGTCACCTTTTTGTAGTTTTATAGATTTTGGGTTAACATAAGAAAATAAAAAATTACTAAAATCATAATTTTTCGAAATTCGAATTATTTTCGAAGTTATAGCCATTCGAATTTACAGAAAAGAGTTGAACTAGCTTAAGACTGTGTTGACCGATTTCGCTGATTTTTGAGACATTTGTTAGAGAACATGATTCCTTTCGTTGCATAATTTTTAAATAATATATTTGTGAAATTTATACGAAAATAAAGCTTTTTTTTCATTTTGATAATCTTGCATTTTATCCTGTTTTATGATGCTGTACTAACAAGGAGAAAACATGGAAACTTTTTTTAACACACAAAATTTACATCAATTTAAAACCGGTAAAAATAGCCAAAGAAACGTAGGCACCTAAAAATACTTCAAAAATGGGGTCGACCGAGCTATGTTTGGATATAGACATTAGATATACCATAAGAAAAAACTATCAAAACTTCTCTGGCATTGCAATCAGCAAAATCGCTCAACGCAGTCTCGAGTTATAAATAAAAGTTCAACTGCTTTTTGCAAATTAGAATAGCTATAACTTCGAAAATAGCTCAAATTTTAAAAAATTATGAGTATGGTATTTTTTTATGTTTTTTATGTCGTCCCAAAAATTATAAAACCAAAAAAAAAGGAAGCAGTCAAAAAATTGCACTTCAGAAAGTTCTACTCAAAGTTAAACAAATATGAACATCGAACCGAACATTAAATTACCAGCTGTGCGCAAGTGAGTATGGCTGGAGGCTCGTACAATAACTTGCTGTAATTTATATATTTGATTAATTTCATATCAAAAGCTTTAAAAAAGGTACATTTTACCTACACAACACCATTTTTATAAATTGCAAAAGAAAGGGATTTAAATCAGCTTTTGCAAGCATACACTGTAAAAATTCAATATTAATTTAATATTATTATTACACTTAACATTTTTTTTGGTAAAAATAAAACTTTAAGCTAAAAAACAAGGGATTTAAAAAACAAATTTTTTTAGAAAGGTCTATTTAATATATATAATATATCTAAATCATAAAAAGGCGTTTTTTTTTCTTTTTTTTCTAAACACTTGCCCCTTTAAGTGTTTTCCCAGTATAAACTTTCATTTTTAACAAAAAAAAATGTTGCTGTGTAATATAAATTGTTTACAGTGTATGTATGTAATGATTTCAAAGCCTTTGAAATCAGTTTGAGCCATGCCGTAGTAATCACAGCTTAAATGTACCTGTTGCAGCCATTTTACAAATATTTCGATACCTTGCCACGCCCAAAATTTTCCAAAAATGCAAAATTTCCAAAACGAGGTTGTGTTTGTAAAGGTAAAATGTAACTGTAGGTGGCCGTGGTGTGAAGGTAGTGTTGCCGGCCTACCACACCGAAGGTCCATGGTTCGATCCCTGGTACAGGTAACATCAAAAGTGATTTGAAAAAAGTTTTTCAAGACGGGGTCGCCCCTCGGCAGTGGTTTGGCAAACTCTCCGAGTGTATTTCTGCCATGACAGGCTTCTCAGCAAAAATTCGTCTCCTTTGTAGATGGCGTTCGGAGTCGGCAAAAAACTGTAGGTCCCACCAATTTGTAGGAAAAATTCAAATCGGCACACCACAAATTGGAAGAGAAGCTTGGCGCAAAAATCTCTTAGGAGGTTTATGATGATATACGAGGTGTGTTCAAAACGTATCGCGAATTTTGAATTTTCGCTGGTTACGTATATTCGAATTTCGAATTTTTTGTGGCATTATGTTGGTACTCATGTCTCTCACTTATGCCGACAAGCTCGGCCATTTTGAATGTTCAGTTAATTGTTGACAGCTGCTTTGCTTGCACGTGTTTTGGATCGTCTTCGATTTTTACCTATTCAAAAAAATGGATCAAAGAACCTGTATCAAATTTTGTGTGAAAAACGAAATTAAGTGCGCGGATGCATTCCGAATGTTGACTGTGGCATACGGAGAAGCTACCTTGGACCGAAGCAACGTTTATCGGCGGTACAAAATGTTCTCAGAAGGCCGAGAAGATGTGCAAAGAAGAACAAAATTTGGCTTTTGCACCACAATAACGCCCCTGCTCCCGCATCGTTGCTTGTGCGCGACTTTTTGGCCAAAAACAACACACTAATAATGCCGCGGCCCCCGTATTTCCCAGATCTCGCCCCCTGTGACTTTTTCTTGTTCCCTAAACTGAAGAGGCCCATAAAGGACGACGTTACGCTTCTCTTGACGAGATAAAGACGGCATCGAAGGAGGAACTGAACAAGATACAAAAAAATTATTTTTTGAAGTGCTTCGAAGATTGGAAAAACCGTTGGCACAAGTGTATAATATCTCATGGGGATTACTTTGAAGGGGACGAAATAGATATTCATGAATAAATAAATAATTTTTGAAAAAACACAAAATTCGCGATACTTTTTGAACACACCTCGTACCTGTTGTGTATCGCGCCATAGAGAGAGAGGTATAATTTCATCAAAATCGGAGGGAGTTGGGTGAATTTTAATTTCTGTCTAACTCCTTCTGCAGTTATATCATAACTACGAGTAGAATGACTAGGTAAATGTAGATAACAAATTTCGGCTTTTACCAGCATCAGTGAAAGAGATGGAAAAATGTTTTTCTACCTCCCTTTTAATCATATTTCATATAAAAAAAGAGCATATCGACAGGAGTTTAGCGCATTTCCACTGGATGTACTCTACACACTAATCTTATGGCTCCTGCCAAGTTTCGATATTCTTTTGTGAACGGTTCTTTAGTTATTAGCATTTGAATTTCGAAAATTTCTTCATCACATCTGGGTGGTGCCACGCCCATTTTTCAAAATAGGACAAAACTCGTAAATAAGATGAGCAACTCAAAATGACAACCAACTTTTATCATTTTAGATGCTTCAAAAAATTTATTAGCATATCATTTTATACGTTTTTCGATATTTTAGATATTAAAAAAAGGTTCGTGGTTGTTATCCGATTACGCCCATTCGCCATAGCAATCGTCCTATCAAATAGTAGATATCACAATTTTTACTGAATTTGTCGTCTGAACTGGCTCAAAAGATTTCTCCATACACTTTAAGAGCTTTGTTCTATTGAACTCTCTTGGAACTGAGGAAAAATCCGATTACCTATTTCACCTGTAAAATATTCTACATAACCCCAGTTGTATGACCTCAATTAAATGCTATTACAAGACACCATTTACTCACAAAGAAATCAAGTTTTATCTCATATAATCTGTAACACATTACGACACACCCATTACTGTATCGCTAACCCCTAATGCCCATCTTAGCTAGATTTTATTGCACATCAATTCGTGGGTACTCACACTAGCAATGGTATCACTAACCACAATACGCTACCGCTCAATACTAAAAAATGCTATTTTGGTTTGCAAATGACTTGGAAATTTAATAGTTTCCACATTTTATTACCGGATGAAAGTAATTATTGGTTTGCAATGAACGAAGTCGGTGACTTAAGGTTTTTACACAAGAGCAGGTGCTTCTTTCTTGGCTATTTAGCACGCACAAGTACATTCTTATGGAAATCGAATGCACTGGAAAAATGATAAGTATTCGGATTTTTTTCGTTTTTACTTGGCCATAAACGCAGTAGGGGATATTGAAGCGTTAAAGCTATTACCAGTGGAATGTTGTGGCGTTAATTTTTATTGGATTTGACGGTATTAGAAAGTAAGCAATTTGAAGCAATGTGGTAATAAGGAGTAATGGTTCTGCAATTGAAGATAACTTGTTTTAGTTTTTTGTTGTTTGAGTTCAGCAAGATAGATTTTTTTTTTTTTTTGCATAAAATGGCTTCTTCCTGTTGGCAATAATTTAGCTCAAGTGTGTAGGGATTTGTTGTTCGAAATCAACGTGCAACTGCTTGGACCATGACTCCATAAGAGATATAAGTCCCTTGGCTCACTTGGCTTAAAAGTGCTGCTTTAACGCTAAATTGATTGTCCTGTAGAGTGATAGGATGGATATTTTGTTTCTTTTGAGTCCATCACATCTGAGGCGTCATCTGCAGAAGTTACTCAGTCGTTGAGTTTTACTACCTTTCTCAACTTTTACCAATTAAAAAAATGAATTTTGTGAAACTTGTTAAGGCAAGTTGAGTTTATTTGAATTATTGTACTGATGTAAGAATTGCAAAAAAATTTTTTAGGACATCACATTACCCTACCCAGAGTGGCTTTCAAATCATACTTCACTGCTTGATCCTTACTATTGCACATTGCTCTTAAGCTTCAACCCAAAACGTTAAGCGGCGCTCGTTCCAATTATTCATGCGAGTTAAACTCTGCCAAATTAGACAGGGCTACACCGAAATAACAGCCCTTGGCCGAGTGAAAAACCCTGGTCATTACGGTATAAAGAAGCGGTTGTTGTGGGAATGTGACATCTTTTGGATGAAGCCCCGCATGTACTCCCGAGGTAGACTAGAGTCATGCTAGCACAACTGCGTTCTAGATATTGTAATAGGTTAAACTCTTACTTATTCAGACTGAACCCCACCATACCAAACACTTGCCCTGCATGTGGTATGTCCACTCATGATACCAAACATCTCTTTTCCTGTTCAAGTGAACCTACCCTTCTAACACCAATATCACTCTGGTCCAGCCCTGTTGAAAATGCGCGTTTCTTCGGACTTCCGTTAGAAACGCTTGATGACAATTTAAAGTTATCTTGCTCATTAGGCGGGGCGAAGCACTGTTAACAATAACAACAACACCAACAACAACTTAAACTCTGATTAATTACACTTTTCCATATTTCCAAAGAAAAATTATGTATTTTCGTTCGGTAAAGTCTCAAAAGTGTTGAGTGAATTTTTTGCCCAAGAAATAGCTTGTTTCTACTTTTTAAAGTTGCAAGCTATAAAATGTGAAGAACAGAAGACAACTAAAACTGGAAAAGTCTTAGCTTTAATCCAAGCGCTTTTGGACATTAATCATGTGAAAAATTCGTATTTTCCTACAGCGTCTCAAACACACAAACGCTTATGTGTTGGTGGCATAAAACGCTTCCAAGTTCAGCACACATTTGAGGCCCCAAGAGACTGAGTGCAACCAAAGAACATAGATTTAAATCTACTAACCAACAGTTGGCTCACTTTTATTTTTTTTTTTAATTTTGTAATCACTGTTTTCATAATCATAACAAATGTAAATGCGCGAATTTCGAATATGAAAAACACCTTTCAACATTTAAGCGCTGCTAGCAAATGAAGTATGCGGCACATGAACCTTAACTCACAGCTCCACCTCATATACGTTCACATAGCAAGCGAAAAAGCAAGAAATAAGAAACACTTAGCGACCATCATAAACTCTAATCTAATATCTTTGTTTGCAACTTAGTACGTGTGTAGTATGTAGGTAGGTAAGTAGTTAGTTAGTTGCGAGGTAGTGGCATGCCTCTGTTGGCTCCGAAAATTAACGCTTCAGCATTGTTTGTTGTTAGCATGTAATCATAATCACCGTTGGTAAGCCACTGCTGCAACGAAGAAGCAGCAACTATTTTTTGTTTTCGGTTTTTCATCACACGAAAGCTTAAGGAGTGTCGCGCGGTAGTACGAGTGAAAGGTGTTGGCTTGTAGGTGGCAGCAGTTAAGCGCAAAACTAATCAGCAATAAAAATTGTTTTACACACAAAAATTTAATAGCAACAGTAGGAGAAAAGTAGCTATGCGTGAATGTGTGGTAAGCAATAAAAAGCGTAGTGGAAGGCAATAAAATGGCAAACTATAATTTCTAGAAATTAAAAGCGCGAGCGGCAAATAAAAGAAAAAAAGAAAAAACAAAGTCGAAAAAGAGATTAAAAATTTCAGTCAAATTAGTTAGCTATGGTAATGTGTGTATGGAGACGTGCTCGACCAAGATATAAAACAAAAAAGGCGTAGACTACTTTTGAATTCCGCAAAAGGGAAACCAGCGGACTCTTTCCTATAAACATGCGCCGACTTAACAAAATTCTGCTTGCTTCGAAAACCAATACCTTTTGAATTCAATGTATTACATACATACATATATAGGTCAGCATCTCGTAATAGCTGTTTGTTTAACCGTCCAAACGATTGGCACCTTCCAACAATGCCACCTGACTATATCCTTTGCCAGTTGACGCCAATTAGAAACGCAGAACGCAGATTGTTTTCCACTTGATCTTTCCAACGGAGTGGGGGCCTCCCTCTTCCTCTGCTTCAATAGGTGGATTCCGACAAGAATTCTTTCCGGGCCGAAGCATCTTCTTCCATTTGCATTTGCTGCGTAGAGCTCATACAACTCATCATTAAATCTTCTTACGTAAACAACGTCGGTATGGCGCAGGGGCCCATAAATCCTTCGCAGAGCCTTTCTCTCCAATACTCCAATGAATTACGTACATATATAAAGGAGTGCTACCGATATGGTCAGTCCTTTAAAAGATATGCAGCTTAGCTGGCCAAAGAAGAGACCGGTTAAATAATGAACACTAATCGTAATGATTACTGGTTTGATTCATTATTTTATTGAGAATCCATTTAATGAATGATTACTATTACTTACTCTATTTAGTGATTATTTTCCAATTGATTAAAAAGATAATCAAAGAATTGTATAATTTTTTCCGATTAATAAAAAAAATCAAAAAAAGGTTTGGATTACCTTTTATTATTTGCGATTATACGATATTGTAGAAGCACATAAATATGCACATCAACAATACTGAAAAAAAAAATCAAATAATAATAAAAAAAAAATTAAAAAAATTGAAAAGTAATCAAAATGAAAAGTTATCAATACCGCGTTTTTTGACAATTTTTTATCTTTTTTAAATTTTTTTTTATTTTTTGTAATCGTAATCAATTAATAATTGCCTTTTCTTAAAAAAACTTAAAATAATCATTACCAATTAAATAATTCGTCTAATTAATTGATTACTAATTACTAATCAAATTCAACAGGTCTGCCAAAAATATATAATATATCCTAAAACTCTTTCTATACTATTTTTCAATAATAAATATACACATCAACAATACTGAAAAAAATCAAATAATAATAAAAAAAAAAAATTTTTAAAAATAATCAAAAGTAATCAAAACCACTTTCTTTGATTATTTTAGATTTTTTTGAATTGTTTCTAATCGCAATCAATTAATAATTGCCCTTTCTTGCAAAACAATTAAAATAATCATTACCAATTAAAAAAGTCGTATAATTAATTAACTACTGATTATTAATCAAATTCAACAGGTCTGCCAAAAATATATAATATATCCTAAAACTCTTTCTATACTATTTTTCAATAATAAATATACACATCAACAATACTGAAAAAAATCAAATAATAATAAAAAAAAAATTTTTAAAAATAATCAAAAGTAATCAAAACCACTTTCTTTGATTATTTTAGATTTTTTTGAATTTTTTCTAATCGCAATCAATTAATAATTGCCCTTTCTTGCAAAACAATTAAAATAATCATTACCAATTAAAAAAGTCGTATAATTAATTAACTACTTATTACTAATCAAGTTTAACACGTCTGCCAAAAAATATAAAATATATCTTAAAACTCTTTCTATACTATTTTACAGTAATAAATATGCACATCAACAGTACTGAAAAAACAAATCAAATAATAATAAAAAAAAAATTAAAAAAATTATCAGAAGTAATCAAACGTCCTTTCTTTGATTACTTTAGATTTTTTTTAGTTTTTTCTAATCGTAATCAATTAATAATTGCCTTTTCTTGAAAAATAATTAAACTAATCACTACCAATTAAAAAATTAGTATAATTAATTAATTACTGATTACTAATCAAATTAAACACGTCTGCCAAAGAATATAAAATATATTTTAAAACTAAAATAAACCAAAACCACAGTCGGAGTTAGTCCGTGTGTCCATTTTTACAATGAACAAAAATCCAACCTGAGCAATGCCAGATGACGCTGCTCGCACATTCTTCTTTAAATGGTCATCTAACCGCCTGGGCGATTTTGACCGTCCAACATAGCTCGCCAGTCGTTTCTTCGTTGCGCCAACTGGCGCCAATTGGAAACACCGCGGGATCGCAAATCGGTCTCCACTTGGTCCTTCCATCGGAGTGGTGGTCTCCCTCTTCCTCTGCTTCCACCGGCGGGTGCCGATAAGAATACCTTCTGGGCTGGAGCATCTTCGCTCATTCGCACTACGTGGCCTAGCCAGCGAAGCCGCTGTGTTTTAATTCGCTGAACTATGTCGGCGTCTGCGTAAAGTTCATACAGCTCATCATTAAATCTTCTATGGTACTCGCCGTCGCCAACGCGTAGAGGTCCACAAATGTTTCGAAGAACCTTTCTCTCGAATACTCCCACATAGTTTGGGTAAAAATAAATACAAATGAGAGCTTAGCTGACAGAGAAAACAACGTGCTGAAAACCTATTGATTAGCAAAGCGTTCCAAAATTTTTTTTGATGGCGAAGTCTAGGAGCTTTCAAAATGGATCTATAAGAAAAGCTTTGGAGGTGGGGTCTAAATTTTTCATATTTTTTCTAACAAGAACTTTTAATAATCAATTATAAAAAGAAATAAGTAAAAAAATAGAAACAATAATAATTTTCAAAGTATTATTCGTGGCCTTGAACTCGTTAATAGTCATAAATACTTTTTTCTCAGAATGGCGAACAAAAAATGCTGTACACATTTTAGACCTTAATATTAATCATCATTTCTTGGAAGTTCAAGTCATCCTCCATCTGCTTTGTCCAACTCAGTCGAGTTCGCCACCCTTCCTTTCCTGTCGAATTCGGATGGCTGGCGCTTCTTTGTCCAATCGCATAACATGATCCAACTAGCGGAGACTTTAGGCTTTTATTCCCTCTTCAGAACTGCATAAAGCTCACACGGCTCATCGCTAAATTTCCCTCGATACTAGCCATTCGCAATACTGGAAGGACCATATATTTTTCAGAGCACCCTTCGCTAGAATACTCCAAATGCCATCTCATTTTCTTTCGCCATTGTTCCTAATTCCTATCCGTATATGCGGACAATTATGATGAGAGAGTTAAGTCTAAGTGGTCTATCATTGCTAGTTAAGATTTTTAAGTGCTGATTACATTTTTGTTTTAAAACGTCCAAGCTCTTGCAGTAAAAAAAAAGTTTCATTAAAAAGAAAATTGAATTTCTTACAAACCGTTCTCAAAAACCCTTTTAGTGAGCTGGGCCGTTCCAAAGTAATCAACCCTTTTTTAAATATTGCCAAATCCAAGATGGTGGAAATTCTCCCGCTTAATTGCTTTTTCTGTAGTACCGAATTTATATGTTATGCCTCAGCTCAGGTCTGGTTCGCTTATCGCAGCTAATTTGATAGTTCGGAACCTTTGAAAATTACACAGTTTGGATCTAGTTCGCTCATAATATCGATTTCAGTGATTACGAGCAAGGCTACGAAATAATTCTTTGTATTATTAACTCAATTTTCAAGACGAGTTATTAATTTTCCCGCCGGGCATCTCCATATGTAGGTGTTAATGTTTGTGACCATTAAAGCTGCACATGACCTCGCTTAGGTGCTTTGAGTTTCATAGACGATACTAAGCCTGATTTGATTTATGAGTTTATTTGCAAAGTTGGCAAGCGGAAACAAAATACCGAACGAAACGCACACAAACATGCAACCTCATTAGACATGGACGTATAGACCCATACAGCACTCACCAATGGTCAATGAACGTGTGGGTGTTAGCCATACAAAAATTATAATCTCTCTAACCAATACAAAAGCAAAAATACGACCACAAAAAGTATAAAGTAAGAAAAACAAAATGGCTAAAGCAATCAGTAAAATTGCATAGAGCAAAATAAGCAATTGCTGTATTGGTAACAATTTGTTTCGCCTGCGGCTAACACACACCCGCACCACACTAACAATTTCATCAATCAAAATGAGTGCAATAACAACAACGCCAGGCACAGTAGCGCGCACCAGCAAGAGCAGCTACTTTAAGCGGTACACAATTATGGTTTTATCTACATATAACTCGACTACTTGACTGGAAATAATCGCTTCATGCTCAGCCGCTCCACCCCACAGCGAACTCCTGACAATATTAAACTCTCACGCTCTAAGCTCTCATACAATTTCACAATTTCTCATCGTTCATAATGGCTGTATTGTTTTTGTTCTTGATTCACTTTGAAAATCGTGTACGAATGCTTTGAATTTGCGTATTTTCCTAGCTGTATAGAAGGAAACCTAATGTTATTGTTGTTGTTAATGCATGTTAAACCGCATCATATTTCATGTTGCATGCAAAGTTTTGCCAAAAAGCTATTTAGGTGGTAGCCAACTGGCTGCTTCACTAGCTCGTTCGTTAGCTGGATGACGATCTGCTAGTAGTCGCAGTGTGCAGCGCAAATGCAAGCAATCGAAATATCCTAGAACGTATAGTCAAATAGCTTTGACTCCAACTCATAGTCAGCCTTCATAATGACCATGATGGCTCCTGCATACTTGCGCGGAACAAAGTTTGTAAAAGGGTTTTTGCATTTATTGTTGCTTTCATTGTTTTTGTTTTGTTTGGCGCAGTTTGTATTTTGCAATTTAATGCTAATCTTTTGTTTTGCTTTTGGATTTCATTGTTGCTGTTTTATTTTTCATTTCTCGATTTGGCGTGCTGCACTTAGCCACCACCACACATATAAAACATTCTGATTCTATGCCAATACAGTGGCGCACATTCTAATTTCGCTGCATAACCTAACTAACTTTAACTCCAGGAATTTTCATAAGAAATTCGCAGCAGGCTAAAAGTATAAATTGTGTAAATTTTGAAATGTTTAAAATTTTCATTAAAACAAATAAGTGGAAATCTCGAGATAGAAAAATTCATTTTTTTCCCTCTTTTGTTCTTTCTTTTTTTTCAGTTGTGACGAGTTCAGGACCAGACTGGTTAAGTAATGATTAATAATCATAATGATTACCTGTTTGCTTGATTATTTTTTGGAAATGCATAGAAATGATTGATTTCCCATTGTTTTCTGGGCTTAATGATTATTTTAAAAAGTAATCAAAAAGCAATCATGATTTTTTATGATTTAAAAAAAAATTTTAGAAAAATCAAAAATAGTCAAAAACAATAAAAAAATTTTTTTTTTTCTTTTGATTACTTAAAATTTTTTTTTTTTTTTTGATTTTTCTTTTTGATTTTTTTCAAATTCTAATCAATTAGTAATTGAAAATGTCTGCAAAAAATTAAAATAATTTCTAATGATTGAAAAAGCTATTTTTTTCAATTGATTACTTAATTCTAATGGGAATTTAAAAGGTCTGCTCAAAACCAATTGATAATAATTATTATTAAATTTTTATTATTAATTTTAATGAAAAAATGGTAAAGGCAACATACATATATGACCGTAGTTATAGTATTATTGCAAAAACATCCACGATTTCTCGTCAGGCTAATTCGTTACGTTTTACTTTTTTAAAGGATCTTGCGTTGAATCGAACTCGCGCACTTCTAATTTGCAAGCGCATAGGCTATGCTCTGGGTTGTAAGCATGCTGCTTTAACCGTATATCGAGTTTTGTATCAAAATTGATACATTTAATTTTTACAAGTCAATAAATTTATTCACGATGACAACATAACCTCAAATTTTATGACTTTGTTTTTCCAGGGAGTGAAAATACAGGGTGTTTTTTTTACAGGTTTGTTTTTCGAATAGAGATAAAACTGGCATTTTGTGGCCAAATCTGGCAACTCTAATGTCATTTATGTTCAGTTTGGTTTGCCATTTCATCATGAATAGGTTGACAAAAGAAAAACGCTTGCAAATCGTGCAAATTTATTTCGAAAATAATGGTTCAGTTCGCGAAGTTTACCGTGAGCTCCGTCCATTTTATGGTCGACATAATCGTCCATCAGAGCAATTAATTCGGTTAACCATGGATCGTTTTCGCACTACGTTTACTCTATGTGATAATACGCATCCGCAGAGACGTCGAACAGTGCGCACCGAAGAAACAATTGCCGCTGTAGAGCAAAGTGTTGAAGAGGACCCGAATGAATCGATTCGCCACCGTGCACAGCAATTGGAGCTTTGTCCATCAACTTTATGGAAGATTTTGCGCAAAGATCTTGGCTTGCGACCTTACAAGATCCAGCTTGTGCAAGAATTAAAGCCGCGAGACCATGCAATGCGTCGTGATTTTGGTGTATGGGCCGAAAATGAGATTGATTTCGATGCTGATTTTCATCGCAAAATTTTGTTCAGTGATGAGGCTCATTTTTGGTTGAATGGCTACGTCAACAAGCAAAATTGCCGCATTTGGAGTGAAGAGAATCCACATGAGACCCTTGAAACGCCATTACATCCACAAAAACTGACTGTTTGGTGTGCTCTATGGGCTGGTGGAATCATTGGGCCATACTTCTTCCGCAATAATGCTGGAGAGGCAGCTACCGTTAATGGAGACCGGTATAGAGCCATGATTACCGTGATCACCGACTATTTTGTTCCCGAATTGGATGGCATGAATGTGGATGAGTTGTGGTTCCAACAAGACGTCGCTACATGCCACACAGCGCACGTCACAATCGATTTATTGAAGGAAACATTCGATAAGCGCATAATTTCGCGGAATGGACCTGTCAATTGGCCACCAAGGTCGTGTGATTTGACACCATAGGATTATTTTCTTTGGGGATATGTGAAGTCGCTCGTCTACACCAACAAACCAGAAACGTTAGGGGAATTGGAAGCCAACATTCATGGCGTTATTGCCGACATACGGCCCCATATGCTCGAAAAAGTGGTTGAAAATTGGACCTGTAGAATTGGCTTTATTCGAGCCAGCCGCGGCGGCCACATGCCCGAAATCATATTTAAACATTAATGGCATAAAATTATCCTACCAATAAAGCCAAATTGATGGACCTTTAAACGATTTTCTTGTGTTTTATTTCAATTCGAAGTTCTACACCCCTAAAAAAAACACCCTTTAGTTGTTATTTTTTTTTCACTGAGCAAAAAACTTACACAAAAATTACCTTTATGCTATTTTGGAAATGTTTAACCATTATCATAACAAATATTTTGTATGGTCGCCATGACCATTATAAATGAGAAATTTTTTTGGGTTAAGAATAGCCATTATCAAGATTTTTTTTTGTCCTTTTATATATACATCAGATATATTATATTCCGAAGTTTTTATGCAAACATTCGTTTTCAGTACAAAACTATCATTTAATATATGTGAGTTTATACAGAAATACTTATAAAAAGCTCATAACTAACCACAAAAATCCTATCCATCGGGTTACAAATGATCAAAAAAAATAAAAATCTTTTTGATAATGGTTATGCTTAACCAAAAAAATTTGTCTCATTTATATTAGTTAGTTCTCTGGTGTTTTCTGTCGTTTCTTGCACTTTAATTCAATTTTTTTAACCAATTAGGCTGCGAGAATGTGTCATATATGACACGTATGCAATTTCAAGGTATTTGAAGTGTGACAAATATTAGATGCATCGTTACTTTGCTATTGAACTGAGGTTTTTCTGTAAATTAGTGTTTATTTGTGAGTTTTGGTTCCAAAATGTGGCGTCCTCAATATTTAACACTGAAGGAACTTTTGAGGGAAGTGATGGATACTAGCTCAGGCGACGAATCTGAAAATGAAAGTTTTTCCCATCCATAAACTGAAGAGGAAAACAATATACTATTTAAGAGTGATTCAAATGAAAGTGACTCATCTGATTGATGAGAATATTATCCCAAACTGTAGTAAGGATCCCCCTAAACACTGCCAAAGGCGGTACTATTTGGAATTCAGAGCCAATATGCAAACCCGGGGTCTATGGAAATTTGTTTAACAAATGTAGCTTACGCGGTTTTGCAGTGTCACCGAAGATTTGGAAATTGATGAAGATTTTCTTCATGCTTTTCTGGCTATATTTCGAGCAATTTTGGGGGGAAAAAAAATGTTTCTTGGCTTAAAATGAATAGAGGAAGATGTTGTTCATGCTTTTGTTTCGCAATAAAAAAAAAAAACAAATGCACTTCTTTATATTGCTGTAATTGCAAAAAACCTTATTGTAAGAACTTTCACATGGAAAATATTTGCACAAAATGTCTCACTAAAGCTTAGTGTTATATTTATTTTGAAATCTCGTTGAAGGTATATAATATTTGTTTCATTTATTGTAGAATTTCAGTGTGTATCAAAAATGATACATGAGGTGGAATTATGAAGTCTTATGTAGGGTCGATCTACGGTTAATAAACTTTCCATTGTAATGCTTTTTTGGTAAGTGTAAAAGATTTGTTACCATTTCGTCTGTATGTAAATCAAGTATACTATACATTTTTGGTTCTTTATACACTCTTCTTATCATTTTTAGAAGATGGCTACTGTACATGCAACCCGTGCTCTGGTTTTATGATTTATTTATTACTGGCTTTAAGGTCTGTCCAATTTACATATTTTGTAAGTTTGGTGAGCTCAAGACCAGCTGGTAAGACTTGTTATTCAATTATTATGTTTGACTTCAATGGAAAAAATTTGCGTGAGGAAAGTGGTGCAATTCTTGGACTGGTTTCGAATTAAGTCTCTAAAATAAAAAAAAATTTTAATACATTTCACCATTTCAAGATATTTCAATTTTCATTTAGTTAATTTTTCAATTTAAGCTGCAAGGAATTCAAAATCGAAGTAGGTATTTAAAAAGTTAGGAATTTACAAAAGAAAAGTTTAAAAAACCGAATATTGTGTTTAAGGTTATAAAAAACTATAAGCTCATATGCCTTAGGTATATGTAATAAAAATCCATTTTTTACTTCTTCATAGAAGTTTTACAGAAAAAGTTTTCTAGTAAATTAATTTATAAACTATAATGCCAACCACTGTAAGTGAACACGAGTGCTTAGTTGTATGTGTGTGCTTGTGTTTTAGGTGCGTGCGTGTAAATTTGTTAGCCATTTCTCATTTGTCAGCTAAAGTTGGCCAACAATTTCATGAACACCCGCAAGTTGTACAGTAAATTTGCTTATTAAAGTTCTGCAGCACAGTGCATTGGTGGCGACTCAATAAAGCTCGGTAAATTTGCGCGCCACAAAGTGTTTGCTACACATAATTTTACATACCTATATGTATAAATATTTATGAGGTATGTGCTGTTAAAAGTAGTGTATTTGCTTATTTATATTTATGTGTTTCAATGTTTATACTATATTGCAACACTTATACTATATCTTGTTATTATTTGATTTATTTAAGCTGCGGTTTTACCTGCATTGCTTGCCAAATTGTTATTGGTCGTTGTTGTTGTTTTCCATGCTATTGTTTGCTTTTACCGGTTTGTTGTTGCTCGTTGATAAATTGTCAACGTTTTCATGCTGCTTCGTTAGTACCGTAAATAGTTTACATTAATTTTCTCAGTTATAAATTATTGTGAAATAATGATACAGACCGTAAAACAGTGAACAACAAAAGATTGAGCACTTAATGAGGAAAGTTAAGACATAAATACGAAAGGTGTGAATATGATTAATTGAAATTCCGGCAATTGTTTTATTTATTATGAATGGTAAGCGAATACTTAGATTAAAGATTATTGCAGTAATTTTCTTTAAATATGTTATTCAGTGGATTTCTTTTATTCGTCATTTCGTTGCTAGATAACAGAGAAAGATGGAAAATTTAGAGACAACCGCCATAGCTTATCTTATCGATCTATTTCGCAAACTGCTAGACTTATCCAGCAGAAATATTTTGGCTCGCTCTGTTAACCATTAACACGCTGGTTTTTCTTTCAGCTAAAGTCCGATTTATATTTCTTTCAACATAAGCACATAGCTTTCAACGCCACCTGGCGGAATATAGCATTGGTTATGATGGAATTTTGTATTCATTTTTGACATTCCGACTGTGCTCTTCGATTTAATTTTTTTTTGGAAGAATTTCAAGATTTTTTACCATTCATTCAGTTAGGTTTTACATCTAAATAAAATGATTTTAAATGTTTACATTGAAATGTTTTGAACATACTACAAGAAAGTTTGAAATATTCTTAAGCAGAATATCGTATAGATTATAATATTTAAGTTAAAAAAGTGCATACAATTTTCAGGGATAATCCTATTCGCATCATAAAATAAACTAAAAAAAATAAAATCAACTAAAAAGAAAGAAAACAAAATTAAATAAAATAAAATAAAAGAAACTAAAATAAATTAAATTCAAATAAAATAAAATAAAATAAAAAAAATTAACTTGAATAAAATAAGACAAAGTGAAATTAAGCTAAATAAAATAAAATAAAATAAAATAATTTTGTAAGTATAACGAGCTCAAGACCAGTTGATAATAATTCTTAGTTAATTATTATTATTTTTGATTAGAGGAAAAATTGAAAGCAACAAACATATACAGGCTATAGTTATAGTACTATTTCGAAAACAGCCACGATTTCTCGTTAGACTAATTCGTATAGTTTTTGCTATTTTTCAGAGGATCTTGTGGAGATCGAACCCACTCACAAGATCCTCTGAAAAATAGCAAAAACTATACGAATTAGTCTGACGAGAAATCGTGGCTGTTTTCGAAATAGTACTATAACTATAGCCTGTATATGTTTGTTGCTTTCAATTTTTCCTCTAATCAAAAATAATAATAATTAACTAAGAATTATTATCAACTGGTCTTGAGCTCGTTATACTTACAAAAATATGTAAAATGAACAGACCGTAAAACCAACAATAAAATAAAATAAAATAAAATGTAATAAAATAAAATAAAGGAAAGTAAAATAAAATAAAAGAAACTAAAATAAATTAAATTCAAATAAAATAAAATAAAATAAAAAAAATTAACTTGAATAAAATAAGACAAAGTGAAATTAAATAAAATAAAATAAACTGAAATAAAATAAAACAAAATAAAATAAAATTAAATAAAATAAAATAAATTTAAATAAATTAAGTAAAATAAAATTAATAAAAATTAAAAAAAATAAAATAGTATAAAATAAAATAATATAAAATAAAATTACATAAAATAAAATAAAATAAAATAAAATAAAATAAAATAAAATAAAATGTAATAAAATAAAATAAAGGAAAGTAAAATAAAATAAAATAAAATATAATAAAATAATATAAAATAAAATTAAATTAAATTAAATAACCAAAGTAAAATAAAATAGAATTAAAAATAAAATAAAATAATATAATATAATAATATAAAAATAAAGTAAAATAAAACCCAATAAAATAAAGCGAAGTAAAACAAAATAAAATGAAATAAATAAAATGAAATAGAATAGAATAGAATAAAATAAAACAAAACTAAAAAAATAATATAAAGTAAAAAAAAAAAACAATAAAAAAAAAGTTAAAAGAACTTAAATAAATAAAATAACCCAAGAAAAAATAAATTAATTAAATTAAAGATAACAAAGTAAAATAAACAAAATAAAATAATTTTAAATAAAATAAAATAAAATAAAATAAAATTAAAAAACAAAAATAAAATAAAAAAACAATTTATGAAATGAATAAAATAAAATTAAAAATTTAATTAAATGAATAAAATAAAATAGAACAAAATAAAATAAATAAGTAAACATAAGTATTTACGCTCCTACACACTAGTATTTTCAAAAACGCTTCATGCTTAAGCTCGAAAACACAATTTTTCTAAAAAAAATTGCAAGTTCACTTGGCCTTTAGATCCAACAAATGTTGGGTAAATATTAAACAAACAGCTATGAAAGCAAGTAAGTTTCTTGCAACAAAACAAATAATCTACTAAAGTGCCAAGTAAATGGTAGCAGAGTGAAAAAGAAAAAAAAAACTGAATCAACAAAAAAGCGCTTGAAAGAACTAAATAAACCACTAAATTCTGTAGGAAAAGCAAAATTAGAGGTAGAATCGTCTGCTTTGAAATCTGCACGTTTCTGTGTGTGCGTGTGTGCGTAAAGCCGCACACATGTGTACGTTGCTTTGATGCATGCCAACGCTTGGTTTTCAAAATATTTCTTTGCCTCAAAGTGGCAAGAAAATTGCCAGCTTTTGTTGCTGCCACTTTTATTGTTGTTTTTGCTGTTGAGTTCGTTTTTGTTTGTTTTATTTCTTTTTTGTGTGTTTCGATTGCAATTGTCTGCTGGCAGTGCTCTGGCTTTGGCTGACGAATACATAGAACGTCGTTGGCGGCTTAAAGCACTCAACAACATTGCAAAGAACAAACAATTGCTAGAGCAACTTGCAACGACTATAGCAAAAAAAAAAAAAAACTTTGCAATAACCTGACAACAAAATCTACTAGAAACGATATATGATGTGTATATCTAACTATACATATGATTACTTTTTACTTTTACATACATGCAATAGGGTGCCACAAAAATATTAAGATTGAATAGAGCTTGCCAAATTTGAGTTTTTATAAATGAAAGTAGTTTTTGAGCCTTCAAGTAGATAATGCACCATAGACTAAGCCGTTTTAGGTAAGTGTTGCCACCGAAGAAATTTTTGAAAACTTTACCCTTTTCAAAAAAAACACAAAATTTAATTATATGGCTATATTATAATATATTTGAGAAGGTTTCAACTTAGCTAGACCCTTTTTAAAACTAAAAAAAAAAACAAGTGATATGACTATATTACAATATATTTAAAAAGGATTGAAACTAGCTTTAAGTCATTTATGACATGCTCCTCGGTTGTGTTTGTTTTGTATATCCAAAATTATAATTGTTTTTATTTTTTAATAAATATTTTTTTAAGGATTAATTATTCAATTGCAGTTTTTTATATACTCTTTTCTCTTTATCAGAGAAATTTGGCCAGCTATACTAATTATTAGTCCATGAAAAATTTAAGCTATGTATATATATATATTTTTTATTTTCGAATTGCTCCGATTTTGGGAAAGGAGGGTGAGTAACTCTAATATGCACCTCGATATGTATGACTTCAGTAGGAGTCGCGTAGATAAATTTGTGTACATAGTAGGTATATAATTTACATCAACAGTACATACAAATACTATGATGTTTTTCTGTTTGCACTTCCTCAGTTTTTGTTGCAATTTCGTTATTGCTTACCAAAGTTTTTTTTCCGTTTTTTGGTTAGTATTACACTCGGCATCAAGGCTTTTTCATATGCTAACGTATGGTCATGGTCAATGTGAATGTGAAACTGCACGAAATTTTAAGCCAGCAGCCACATCAACAGCCCAAGCAACAAAAACCCAAAAACTAGGAACCGAGAGGGCAACATCAATTCTCGTTAACATGGTTGTGCCACTCTGCTGCTGCGTTGAAGTCAAGTTCAAGTTGCAACAATTTCACCTTAACAAACAACATATAAACAAACCACTAAGCATTTTTGTTGTTCAACCACATAACTTACATATATGTATGAGTGCATTTATAACTGCTTGCAGTAGGTATACACACAAGTTTATATAGCAAACACAATGGTATACAAACATTTTTGTTGGTAGATATTTACCAAAGTAAGCAACTTCACAAGGCCAGCAAAAACATTTCGTAAAATTAGCCAAAAAGTTGTAAGCAAACAATGTTTTCAACTATACAATGTGTACCTAAAGGAGATTTATATTTTGCTTTTTTTTGCAGCATTCTGTAGTTTATTGTGCTCTTTGAGGGATGAAAAAGTTTCATAACAAAAAAATATTTGTTTGAATTGCTAAAGGTGTTGTAGGTAACAGACATGAAATCATGGCAACAATATTTTCTTAAACGGTTACAACAATTTTCTTTGCAGTTTGGGCCGAAAAACTTTAAAGTGTTGAAACTTCTGGCAGCTAAAAAAATCAAATAAAGAACACAAAAACATGAGATTTATCAGAATTCATAGATTGCACCTTCCAAAACAGCCATCAAATTTCATATAGAAAAAAGCGCACAACTTAAAGAAGAATAATAATATTTATGAAACTTGATATTGTTTTTGTTTTTTCACTAAATCAGCTATGTAATTATTAAAAGCTTTTCATGTAATAATAAAATAAATAAAATAAGATTGTTTTAAACTTATTCGTACAGTTTTGCTCTTTCAGACGATCTTGCGGTGAATCGCACCTACGCACTTCTGATTTGTAAAGCACATAGAATATGCTCAGGGTTGTAGGCATGCTGATTTAACAAACTTTTTCTTGACTACTGTTTCTGGTCTACCAACAAGTGTACAGGATTTTTACCAATTCTGTCTGTATGTACATCAAGTATACCAGACATTTTTTGTGCTTTATAAAGACTTCTTATTATTTTTAGAAGAGGTTTATTGTACCCGTGCTCCGGTTTTACGTTAATTTTGTTATCGGTTCTATTTTTTGCCCATTTTGAATATTTAGTAAGTTTGAGGAGTTACCTATAACGTTTCAATTTCTTTTCATAAATACATGTAAATGAGAATGGCAATGAAAAGAAAAAATGAGAGCTGCATCTTAAGCGTTTTCCCAATTTCTTCTAAAAAACAAATAAAACTAATAATTTATTTTATTAAAATGTCCAAATAAAATTTGAAATATAATTAATATAGAGTCTAAAAAAAAACAAACATTTATAAGAACTTTATTTGATAATATTTCTGTAGGTTTACATGTATAAGTGTGCCATTTCGATTATAAAAGTAACACTTACTTCCAAATATTTTCTAAACTAAAAATAAGTGTTTTACAATCTTTATGTTTATTTCAAAAATTTTAAATGGCTTTAGGGATCTTGTATTTCCCTACTACTAAGAAATTTTTGGAGCTCAAAATAAAAAAAATTCTCTCTTATTTCTAAAGTAAAAATGTGAAATCAAAATACTATACAAATAAAGGTCGATTACTCGGGGAAAAAACCGCATGACGAAAATTTCCATTCAGCACCTTTTTGTGCAAAAACTAAATATCTCGACGGCAAAGTGAATGATCGTTTTATTTCAAAATATTTTTGAATAAGAAAATTTCTCCCAATTTTTTTTGGAAAACTTCCTATTTCAGGATTTGGTTTAAGAACACTCTATCTCAGCATTTGATTTTAAAAAAATATACTCAAATAGCGCGTTTTTCAAAATGATCCTGAGTTAGTTGGTACTTCAACAAAGTTTTCAAATAGGCCACTGCAGAGAAAAATTTTGAGATAGCGCGTTCTTTAAAGATATTCTAAGTTTTTATTTGGAGTACTTTTTCCGCCATTCTAAAAAATTTCTATTACATATTTGTTTAAGTCGTATCTGTTAAATTTGATTAGTAACTAGTTATCAATTATTTAGAAGGCTTTTTTAATTTCCAGTGATTATTTTAATTGTTTTTTAAGAAAAGGCAATTATTAATTGATAACGATTAGAAAAAATAAAAAGAAAAATAATAAAAAATAAACAAAAAAAGTTGTTTTGATTAATTTTGATTATTTTCGATTATTTTAAATTTTTTTGATTTTTTTTTAATTATTTTTTTTTTACTTTTTTTTGATTTTTTTAGTATTAATGAAGTGAATATTTATGTGCAAAAAGAAAAAAAATAAAATAAAAAATTATCAAAAGCAAACAAAACAATTTTTTTTTTGATTATTTTGAATAATCGTAAAATATTAGAATCTTTTTAATCAAAAAAACTTTTTTTAATTATTTTTGATGATGTGAAGGTAGTGTTGCCGGCCTACCACACCGAAGGTCCATGGTTCGAGCCCTGGTACAGGTAACATCAAAAGTGATTTGAAAAAAGTTTTTCAAAACGGGGTCGCCCCTCGGCAGTGGTTTGGCAAACTCTCCGAGTGTATTTCTGCCATGACAGGCTTCTCAGCAAAAATTCGTCTCCTTTGTAGATGCCGTTCGGAGTCGGCAAAAAACTGTAGGTCCCACCAATTTGTAGGGAAAATTCAAATCGGCACACCACAAATTGGAAGAGAAGCTTGGCGCAAAAATCTCTTAGGAGGTTTATGATGATATACCTGTTGTATATTGCGCCATAGCGAGAGAGAGATAATTTTTTTTGAATTTTTTTTAAGTATCGTAAAAAATTAAAATTTTTTTGGATTATCCTTTTAATTAATTATAAAATAATCATTAAAAATATAAATAATTCGTAATCAATCATTAAATGGATACTCAAAAAAATAATTAATGAAACCGGTAATCATTACGATAAGTAATCATTATTTAACAAGTCTGGTTAAAGTATATATATTTGGATTTGCAATCTAAAATGCTCTATAGAATCGAGCGTATTTGTACCAAAAGATACAGTGACTAAACCATTTCATGATAGGATCTTTATAAAGAGTTTTGTGAAAGTGGGCGTGGCACCTTCCATAGACGTAACCCTTTTAAAACTTCATATCTTTGAACTTGCAGCTTAACCCGCAGGATAGCATCGAACAAAAATATTTAAAAAAAATTTCCAATTACCTCATTCTAGGGTAAGCTATAGAGAAAAGTAGAACAAGGCGCGTGGACCCGCGATAAGCGTAAAACATTTTAATGTTTTTTATCATAGAAACTTCTACCTAAAATATTGAATATAAAGGGTGTTTTTTTTAGGGGTATAGAACTTCGAATTGAAATAAAACACAAGAAAATCGTTTTAAGGTCCATCAATTTGGCTTTATTGGAAGGATAATTTTATGCCATTAATGTTTAAATATGATTTCGGGCATGTGGCCGCCGCGGCTGGCTCGAATAAAGCCAATTCTACAGGTCCAATTTTCAACCACTTTTTCGAGCATATGGGGCCGTATGTCGGCAATAACGCCACGAATGTTGGCTTCCAATTCCCATAACGTTTCTGGTTTGTTGGTGTAGACGAGCGACTTCACATATCCCCAAAGAAAATAATCCAATGGTGTCAAATCACACGACCTTGGTGGCCAATTGACAGGTCCATTCCGCGAAATTATGCGCTCATCGAATGTTTCCTTCAATAAATCGATTGTGACGTGCGCTGTGTGGCATGTAGCGCCGTCTTGTTGGAACCACAACTCATCCACATTCATGCCATCCAATTCGGGAACAAAATAGTCGGTTATCATGGCTCTATACCGGTCTGCATTAACGGTAGCTGCCTCTCCAGCATTATTGCGGAAGAAGTATGGCCCAATGACTCCACCAGCCCATAGAGCAGACCAAACAGTCAGTTTTTGTGGATGTAATGGCGTTTCAAGGGTCTCATGTGGATTCTCTTCACTCCAAATGCGGCAATTTTGCTTGTTGACGTAGCCATTCAACCAAAAATGAGCCTCATCACTGAACAAAATTTTGCGATGAAAATCAGCATCGAAATCAATCTCATTTTCGGCCCATACACCAAAATCACGACGCATTGCATGGTCTCGCGGCTTTAATTCTTGCACAAGCTGGATCTTGTAAGGTCGCAAGCCAAGATCTTTGCGCAAAATCTTCCATAAAGTTGATGGACAAAGCTCCAATTGCTGTGCACGGTGGCGAATCGATTCATTCGGGTCCTCTTCAACACTTTGCTCTACAGCGGCAATTGTTTCTTCGGTGCGCACTGTTCGACGTCTCTGCGGATGCGTATTATCACATAGAGTAAACGTAGTGCGAAAACGATCCATGGTTAACCGAATTAATTGCTCTGATGGACGATTATGTCGACCATAAAATGGACGGAGCTCACGGTAAACTTCGCGAACTGAACCATTATTTTCGAAATAAATTTGCACGATTTGCAAGCGTTGTTCTTTTGTCAACCTGTTCATGATGAAATGGCAAACCAAACTGAACATAAATGACATTAGAGTTGCCAGATTTGACCACAAAATGCCAGTTTTATCTCTATTCGAAAAACAAACCTGTAAAAAAAAACACCCTGTATAAGCACTTTCTATTAGTTTTTATTCCAATTTGGGCTTAGATCCAGTCTGTATCACTGCTTATTTATACAAATATAAACTCAAAACACAACGATTTGTGGCTTAGTCTGAAGCCTCCTTACCGTGGGTATATACACAGGGATGCCGAAGTACGTTGTTGAAAACAAAAACCTTCACCGGATATGCACTATTTCGTCATTTAATTATATATAGCGTATCTCTGTGCTTCTAATGGTTAGCAGGGTTCGTCTGAAATCTCCCTCTCAGCCAATACCAGCTCTGCATATGCAGATCTAGTACTCTTGGACCTCCGCAGCACGTTTGCTCTAGCTCACTGACTTTCTTCCAAGAAAACTTCACTCAAACGTGTTAAGAAACGGCTATTTACCAGCATGAAATCTACACATTTTAACTCCTAAATTATACCAAAAATAATAATAATAGTAAAACCTGAAAATTTACAACAACAATTTTGCACAATAACTTTGCATTAAAGTCACGACCATCTGCCCAACTAACAACTCTAACTACCTGAACAATCGACTGATTATGGCGAATCCAGTTAAGGAATTAACATAAAAATCAAATTCAATTTACATGGCACGCAATGCTCAGTTAACAACAACAATCAAAGTAAATTAAGCAACAGCGCTAAGCCACAGATACGAATAAATAGTTTGCATGTAAGAGTCAGGCAGTCAGTCAAATTGTTACGGTGGCAAAACGGATTCAAGCACTTCGGGCCGAATGTTTAATGTTGGCTGACAATTGGAAAGTAAAATACACGCGAGCCAACTCAAAGTGAATTGGGAGTGCATAAGGATGTGACTGGGTTGAGGCCGTAAGCTAGCAAAAGTCCACCGAAGACTAAGTGGCTGTCAATTTGTGAAAAAATAGGCAGAAAATTACAAATTGCAATTCATCATGAGAAAAGATTTTGTACGCATTTGCGCAAAAGAAAAAACAAAAGAACAACAACTAAGAACAATAACAACAAATGCACCAAACAAGCAACTCACGCTTTAACAACAATAAATAGCAAACAGAATTATTCACTTCACCGTCGACTGCTTATTTGCTATGCCGTTGATGCCACACGCATGCGCCACTTGTGCTATGCAACAACAAGCACTGTTAACGTTTATTTTTTTTCTTATTGTAAATTGTTAGTGCTTTTATATACTTGCTTGTTATGCTTGTTGTTATTCTCGTAATGGTTGTTGTCTTCTTTTACGGCGACGCTGCTACCACCCACTGCGCCAACAAGTCAACGAGCTGATTTGCATGCCAACGCAAATGAATGAGAGTAGCAAGCAACATTAATCGTAGCGTCAACAGCAACAGCAATAACAACAGCAACAATTAAAAGAACAACAACAACAATAGCAACAAAACATATGTACTCAACCACCATAACTAAACATTCCAACATTTGCGGATCGAAAATATGTTTACCTTAGCTAAGCAAACGCGCGGTTGTGTGGCTCTGTGGCAGGCATTCTCTTATTGGTTCCACCGATTGACTAAATGCCTACGCGCGCCTGCTGCTTGCCTTAGTTGGCGATGGTGGCTAGCTTGTTAGCGGTGTGTGGCATGTTGGCTGCAGTCTGTGGCAGGTTTGACCGTCGTTGTTATTACACTGTGGAGGCGTGCGGTATTGCCTGAATGCAACATTAAATAGTTGAGGTGGCAAGTGCGCTGTGCATTGTGGCAACTTTTCAAACAACAACAACAGCAAGTTGAAAAGCAGCAACCAACAATCGACACGTTTACATTTATGCAATCACTTAGCTGATCTGTGGGTTTTTTCTTCACTTCGCTATGCAGATGGATTTGCAAATGCGCGAGATAAAGCTAAGTTCGTCTATGCTGGTTTTTGTTTTTGTTATAATTTGGTATGCCTGCAAGTTCCTCATTTCTGATTTGTGTTGCTGTCGTTAACCGTCCTCAGTTGTTGCAAGTGCACGCTTAGCTCATATTGCGGATAGTCGCTGCCTGCTGATGTGATTGATATGGATTGATTGTCGGTATCTTGATTGGTATGACATTGACATCTGACCTAGAACCGTATGATATAGTTTTTATTTTTTTATTTTATTTTTCATAGCAATTTTTAGACATCAACATTTAGTCACGTATCGACTTAATTGTAACAGACCACATACACACCTTTGCAATACGAGCTGATCTCTGCTAAGATAACAGTGAAATCGACTGCAGCAAATTTTAGTGCTAAGAAATGTGATCAACACAGTTGCCTGTTGGTAAATGTGCTAGTTTAAAAGTTGGTTTATTTCTACTAATATTTACTACTTAATAAAGGTTGGTTTAGGTTGAGTGCCAGAAAATCCATGAAGAAAACTCGCACTAGGACTTAATGTAGGAAACTTTGTCATGCGAAGATTATAGAGTTCCGTTGTAATACAACATAACCTCAGAGAATCGAGAGATCTAAGGCCGCAATACCTGCGTTTAGTTCTGGTAAAAGCTATTTGGATAGGCAGTGAGTGACTCTATCCTCCATGCAACGGCATCAGAAATGATTGCTCAACATGTTGAGATGCACCGCGTGTACTCTGATTAGGCAATGTCCCATAAGAATGCCACTCATCAAGAATGAAAGCGTATAGTAAGTCCAATGAGCTTCTAAGACCACGGAAGTTCACCTTGAGCTAGATGGATAACATTGCCTATCTAAAGGTAAGGTCAGCCTATAGTTTGCCTAACGGATTCATGATCCTTCTGTTGAAGTTGGGCACCAAGGCAAGCGGAAAATAAGGTATGGCGCTTAATTCAATACCCAACAAAATAAGCTCATAAGGTCAATATGTGGGCCTAGGTAGAGAGAGAGCTTGAGTTATATAGAGATGGAGACAGACATGGATACAGATATTAATATTGAGAAAGAGTTGAGATAGTGATAGATAGAGATCGAGATAGATATAGAGATAGAGATGTAGATAAATATACAGATAGAGATGTAGATGTAGATGAAGATAGAGATGGAGATAGATTTAGAGGAAGAGTTGGAGATGGAAATGGAGATAGAGATCGATATCAATATAGAAATAAAGGTGGAGATAGAGGCAGAGAGAGATAGATATAGAGGTAGAAATAGATATAGATATAGAGATAGAGATGTAGATCGAGATCGAATTAGAGATCAAGGGAGAAAAAGAGATAGAGATAGGGGTAGAGGTAGATATAGAGATAGAGATAGAGATAGAGATAGAGACAGAGATAGAGATAAAGATAGAGATAGAGATAAAGATAGAGATAGAGATACGAGTATAGATTGGTATAGAGAAGGAGAAAGAGATTTGACATAGAGTTAGAGCTGAGTTTCTAATGCCGTGCTCCTTTCATATTAAATTCTTGCAAACAAGAGATAATCAGATGGCGATGGTACAAAAGTGTTAGCTTCTTGTACTAAATAAACAAAAATGAGCGAACGTTTTTGGACGTTAATATCTTTGCTTTAGCGCCAAGAAACCGCCCCCGAGCAAATTGGGTAGCGTTACTTCTCTTATGCTAAGGCACCAGTAATTGCAGATAACAGTCCTACTCTCTGTAGTTCCGATTGGATGTCACCATGTCCTCTCTCGCTGATTATCCGTGCTCCAAACAGAATTTTGGGGCTTTTATTGTCAGCTAGTTTAAAGGTTAGAATATGCCCGATTTAGGTATGCCTGCTATAATAGACGACTAAAATACACAACGATAATGATGTGCAACTTGATGGTTGAACTACGGAGAGGATGCCCCTAACCTTTCTCTTCCAACCTTCTTCTTCCTTACGAAAGGTGGGGGTGATATAACCGAGAAGGTTTCGCTGGTTACACCAAATCGCTTCCGCTACAGTCGGGCATGTACGGCAAGGTAGTACCGGAGCGTACCGGGCTCATATCCGGAAAAGGGATGTCATTTTCGACAACACTCCCCAAAACTTTCGGAAAGTGTTTATGTCACTAAATAAAACATTAAAGAAAGCGGGCACGCTACATCGAAAGGTTTAAATTGTTGCTTAAAACAATATTACGGTTTATTTTCTATAAATTTCAGCAAAGCTTTTAGAGACAGGTGCTTGCTTCTTTCGCTTTAATTTAAACTTTTAAATTGTTTTTTTTTCTTTCATAGCAAGTTGAGTGTAAATATTTAATTTTACTAACGTTACATTTTAATTTTCTCTTAATTTTCACATTTGCGCTGCGTTACGTTGCATGCACGGAGTTGCCTGAAAATAACGTTTGGCACCACAAACCTTTCGGAGTTGCTACCTTTTGACTGCTTGTAGAATGCACGCAATCGCCTGGTTTATATACCATAAATCACACCTTCTTTGCTGCTTTGAAGCATTTTAATTACGACTTTGCATGCTGCTCGACGAAAGCCAAAATAAAATAGCGAAGAAATGCAACAAGAGTCAACCGAAAGAAATGCAATGAAGCCGAACGAGAAGAATGTGCAAGGCATGGTGGGTGGGAGTATAGACAGAGTGCAAGCGTTATCGACTAAAAGTCACAGAAGTCAATGTTTTTCATTTCTTTTATCCTAAGCATCAATTACAACTACAACAAAAAGAGCAAAAATGTCTGACCGCAAACGTAGTCAGAAGCTACGGGAGTATGTATATTTTGCAAGTAAAAAGAGAACCAAATATTTGTGTAGCTGTAAATTACGCAAAACTGGCATGAGTCTAAGCTCAATAAAATTATTTTAGATTAAATTTGAAAATTTTTCAATTTTCATTTTTCTAGCAGACCATGCCTGTGCGTGCCAAAAGCATATTTCTCATTTTGCACTGCAAGAACACCGAAAAGCAATGAATTATTCTTTTTCGTTTTAACAAATAAATCACGACATAAATTCTGGAAACACTTTAATTTTATTTGCAGTTTTAATTCTTTCGAAATCAAATTTTGAGTATAAACTTTTTGTTGAAAACTTTAAAAAAAAAACTTCTAAACAGCGCTTATAAATAAGTTATTTCTTGGCTTTAAGTGATGCTAAATACTTTTAACAAAAGTAAATAAAACCTGATTCTTATGCTCGGCCGCAGATATGAGAGGCCAGCGTTCACCCTCTTCTCCACAGCTGCAGCGCTAGTGCACTTAAACAAAATTTTTGCGCAACTTGTCATACTTCATGAGCGTGTTTTTTCCACTTTAATTAGCGCAATCGTAGCGACACTCGAAATTCACTTGCCTCAAACGCCCTAAAGTATGCTTTGGTTTTGTGCTCGCGCTGTATTGGCTAATGACAGTTAACTTTTGACCGTATACTCTCAGCCCACTAAAGTTCTACAAATAAAATCCACTAATGAATGCGCGCTGTTGAGAATTTTTCGTCCCCAAATAAGGTGCTTTGTTGTTGTTGCCTATCGTTGCTGCTTTTGTACTTTTTTTTGTTTTGTTGCATAAAAATATTTTATTTCAGTGATTTTTAACTTTCAGTTAAAGTATATTTTTGTTTTTATTTTTTGTCAACTCAACAATTTTACTTTTAATTTTTTTTATGTTTTAAAATATTTTTTGTTTATTTTGCAGCGCTTTAACACTGTAACGCAAATTGTTTCCTTAATTCTGTTGTAGTTTTTATATTTTTTTATTTTTTTGCAAGCATTCTCTCTTCATTGAATTGTCATTTGCCTGGGGCTAGCTCTTGGTACAAATACTCGTTATTTTTGTTTATAAACAAAAACAAAATAAATATCAACTACAACAAAATGCTTGACCCAAAAACAAAGTGTTGCAGCGCTGAGTAGCTGCAAATGACAGAATTTCTCTTCAGTGTTGCCATATTTTTTGTTACGTTTGCTTTTTTTAGTTCTGAGTTTTTGTTCTTTAATTCGCTAAATGACTCTAATGCAAGACTGTTGAGAAATTTAAGCAAAAACTGTGCAGCAAATATTCACAAAAATTTTGACAATAAAATGCAAACTTTTTTTTTTATTTCCTTTGAAGTATAGAAAACCTCATTATGCATTATACAACCTCTATAATCTTGATTCCACTTAGACAAGCGAGGCGAAGTTCAGTCATCCTCCGTTGGTTCAGTGTGTGTCTGGCTGATATGAACATCGATTTAGCAGAATTCTTTCAAGCAACGCAATTCTTTTTATACCTTTCATGAACGTGAAATGGTAATATAACTTTGGTCCGATTTTTGTAAGTATGAGAAGAAGAAGAGATAGACCCACGTAGGAACGTAAAATTTTGCCGGTTTGGTACATATTATATATGTTACGTGTGTAGTAAAAATCACCCAGATCGGACCTACATAACATATAGCTCCCATACAATCGATTATTCCGATAAATGGGGTTTGGGCTATGTATCTTTAAATAATCAGTTTTGCAGAGTTTGTACTAATTGTAAGTAGGAATCGGACACTTAAAACAGTGATGTGTATTCATGAAAGGTATAAAGTCTTCGGCACAGTCGAAGACAGCCTTTTCCTTACTTGTTTTGACTAAAATCACTTTTCTCAAAACAAGCGATTCGAAAATCGTCATTTAAACAGTTTTCTGAAATTTCGAGACAGCTTAAAAGAAGGCTCCAGAAATGTTGACCTGCAGCCTGCAGAAAAAATTAACTGCCGGTCCTTGAAGACCAATGAACAGAGAAACCTAATACCTTTATATAACGAAGGCCGAAAGACTTAAGAAACGGACTATACAATCAAAGAGTCAACCTAAGCAATTGTGGAGAGCCCTGTAATAGTTAAAAGTTTATGTAAAAAATATGTGGCGACGCATAACCGCATCGTTGAATATGCAATGTGAGCTAGAACAGACAGAAAACTGGACTAGAAGGTAGACTACAGAATAAAGAATGAGGATTTCAAACTCGATAGTTTTAGTTCAAACTTTTTTTACTTTAACCCACATATTCATAAAAAATAAAATTGGTTTATACAACTTTTTAAAGTGACATTTTTCCTTAAAAATTTTGAATTATAAAACCTTTAAAAAAATTTTTCATTTTTTATGAATATGTTGGTAAGCTTTTAAGTCCTTAAGGATAATTCATTTTAACGATTATAGGCTACTACATTTAAGTAAAATTTTTTCGAACAAAAAGTGAAGGGGAACCAATTGACTGCTGGGTGGAAGAACACCCTTTTTCAAAAATGAACAATCTCAGAATTTTTTCAATAACACTCTATTTGAAAATCAGAAACGCGTATTTTACTCAATCTATGGGTGCCCAAGGTTTCTTACGGAAGGTGGTTGATCCACAGACATGACGCCTTTCATCTCTTGTTATAAGATTCCAGACTTTTACGAAACATCAAGGTGGTAGAAGGCACAACGAGTTCACAAATAAACTGACTAGTACCCGAGCAAATTAAAATCATATTCTCTTCCCCTACACTTCCTCCAATCTTGGGGAAAAGTTTTAGCTCCTATAACAACAACTACTGTCCTACCATATAGATGTTCCCAGGATAAAATAACCGCAAAGCTAACCCCAAAAATACCTTAGAAAATGTTTTTAAGAAGGGACTTTCCTCTCGGCGTAAAATGGAATTTTATTATCAATCCAAATGAGATACATCACTTCAAATTACCTTCTATCTATATATATTGTCTAAGCTTTATGCAGGTCGAGTATTTTTTTTTTTAAGTTAATGTTTGAATGTTATTTTATTATTTGTTCAGATAGTAGAAGGGGGGGTGCGGAGCACATGTTATATAGGGGGCAACCTTTGAGTAATATAAATGTATTTGTCTTAACTTAATTTTTTGGTCTATATAGAACGGGGGGTGCGGGGCACCTTCACACCATGTATGTATTAATTTTTGGCGAGCACTATTGGCTCTGAGGCATTGCACGGAATTGGCTTCCTCATTTTCGCAGTGAAAAACCCCGCTTTGGAATTACAAAGCATAAACTATACCTTTGGAATATTTCATAAGCTGATTGCGAATTGCATGCAATGCAAATGAAATAAATGAAAGAAATGACTACAGCTTATGTCGCTTAAACATGTATCGAAATGAAATGTTGCTATTGTTTGTAACGACAAAAACACTCCCCGCGATGGATGTCTAAACGGCTAAACCGATTTCCATTATGTAAAAAGTACTTTCTTGGACCTTCTCTGTAGTAGGTTTTTCGTTAAAAAAAGAGTATTACACTTTTAGTTGTTGCTACTGAAAGATGAATACAACTGATAGGTCACGATTTCGCAATTTTGTTGAGTTTGCCGTATATTGTAGGCCACCATACTAATACACCGCTTAACAGATTTGGTTCATATTTGGAACATGTGTTGTTGCTCTGGGGAACGTTTCTATCAAAAATTTACTCGATAGATGGCGCTGGCGTCAGTCCGAGTTAATGACCAAAACGTAAAAATGTGTGGCCCTATAGGGTGTTTGTGATAATAATAGTGATAGTGAGAGTGATAGTAATAGTAATAGATAGAGATAGGGTAAGCTGAGTAAGATATAACCGAAATGAAAAAAGAGAAGCAGATAAAGAGGAAGAAAAGGAAGCAAAAGAAGGTGGGCAGGCAGAAAAACATGGATCTAATGAGAAGGAAGCGTCAAGTAAATTTTTAAGCAGAACAACGTATGTCCGGTCTGCTAATTATTGATATGAAACAATAAGAACAACCGCAGTTCGACTAAAATCAGTTTAAAAAATCAGCTATCGAAGTAGAGTTAAGGCCGCAATAGAGGTTAAGTAAATTTATCCTACAGTAGGTTCTGTGAATAATGGAAGATATGATGCTATTGTGACTTTATCTAGTACAGTACTTCAAACAGGTCTTAAACATAGCAACCAAAATTAGCAACGTCCAAATTTTAAATTTTCGAAGTTCAAAGTTTTCGCTAGATTTTAAGATCTCCCACAAAGTCTAGAGGGCCTTCCCATCTCGATGAATTCGTTATTTATTCGTTACATGAAATAAGCCAAATTGCAAGGAATTGCCTTTTCGTTTCGGAAGGAATATCTTATAGAAGGAGTTCGCTTCACCCACTCGATATATGCCTCGTTGCTAGACACCTTACCACCCCTCTTTTCACGAAAAGGACACAGGAAGCGATATCTGTGGACCTCTGTGGAAATGTGCCTTTCCCCTGCAAAGAAGCTGGTTTGTAATGGATTCTTAAGTAAAGCAGTTGACAACTTTTCTACTCGGAGCATTTTCGTAGTTAGTGTTACTCTACTATCATGCTAAGTTCGAATCAGTGCTAACTAATCTTCATGCGGAAGTAAGCTGGTTTTTCCATACTTTGTTGACGTCACTTAATGATAGACATTTGCTTCCAATTTTCATACTTTAATTAAATAATCGCATTTTGCTGAGAGTGAGTGACGTCAAGTTAGTGATGCCAAGTTAGCAATTGTGCACAACATCTAAAGCGGAATGTGAGCCTTTTGCGAGTGTATTGCATTCATACTCTGGACAATTTTTTGAATATGCGGAGTATGGCTTCTGTTGGGCGAATGGTGACAAGTGTATTGACAGATTCTTGGTTTTTTTTTGTTGCACATCCGAAATCTCTTTAACCTCTTCTCAAACATCCTCGGTCCGCTTATAGAGATAAGCGTAATATCTTTAGCGGGGTCTGCTCTATAGGGATGTCTTCTGAGAAATTCGCGACTATAAAATCTCACCATTATCTAAGTTATTTTATCAGCATGGTATTTTATCAATTCATGGCAGTCTAATTAAGGCTTAAAAAGTAGTTGGTGAAATATTTGGGAGTAAGAGATGTAGTGACATTTTGATTAGAACCTGTTCCTGCAAGTAGTGAAGGTGCACAAAACTGTACCCATGCAGTTGTAAATTGAACTATAGTAAAAGATCTTAACTTTAAGGGGACTTGAACAAACTGCTGTTAGACCGTTGTGTAGTCAATATTTTTTTCTCTACATATTCTATTCGTTCAATATATATGTATATATGTATTCTATTTCGTTTCGTTAGCTCAAAAAAAGGCACTTAACGAAATAATTTTGTTTCGTTACTTCATAAAATAAAATTATCAAAATGTTACCAATAACGTTGCAACGAAATAAAGCAAAGAAAATATTTCAATTAAGCTATGTTGGCAATACCTTCAAGAGACGCATACATAGCTCTCTGTTAAATCAAATCAATTCGTGCAAATATAAACTTGATTTTTGAGCATTTAAAAATTACCATAGGAATTATATTCTGCACTTAACTAGATTATATAGTTATTTATATAATTAAAAATTTTGAATTTAATAAAAAACTTGCCTAAAATCACGCATTCCAAAAATTTAATGTTCACTTTTCTATCGTATGTTAAGTTTGTATGTATGTCATTCGGTCGAATATTCGTGACGGCATTGCCAGCAGAGTAACAACATAAAGTTTAGTGTTTTGACATTATCAACTACGTATCGATTACGCTAATTAACTAAAGGAAATTATTTCGATAATTTCTTTTCTTTAGTCAATGATATTTGATATTTTCATCTTCGTTTTTAGCGCAAAGAAATTATTTTGATGATTGCCTAAACGATAAAAAAACTGAATCGTTACCATGGAAACGATTTTTTTGTCGGTAAGCGATAATATTATCGTGACGATGCATCCTTGATTTCTGATTGCTGTGCCTTTGCACCATCTTCAGTAATTTACAAAATTATGCAAATTTCCAATTAAAATCCTTTCTACCACTTTCCACTTGCTCTTGACATTTTTATACTTCATATTCATTAAACTATATTTCGTAAGGGTCTTGAATTCAAAACATCAATTTTAATAATTATTACTTAAATAAATATTTCAACTTGCATAGTAAAGTATAAACGCAACATTGCACATTTTAATGGCACCTTGGGTGCACCAAAGCGTGTCAAACAGCACCAGTGCTGCAACTTACATTTTCACTCGGCTACAACAAGTAAGAAATGATTATTAAAATTAAAAACTTGCAAATATTTATTTAGTCTGTATGTGAATATAAAAGGAGAAAATTGCAACACTCACACATTGCACAGTCGTACTCTCATTGGATTTGCGATTTGCCAAAGCAGAAAAGTGCAACTTTAACGGGTTACTGCACAACGCACGTCTGAATGTTTGTAAGTTTACATTCTGCCTAGCCATTTGCAATGAAGTTAGTCAAATGATGTTAAGTAAATTTGCATGTGAGTGTGTGAGTATGTGTGTGTGAGTGTATGTGCCTGCCATAAAGGGAATTGCGTAAATTAACAAAGTTAAAAGTCAAATTGTGAAATATACAAATGCTGAAAAGAAGATGAGGAAGGAAAAAATGAAAACCCTTTCAGTTAAGGCGTAAACGAGTAAGAAATTGTATAAGAAAATTCAGCAAAAGAAAATGTAAGAAAAAGCAAGTAGTGACATTCCCGTTAGTGGGAATAGTCTACGCTCTAATTGTGGCCGAGTGCAGCGTAGTGACCATAGGTGAATGCAGACAAAAAAGTTCTTTTTTTTTGCAACTACTTTGACTTCTATAAAAACGTGCTTTAATTTGAATTCGTGCAAGCGAGAATGTACGTAAAACAATTTAAAAAGCTGTGATTTTTCTCTTAACGTAAGGGACACTTAAGCTATTCTAGGCGACTTTTAGTAAGCGTATTTGGCCAACTTGCTATTAACTAGTCGCTTTAATTAATTTTAATTTTTTTTCGCGGAGAAAAATTAAGTTGCAGTTAATGGTGGTGTAAGCTGCCCAACTTAAACAATTACAGTTATTACAGAAATATGCGCCAAGCTCTTAAAGTCATCTTTTCCCGTTTTACCATACAACCCGTAGGGGGTTTTGTTACGTTGGCTGAGTGTAATGTTCGAAATAACTGCACAGATTTCAATTGCTTCTTTTTTATATCACATTCTAAAGGGTGTTTTTTTTAGGGGTATAGAACTTCGAATTGAAATAAAACACAAGAAAATCGTTTTAAGGTCCATCAATTTGGCTTTATTGGAAGGAGAATTTTATGCCATTAATGTTTAAATATGATTTCGGGCATGTGGCCGCCGCGGCTGGCTCGAATAAAGCCAATTCTACAGGTCCAATTTTCAACCACTTTTTCGAGCATATGGGGCCGTATGTCGGCAATAACGCCACGAATGTTGGCTTCCAATTCCCCTAACGTTTCTGGTTTGTTGGTGTAGACGAGCGACTTCACATATCCCCAAAGAAAATAATCCAATGGTGTCAAATCACACGACCTTGGTGGCCAATTGACAGGTCCATTCCGCGAAATTATGCGCTCATCGAATGTTTCCTTCAATAAATCGATTGTGACGTGCGCTGTGTGGCATGTAGCGCCGTCTTGTTGGAACCACAACTCATCCACATTCATACCATCCAATTCGGGAACAAAATAGTCGGTTATCATGGCTCTATACCGGTCTCCATTAACGGTAGCTGCCTCTCCAGCATTATTGCGGAAGAAGTATGGCCCAATGACTCCACCAGCCCATAGAGCACACCAAACAGTCAGTTTTTGTGGATGTAATGGCGTTTCAAGGGTCTCATGTGGATTCTCTTCACTCCAAATGCGGCAATTTTGCTTGTTGACGTAGCCATTCAACCAAAAATGAGCCTCATCACTGAACAAAATTTTGCGATGAAAATCAGCATCGAAATCAATCTCATTTTCGGCCCATACACCAAAATCACGACGCATTGCATGGTCTCGCGGCTTTAATTCTTGCACAAGCTGGATCTTGTAAGGTCGCAAGCCAAGATCTTTGCGCAAAATCTTCCATAAAGTTGATGGACAAAGCTCCAATTGCTGTGCACGGTGGCGAATCGATTCATTCGGGTCCTCTTCAACACTTTGCTCTACAGCGGCAATTGTTTCTTCGGTGCGCACTGTTCGACGTCTCTGCGGATGCGTATTATCACATAGAGTAAACGTAGTGCGCAAACGATCCATGGTTAACCGAATTAATTGCTCTGATGGACGATTATGTCGACCATAAAATGGACGGAGCTCACGGTAAACTTCGCGAACTGAACCATTATTTTCGAAATAAATTTGCACGATTTGCAAGCGTTGTTCTTTTGTCAACCTGTTCATGATGAAATGGCAAACCAAACTGAACATAAATGACATTAGAGTTGCCAGATTTGACCACAAAATGCCAGTTTTATCTCTATTCGAAAAACAAACCTGTAAAAAAAACACCCTGTACCTAAAAAGTTCTGCCCAAATTTTTCTTGTTCTTGGAGCTAAAATGCTATTTACAAAAAAAAAAGCTTGGTTCATACTACCAAACTGGAAAGTGTTTGATCGTTTCTAGAAGCTTAACTATTAAGGTACGAAAAATTGAGTCATTTTGCGTCTAAAGCACAAATTATGTAAAATGCAGTGACACTTTGCCTGACAATCCCTCCCATAGCTATAGTATTACAGTCGGTCTCTGGTGCGAACAAAATGATTTTATATATGTTTTACAAGATTAAAAATGAGTTGTGTGTCGCACTGCATTTTACATAACGTCTACCTCAATATTTAAGAGACTTCCAAGTCTGGTAATCCTCTAGTTTCGAAAGGCTCCCGAAAAGTCACCAATTCCATTCTTCTTTGATCAGGTACAAACAATTGTGTAATTTTGTGTCTAAGGCGCAAATTATGTAAAATGCAGTGACACTTTGCCTGACAATCGCTAGCATAGCTATAGTATTACAGTCGGTTCCTGATGCAAGCAAAATTTTGTGCACTCGTTTTACAAGATTAAAAATGGGTCGCGTGTCGCACTGCCTCTTACATAACACCTCGTTACACACATTCTGTGCTATGAACCAAATATACTTTTTCGGAAAGGGGAGAAAAAATAAAAATACACGTGTACCGGCGATTTTCATGTACACGTCAGAATTTTTGTTTTTATGTATAATTACATAATTTCTAGCTAAATATTTTAGAAGCTTCAAAGTCTTGTTATTCTCCAGTTCCGACAAGCTCTGGAAAAATGAGCAATTCCATTCTACTATGACCGTGCGTGTTCGGCATGCAATTTTGTTCTCCCCCGGACTATTGTTGTTGCGACATGAGGTTTGGCATTCCGCGTTGGCCTGACTCGCATGGGTTCTAATAGTCCTCTGTACATTAAATACTGCACTTCTACGAATAAGTCCCATTTATTCATCTTACGTATGTCTCATGTACTCGTATAAATTTTTATGAAAACGATTAACTTCTAGAAACTCTAAAGGATTGCTATATCTCTATAAACCAGTGCTAGGACATATAACCCTTGATAAATCCCGAGGCTCAAGAACAATCTCACGCATCATGTAGCATATTCTTAAATCATATTGTTCACCAGGCTCAACATGATTGAATGAGCTCAAGGTGGTGACGCCAAATTACTCTTCGAAGATACAATTTCATAGGCTCGAGTCCTGGGAAAGGTAACATCAAAAGTAGTTTGAACATTTTTGTTTTCAAAACGACGTCTCCCTTGGGTAGTGGTTTGGCAAACTTTCCGAGTGTATTTCTGCCATAAAAGGTTTCTCAGCAAAATATTTATTTCCTTTGTAGATGATGTACGGGGCCATCAAAAAAATGCAGATCCAGCCAATTTGTAGAAAAAAATTCAAATCAGCACACTACAAACAGGAAAAGGAGCTCGGGGCAAAAATCTCTTAGGAGGCTTATGATGATATACCTGTATCGCAACATACATTTATTTATTAATTTTTGTATGCATCCCTTATATATTTCTGTGTGTTCAACCGAAATTAGTTCCACTGGTAGTGAGAAGTTTAGCCAACCCTTTTAACAACTCGAGAAATGCACCCTACCTACCATGCCTAAAACTGGACCAGTTTGTAACAGAATTCAGTACTTTTAACTTTGCAAGGCCTTTCACATTCACCGCTAAGAATTCTTGATGTGAGTGACGTGACTAATGTCTAAATTCCCTTCCTTGCTCTCCAGTATACTGGATGTTCGGCAATCTTGCGGATCTTGCACCATCGCTGAAGTGAAACGCAAAGGTTGTTGTTGGAAGTAGCTTATCAAACAAGGAAAAAACTTCGTCAGAAGGTTAGTTGTTTCTGATGGATCTTCTTGAGGAATTTGGAAAGTGGCATTTAAAGTTGCCTAAGAAGGTATTGGCTTGGATGGCTTGCCATTTTTTTTAATTGTCTGTGGGAAAGTTTACGGCTGTCCTTGGAGGCACAAATTTAGGTCTTAGTTTGGATGTGGTGCACGCTCTTGATTGTAGGTGAGCCGGATTTTGCTAACTAAATAAAACTTAATAAACTCGCAGGCTTCCTAATGAGCTTGCATACATTTATCCTGATGACCGCTACCGGTTACTATAGGCGAGAGATTTTTGATACTTGATTGGAACGAACTTGTGTCCAGACGTTATCAGAGTCATCACTGGGGCTCCATTGTCTTGCGGGTATGAAAGCAATGAGTTCTAAGCCTTAGCGAATGATATATACACCAATCACGTGTACCGTACTTGCAGAAGGACTTTATGAGATGTGTGTACATTATAAATATAATGCAAGTCAACACTTTCTAAATTTCTCTGCAAAAAATAAGATTAGTCTAGGATGCATTCGGGATGAGTCGCTAGGGAGAATGCGACTAATGCCAGTTCTGATCACTTTGTATGTGTTGAACTGTTCACATTTGTTTGAGAATGTCCTATGGAGAGACCAATTGTACCCATTTATACCCGAACATGTACAAAACGACTAATCTACTTTCTATCCAAACTTTACTTTTAACTCCTATAAGTATGCTTCAAAAACAGAGATTGACTTACACCCCTATGAATATGCTACAGAAATAAAAATTAAAGCCAAATCAAGACTAACGAGATTAACCGCGGATCGCTCTCTTTAGGGATTATTCACACTATTTTTTGCTGGGTTTCTTCTATCTGTCTATCTCTATGTTTGTTCACGCATCACTCACAAACTGTTCAATAGAATTGTATAGCTTCCGCACCGGTGTCTTGCTGAAGATCTATCTGAAAATATAGAATACATTTGTTGTTACTGCGGTCTATAAGCCTCGCACGGCAACTGGTATCACATTAAAGTTTTGGAATTTTACCATTATCAAAAATATAAGTAAATTGTTGCAAAATATTTAACCCTTGCTCTTCTTACTTGCCTCACAATATTACACCATGCTTGCCACATTTAAGATCTCCTTCTATTTAAGCACAAACTCTTTTGAAGTACCTGCTGTCAAAGAAATTTAAAAGTTTTTCTTTACCTGTTTTCTTACTCAAAAGTAAATTTCTTAACTATTTTCTTCCGCTCATACCCCTCTTTCGCACATTCGAAATAGAGTTGTGCTAAGCGCATATTCACAAAAACTTTTACTTTATAAATGTCGTGACAAAAATTTCGTAATGCACACTGAAAAATAATTCTTTTGAAAAAAAAAACTAAATTTTAAAGCACGCAAGCTGTAGTGCATGGAGATGTGCCATTTTTAAGAGTAACCGCACGAGTGGGAATATGCACCTAGATGTGTTTGTGTGTGTAGCTATGTATGTATGTGTGTATTGTACGTGCACTTATTCAAATATTTGTTCTAAGTACGCCAAGTGATGCTTAGCAAATTCAATTCTGTACTTAGTTGTGCATGTAAATGTGTCATTTAGGTTGCCACTTGGTAAATTGTTCCGCAAATTTTGGCGTTTTGTTTAATTAAATTTTTAATTGAAGCATGAACATTTGTTTAAATGAAATTTTACTATGCAAATATGAAAAAGTTAAGGTAAATTATTTTTGTTTGGCATTGAATAAAGTTAAAGATATGAATTATAGTAGATAAAGTTTCAAATGAAACGTGATGGGTGGATTAAAAAAAGTAACTGCTTGACTTTAGCTAGGTTAAGGGCAGACTATTTAGGTGAACTGTGATATGTTTCATGTTGAGCTTATTTTCAAAAAATTGTAATGCCGATGTGCTTTTAACAACTTAGGTTTCGGGGAGTGTTATCGACAAACTCAGCTCTAGTGCCAAGCGATAGCATAAAAATATATATCAAGATATTTGGATGCTTCCTGATCAGCAAGACAAACACCAAGTTGATGTTTTTGGTACAAGTTTCTCTTTTAACTTGTCAAATTCTGTTTGGAGGCGGCCTTTTTTTGTGCTCTGCCATCTTCAGCGTCAATTTCCGTTATAAACTGTCTCTATCCATGGCGGTGTATTTTGTGAGTAGCCAAGCAGGCATTGTCGATGTGTGTGTGTGTGTGTACGTGTGTCGTAAGAATGTAGCCCGCAAAAAAAGCTATTAATCTAGAATGATTTCGGGATTAGTCGCAACGGAGCATGCGATAAATGCCAGTTTGGATCTCTTTGTATGGGTCGAAGTGATTCCTTTTGTTTGAGCATGTCCTATGAAGAGACTAGTTGGTAGCTTTCATGCCTAAAAGGGCAGTTTCGGGCAGATTCCCTTTGTTCATCTACGGGTATGGTCAGACAAGTTTACTTTCAACACCTAAAAGTAGGCTGCAGAAATTAAAATCTGACTATGGCTACTATAATGGAAAAGTTGGGATTCCTTGTAGCCCACTGTAGACGGAAGGTATTGAGTTCAGTCCAGATACCCTGTAAAAACTCGTGTAGGTCTACAGTTGGCAATAGTTCAATATGCAAAAGTAAATTTCCATTTATGTAGCATACTCATAGGAGTGTAAGTCAATTTTAGTTTTTGAAGCATACTTATAGGAGTTAAAACTATCCATTTGGGTAGAAAGTGGATAAGTCATTTAGTACCTTTTCGGATAAAATTGGTCTCTCCATAGGAAATGCTCAAACAATGTTCACATTTGTCAACCCACAAAGTGCTCAGAAATGGCATTAGTCGCATCCTCCTTTGCGACTCAGCCCGGATGCATCCTAGACTAATCGTATTTTTTGCATGGGTGTGTTGATACTGAAATCAAATTTACAATGGATGCCGCAAAAACGTTCGAATATATTTAAACTCTCCATGTGTATAGAATTCAACGATACAAACCCAATCGATAGCAAGTTGAGCACTTCATGATCAACAGTTGACATAGTTCAGAGTCCTTAACTTTCTCACTCTAAGATTCCAGTACCTACTTCAACCAACATCTTCTGGATAGCCAAGATATGCAAACACCGCCATGCAGAAAAGATAACACTTACGGAATGAACGAAAAGTTGGATGGTAAGAAGCTGTGAGTGCTCTCTCTGAGAGCAATCTTCGACCTTAAAATGTTGCACAATAGTGAGTTCATATTTCTCACTCACTTCGTGTTGTCAATGAGGACGCTACAGGCTTCTCAACAGTCCGAAGGACCTAATGCATAATGTAGTTTCGCTTCGACAAAAGCGCGCTCCCTGGGAGACTACTCTTAAATCGGACTTATCTCTATTATCCCAGATTATTTTTTATACTTCCCAGTGTAGTAATTCTGGAAGCGAAAGAAAAGTTTAAACCGTAATCCTCGTTCAGATTATCCAGCAACGGTGAGCAAAGCATTGCCATTATCTACACAGGGCCTGGATAATTCTTAATGTTCTATATGCCTGCAGCTCCTACAATAATGGTGAGAGTTAATACTTATACTGCCGACGCAGGTAGTTGTTACAGTACCGAGAAAATTCTATATCCTGGAACAGTATACCCGATTTATTCTTTTTTCATGTGTTTCGAGGAAGGCCAAGTGCACATGAAAGTCTAGCACGTAGCAAGGTTCTGCAGGGAGCTCATGTGTACACTGAGCTGTCGTATCTCAAGCAGTGACGTACGGTCAATATTCACCGGCCTAGTTGTCCATAAAGTTCCGAAAAATACAGGGCCTACTTGCTTCAAGACCTGCGATATTAAGTTATATTTTTTTTCTGTAAAGATAAATGCTATTTAAAGACAGTAACTTATTCACGGTAAATTCAGTTATCAGCAAATTCAACATGCAATTCACTTTAGAATTCTAAGCGGTAAATTGATATATACAAACTTTGACCTGATTATTAGTTTATACATACAACCTACCCGTCAAGCATGGAGCCATTTTAGCAGACATTGATCTCTGCACTTAAGTTCTGTAGTCCATTTTAAGGATCCACTCGTTTCGTAGGAGAGAATATCTGAAAGATAAACACTCAAAGCTGCAACGAAATAAATGCGAAATGGTTTTTAAAGCCCCCTTGAAACACTCCAGTTGCGTTGGCTTTTATCAAAGTATCCATACAAACGCAGTTGTAGTAAACGCACTTAACCTGCCCCAAAAACTGAGCCTTCTCATTTTATCGTATTAACTTAAAGTCGCAAAAATTCTTCAGCTTCTGAAAAATCAGTTTACCACATTCACTTCCACTCACACGCAACCCATCAAGCATTACTTAAACAACCATTCACTTTATAGTCACTGTCAATTTCCTGTATTTTCTTCCCCCAAAACTTCTGCTGCATGCGCAAAGTTAACTTTGAGTGCTATCAACGCTATAGTTAACTACATCCGACGGCAACTGTTGCACGATCCATTGTGGCGACTTAATGACTTCGGTAAAAATTTTATTATTTTATTAACATCCCTTTTTCTGAAGTCATTGACACATTTTGCATTTCGCCAGATTGTATGCTCAACAGCAGCATCAGCAGGAATCACTTTGAAGTGCTGCGCGGTGTTGGAGACTATTTTGTTGCAGGAGCGTTTCTGTTTCAGTATGCTCATTATAATTTAAGTGAAATTTGGGTAAAATCGCAGGTATTTGTGCATTTTAGGGTGTGTCAAAAGAACCGATTTATTTTTCTTCTTCTATACACAAAATATATTGGAATATATACAAGCAAACATTCTTTAAAAGCAGAGCTCATCATTTCAATTCAAGCATTCCAACATCAAATGTAAAAATTTTAGGTTTGCATAACATATAAATATTATTTTATTTCGTTACTATCATCTGTCCTTTTCAAAAGTCACGAAACAATCAAGAAAATTGTTCTGAAATAATGTCACAACAATCCCAAAATTATCTCGAAAAAGTCCCAAAATAATCTTAAAAAAAAACAATCCCGAATCGATTCCATAAAGACCTAAAAATGCTTCTGACAACAGTCTTAAATAATCCCGAAATTATTCTGAAAAAGTTCCGAAATGATGACAAAAAAGTCCCAAACTGATTCCGGAAAAATCCTGACACTATTCTGTAATGATTCCAAAATGATGCCGAAAGCGTCCCTTCAACAATCCTGAAAACATACCGATATGATCCTGAAAATACCCCGAAATAATCTGGAAAACAAGTTTGAAATCGTCCTTAAAAAGCCCCGAAATGGTCCTGAGAAATCAAAGAAAAAAATTCCGCTACAGTTAATTATTTACTTAATTCTATATCACCTAAAATATACTGCTATACTCTGCTACAATTTTTAGTTCCAATACTGTCTTGTCATACAATATATCAACCCTGAACATAAATATTTAGAAGCTGCCTCTGCCTTCACCAATCCTCTCCATATTCTGAATACGTGTTCTACGTACTGCGGGATTGCGCTCTCTGCCTTTATTCCAGTTTGAAGCTTCGGTCAAAGAATCAAGCTTTATAGTTTGCCAGAGGCTTCTTGATTGAAGTAAAGTGTTGTTGGAGCAACTATGCTTTACCACTATGGCTGCCAATGAAGATATGTATTCAGAATCAGCAGTCAAGACACTTGATTGTAGACCTTCTCACAACCACTACCTCTCGCAGTGACCTTAGAATTTCGATTACAGAAAAGGCCTGAATTGAGCTCTGATTTAAAACATGGAAGAACTCATTGCAGACCTCATCCTTTGCTTAGCGAATTGGCTTTGCTTTCAGGTCTACATAGCCAATTAGTCTGCCGTGTAAGGTCCTCGACTCAAGACATTACCCACTGCCTTTGAAACTGAGCACAGCCATATCAAATTCTGCTATTGTAAGACTATTCAAGTCCTTGCTAAAATAACAGCCCGGTCTTCCTTACCTTATCCCCATTCAAGTGTGTCAGTTCCTAGTTCCGCGTGTGCTGTGTTCGTATACTCACATTGCATCGCAATTTTAAAATATGCTGATGACACAAAAGCAGAGTTAAAAAATAATTGGAACCTTCAGCGGTTATGTTTATGTTTGTAAATATAACCGTAAGTGTAGGTGCATACATAACTGTGTGTGTGTATTGTATTTTGTTTTTGTTTTACTACCTGCACTCAGCTGTATAAACTGCTCGCGGTAAAGTGTCATTGCAACTTAAAATGCTTTTTACCGCAATTGACATTGACTGTGAACAGCTGCAGCAGCGAGCGATCCTGGTAGCGACAAACAAGCGCTTTTGCAGCTGTATATAAGGGCATCATTGGATGCAAAGTATATTTAATATAAGTGTATTTGTATTCGTGCCTACGGTGACCGGACGTTTATTACTTTTCAGGACATTCCTCTATTTTATGTTTCTTTTCTTTAAACAATTGTTTTAATAAATATTTTTTATTTTTTTTCAACAATAGAGATTAGCCGAGGGGATTGTTTTCTGAAATTTACGGTTGCCAAAGTCTCCACTAAGTGCAGGTAAATATTTTCTTTATTGAGCATTCCGCACCTTTTACCTCATTTTCGAACAACTTTTAGAATATATAATAACTTTTTCACAAATAAAACTCAGCATAAAGGTTCGTCTTATTTGAGTGTTACGCGTTCTCTGCAGCAAAATGGTCAATTTCGACAAGTTTCGGTGTCTTAAAAGAGGGCCTTCAAGGACTAAATCCAATATATCTTACTTTCCTAAGTAAAAGAGTATGGAAAAAAGTTTTAAGAGCATTACGTGGCCTGCCCTGATAATTGGCACCACCCAACGATCAAAATCACCGAAGTGGTTCAGCAGCAACTAATGATGCTGCAAAGAATATGGTCACCGTGAGCTTGCCCTTATTAAATATTACTTAAGCATGTATGTAGTATATATTGGACAAGGTAGTGATTTTTACTTTTGCTGTTTTGGTTGCACTTCAGTCAGCATTAATTATGCGAGACATTAAGAGACACCAAACGTAAGTTGCCAAGAAAGAAAATACCAAACACCATGCAGAAAAAAAATTCTCAAAAATCAAGCCAATTTTTAAGAGCCTTGATACTTGCACTTTGTGAGAATAAAATTACAAAGCCTACAAAACTGCATACTCAAAAGTTTTAAAATTATGGCTTCAATATTTATTTTAGATTTTTTTTCATTATTTTTGATTTTTTTCAGCAATACGTTCTTTAAAATCCGTTTAATGATTGATTACCGTTACTTTAAATTTTTACTGATTATTTTCCAATTAATTAAAAAAATTATCAAAAAAATCAAGATTTTTTACTATTATTAAAAAAACTCAAAAATAATAAAAAAAAGTGGGTTTGATTACTTTTGATTATTTTAGATTTTAACTTTTTTTTTGATTATTTTTGTGTTTTTTCGACAATACCGAAAAGAAAGATAATCAAAAAAAAATCAAAAATAATCAAAAGTAATCAGAGTAAATTCTTTTTGATTATTTTTGGTTTTTTTAATAATCGTAAAAAATAAGGTTTTTGACTTTTATTGTAATTAATTGGAAAATGATCATTAAAAATATAAATAATTGGTAATCAATCATTAAATGGGTTCTCAAGAAAATAGTTGATCAAACCGGTAATCACTACGATTAGTAGTCATTATTTAACAGGTCTTATTATAAGTTCTGAGACGCAGCAAACCGTGGCCGGGTTTCCCAATTAATTAATATTATTTTTGAACTGACTCATCATTTTAATTACAAAAAACGTAGTTGCTAGAGCTCTTTGTCGCACGTTTCCGGTTGTCAAGGTAAGGTATGGCTCATAACTGTTGGAGGTTATCTATTAATCTTTTAAAATTCTTAGATTGATCGCTAAGTTTACATTGTTTTAAGAATATAACATTCTTTTAAGAAACCATCAAAATGATTTACGTTATTCTTCTTTTCACTAATTTATTTACCTTAATTCATTACAAGAAGTTCCGCAGCTCATAATCCCACAATTATTACCAGTTTATTATATGCAATTCGCTTGTTTATAAAGTACAGTTCATGACATTTGGGAACAGTATGCTGTCACTATTAAATGGTATTGATATTGTTACGAGCAGTTAAATAAAAATGCACTTGACAACTCAATTTTAGGAAAAGATTACAAACGATCAATGGCAAATCAACAGACACACCACCAAAAGTGAGCGCTAGATGGGAAAAGTGATAACAATGCAAAAAATTTGTGATAATAAAAGATATCCAAATCAACGGCTATATATAGCTACGGAAAAGTAAATAATTTTGAAAACTTTGAACAAATTGTATTTCTCAATAAAATATTTATTCACTTTGATTTTTACAATAATAAAGGGAGTTCGTTTTTCAAATAACTCCCACACCTTTAAACTTTTTGCAAAAACTATTGCTGTCAGTGGCAACTGCTTTTAAAAATAACTACTGACTTCCACTGACACCGCAAAATAGTACTAAAAACGTTTAAACACCAAAGAGGCACCTTACACACACCCAAACGAACACGCTTAAATAGCTTATTCTTCGTGCTGATGGGCTACAAGCGTAATATTGGCGTTTGCTTATATGTGTGTGTGCTTGCGTTTGAGTAAATGACAGCTGCACAATTGTTATTGTCATGGTCATTGCAGCTGTCACTGCAATTTCTTCAACGAATATTCTTTCCTCACTGTTTTTGAAGCGAAATACAACTTTCAAATCAACACCACACACATACGACCATTAATATTACTCAACGCTTAGTAGACAGCACGCTTAACGATTGCCAGCTGAGCGGTTAGTGGTGTAAGCACTTTTAAGTTGGTTGAATAAGTTGAATGATGCAACTATGAAACTGTCAGCATCGCATTGCGCCAATATCTTTTAATAGAATTGCTGTACTGAAAAGTAAACGTTTGGACGTCGTACGTGTCGTATACGCAACAAAAGCACGCACTGCGCTTCAAAAGTACAGGGTGGCGCAAAAGTCATCTTCCTATCAGAAAATGCTATAAATTTTGCGATTGGCCCCTAAAGTCAGTTCTGTTTTGACATTTGCGTAGTAAACACATGCGAAATACACGGTGATAAACAATGTTACGCTACACTGCAGAACGCGGAATATTGCTGACTATTTATTTGACCAATAATCGGTCGGGGCCAAACGGTTACTGTGAATGGTGAGCGCTACAGAGCAATGATCAACGAGTTCTTTTTGCCGCAACTTGATGAATTGGGATTGGAAAACATGTGGTTCCAACAAGACGGTGCAACAGCACACACTGCACGTGCCACAACCGATATGCTGAACATCGGAAGCTTACTTTTGCGCCACCTTGTATTTATTTGCAAGCATTATCTTATACGAACGCATACGACCCACAAAAAAATGTTGCTCAACATGAATGTAAATTCTTGTTTGGACAATCAGTGTGTCATAACTGAAAGTCAAACCTCGAACGCAATCAGTGTGGCAAGGCTGATGAGCAATGTAAAAATACGTGTAATCTAAGGCCTTATTATTAGAGCTCTTGATATTCGAATACTATAACTATTCGAACATGGCAGCGTTCGAAGATTAAAAGTCGAATACCAGTATTGGTGTCTGTTCGATTTCACGAATACTTGGCGGGCGCACATTGTTTAACAGGAATCAAAAACAATTTTTCTAACATATATTTATTTTATTTTAACAAAAATACGAATGTGCGTGCAGACATACATAAGTATTGAAGTTTTAATACATTTTTATCAGTAATTCCGAACAAGCAAAGTAAACTTAAAATAAATTTTTAAAAAGCTTTCCGAATTAAATATTAAGCTTACAAAATTCTGATTTTTCGTTTATAAAACGGTTGAAAATAACCGTTTTATAATTGAAACGACACGTTGATGAAAATTCAAAGAAAGCTTTTTATAAGTGTTTTTTGTAAACTTTATTCAACCCTTGTTTTCTATATTATTTAGCTATTGTACTATAATAAATAAATCAGTTGTAATCATACATTGAATGCTGCAGCTTAAACCAACTATCAGCAGATTGCAGAAGTGGTTAATTTCCAGCCATGATTTTTGCTCCTTCGTCCACATTCTCATGTAAAATTTTTTGTGAAAAGAAATTTAAAATTTTTTAAGTTGAAAGAAAAAAAATTGTCAAATAGCCTTCTCTGGATTTTTTGTAAACATTTGCACTTCACTTTCAATGTGAAATGATTTATAACAGTCTTAGTTATAGTTTATAAAAAGTTTACTTTAAACTTTCAAATAAGTTAAAACTGAAAAAGCTTACATATCGCTTACTGTAGCAAGTTTACTGAAAAATTACTTTTAAAAACATTTACAGAAATGGTTGTTGGGTTCATAAGGCCTATTTGTTAAAAACTATCATTATCTGTTATGAAACGTCTGTTATTATTAAACAAAAAACATAAGATTGTTAACGGTTTCTGGCAATAAGCAACTCCTTAGTGGTGAGACAATATTTCGGACTATTGAAAATGTTATTTCGCGTTCAGCCGATGTAGCTGATATGCACAAATATAGTTTGGCTAGCCTAAATAGTTCGGTTACGTTGGTTCCCATACACAACTTTTATTTTTTTTTCGCTCAGTTTGATATATGAAAGGTATTAATTAAATGTGACAAGTATTTCATAACTAATCCAACGATTTAACATTAAAAATTTAACAAGTATTGAAAGAGTCGTACTCCATCGTACTATTCGAATATTCGTTAAACTGCGAATATTAATAGTAGCTCATCAAATATTCGAGTAGTGAACATCTATTTTCAGTACGAAAAAAATCGACAACCGGAGCTTTGAATATTCGAATAATTTAAGATTCCCACTTATCCTAATGCTTAGTTTTCACCTTATCTCCTCTGAGATCTTTAGCATGAAAATGAATGAAAATCGTGGCAAGTGTGCTTGAAATTTCATAACTGCAAGAAAATCAAGGATAAAACCAAAAAACCAGCCTGCAAGAACTTCTTTTTTTTGTTAAAATTATATGCAAAGCAGTAACTTTATATCTGAATGCTTTAAGGCTACCCCAAAAATGTCATAAACCCAATAGCTACACTTCTCACTACTAACACCAATTTTTGGTGGGTAATTCACATTAAAATGTGTGTATGTATGTATTTGGGATGCGGCGAGCATTAGCACTCACATATGACCCATAGCTGTGTTATGTTGCTGTGGCTAGCAAAACTTTACTTGTCGGAGCATATGCTTGTGCCAAACTTAAAGCGACTTGAAAAATAGCAAATACAGAACGTATTTTGAAAAATATTGTTATTGCCAAAACAAAAGTGCACCTCGACGGCACTTCTACATATGAAACAGCTATGGCATGCCAACATACGCTGCCCCCAACTTTGGTTGGCATTGGTAAGAAGAAAAAGTTGCTCAATATCTCAAAATAGCATCGAAGTCTAAGTAAATATGTTTTAATATATTAGACTGACTCACTCGCCATACTAAAATAGGAGCAATGGTTATTGTCTCTTTCTATTTCTAGTATTCTTAAATGAAAAATTTCAAGGATCTTTAAATTATGAAAACAGCAATTTTATAGATACACGCTCACTATCTTTCATAACTTCATTAGAAAAATTGTAATTTTTTATGATGCACCCTAATGTATATAAAGGGTGTTTTTTTTTAGGGGTATAGAACTTCGAATTGAAATAAAACACAAGAAAATCGTTTTAAGGTCCATCAATTTGGCTTTATTGGAAGAATAATTTTATGCCATTAATGCTTAAATATGATTTCGGGCATGTGGCCGCCGCGGTTGGCTCGAATAAAGCCAATTCTACAGGTCCAATTTTCAACCACTTTTTCGAGCATATGGGGCCGTATGTCGGCAATAACGCCACGAATGTTGGCTTCCAATTCCCCTAACGTTTCTGGTTTGTTGGTGTAGAAGAGCGACTTCACATATCCCCAAAGAAAATAATCCAATGGTGTCAAATCACACGACCTTGGTGGCCAATTGACAGGTCCATTCCGCGAAATTATGCGCTCATCGAATGTTTCCTTCAATAAATCGATTGTGACGTGCGCTGTGTGGCATGTAGCGCCGTCTTGTTGGAACCACAACTCATCCACATTCATGCCATCCAATTCGGGAACAAAATAGTCGGTTATCATGGCTCTATACCGGTCTCCATTAACGGTAGCTGCCTCTCCAGCATTATTGCGGAAGAAGTATGGCCCAATGACTCCACCAGCCCATAGAGCACACCAAACAGTCAGTTTTTGTGGATGTAATGGCGTTTCAAGGGTCTCATGTGGATTCTCTTCACTCCAAATGCGGCAATTTTGCTTGTTGACGTAGCCATTCAACCAAAAATGAGCCTCATCACTGAACAAAATTTTGCGATGAAAATCAGCATCGAAATCAATCTCATTTTCGGCCCATACACCAAAATCACGACGCATTGCATGGTCTCGCGGCTTTAATTCTTGCACAAGCTGGATCTTGTAAGGTCGCAAGCCAAGAACTTTGCGCAAAATCTTCCATAAAGTTGATGGACAAAGCTCCAATTGCTGTGCACGGTGGCGAATCGATTCATTCGGGGCCTCTTCAACACTTTGCTCTACAGCGGCAATTGTTTCTTCGGTGCGCACTGTTCGACGTCTCTGCGGATGCGTATTATCACATAGAGTAAACGTAGTGCGAAAACGATCCATGGTTAACCGAATTAATTGCTCTGATGGACGATTATGTCGACCATAAAATGGACGGAGCTCACGGTAAACTTCGCGAACTGAACCATTATTTTCGAAATAAATTTGCACGATTTGCAAGCGTTGTTCTTTTGTCAACCTGTTCGTGATGAAATGGCAAACCAAACTGAACATAAACGACATTAGAGTTGCCAGATTTGACCACAAAATGCCAGTTTTATCTCTATTCGAAAAACAAACGTAAAAAAAACACCCTGTATATGTATAACCTCCGAAGAGCCAGTGCCGTTTGGTGATAACAAATATTCTAACTTTTATTTAAATTAATAGCAAACAGCAGCTAACCATATTTCTTTTTATTTTTTTTGGAAACGAAATGTGCAATTGTTTTTCATAGAATAAAAATAATAAAAACAACCATTAGATTTAGAGTGATTTAAACTTTAAGGAAAACGTTTATTTCAACGCCAGATAAAATCAGAAGAGATTGCTTACAACACATTTAATGAAGGGGAAATACAAAAAAAATTAAAGGCGAAAAATTTGAGAATTATACAAATTATTATTAAATGGATGTCAGATTGTTGAAAGACAGAAATTTTATTAAAAAGGTACCACCTGTTTATCGTATAAGGCTGGGTACGTAGTACTTGCTATGTTGGGTTTGAAGAGATATTTATTTTAGTAGTTTTTAGTAACCTAGGCTTCGCTGTCATTCTGCATAGTTCTGAAGTTTTCAATAAAAAAATTATGTGCTTGATTTCCTTTCCGTAATTAACTTCTCCTTCTACTTAACCGACAGCCTAACGCTTATAATTCAGGTTTGAAAGTTTGCTAGTGCGTTTGTCGTATTTTCCGCTAACACTTTATGTAAACTGCATTCTCTTAATTCTTTTTCAAAGTCAAAACAAACAAATTCTTTTTATATTGAGTGACCTTCTGTATATTTTTTGTGCTAAATATGACAACAGTGCTCAGCTTACTCCTTCTATTTTCACTTCAATGTATTGGGGATTGACTCGCTTAGCTCTCTAAAATTTTACTGAACCTTACGGTCTTTCTGCGATTGTGAAAGTGTTCTAATATTCGACATAGAGATTTCCGAGACTTCATTAAATAGTCTAATTTTTGTAGAGCAACTGTAGATTTCAGATTCCCGATTCGATAATAATCATAATTCTGAAACAATTTCACTACATAAGCTTTTTTCGTAATATCGGCCAAGTTTAAGCTTTTGTTCACCCTGTCCCCAAGGTTTTTGGAATTGCATGCATTTATGGCCATGCAGCATTTAGTTTTAATAAGCATTCAATCTTATTTTCCAATAGGTCTTTAAAGAGATCAAGAACATAGAAGAAAGGGTACATATATAAGAAAATTAAAGACATGGAGCTGCGGACTGTATACAATACATCTGACTAGGGATGCGACCACGAGTCGCAAAAGTCGATCACTAAATAATAGATTTTTGGTCTAAAGATAAATAAAGTTGTGAAAAATAATTTTTAAGTATAATAATCGATATTTTTTCATAAATTTTAAATTATTTCATGTATTAGTTAATATATATTATAAATAATTTAACAAATTTTCAATACTCCCGAATATAGTATGATTACAGTGAAAATGGTACAAAACAACAAGCCCCAAAAATTTATAAAAATTTGTTTGGTCTCATAAAAAAAAGTGCAAGTGCATAATTCACTATAATTTAGGTGAAAATAATAAAAAAAAAAACTACTTATCAACTATTTTTATTACAAATAATCGTGTACTGTTTAAGACTTGTTTAAATTGAAACTGAAATTAATTGATGAATATTAGCTGACGCGCCTTAGTGTGGCGGTGGTATTACTGGCCTACCACACCGAAAATCCAAGGTTCGAGTCCTGATACAGGTAACAACAAAACGGTTTTTCTGCCATGGAAGGCTTCTCAGAAAAAATGCACCTGCTTTGAAGATGCCATTCGGAGATGGCAAGAAAGTGTAGGTCTCACCAATTTGTATAAAAAAATTAGAAGCAGCACACCACAAATCGGTAGAAAAGCCCGGTCTTAATATCCTCGAAGTATATCGCGCCAAATATTGATTTATTTTCATTTAATTGTTGAATATTAAAATAAGTAAAACCGAGACCGTTTGATTTAAAAAGTAAAAAAATACGAAAATTTACCTTGAACTTTGAATTTAAATAATGAATCATTGTCTAAAATCTGCAGTGTTTCCTCGCATTTCACTAGAATGCAGATTAACACAAAGTGTTTTATGCGAAATTAGGTGTTTTGAGCTGTAGTGCATACATAGTTTTATAAATTTTTTCATCCATCGCAAAGATGGTACCATTTAAAAAAAAATTCATTTGTTTCTATTAAAAATTTATGTTTACCATCAATAAAATCGTTACAAACAAATCGATGATTTAAAACAAATAATCGATAAAATCAAAAATCGATTGTACATATATGCAAGAACTAAATCAGATCTGAGTTCGTGAGATTTTAGTTTTTTTAAGTGTCAGATATCATGTTCCGTATCAGCGTTTGCAGCTAGACCAGGCTGCCTTGCTGCCTATTTAAACAAAATATAACTTTGCAGAAATCAGTGGAGAAATAGGTGAAATCTTAGTAAAGTGCTGCAGAGTAGCCAATGTACTTGGGGCATTTCATCGAACAGTTCAGGCGTGCCATGGTAGCTGGTGTAAGAACAAAGGATAAATACTTTAATATTAGAGATGTGTGATTAATATAAAAAGAAAATTTTAAATTTTTGTATTAATTAAAGCTATTGACTATTGAGGTGCTAATTAATCCGATCCAGAGTAATTATTTTTCAATTAAACCAAATTTATTTATAAGTTTATTTTAAAATGAGTGCCTTTTTCTTTTGAGTACTTTTTTTTAACAAATTCAAAAATATATATAGAATGGACAGGTGTTTCATAAACTGATAAAAGTCCGATAGTGTTGGACGCCAAAATTGTTAAACATTTGAATTAGCTGATGAACCAGTTTTCTGAAAAACCGAATTACTTACATAAGAGATAATCAAAGCAGGTTGTAAAACGTTATGATAAATCGATAGTGATTAATCACTTAGTAAATAATTAATCAAGTTTATGTTTATTTAATTGTGCCATCAATTGATTAGTTGCATCCCTAATTAAAATAAAGCATTAAATTACATTAACATGAAATCGCAGCAATCACAAAAAATATCGACTCACACATTGCAACCCACAACACGCGTTCTAAAGAGCCTTGTAAATAAAATGTAATAAACGGTATAATGGCTCAGAGCGATGCAGATAAAAGTTATACCCTACGCCACCTAGAAGCATACCAATTTGCGTCATAAATCAACCAATCAATGCTGCAACGCCATACACCACACTGTCTGCATTGATTTGCATTTTCGCAGATTTCAATTTCGACTTTTTTTCACATTTTATTGGCACATATTTCTTTTTATTAATTTTGTTGCTTTCGTTTCAAATTTGCTCCGCTTGCACGCATGAACGACTATGGCAATTGCAAGAAATTAATTCGCAAATTGTTTTTTTGTTTACGTTTTTGCGTATTTCGTCAGCATTGCAAGTGTCAATTTATGATTTGTTGCACTGCCAGTAACCATATGTTTTGTCTGTTTGTTTGTATGCCCACCACTGATTGTTCAATTTAAATAAACAATCAAAAAACCAATTGGCTGAGTGACCAACTCAAGTGAGCATTCCCACTGACATAAATACTTATCTATATGTAAACATAAATATCTACATACACCAATGATTGTAAACAAAAAGCGCGAAAAGCACAAAAGCGCGCTTGAATTGTATAAACAAAGTTTTATTATGATTTATGTTATTTTGATGAAATCATTTCCAGCCTTTTGTTTGTTTCTTCATATTTCATTTTGGTTTTCGCGCTGACTGTGATTTCTATTGTGATGGCATTATGGTGCATGTTTAACCCATTTATTGTTGACTGCCGTTTCGTTTGTTGCGCCAAGAGAGGAAGGAGCCACTTGTCGATTTTAATTGACGCAATGAGGACTTTTTAATTATTTTGATGTTTGCCGTTTGTGAAACATCAACAAACAGTGCGAGAGACTACGAAAGCAAGCAGCGGCTTCTGGTGATGATTCAGTAACTAACCGAACAGTGTGGGGTTTATCACTGAAAAAGCCTTCGAATTTTAGTAGACTTCTTTATAGAAGTTTAATTCCATCAAGGAGGATCCCTCAACTCACGCATACATTAGGCGTCATCCGGTCGTCGTAACCCGCGCCAGATAAAAAATGTTACATGTAACTGCAACAACAATGATTTGAGCCAGATAAATCCATATAGACGACTGGTCTAATATATGAGCAGAATAATGTAGATTTTTTCTTATTTTATGATGGGCACACTACCTTCTGATAAACTAGTTTTTCAATAACGGATGCCGCTGGTGCGATTTGTTGCACATGCTTCGGTTCGAAGTGTTCACGTTGTAGTTTAATTAATATATTATGAATTTATTATGTTCAAATGAACGTGAGATATATTATTGGTTTATTTTATTTGTATTTTACTAACAGGAATATATATGTTTATATTTTTTTTTAAAATATTATTTTACTATCGTATTCTTAAAACAAATTTCGTGATTTTTAGTACTAAAGAAAAATGTTTGGGGTATTTTGGCATTTTTGGCATCTACTTCTGAAGTCTACTATTGATCGGAAGTGTTGCAGTGAGAATTGAGCGGAATCCGGAGCTCGAACTGCCACCGGATGACGCCTATTTAAACAACTGTTTGGCAGCACTATGGGAGCAGGTGCGGTATGTTTCGATATTGCAGTTGCTGTCTGAGTAAACTTCCTTCAGTATATTGAGGATAAGTTCAACAAAATCCTGAGCGGGGAAAGGAGATCTGATTAGTTTCAAAATCGAGGGGGTCTAATTAAATTCATTTTAAAGCTTTTGTGACATAGAGCGAAGTCGAGTGGTATCTCAACGCAGAGAAGGCTATGCAACAAAGCGGAGCAGCTCTGCACCCGCTTACACTGGCTTGTGGTTGTAAGCTAAGCTTTGCTTGCAGTATTTGCCTACTCTAATGACATTGCAGCCACGCTCAGTCGTTGATTCCAGCATACTCCTTGCAATATTCTGCAGCATCGTATGGATACCTTGGCTAGATGTGGTTAGTATTGTGAACTAGCTGTCTAAACCAGCATCTGTACGAGCTGATTCAAGATCCCTGCCTTTTGTTTATGTGTTTGCTAGGGCAGCCAAGCTCTTATTGAAATGCTGAGCCCAACTGTAATGTGATCGTGGGTTTGGGAATAAATAACTTTTCAGTTCATTGCTTTAAGAAATTTTTCAATAAGTCTCGTCTAAGGCATTGCACCTGTTGCTCCCATTGGGTACTTTTTACCAGGACGAAGAAATTGTAGTTCCACTCTCCACTGCTGCACGAATGGCGGGAGCCTCAAGCTATTAGAAAACACTTTATACCGTATTTGAATGACTGAAGTCGAAGTAGATTTATCTAGTCAATTCATGCCTAGCTTCTAGCAATTGCTAGAACTGGACGGAGGTACTACGACAAAGGTATACTCGGAAGAGGCTAGCCTTTAAAAATGAAATCGTTGCAATGCAGCAGATCTTAGAGTAAGTAAAGCAATATATAATGATATCATAACAGACTATGGCGCAACCGAACTTAAAGTTCCTTCAAATTTATTACTTTCTCTGGTGTTTGAAGAATATACTGTTTTCGCTGTAGGACGATAAAAGAAGCAGTTTGAAAAGGAGGAAAGCAATTTCCTAATGAAATTTTATGCAGTCCATCAATCTGTCAATTCGAGAATATCCCAGATGAATAAATACATGTCAAGAAGATATGCAAAATTGTATTGAGTACTCACCAATTCCAAAGGAATAAAAATGCTGAAGTTTAACTTTAAAAGAATTAACCGCCTCCTTAAGAGTGTAGCTCTCCTGTTCACCCGAAAGTAGGTTACACTGTCGTTGTATGTTTAATTACCACTATAACCGCTAGCAATATAATCTTTAAATATTTGATTGGTTTTAGTAAGTCAGAGCACTCTTATGACTTTCCACCTACAAATTGTTAAACCAACGAACTTTTTCTCAAGCAATTACAAACTCTTTTCCATAACTAAGATTAATCATCTCATTCCAAAAAGTAATTTACTCACCATTCCCACGCAGCTAAGAGCGGCTAATTAAAATGCAAACATCTAAATTACGCTCAACCTAAATTGATAGCCTATATTTTCTAATATTTGCATAAAATTTTAATTATTCAAGGCACACTTACATACATATATTCAAGGAAATACAAGCACATCATAGCGCATACCGAAAAACTCGACTGTTGATTGAATTATTAATCTTGAAAAAATGTGCCACTTGTAAAACGTCAGAGCGTAGCAGAAAATGCCAATTTGGGGCAGCCGAGGGCTAATAACATGCAACTACAACAAACTGACAAGCAAACTTAATATTTTATTTTTACTTGTAAGTCATATGAATAAATTATGAATGAATGGGAGAAAGGCCATGCAAGCGCGCAGAAAAAATAGAGTAGCCTTTAACCCGAGCAGCAGGGATGGCGGTGTTGCTCATAGTACGCCTGCAAGTCGCTAACTATATTTCATTATTTCTGCTATACTTTTACTTTTACTTGCTGTTGCTGTAGATTTTGTGCCACGCTCTATCAAGGTATACACTTGCTGCAAGTAGACGACCAAGCAGACGCATGAGGCTTAAAAAAAGTTCAAAGTAAACATGGCGAATGTTTGCTTGAATAAAAAATATTAAAGTCGACAAATAGCTTACCCCACATATGTGGATCGCGTTAGGAGGAGGGGAAGATTGAAACGGAAGGGACGGGTTTTAGTAGTCGTGAGCAGAGTTGGGCATACAACGATTAACGCTTATGACTGTCGTTAGAAATGAATTAAACGCAGTCGTACTATAGCCAAGCTCGTTTGTCCTACGACTTGCAATATATCAGCGGTTTCTGCAACTAAAGAGGGCGCTCTAGTATTCGCTTTGTATGTGTATTCATAAGGCGTTGTTTACGCTAAATTTTTACAGATAAAGGGGCGCCCGCTTCCTTATTTTGATAATTTAGGCTTCATAGGATGGTATTCGTCAACACTAGCTTGCAAAAAATTCTCGGCCAACATAATAAGAATAAGAAGAGTAAATACATCGGAGGTTGCGAGGTTTCAGGATCGGAATCGAAGCTTCGTTTCATCCCTAATGCACGGTAATCCACTATCTATATGCAGGTAATTAGATTTCTCAATCACAAAGCATGGATTTCGTTAGTAAAATTATTATTGTCTATTTAATTGCACTTGAGGGCATTAATAACTGCAAATATTTTTTAGAAAAATTTGATTTTTTCAAGCTTTTCAACACTGTAACCTAATTAATGTTATCGAAGATCGTACTTCGTTGTAAGAGGACCAAGTGCTATTAGAAACTCTAGAGGGGTGCATTTTGCTTCTTTGACATCAAGAAGAGAACTGTGCCTAGTGGAGGTTGATTAGGTATGGAAAGAGAGAGACAAATGCAGTGGAGTGGCTGGGAGAGAGGGCACAATTGTGTTTGAAAAAAAAAAGCGAATCACGAAGATAAAGAGAGCAGAATAAGGAGAAATATATACTTATTTATGCCACACAAACAACCGACAGAGAGATGAGGATGAGCTAAATACAAGAAAAACAGGGAAATAAAAAAAGAAGGTGGAAAAGCCTAAGGAACAGTGAGAGAAAGGAAACACAGCTAAGAAATATTTAGCTAGGTTCGCCACCTTCGAACCGATAGCGTTAAATTCGACATGAAATTAAAAAATGCAAAAATTGTACTTAAAAATAATAAAAATGCTCGAATATTGCAAGAAAAAATAATTTCGTTCTATTTACATATTCTAAAAGTATGACAAAGTTTAACAACCACAACGAAAATCACTAGAGAATAGCCTACCAGCCGCTTTAGACAAACAGCAAAAACTTCATAATTAAAATATTCGAAAATCTCAAAGTAATATTTAATTCATTTATCATTAACCTAACCAACTGTGTTTGGCTTTTTAAATTAATACTCAGCAACAAATTTTTTATACCAACAAAAACAAAACAAGTTAATTTCCAATTACAAATTCTAATTTCCCAACACAATTAAGGACTTTTATTGCTCAAATCATTTTAAATATGCAAAACAACAATCCAGACAAAATTCCCAAAATAGTTAAGTAAGTAAATTTAGGAGCCAAAAGTTGAGTAATCAACAAAACAAAAAATGCAGCAAAATTGTTAGTTAAGACAGCTGTCAATTTGCTTTAAATTTTAAACATGCTACAGGTGTCGCACAGGTGGAATTTCATGCTTTCTATGAATAAACAAATAAGCGTAATAACCACTTTATCTAGCGCTGGGGTTCAATGAATGAATAATAAGGCTGTATTTTCGTTTCGTTTTTGTTTTTGCACCACACTTATTTTACGTTTTGTCATGTTTTAAAACGTTTTAAAAATTCATTGCTCATAATTTTCTAGATATTCAAAACGGTTTGATTTCCAACGCTGCCAATGTTATCAGCATTAATGCTCTAGCTCCGACTCCAGTTATCAACGTTATGAATTCATATTGAATCTAAATGATCAAAATGGTTTATTTGCATAATAATACAGACAGCAATCAGCAGTTAAACTGACTCAGTTTATTGACAATTAACATTTTGCTGCATGCAACATGCTCGCTCGAAACTGTCATGTCAAGTGACTTGACTCATTTCTCTTTGTTTAGTTAAGAATGAAAATGTAGAACTCAAAAAAATAGCAAAATCATTGATAGTGCTTATTTATGCAACGAGTAAACATATTTACATACGTATACAAACATACATACTACCTATGCTCTTGTACTTGCACAGACTTAACCGGCTCATCACTTCCACTTGCTTGCTTCCCTTGTTTCAGCTCTTGCATGCTTGCATACTTCAACTCGTACTCCATCAAGAATCCGGTAACGTTTATCTTTTGATTTATGATTTTATTACTCATGTTGTCCGCATTTTTGATACTCTGCTCAGCTTAAACTCACTTCAGTTTAAACATTCGCCATCGTCATGAAACTCGACTCAGCTCATCCTCACTGCCAGTGTCGGTTTTTCATTTGCTCTTCGCCCTCTCATCTATGCTATTTTTATCGCTATTGCCAATATTAACATGAATTGATATGCGCCGATTTTAAATTGACCTGCCACATTTACCTCCCACAACTCCTTGCATGTTGTTATTCATCTACATATTTTTTTACTCGTTTATTTCTCCACAGCGCAGTACTCAACCAAGTATTGGCGCTTTTTTCTCTCCCACTACACTTTTGCGCTGCTCATTGCTTATCTGTCTGTGTGTTTATTCACTCAACAGCCATCCAAAAACGTTGTTCATTTTATTTTATATTGTTCAAAGCATACTCCCACACTCTTACACCCAACTGCCAACGATCGATGGTCGCCCTCTCTCGGTAGCACCAGCAATTATGTCAGTTATTTTCACATCACCTCCTACATCACAGGCACTGAATGAAATCAATTGCAAATACAACAAGTACAGCGCCAAGAAAAAGCAAAGGTTACTCTCCTCATCGTTGGTGTTCCTGTAGCATGGGCTGAGTGTATGTTTGGTTTGAGAGCTGGTCCGTCCTTTTTACCTTTACAATAGCGCATAAGTATCTCTGACCACAGCATGTGCATGTGCGTATGTGTGGGTGACTGTGTTAGTTGCTGATAGTAAAATCTCATACTTGACGTAAATATACCAACAAATTGGCGTCAAAAGGAGCCAATCAAAATATTGAAATGTTGAATCAAGTGGAAATGGCAGCAGTAGTCGTTTCACGTATGTATTTAAATGATTTTCAATTGTTTCTTTTGCTGGTGCTTTATATGGCTGCTTTGGTTATTGTTGTTGTGACTTAAATATATGTAGCAAAAATATTTTATTGATTTTAAGTATACGTTCGGTCACTTTAAAAGTGAGATTTTTTTTAGCGTACAATTTAACTGCTATGAGTTGAGATATGGCAAGTTGGTGCATTAGATTTTAGAATGGTTGGCCAGGAAGGAAAGGTTAAAAGATACGAATTTGTATGTTATTTTGTTTTTGAGGGGTGTGGTTCCAAAGAAGCTGATGTAGATTATTTACTTTTAAATATGCCGATATTGTCACCTTTAGAAACTTGTTTTTTGATAACATTTTAATTTTGTGATGAGGAATTTTAGTACAATAACATTCTAAATTTTAAGAGGTTAAAAAGGCCTTTTCACTATATAGTGACTTTGATTAATAAATTTCAGGTGTTAGGGTTTGGCCAACTTTGAAAATAATTTTTTCGCTCTTTCGTTAGATTATATAGTTAATAAAAATGCACAAAAACACTTAATTTAAATAATTACCGAGCTAGAAAAATAGTTGCAGACGAAAGCAATTATTAAATTTTTACTCCCGTCTGTACTCAAAAAGTAAAGCTGTTCCGTTTTTTAATCTTTTGAAAACATTAAGCTTAAATAACCATCGAACTTAAAAAACTATCTAACTTCACTTATAATAAAGTTTCAGTGTTGTATCTCGTAATTTTTAGGGACTTTTTATACCTTTCATGAACATGAAACGGTATATTAACTTTGGTCCGATGTTTGTAACGTTTAGAAATATAAGAGATAGACCCACCATTAAGTATACCAAATTGATCAGGACGATGAACTGAGTTGATACAGCCATGTCCGTCTGTCTGTCCGCCTGTTTGAACGCAAACTAGTCCCTCAATTTTTGAGATATCTCGATGAAATTTGGCACGCGGATGTATTTTTGTATTATATTAGACATTTGTCGGATCCGTTATAATCGGGTTACTATAGCATATATCTCCCATACAACCGATCATACAAATAAGAGGATTATGACCATTTCTCCCTCATTTTTAAAGATTAAACTTGAAACTTGGTGAGATATTTTCTTATGGATAGCAAAATATTTCGTGAAAAAATCACCAAGATCGGAGCTATATATAGTATATATCCCATACAACCGATCGTTCAGATAAGAGGATTATGGCCTTTTCTCCCTCATTTGAAATATTAAAACTTGAAACTTGGTGAGATATTTGCTTATTGATGGTAAAAGATTTGGTAAAAAAATCACCAAGATCGGAGCTATACATATATAGTATATATCCCATACAACCGATCGTTCAGATAAGAGGATTATGGCCATTTCTCCCTCATTTTAAAAGATTAAAACTTGAAACTTGGTGAGATATTTTCTTATGGGTATTAAAAGATTTCGTAAAAAAAATCACCAAGATCGGAGCTCTATATAGTATATATCCCATGCAACCGATCGTTCATGCTGACAAAGTTTTAGAGAACTTTAAACAATGCGTATTTAAGTTTTCACGTATTCATGAAAGGTATAAAGCCTTCGGCACAGCCGAAGACAGCGCCGTCCTTACTTGTTTTGTTAAATTTTTGTTGCCAAGTTTTCCCAAATTGTACAGTGTGAAGAATACAGTTATAAAAACGGATCATTTCCTTCTTATCAATACTCCTTCCCTGAATTTTAGACTCTAATGATTGTTCTTACAAAATCAGGCGTATTTCCTATAAACTCCAAAGTCAACTTCATTTAATGCGCTCTCTTTCGCCGTCCCTATCGAAATACCATAAACTATTAACAAAAAACACTAAAAAAAGTCCTTCCAGCGCTCCCATTCAAGGCGTTATGAAATAGCTTATCAGCCCCAGGGGCGCCACGTAATAGCGCAATAACGCAACTCAGAGCTGTGTTACGCAGGACTAGTAATAACGTACAAATCTTAGGCGGAGTATTAAAAGTTTGGCTACCAAAAAAAATCCTTATATTTTTGCGATTTTCTTAAGTCAAGTTAAACAAAGGAAATCTCTATACATATCGCTCTTCCCCGTCGCCCTGTTCTCTAAAACTCTATCGAATTAGGCTTCACAGAAAAAGTTAGCAAAACTTAAACTAAAAATTTTAATCATTTTAATTACACAAAATCGATATTTTTATGATTCAATCATATTATTCAGTAAATATATATATATGTTGTATTATATTATATTACACTAAAATAAAGAGTGAATCATTTAGCTTACGATCTTTTCCATCTAAATTCACTCTGCAATCCAAGTACCTTTAAAAAACTACATGAAAAATAATACTTTATACTCACTGTGGCATACTTTTAGGCGCAAAGCAATAAAATAAAAAGAATATGACCTAATCTCTCATGCCTAACAGCATCTGGAAGCTCAAATCTTCACGTTGCGCGAAAATTGAAATAAATGGCATTTGAGGCAAACGCTGTTACTGCTTTTTCTATTCGATCCTAGATGTTTCATTTATTATTCAGCGAAAACGCTCAAGTTAAAAGTCAGGTAAAGTGCTTTACAGCTGAAAAGTAGGCTATGATTTCGGTATTTACATAAATATTTAGTGTGAAATGTTTTAGACAAATAACAAAGATTATAAAGTTTTTAATTTGATTTGCTTGAAAAAGTTTTCCAAAAGCTATTAGCGGTAATGATATTTAAAGTTATTATAATCAAATATAAAAGTTTATGAATTAAGGATGTACATTTCTTTGACAGGAGCGAAAGAACTTTGAGAAAGACAAAGTAGTAGCTTTTATACACCAAACTATATTACATATCTACATATAATGCCTTCAAAGCGAAATAGTAGAGTATATTAGCACCCTTATCGTAGCTTCTAGTTGCTTTGAATACGGAAAAGTGAGTTGATATGGACGTGCTGGAAAAAATGTGTTGATGTTCATGCATATGGATGCCACTGCGTTGGGAGTCCGCTAAGCAAAACCTACACAGTATAACAAAGGTTTGAAAGTGGTATCATCCTTATTTGGAATTAGGAGAACTGTACACGCTTAGCTGCGTTGAGGAACTAATAGTATACTGAGTCCACCAAAGCTACTATAACTGTGTTTGCTGGGATACTGAGCTGTCAAAAAATGCAACTCCGTGTGGCTATCGAAATAAGTAGTAGATTTTCGGGCATTGACACCACATACACATCTTTAAAATCTTAAAAAAAAAATGTTTAAATCATAATATTTCCATGACTAAACCAAATAATGTTTCTCTAATTGAAATGCCACATACAATGCGTTCCTATCTGCTCTCAGCCTGCTCAACTCAATTCATCAGCCTTCACTGACGCCGCCGCTTACCACTGCCACTAACACCTCAACTACATTTTCTAGCGCGTTGTATTGCATCAACATGCTTTTGTTGCATTTCATTCACTGTGGCATACAGCTCTCATTTCGTTGCAATTTAGACTGCAATTTCTTGCTGACAACAAATGTCAATTCAATAACAAATAAAAACGAATTTTATAGTGGCATTTCATTTTAGTTGACATTGACGAGATTTGTCAAAACAATTTCGCGGGTAGAATTTTTATTTTCTCTAAATTCCTTGCCCCTGCTTTCGTCTTTTTATTTTTTTTTTATTTTTCGCTTTTATATGAAACTTCACAATTCTTATTTAGTCTTGATTCTATTGAGACATGCATATTGCATGGATGTAAGTACATTGGACGAGCTTGCCTGTTATTATTTATTGAAAATGTTTTTATGTTGACAGCTGTAGAAAACTGAGTTGCCAAGTCGTTAGCTTATTAAGGTTAATTATTCAAAGAATGCTGCATGTAGCTGCCTATTTTAATTTTAAACTTGTTCAAGTAAAATTGTAATTCTTACTCTAATAATTATAACATATACACATACTCTAATAACATCAATAACTAATAAAGTTTTATACTTCACGTGCTTGAGTGAAATCAAATACAAGCCAGCAATTTAGCTGGTTATGTACGTACAACAGGAGAACAAATGAGCGACAGGAAACACACATAAATCTTCTCTGCTGACAACAATGACAGCAACAACAAAAACAAATGCATATCTGTTCAAGTTCTCTTAAGAGTTAACCCAGCAAGCATTTTTCTGTATAGCAACTTGACACTCGTTGGATATCAAAAACCTTTCTAAAACCATCAACAGTGCTCTCAATAGCGGAGGTCTGAAATTAATAAGCGACTTGTTAGTAGCAATATTTTAGTTAATAAATTTCTGATTGTAAATTTGGTCTCTAAGAAATATCTTAGTAAACTAGGAAAGTGCGTACCAAAACAAAGAAAGAGTGAAAGAAGAGCGAATATACCAAAGAATTAAATGAAGAAAAGGCAAGACGTTTAAGATGACAGCTGCTTGAACTGTGCCAGTCACCCGAAGCATTACTAAAACTCTGACAGTTGCCACAACCTTCACAGTATCGTAACCCTGATAGTGAAGGGAACCATCAAAGTGATAATAAACGGAACAGTGACCGTAACATTAGATAGATAGAGATACTTGAAGGCAAAATCTCTGTAATGTCCTTATCCCATTCAAAACTATTCTTCCAAGTCTACTACTTTCAGCAGCAAAGCGAACATGAAATTAACTAAAAAAATGCTCTCAGACTCTATAAAACCTGTGATAGAAACATGGAGAAAACATCTCAAACGGCAAGCGATACAAAACCTCTGCTTGAGAATTAACTTTTTATCAAACCTTGAAGAATATATTTTCTCATGCTCGTAGGGATAATATTGCAATAACAAAAATTGCGCGTCCCAACTGAAATTGCAACCACAATTTCACCATTGACTATTCCATGGAGTTTGAATTGTAATAGTCAATCCTTTGTGTCACTTTTGATGAAATTGTAGCTTAGCTAATGAACTGCATTTGAAGTGATTATTTATTGACCACACGCGTACACCAGTGCATGACGACAATGGGAGTTGTGGGAGATAACTCAAAACTAACTGGCGTTAATCTCCAACACACACTCACTTCAGTATGTTCGGAACAGTGCGCAGACTTTTTCAAAATAATTAATAGTGGATTTTAACAACGAAGGATTGGTAGTCCAAAAGGTATTAGTTTGTGTACTTTGGCTATGGTTTGTTCGAGAGCTGAAGAAGAAACCTTAAGAGTTTTAGAAAAACTAGGTAATAAAATCCAGTTAAATAGTTTGTAATTCTACCAAAACATTAGTAAACTCCGTGCACCGGCTGTTGGGCACAAATAATTGACTTTATAAACGTCATTCACTGAAACGGGTAATTGAAAGCCAGTACACAAAAACTTCTTAAAAAATTAATGCAAATTTTAGATTTGATTTACAAATTAGTTAGGGTCTGGAGATATTACCTAAAATATGGACCCGATTATCCCTAGAACGTGTTTGTACTTTATGAGTGTCAAATGAAAGATGTTGATAAAAGTTTTATAATGGTTTAATTTTAGGCTGACCTGTTAAATAATGATTACTAATCGTAATGATTGCCGGTTTGATTGATTACTTTCTAAAGAATCCATTTATTGGTTGATTAACAGTTATTTTAAATTTTTAATGATTATTTTCCAATTAATTAAAAAAATTATTAAAAAAAATCAAGATTTTTTACGATTATTAAAAATAATCAAAAAAAATGTACTTGATTACTTTTGATTATTTTTGGTTTTTTTTTTAAATAATTTTTTTTTTTTTGATAATTTTTGATAATTTTTCAATTTTTTCAGTATTGTGGTTGAAGCACAAAATATGCGCATCAACAATACTGAAAAAATCAAAAATAATCAAAATTAAATTTTAAAAAATCAAAACAATTTTTTTTGATAATTTTTTTTTTTATACTTTTTTTATTTATATTAGTTTTTGTTTTCTAATCGCAATCAATTAATAATTGACTTTTCTTGAAAAACAATTAAAATAATAATTACCTATTAAAAAAGCTGTCTAATTAAGTGATTACCAATTGCTAATCAAATTTGACAGGTCTGACTTTAGGATTGCGGTATTACAAATCGTTTTTGAGATGAGCAGTGATGATATACATGTTTATAGTAACTATGAGTAAGATATTGAAGTTAAATATAATATAGTGTGGTTCTTCTTTTAGCTCTCTCTGTTTTTGTAGATATTAACTAAAATGACGACAAGGTTAGGCCAGAAATGGGTTTTGTAAAATAAAGAAATCGAAAAAAGTTATGAAAGGTTAGTTTAGCATAGTTTTCAGTGTCATCCCTTATGTTCTCAAGGAATATTTTAGAACACTAGCTGACCAAGTCGTCCAACAAAACCCACTGTGGAAACGGCATGAAATGAATGAAAAAGGAAAATAAATGGGTATAAATAAGAAAAGAAATAGGGAGTATTAATGCGAATAGGTAGAGAAAGTCGAAGATTAATATAAAAATATGAGAAGTTCGTAGAAGAAGCAAATAAATACAAATGGTAAGAGTTAATTAAAATTTTTGATAAATTATAAATTAATTTACTTTTCCCGCGGTCATCTGGGAAAGGGCGGTCTTGTTTCATGCTTTCATGTGCTAAAGAGCGTTATAGTAAAAGCATTCTAACCTAGTGGATGCCTAGTTTACACTCAAAAGTAAAAGTTTTGTTGAGCAGTAGAAAAACTCAGTGTACGATAAAGTGTACGAAAGCTCGTGTCAACGTAATAACGTTAAATTGAAAAATTTTTAGTCCACGTTGAGCGATTGAACAGAAAATTTTTGTGTTGCAGAAGCAATGACTGAGCGGGTTTCTTACTACTTTAATAAACTTACTATGCTTTCATATAAAATTGTATGCTTGTGTTCTTTGAAATTTATAAAAATAGCCAAATTTGCCTTTAATACCCTCTTAAGCTTTTCATTTTGTTTGTTTTATGCTAACATTAATGTCGCTATTTTGAAAACTTAGGGTTTTAAGAAAGGTATCAAACCGTTTAAAATCACCTTACGGTTTCGGTCTCGGTTTTGTAACATGTTTCGGTTTTGGTTCCGAAATCGTCATCTTGGATTTCCTCCAATATAATAATAAATATTCCTCAGCCATGTATAAATAAAATTTAGCGAAAATAAGTTCTGAAATTTAACACAACTTTTTATAAGAAAAGTTTTAAACTTTTTTTTTCTATTCTACATATGTATATGTATCTACTCGTCATGAAAATTGCATAGACAATCTTCGATAAAAATTAGGCAGGGTAACATATTGTAAAAGAAAATATTTGTGCACAAAAGCAGTTAAAAATTAAAAAAAGGCCAAGTAATGTAGAAACGGTTCCCTGTGTAAAAAACGTTTTCGTGCTTTTTTATATCAAAATAAAAGCTACGATTTCGGTTCGTATTAATCGGTAAGGCATTCGGTTTTAGCCCTTGGTTTTCAGCTGTTTTGTTGCTAACGGAGATTTTATGACACATACTTTTTCTAACTGCATGTGTGTGCCTGTCACTGGTTTAGCTAGATTTAACCCCCGCTTCTGTGTTCTTGACAAATTGTCAATCTAGATAAGTGTTCAAAAAAAATAATATTTGTATTAAGTGTTTTGAATTCTGCCTCAAAAATAGAATTATTTTTGTAACGGGGTTAGTTAAATACATTTTTCTGCTTTTCTACTTTAGCCCATTGATGTTCGGGTTGTATACCTGTTAAAGCCGAGCATAATTCGACACACAGGAAAGTAAAGGCCGACCAGGGCTTTTAATTACAACCATGCAATACCACGCATGCATAAATGTATGCATAATCTTTATCTTTATATCTCTTATTCGTGTAATTAAATATGCCCATTGGTGCATACTTCTCATGCCAAGTTTTGAATAACAAATAAAGTAAGTATGTAAAAACGTTTTGGCGTTATATGTACATATCGAAAGCTTCCCAAAAATGTATCATACCAACCATAAAAGAAGCAAAAATTAAAAAACAAAAAAAAAAAGCAAATTAAAAACAGCTCGAAGCTAATTACATTTCGGCGAATAATTTGAAGCAGCCACCTGAGCACCATAAAAAATCATTTAATTAATTGTATTGTTGGCACATACAAAGTAGTATATGGACGTGGACAAACATATTGTTATGTACTCCCACCTTATACTTTAATACGGTGACGTAGGTGGAGTTAGCGTTAGTATTCGACGGTTCAATTTGTCACTGCGAAACTTTCGAGCATGCCCTGCTACTTTTTTGATATAAACCAAAAACTTTTATTAACTCAAATTGTTTCAAAACTTGTTAAATTTTCAAAAATTCATGCGATTTGAGTTTCGAGCTGCTCGTTAGTAAATCAAGATATAAAGCTTTGTTTTGCTGTATTCGCTTCCCAACTATTCGTTGCATCACTACGCCGAAGCATTAACGCTGCCTTACAAGCAGCCACATATATGTATATCCAGCTGTTTTTGGCCAATTATAAATTGAGGGTGGCGATGCTGGTTGTGCCACAGCGTAGCTCATTAATAAATTATAGACACGGGGCATTTATCAATTAAGCATGTGAGCGCATGCGCTTGCATATATTTAATACTTTTGTTTGCAACATATGGGCATTGCTTGAAAATGAGTGTAAGTTGGCTAAAGTGGGCGTGTGTCTGCTTTTGAAAGAGCCCTACAAAATAAGTGCAACTTGTATGGAATGAGTTGGGCTTAGTTGTAGGGGATCAACGATTTCTTTTACATTGCTTGAGCGTGACTTATGAGCAGACTACGCCCAAAAGGATATGAAGGTAGAGTAGTCCTATTTTCGTCATTTCCATTGTTGAATTCACAGCTTTAGGCTGTAAATCTTTGAGATAACTATTTTCTTGAAAACTTCGCTTTCGGTTAACGAGGAGAGTTCCAACCCAGACAGAGTTGTTGGTGCCACCAAATGTCATTTGGTATAGTCCTAAAAGATTTGTTTCAGTCAGATATCATTTATTAAAACTCAAACAAGGTCATTCTTAAGTGAAAGCGTTTGGTAATGGAAGTTGAAATGATTAAATACTTCAGCCAAAAACTCGAAAGTTATTTATCGGTTTCGAATATTCAACTAATAATATCAGAACCTATGACCAATATGTGTATGGATCAGAACTGTTAAATTTGATTAGTAATGACTATTTTAATTGTTTTGCAATAAAAGCCAATTATTAATGGATAACGATTAGTAAAAATCAAAAATAATCAAAAGAAATAAGAAAGTAATTAAAAATAGTTAAAAAAAAAAGTTGTTTTGATTACTTTTGATTATTTTTAAAATTTTTAAATTTTTTTATTTATTTTTGTTCATTATTTTTGATTTTTTTCAGTATTGTTGATGTGTATATTTATGTTCTTCTACAACAATACTGAATAAAAAAATCTGATATAATAAAAAAACAGTTTTTTAAACAAAAAATAATTTTAAATAATAAAAGTAATCACAACCACTTTTTATGGATTATTTATCATTATTTTCGTTTCTTTATTTTTCTACATAATCGTAAAAAATCATGATTGTGATTTGATTATTTTTTTAATTAATTGGAAAATATTCAGTAAAAACTGAAAGTAATGGTAATCAATCATTAAATGGATTCTCAAAAAAATAATTTATCAAACCGGTTATCATTACGATTAGTAATCATTATTTAGTGGGGCTGGCATGTATGTACATATTGCTTCCAATAAGATGTTTCATTAGTATAAGCTACAATTTTATTTAATTCATTCCTAAGACTCCATGTCGGTAGACAATTCCAACAACTTGTAGTTGTTGTAGCAGTATTTCGCTTTGCCTAGTTGTCACATCTAATCTGTCCAATTGTCAGCAATCTCTTCGACCGGAGGTCTAATTTCAATAGCAGTGGACCATACTAAGTTTTCTGATAGAAGAACCTGCTCCTTTGGACTTTCAAAAAGATGATTTGTGTCATAGGCAAAAACACTACATGCCGAGCATACATTTCATGTGTCGGGGTTTGTTCTGAATTTCCAATATCCATGCCAATATTGAGCCAGAGTGACCAGCATTTTCCGAGGAAGAACACATTCTTCCGCAGCTACTTATTTTGGTTTTTTGTGAATGGCAGCGTTAAGAGCTCGGGAATACGAAGACATTATTGTTGTTGTAGTAGCAAAAATATATACCGATTTTGTTGACGGGGTCGATGTGGATTTTAGTCGGTCTTATTTTGTTTTGTTGTTTTTTCGACAGGGTGAATAATTGATGTATATTGGAACGATTTTTTGTCATCCCTTGTCAAATTTTTTTTTGAGACAAACCGGTTTCGGCGTTGTGCCATCATCAGTGTCGATTTTCGTTCTGATCTGTTGTTGTCGTTTGGCTTGTATTTATAGTAGGTAGCAGGTAACGTCAGCATGGGTGTCTGTTTGTGTACGTGTGTGCATGTGTTGTGTGTGCACATTCAGAAATGGGGGTGGTGTTTGTACATGTAGCACCTTGACCGTTTTTTTGATGTTTCCGGGCGGGCATTTATTCTCCGCCATGTGATTCGCTAAGTTGGACTCTGGTATGATGGTTGGATTCCGTATCGGTTTGTCTCAAAACCAAATTTGACAAGGGATGACGATGCTTTCAGATTTTCATTGGTGCCCTAAAAATATTTTCGCCTCTAAAAAGTTTAGCTTCTACGAACGTAGAATTAAGGGAGTTATTGTATAAACTGGCGATGAACTGGCTGCTATTTTGATATCTAAATAAAAAACGAATTTCTTCACATTTTCGGATTACCCGCTGAAACTCTAATTTAGAGTCAACTCAACCTCGTCTGTAATACTTTTTTTTTGTTTTGCTAATCTCCAATAAATATTTTTTCAACATCCGTTTCATATAAAAATCACCCACCTAAAAGGAAAGACGAGTCTAAGATAAATGTTGCTGAAGCAAAAGTTGAATTTATAACCATATTAATTTTTTACATTCCGCAAAATTCATTGTGTTGTTGCAAGGAGCTCAACTGAAAAGCCATAAGCTGTGCAACATGCAAAATTTACAACATAATGCGGTTGCATACAAAAATAGATTAGGACCAGCAACAAACAAGTGGACAATAGTAAAAGATATAAGTGAAGTGGCAAAGCGCAGCAAATGACGAAGCTTTAGTTATTTAGGAAGTCGGGCGAGTGAAGGGCAGTTGTACGTAGCGCCAGCGCCTGGGCCAACTTAGTTATTATAGCAAAAGACAAGATGGGCAAAATATTGCTAACACAACAAAGGGTGAAAAACACACACACAAACACACAGCCTCTGTAACGGCATAAAGTGGTACACTATGAAAGCATGTGGCATAGTGGAATGAGGCATTGAGTGGCACACAGGCGTGGATTATTCAAATGCAACATTGGAGAGTGTTGCACAACCGGTGAGGGGGAAGAAATATTGCAATTGCAGCACTGACGATAAAATGTATTTGGCATTAAAAGTGGCGTAAAGTGAAGTTTACTGGAGATTTAGTGCAGTTGGTAAAATACTTATGCTACAACAACAAAAGTACATACTCGATACGCATGCCAGAAGCAACCACTGACCAGAGAAATGGCTACGACAATGACGCACAAGTAGAGAGTTGCAAATAGGAAATCATAAAATATTTGCTAAATACGAAATTAATGTGAAATTGTAATATGAGTATTAAGTTTGATAAATGCCACTCGGTGGAGTGGTACGAGGCGAGACAACAGGACGCTTGGGAGCGTAAACTCTAGCAATAAAACTTTAAATGTTGAAACAATTGCTGGTACGTGCAGGATTATTCTAATTAATTATTTTTGAAAGCTTGAAATTGCATTTTTCTGCAAAACTCATGTAGAGATTTGCAATGAAAAGAAATATTTATGCTAAAAAGTTAAAATAAGTTACAACGTTTGTTAGGGGTACAAATTTGAAGAAGTGATTCATAGTTAGACACAAGATCACAGTGTTTGTTCAAGGCTTTCCTAGTCACACAAATAAAAACAGTTTAAGTATAGATCCCCTTTCGAATCATTCATTATTTAAGAGTCTGAAATGAATTGCAAATATGTGGGAAATGTGAGCCACAGAAATAGAATCATATAGGTGTCTGTTATGACTCCGGTATGATCGAAATAATGAGGCAGTCGTTCATTGAACAAAGCAGCTTTGAAACGAATATTCATATTCCCAGCAAACCATGAGTCATAAATGAGTTAGAAAAGAGTCCTACATTGGAGCGTTTACATTCTTTATGAGCTCATTTATGATTCTAAATTGAGGGTATTTCCCTTCTTCTGATGGTCGTCCGACTTAGCTGAATTTCATTTATCATATGAGCCTGAATGGGAGTCATATATGATACCTTCTTGTCTCATAATCGACACATATTGGACTCCAAACTGACTCCTATATGAAACTTTTCGGAGTGATTTATGTCACTTGTAATCTGCTCTTCTTGGGCCCTTAATATATGAGTTTTGGAACTGGAGTCAGGCATGTGGATTGGCAAATGTTGTTTGAGGCTATGTTTAGCAAAATTTTGTTACAAAATTTGGGAGAAAATCTTTGAAAGATTCATCTGTGTAAAAATTTTTTTATGGAAAGCCATTTAATTTTTTTTTTTTTTTTTCAAAAACAAAGAATATGAATATCTGCTCCAAAGTTGCTCTGTTAAATGAATACTCTGCATATAAAGTTCATAATTTTCATCACATCGGAGTCGTAAAAGACTCGTTCGTTTTCTGAGGTTCATATTTTGCATCAGGAATCATATCGGACTTCTAAATTATGAGCACTCCGAAAATGTTTGAAGTGTTTTGTTAAGGAAAAACTTTTATTTGTATATACTTGCAATTGTTCTCGGCTTCGTTTATATTATTCTTGCTGTCTAAAATCATTTTCAAATATTTTTTCAATGAATTGACTCATAGACATTCCCTACCTATGGAAAAACCAAATTTGGTGTATAAGTATATACAAACAATGCACGTTTCAGTGATTTCATAACCAAAATCTATTTTAAAAAGCTTCATTTTTAAAACGAAGTTTCAGGTATCCTTCCCCAGTTCTAGTGTCGAAATTTGAATTCCAAAAAGGCGCCAGTTAATAGCCCAAAAGGTGTATTTTATGAATTTTGTAATAGTCATGAATGACTCTAAGAATGATTCGTAAAAGATTGTTTTTTGAGTCCAAAAAGAGCTGATTATAAAAACCAAAGATGTCATATGCGACTCTTGTTCAAGCTTATATGATATAAAATATTAGGCTCATATCAGACTACCATAGCAAGAAGGAAAATACCCTCATTTCGGACCCACAAATAAGTTCATAAAGAACGTAAACGTTCCCATTTAGAACTCCTTTCTGACTCATTTTTGACTCATTTATAAGCCAGATAGTTTGCTGATTTCAGGCTTTTTCTTTTGTGATGTAGTTAAGACTACCGAAATGAATTTTCACATCAAATCTATTACGTACAGATATCGGTCTGTTCTTATATCAATATATGTATTATATATAAACATGTTTCGGGAGTAATTTTTATTGCCAGCAATATATACGGCGAGATTGAAATTTTTGCTTGTGGTAAAATTTATGCTAAACTTTAAGCTGGACATCAAGCCATAGTTCGGTCAGAGTTGTTTTAAGTACTCTTTGGCGGTTTTTGATTAATGTTCGTACAAATTTACATACATACAGTTGGATAAAAATTCTTTCAAATGGTTTTTAGCATACGAGGTGTGTTCAAAACGTATCGCGAATTTTGAATTTTCGCTGGTTACGTATATTCGAATTTCGAATTTTTTGTGGCGTTATGTTGGTACTCATGTCTCTCACTTATGCCGACAAGCTCGGCCATTTTGAATGTTCAGTTATTTGTTGACAGCTGCCTTGCTTGCACGTGTTTTAGATCGTCTTCGATTTTTACCTATTCAAAAAAATGGATCAAAGAACCTGTATCAAATTTTGTGTGAAAAACGAAATTAAGTGCGCGGATGCATTCCGAATGTTGACTGTGGCATACGGAGAAGCTACCTTGGACCGAAGCAACGTTTATCGGTGGTACAAAATGTTCTCAGAAGGCCGAGAAGATGTGAACGACGAAGAGCGTGCCGGACGCCCGAGCACTTCAACAACAGACGAAAAAATTAATGAAGTGGAGAAAATGGTATTGGCCAATCGTCGAATCACCGTTAGAGAAGTTGCTGAGGACCTTAACATATCGATTGGCCGCACGAACCAAGACCGAAAAAAGCGCGCCAAGTTCGGTCGAATGTGAAAGTTTTGCTGTTTTCTTCGATTGCAGGGGCGTGGTGCATCATGAGTTCTTGCCACAGGGAAGAACGGTCAATAAAGAATATTACCTGCAAGTTATGCGCAATTTGCGCGAAGCAATCCGCCAGAAACGCCCGGATTTGTGGAAGAACAAAAATTGGCTTTTGCACCACGATAACGCGCCCCTGCTCACGCATCGTTGCTTGTGCGCGACTTTTTGGCCAAAAACAACACACTAATGATGCCGCAGCCACCGTATTCCCCAGATCTGGCCCCCTGTGCCTTTTTCTTGTTCCCTAACTGAAGAGGCCCATGAAAGGACGACGTTACGCTTCTCTTGACGAGATAGAGACGGCAGCGAAGGAGGAGCTGAACAAGATACAAAAAAATGATTTTTTGAAGTGCTTCGAAGATTGGAAAAACCGTTGGCACAAGTGTATAATATCTTATGGGGATTACTTTGAAGGGGACAAAATAGATATTCATGAATACATAAATAATTTTTGAAAAAACACAAAATTCGCGATACTTTTCGAACACACCTCGTATATTACTCTAATAAAGGCTAAAGTATGCAATTTTCTCTCAAATCCGTATGGTACAGATATCGCTCTGTTAAAATTGTATCAAATGTCTATATATTAGGGGGATTCATATAAGCCTATAAATGAAAATGGAAATACAGTAACACTGATCAACAGCCTTTGAGACTAGTACACGAACCACCTCCCGAAGGAATGCTTAACATTAGTTACTTTGAGGCTTTCGATGCTTTCTTCTCTGAAAAAAAAACCTCCTTCACGTTACCACACTGGACGTTACTCTAGGCACGGGGTTTGTGTGCATATCTGAATCAAATAAAAGCAACGAATAACCATCTATTCGTAAGTAAAGGAAGTGAAACAGCTTCTCCCAACTAGAAGATCTGACTGCTACCACATTCTTCAACAAAATCCACCAAACATGATGAGATTAGACCCTCTCTTATAAAAACCCAAGCATGCTAGTTCATATAAAAAGCAATTTTTTTTATGATACGGTGATTTGTGATTGTTTCACACAAAGTTCAGCAACTTCTTTCACATAAAAACTTTTAAATAAGACCTTTTTGTTTTGGAATGTGCATAAAACATTGTAATTAACTAAATTCCAACCATTAATTAAAGTAAACACACTTTATGATACTTCTTGCACATGACTACTGGCAGAACAAATAAAATTTTTTTCGCACATCAAAGGAAAACTACCGCACAAATTATATGAACTGCGGAAAAATTAGCAGTTGACTGTGAATATGGGCGTAGCAAAGCATTTTCTGAGAAGGAGGCTTTTTTGATGCTATGTTTCTTGTTAAAGCTTGTGGGTATAATTGCGCCTTAAAAATATGCCGACCGCTTAAGCAGCTTAAGCTCCAATCTATTAATACTTTATCCGTGGTTTGATATAAACTAAGTATTTTCACTCATATTTTACCTACTTAAGGGACATATTTTAATTTAAAGTGAATTTTGTGCGTAAATTAACATTGAGGCCGTAATAACACAAGCCTGAACATAGAAATTAGGTGCGCTTATAAAATATAAAGCAGACATTTCACGAGTTTCCTTATAAATCTGTGTAGTATTCACTACGAAAACCCCCCTTGTTTCCTGGCTCCAACAATTTTTTTCTACAAAACCCAGTTAAATTAGTTGATATAATACAAGCACATACACATTATATGCAAAAGTATATATATATATATATGTACTCCAACGGCCTGCTATTTTGGCAACAAACTTTGCCGACATAAAATAAATTAAACTGCAAATTTTACTCATAAAAAACTATGTAAAAATAGAGGAAGTGAAATTTTCACGAGGCTTGCCACAGCGCCACATGTGTTAGATATTGCAACCATAAGAGCAAAAATTAGTTTGTGCACTTAAATAAATAAATGGACAAACGTTGCTATATACCTGTAAGTATCTGTGTGTGTCGATATGTTACATTTCTTTATTGACGTCCCTTGCCACATGTGAAGTCTGCACGTTTTTACACGAAATATGGTTGGGGTACTGGTGCAACAAACTCAAAGCTGTGGTGGTGTTGAAAATGTTGTATATAAAGTAATTACGCAAACTTAGCCCATAAGCTTTGTTTATAATAAAAGGTTAGGAGGAGCTACATTTTATTTACAATGTAGTAGAACAGTTCCAGTGTTATACTTTTTATACCTTAATAAAAGACCTGTTAAATAATGATTATTAATCGTAATTATTACCGGTTTGATTAATTATTTTCCTGAGAATCCATTTAATGATTGATTACCATTACTCTCAAGTTTTAGTGATTATTTTCCAATTAATTAAAAAAATAATCCAAAAAAAAATGATTTTTTACTATTATTAAAAAAAAAATAGGAAGAGATTATTTTTCTTTAAGTATCGTTGTTGGAGCACATAAATATACACATCAACAATACTGAAAAAAATCAAAAAACAATCAAGATAATCAAAAAAACTTTGGTTTTGATTATTCTTAATTATTTTAGATTTTTTTTAAACATATCAACGATACTGAAAAAAATCCAAAATAATCAAAAAAAAATTTAAAAAAATCAAAATATGTCAAAACAACTTGTTTTGATTATTTATTGTTTTATTTTTATTTTTTTTTTTTTTCAATTTATAATTGATTTTGCCTGCAAAACAATTAAAATAATGATTACCAACTAAAAAAGCCGTCTAATTGAATATTTTTTTCCATACAAAATTAATTTTTCTTCATGCGTTGTATGGAAGAAATCACTCAACACCCTCAACGAAAAAAGATTCTAAAAATTCAGTGAAATTTTTAAGCGAGTTTTAACTTGCACAATGTTATACTTAAATTGATTGGTCTACAAAATTCCGTACTCAAAAATTTTCTAAAAATTCTGCCAAAAGATTTGAAAATGCTGATGGCCATTTTACTATCTTTCTTTAAAGTTTAAATAACTTTGCTGGACTTTTTGTAAACTTTGAAATTTCTTTTTATGTGGTTTCCGTTATAAGATTCCCTACATTTTAAATGAAAATTATAAAAATCGCAGCTTCTTCTTATTTCGTCGAACGATATCTATTTTAATTTCACTACTATTATATTGAACACAGCTGTACATATCCTTTACCGTATAATTTTTTTGCGATAGGTATAGGAATTTGTGAAGTCTGTCAAGATCTTTCGACTTATAACTCTTTTTGCTTTTATATTTTATAGCTGACATAAAAAAATAAAAAAAACTGGATTCATAATTTTTCGAAATTCGAATTATTTTCGAAGTCATAGCTACTCTATTTATAACTCGAGACTGCCTGGACCGATTTTACATATGTGTACCTTAATATAATTTTGTTTATTTTTAAATAATACTCAGCATTAAAAAGTCATTCGCAACACCATAATAGTATCCAGCCAGTACTAACATATTAATTTAAATTGCGAAAAATGCGAACCCTTTCGAACCATTAAGATCCCAGTAGGTATATTTGTGAAAATGTGAGGTAACTAAGTTATCGGCAAAACTCTGATATTTTCCATACATTTAATTTTTAAATTTGCTATAACTTTATCGTTAAAAACTTTATGAAAAATTATTTTTATACAAAAACCACATGTAATAAGGTTTAAGAGCAAAATTCATTATAATTTTTTTATTATATATTAAAATTTTGTATATGTCCATGCCGAACTTTATCCAGATTGAACGCCACACCATTCTTTTTTAGATACCATTGGTGCTTTTGTTTGGTTTACACCGGATGTAATCAGAGCATTTTCAGATATTTCGTCTTATTTGCTTAGCAAGCAGATTCACCTCAAACACTTTTGCTGCCTTTTTTCTGTTTTTAAAAATACTTAACGAACTTTGATTGTTATTGTTTTTGTTGTGCTCTTCAACATAACCCTAAGCAAAGCAAAAACATTTGCTAATGAAAATTAAATATAGTAAAAGTTAAGAGCGAAACAAGTTTAAGCAACGTCATAGTTAGAAGAGTAAAACTCTTCAGAGATAAATATTCCGCAAAGAGAAATGCAAACAATGCAATAGGTGTGTTCGCTTGCCCTACGAAGTGTTATCAACTTACTTTTTTCGTGGAAATTTTTGATTTTTTTTTCAAATTGCGTTTATTACATAGGACAAACAAAAAATTAACTGACTACTTAGCTGACCAAATATGGTATCGCGCCTGATTTAAATGTATTTCTACGATTGCAGCTTTTTCTTTTGTTGACAATTTTTTTTCTCTTGCTGGGAGAGAAATTTAGCTTACACAAAAAGGTCCTGGCTAGGAGCAGAAGTTTGAGAAATTATTTTTGTCAAAAAAATAAAACACAAACATAAGTTTCATTTTCGCTCAGAAAAAATAAACATTATCCTTAATCAAAGAGATAAAACTTGAAGATACCTATTATTGTTGATTTTAATTTAAAAAAATCTGAAAATAATGATGATTTATAGTAAAACTCATAACAGTTACGGTCCCTGATTTTATGTCAAAAACAAGAAAAATAATTTAGTTTATGACGCAGAATTCAAAACACTTGATTCAAATGATTTTTTCTTGATTATTTATCAAAATTGACAGTTTGTCAAAAACATATAATCGAGGGGTTAGGCTCACATATCTATTTTCAACAAGACCCTGTTCTGAGGACAATTATAAATTGCGCTCTGAAAGTGGTTTACAGCACCGGCACCAGAAAATAAATAAAAGAACAAAAACAGCAACATTCTGAGCTAACTCGATTCACTTCGAGCTGCCAAAAGAACACACTGAAAAACATCTCTTTGAGCGCATACTGAAGTGGATTGGCGTGATTTTATCTTGCGAAATATTAAGCAAATGTTGGCAAAATATGCATAACAATTTATGTGAGTGAAATGGCACCGCTGTGCCTGCGGTGTGGTTTCAACAAAGCAAAATTCCCAAAATGCACTGTCGCGCTAAATATAATTTACGAAATTGCAAAAGAAAAATGCAAAGTGGAAACGAAACAAGGAAAATTTAACTAAATATATATGTATGAATGCAGTTATTATTAAAAATAAGAGGAAAATGTAGAATTTACTTAAGAGCTGGGTAACAGCCAGTGAGGTAATGCAATTGTGCTGTTCTCCATTTTGGCGCTGCTAAGTCGTTTGCTTACAACAGTCAAAAAATCAGCAATTATGTAACACAACAGCAATAAGGATATGCATACATAACTAGTTGTGAATTAAAATATATAAATCTACATTATTAAATCTTATTTATGTTCTAATTAAGCATCGAAAGACTAGTTATTTTTTTAAATATTTCTTTTTGGAATTTAGGATTTCGCGAGGCAAGAAACAAGTGATTACAATAAAAAATGTATGTATAATTTTTTTTTTAGTTCATGAATAATACCAAGCTTTTTTATACCATTCACACACAACTTTTGAGTACTATAGTTCAACAAAAATTTCAAATTGGTATTTCATGTAACACAAAATAAACCACAACATTTTTAGTAACAAAAAGTGTTTCTCACTTGCAAGTTTAATTCAAGCAAATGTTCATAAATTAAATTTCGACACATCATCTTCACCTTTATGAACTTTTATGACCAGTAATAAACAAAACGTGTGGGCGTTGCACTCACTGTGTGCTACCACAATTTTTAATTAATAGTAAAACAAGCAAAAGACGCCCACTAGACTACTGGCTGCGGTACCCTTGGTCTGCAACGAGGCATGCTAAAGTCGGCAGCAAAAAAGTTAAATAAAAAGGGTGGCAAGTACAACAACAGCGTGCCAAATATGCCTTAAACGATAATTAAAAACAGCACCAAATGAATATACTCGTACATATGGCAGTGTGTGTGCGTGTGTGTATGTGCCTTTTTGCAGGTATTGTTAATGTGTAACTGCATGTGGCTTGCAACGAATGCAACATGCCGCAGCAGCAGGTGGTGTAGAAATAAAAATATAAATTTCCCACTCAAATACATATTTATGCCCACTTTTATGATTTACCCATCGGTAGCACTATTGAGAGCGCCAAATGCTATCAAAACAACTGGATACCGTAGCAAGAAGCATATTAAGTGTGCAACAGTTGCAAGTGGATATTTTGAACAGTGCCAAACAATTTCATGTTTTTAGGCATAATTTCGTCGGCGGAGTGGAAGATCACCCTATTTCAAAATTTTGTTCAAAAACGATCTATCTCTCTAAGAATGAGCTTCAAAATTAGAATTCAATATTATATTCAACAGAAATAGGGCGTTTTTGGAAAATATTCTGAGATAGGGCGTTGTAGTAACAAATTCTAAAATAGACCGTTATTGAAACAAATTCTAGGATGGGGCGTTTCTCAGCTGTCGAAATTTCCAAGTGTTCTAATGGACCTGACTGAGAACCAATTTACGACATAATATCAGCAAATATCTTAGTTAGTTTCTGTCGTGAAAAATCTTTCTCCTGAACAATTTCTTTGGTACACTCATTGGTACACCAATACAGATAATATAAACTCAACAGCTGATTCGACTTTTTCATTTTAATTTTCTCTAAACTGTCCGACTTGCTTTTAATCGGTTTGTTTACACTTTAAATTGCACTGTGATGTTTTGAAGTTTTAGAGGAGCGATTTTCAACATGGCCGCCGTGCTATTACCTGTTTTACTATGCCACGGGTACACTGAAAAGAACTGCCTTAAAATGAAGAATATGAGAATGATTTTTCGCCCTAGCCATTTCTCCTCCAATTAAACATGTTAAGTGGGTTTGGTCAAATGCGGCGGTAGCTTTCAGCTAATCCAAAGTCAAGTAGAAGTGTCACTTCCTTTACTGATAAGAACATGGTAATTTGATGGTATTATTTCAGTCGGACAGACACCAGAGAGGTGCATATAGTGGGACGGTGTAGCAGTGCCAAGGTACCAATATCCCATGGGATGAAGCTGTTGGATTGGTGCCAAGTTACCGATGACCATGGGATCGGCGCCAAGATATCCATTACCAGTTTTGTACGGTGGATTCGTGCAGACTGCCAGTGCAGTTGACGAGAAGCACTGATGTCTAAGCTTTATGGAGGGCGAGTAGTTTTTTTGAGTTATTTTTTATTTTATTTTATTATTTATATAATATTATTGGTTTAGAGAGGAAAAGGGGGTGTGCGGAGCACATATTAAATAGGGAGCCCTTTTCTAATATTTATTTAATTATTATTTTATTTATTTAAATTATTTGTTCTATATAGAACGCGGTGCGGTGCACCTGTTACACCTTGTATTTATTAATTGGGGGCGAGCACTGTTGGCTCTGAGGCATTGCGCGGGATTGGCTTCCTCATTTTCGTTGTGAAAAACCCCCCTTTGGGATTACAAAACATAAACTATATCTTTGGGACATTTTATAAGCTGCTTGCGAATTACAAGAGAGTGCAGCGCAAATAAAATAGCCGAAGTAAATCGTTATAGCTTATGTCGCTTAAACAACTGATGAATGCACAATTCTGGATATTTATTTGATGGTCTTGCCACGTAAGTCGGTGCCGTTAACTACCCTCTAGTCGTTGGAAAAGAGGAAGCCGCCGTAGGGCACTTCTCAACGTTGCGTATGCGCAATAAAAATAGCAATCAAAAAAGTGGGGTTGTGCCAGGTAGCTATTAACAATATTTTGTTGGACTTATTAATTAAAGCGCTAGTAAATATACTTAAATAAAAGGAAAAATTAACTATTTGAGAATTATAAGCTCTTTAAGAAATTAACTAAGATATTCTTATTAAATACATTTCATAGAGAATATCTTGCTATTCTTCAAACTCATTTATATTCATGGATACAACAAAACTATCGTTTTAGTCTGACCTGTTAAATAATGATTACTTATCGGAATGGTTGATTATTTTCTTGAGAATCCATTTAATAACTGATTACCATAATTTCCAATTTAGTTAAAAATAATCAAAAAAACAATCATGATTTTTTACGATTATTAAAAAAATCAACAAAAAAAGTTGTTTTGATTACTTTTGACTTTTTTTAAATTTTTGTATACCTTTCATGAACATGGAATGGCATTATAACTTTGGTGCTATGTCTGTAAGTATGAGAAGAAGAAGAGATAGACCCACCAATAAGTATACCGAAATGATCAGGGCGATGATCTGAGTCGATTTAGCTATGTCCGTCTGTCCGTCTGTCTGTTTGTACGCAAACTAATCCCTCACTTTTTGATATATCTTGATGAAATTTGGTATGGAGCCGCCATTTTGCATGGGATTAATCGTTCGTCGGAATCAGCAAGATCGGACCTCATAATACATAGCTCCCATACAATCGATTGTGTCGATAAATGGGGTTTGGGCTATGTATCTTTAAATTATGAGTTTTGCAGAGTTTTTACTAAAAGTGAGTAAGGACACTCAAACCCGTGATGCGTATTCAGGAAAGGTATAAAGTCTTCGGCACAGTCGAAGACAGCTGTTTCCTTAGCTGTGTTTTATTATTTTTTAATATTTTTGATTTTTTTCAGTATTTTTGTAGAAGCGCATAAATAGACAAATCAACAATACTGAAAAAAAATCAAAAATAATAGAAAAAAAAATCCAAAAAAAAATTTTAAATAATCAAAAGTAATCAAAACAACTTTTTTGACTATTTTTGATTTTTTAGTTTTTTTTTCTTTGTTTTTTTGTTTATATTTTTTCTTATCGTAATAAATAAATATTATCCTTTTCTTGAAAAGCAATTAAAATAATCATTACCAATTAAAAAATCTGTCTAATTAAATGATTACTAATTACTTATGAAATTTAACAGGCTGGTTTCAATAATTGTTTACAGAAATATTTATAAATAGATATGTCTTCTAAATGTTTCACAAGTTTGAATACATAAGCTGGTAAGCATTATGCGATTTTGTTTATTTGACACTTATTTTCAAACGTATTCTAAAACAGAGTATACAGTAGACCAAATACTGACGTCTATGCTTATTTGAAAATGAATACATGAAAAATGCGTATGTATTGGTGCTTTAAATCATTAACCCATTTGAACCGACCGGTACAAAAGCACACAGATAATTTTTTGTATGAATTTTAAAGCAAAAGGCTGTATTAATGCACTATTTCTAGGTAGTTAGTGGATGATGTTTCTCATCTTTGATATCATAAAAATACCAATAACAAATACCGGAATACCCGGATGCCAATATTTGTATATATATGAGTCTAGATAAATGCAAGAGAGAGCAAATAAATAAGTAGATACTATACGGTAGTGAGGAAAATAAACCATACTATCATATTAACCGGACGTTCTTATTTGGATGCTCAACCCTGCCTTATAAATATAAACCGATCTTACTCTGTTTGTGTTTGAGCGTTGCTTTCTGAGTCCTGCCCTGAATGTATTTTTTGAATGTGGGAAACGAACTTAAGCCACGACCAAAACAACCACAGAATCTTCACTTCAACTAGTAAACTTTCTTGTCACCTGAAACTTGTGCATGGCATTTTTTTAGCAAATATGTGATGTGGGTGATAATGATGCTCCTAATGCGACTTTCAACTTGGTTTTCATATATACCAATAACATACTCAGAGTATTGAGCATTCTTATATAAGAAACACGGAAATTTTATAAAACTGTATTTATTTTGAGTTAAGGCAAATTACACCTTTTAGACAGAAATGAAATAAATTTGTCAATTAAGCATATTTACATTTGTTTGTTCTGCTAATCTGGTCTACTGTATACTGTGTTCTAAACTAAAAATAAGCGTTTTGTAAGCTTACCACCATATCAAAAAACAAATTTAATTGGCTTAAAAAGATTTTTTAAACTACATTTCCCTACAAATTTTGAAATAAAAAGGCTTTATGAACCTTTTTTTTATGAATAAATCGGGTTATGTTTAGTTTTAGACATTTGCTTTACGTTTAATTTGCTTGATTTTTGATGCATGAACAATTTATTTAGAGTTTTTCTCACAGTTATAAATTCACCTCAGCTCTCCTATACACTTTTTGCTTATAAATATTTGCCCAATAAAAACCATTTCGTAAATTGAGCAACTTAAAATGTAGCAAGTTTTAATTAGCAGCTAATATTTAGAAGATTTTTGTTATGACTCATTTATATAGATTTCCTGTTAGCGCACAATCAAAATACATTTACGTAGGTATTTGTTTATGGTTTTTGCTTTATTTAAATTGAATGCCTTCACACAAAATTGCGAGAACATTTACAGCACATTTCAAAAATTTATTGCCAAAATAACTAATTACTGATTGAGGCGAAACAAACAGCTCTACATAGTAATATACTCGTAAAATACCGTTAGCTGCAAAGCCATGAAATAACATCGTACATACACACATACAAACATACTGCAAATAGTTCAGTACGGTAGTTGAGAACAATTCGATTTGCTGCTGATTGGCTGCTCCTACAAAATATCGAACTTATTTAGCCAATTTTAAAATAAATTTAAAATTGATTGTTTTCTAAGCGCACAATGAATTGTGGCACAAAGGAGGCACGTACGCATCACTAAAACAACAAACTAATAATAATAATTGCCACAAATGCAAAATAAAACAATGCTGCACACAAATGACAGCGGTGGCTAAAAGGGAAGCGCAGTGGCGACAGAAATAGCAACAGAAGTATCATTGGCAAATTATGTACTGTAGATGGTGGCCCGAATGCGCAAAGACACAGTGGGCCATTTCGGTTTAATTCGAATATATTTAAAGGCAGGGTTCTAATTATTTCGGGATGTTTTTCAAAACTTTTTTGCAATAATTTTGGGTATTTTTTGAGATAATTTCGAGAACATTTTCGGATAAATTCGGAATTGCTTTCAGGACCATTGCGGAATTTTTTCGAGATAATTTGGAAATGTTTTTGGGACTATTTCTTGATTGTTTGCGGAGTTTTTCGGGACTATACCAAAATATTCCCGAAATGGTCCTGAAAATAGTCCCGAAATGGTCCTAAAAAAGGTCGTGATTTTGCCAGAACCATTTCAAGAATTTTTCAAGATCATTTTGGTATTGCTTTCTTGAGTTTTTCGGTATAACTTCGGGATCAAGTCGGGATTGTTTGCGTGATGTTTTTGGGATGATTTGGAATTGTGTTTGGGACCATTAAGGGACTTTTTCGGGATAGTTTTGAAATGTTTTTGGGACCGTTTCTTGATTGTTTGCGGGACTTTTTCGGGACTATCCAAAAGTAGTACCGAAACGGTCCTGAAAACAATCCCGAACTGCTTCTAAAAAAGGTCTTGACTTTTCCAGGACCATTCCAGGAATTTTTCAAGATCATTTTGGTATTGCTTTTTTGACTTTTTCGGGATAACTTCGGGACCAAGTCGACATTGTTTTCGTGATATTTTTGGTATGATTTGGAATTGTTGTTGGAACCATTTAGGGACGATTCGGGATTGTTTTTGTCTTATTTTTGGGATTATTTGGAATTGTTGTTGAAACCATTTCGGGACGTTTTCGGTATCAGTTTATGATTGCTTGTCCCAAAATAGTCATGAAAAAGCCCCTAAAAATGGTGTTTAAAACAATCCCGAAATGATCCTAAAAAGGTACCAAAATGATTGATCGAAGGCAGACTATGCAGAGTTCAATTTAAATGACATGCAACTAAGCTTATGAGTAGGAGCTAAGATTTTGGAATGCATAGTACATGTAAAGAAATTCAAAATTGATAATTATAATTTAAGCGAGCTTCCGTCAAACTAGACCCACTTTGCAATTGAATATTCACCAACGGCTATGCTTACGCTAATGGAGGTGCAGAATACTCCAATTCGACAACCAAAGCTATTTATATATAAAATGGCAAAATTGGTCAGCCAATACTGAATGGTTTGAGTTGTTTTTGTAGCGTTAACTATGTTTGCAACGATTGCTGTTTCTACTATTACATTTTCTGTTGTTGTTGCGTTGTTTATTTTTGTGTTTTTGCTGCTGCCAAATTGCAAACAATTGAATATTGACCAAATGGACAAAACAGAATTGTAACAAAATTGCCCAGTACATATATACATGTGCTTATTATTGCCAAGTACAACCACAACAACAATAGTAACAACAAATTGTTGTTATATATAAAACAAAACTAAAATCGCTACACATAGCCTCATTAGCGAAATTTGAGTAGCAAAAGAGAAGGAAGCTGAGGGCATTTAATGCGTAATGCAACAACACAAAAACAAGTTGCCGCTACATCGTTATAACGGTATTTATAGATGCCACAACGCTCACAATCGCATACCCTCTACACTGAAGCAAACGAAGCCAGTGGGTCAGTGTTGGTGTGCCACTAGCGACCCACATGCGTTTGTGCAACATTATACTGCCTCCATATAAATGTAGATATTTAAGTGCAACCTATGTAGGATGTCGTTGCATGCAACATGTATGTGTTTACACTATGATATATTAGCATGTAGGCAGTCGGTATGCCTACAAGTAGACTATTGGAAATTTTAAGCGCTGCATTTGTTTAAATTCTCATTAACTGCACCGCAGCAGAGGCGGAGGCTATAAATATGTTGCTACAAATATTTTCATAAAATATATTCTCGTAAAAATATAGGTATGCATGTGATTACGGAAATGCCTGCATACAATTGTGCGCAATATAATAGTAGTAAAATTAAATTGTATACCGTTCGACGAAATAAAAAGAAGCTGTGATTTTAACAATTTTCATTTAAATATAGCGAATTCTATAACAGAAACCACATAAAAAGAAATTATAAGTTTAGACAAAGTTCAGGAAAATGAAGTAAATTTTTGGGAAGCATTTTTAGAAAATTTTTGAGTATGAAATTTTATAGTTTATTAAATTTTAGCAAGCAAGCAAAAATTCCCTACAATTTTAGAATTTTTTTGATCAAGGATGTTGAAGGGTATTTTTTTTTTCATACAAAATTATTTTTTTTTATGCATGGTATGGAAGATATCACTCAACACACTTGACGAAAAAAATTCAAAAAATTCAGTGAAATTTTTATACGAGTTCCAAGTTGCACAATATACATATATAAATATGATTGGTCTACAAAACTTCGTATTCAAGAGAAAAGGCCTAGACCTTATATGCCCTACTAAAATAAGATATTGGATTTTTTTTTATATCTCGAAGCTCTTCTGCATTCGATGATCAAATATTTATAATTTGAAAATTCTAGATTTGTATTTATGCTTTTGAAAAGGAAGTACTTATCAAACCAATTTGTATTCAGTTTAATTTGGACCGACCATTCTTGATAACAGTACTATACTCAAATTTATCCAAAAGTATCGATTCGCTCTTGTTCTCTCATCAAAAATATCTTACTTTATCAGTAAAATTCAAGAACCTAAGTTTTGCCTGTTTTTACATTAAAATCAAGAACCATTTATGCTTCACATTTAAGAATACTTTAAAAATTCTGTCTGAATATTACGAAGTTTGTGAAAAACTTTAAAGTTTTAAATTTTCTTATAAGATTTGTTTGCACTTTTGGTTAGAATTCTTTGTACTTTAATTGCAGAAGTTATTTTTTATTGTTATTTTTGCTTTTATTGTTGTTTGTTATGCTGTACCAAAAAAATAATAAAATACGGACTTTTTAAGTAATGATTACTAATTGTAATGATTACCGGTTTGATTAATTATTTTTTGAAAAGCCCTACTAATGATTGATTACTACTCTTTTTCGGTGTTTAATGGTTGTTTTAAAAAGTAGTCAAAAATAATCAAAACGAGTTAAGAAAAGTCAAAAAAAAAAGAACTAAATGTTTAGGGTTCTAAAAGTTTTTTTCATTATTTTCGATTACTTTTTGATATTGTGCCAGACAAACATAAGCACATGCGGCAAAAAAATCAAAAAAAAAAAAAGTAATAAGAAGATCGAAAAACAAAATCAAAAATTCTAAGAAAACAATCAAAAATTATCAAAAAAAAAGTTGAAAGTAATCACAATAATCGAAAAAAAAAATAAAAAATAATCCAAAAAATTAAAAATAATCAAAAAACAATAAAAAAAAATACCAAAAATAATCAAAAAAATCCAAAGTAATCAAAAAAAAATTCAAGATACTTTAAAAAAAATCAAAAATAATCCAAAGAACTTAAAACTTATCAAATAAAAATCAAATAAAAAAATGAAAAAAAAAAAATTAATCAAACAAAAATTAAAAGTAGCCAACAATAATCAAAAATAACCAAAAAAAATCAAGAATAGCTAAAAAATCAAAAATTATCAAAACAATCAAAAGTAAAATTTTTTTGATTGTTTTTGATAATTTTTTTTTTTTGTTGATACCTCTACTCCAGACCGCAACAAGGTCAGGGTTGGTTCATGTTTGGTTCAAACCTATCCACGAGACTTCCTACGGTATTTGCAATGAAGAGAAAAGATAGTAACTCTCTGAAAAATGCCGAAAGAAGCTTGAAACATCACATTTTTGTGAACAAAAACACGACATTCATTGTCAGCTGATGCGGTTTTGCTGATCCCAACAAAAAACGCGTCACAAATTCTGACTCACAAAAACTTTCTGTGACCAATAAATGTTTGGTTGGCAACTTCCGCTACCCGAATTAAATTAATGCACATGACAAATAAAGTGACACTCGATATGACAACAGCAAAAACAACAACTTCGCATTACTAATACTCCAAAATACCACCCACCACCGGTAGCCACAGCAAAACTCCAGTGAATCACCACATTTGCACATTTTGCATTGAAATTCGTTTGAGTAGATTGGCACCACATACAGCTGTTCACATTTGGCACACTAACAACAACAACGATGACAATTAACCAACTAACCTTCTATATAATAGACAATGGCATTAAATTTTGTTACTATAAATAAAATAAAATATACATTTTGTGTAATGTAAAATCAACAACGTGCACAAATTGGCAATTCGTAATTCTCAATAACCATTTTGTCAATTAACTAGTATCGATTACATTTTGTTGTAACATGAATAACAAATTGAAAAATGGCATACAAATATTGCAGGCGCGTAATTATATAAATATGGGTACTCTTGGATGTGGGTCTGTTTCGCTATGCTATTTTCGGATTGCCGCACGTGCGCTAATGACTCGATTGTTTGTTAGTAATAACAGTATTTGCTGTAAGAAGAGTTGGTTGAATTAGGTGTGATGGCGTATGCTGGTGAATGCAGTATTCAACTGAAATGTAAAAGTTTGAAATTTATTTAAGAAAACAGTTTGAAATTTTTGGTGCAATAATAGCAATTCGAAGTTGATAACGTTGAGACACATCAAATAAACTTTTAAGCTTCAAACACTATAGCAACTTCCATCACTAATTGAGAATGAGATGACCAAAGCTTCACGGGCATATTGAAGAAGAAAGAAAAGAGAGGGCAATAGTAAAGATTTAATATTTGTGATCCCGTACGAGCAGAAATAGTCAGAATCAGTCAGAAATACTTATAACGTACAGGAAATCAAACCAGTAATCTGTGCTCTCACTAATGCGAGCAGCAAGAAGAAAAGAAATAAGTTTCTCTTAGCCGGAAATTGTAAGTTTTATTCAAAAAAATGTTTTGCTGACAACTTCAGGTAAAACTATCAAACGATCAGCTGTTGACAAAAAATTTAAGCAAAAGAAAAGTTAATTGGAAGAGTAAAATCAGAACTGTTAAATAATGATTACTAATTGTAATGATTACAGGTTTGATTAATTACTTTCTTGAGAATCCATTTAATGATTGGTTATTTTAAATTTTTAATGATTATTTTCCAATAATTCAAAAAAACGAATCAAAGAAAATGTTAATTGTTTAATTCAAAAAAAAGATTAAAAAAAATTTAATTTTTTACGATTATTAAAAAAAAAAAAAATAATCAAAAAAAAAGTTGTTTTGATTACTTTTGATAATTTTAATTTTTTCAGTATCGTTGTAGAAGCACATAAATATACACATCAACAATACTGAAAAAAATTTAAAATAATCAAAACAAAATAAAAAAAATCAAAAAAAAATCTAAAATATTAAAAAGTCATCAAAACAACTTTTTTTTTTATTTTTTCTAATCTTAATCAATTAATAGATGCCTTTTCCTGAAAAGGAATTACAATAAACAATACCAATTAAGGAAGAAGTCTAATTATATGATTACTAATTACTTATAAAATTTAACAGGTCTGAGTAAAATTAATGAAAATATCGTTAAAAACTTTCGCGCTCATTTTATTAGAAATTATGTGTGCATTTTTTTTAGCTATTTTTATTACGCCATTTGACATGTCCTACTTGACCGAAGTTACTTTTTTTATAGAAATCAATCCAATATTTTTCAAGTGTTACTCTCTCGCTCTCAGCAGATTTATAGTGTTTGACAGTTTTACTAGATTTAGTCAAAAAAGTACGGGATCAGAGCTAATAAGTAAACAGACAGAACATGACTCTATAATAAGGTAAGCGATTAATCCAGAGTCTCCAAAAAGCTTAAACTTTGGAAATTTTTCGACCTGTCAGGTGAGTATATTTAGTGCTAAACTATTGCAAAATTTTTATCAGAAAAACTATAATTGATTATAAGAAAGGAGCTTCTCTTTAAAAAAAACCCTGACGAGATATAGTGATTATAGGTGCAGCAGCCGATGTGTATGTTGTTGTTGTAATTTTTTACTAAAAACAAATTAAGTTAATTTCAAAAAAGTTCAAATATAGTTCAGATTTCAAGAAAGAGCAAGATGTATTTCACAAAAGCTCAGATATACTTGTTTTTTATTATTTATATTAGAGTAGCTTGAAAAACTTTTGCAGCGCGTACCAAAGATGGCGTTTGATCAATATACGTACAGCAGCTAGACGGAGTAAAAATGCCCAGCAATGCCACCAATGAAAATGAAGCGAAAATCTCTAGTCGAGACCACTACTAGTTCGGTCTCACTCTTGTGCACATGCAATCAACTCGCGACTTTAAGAATGTGATGTCCAAGGTGGTGGAAATTGTTCCCGCCGCATTAAATTAATTATAGTTCAGAACTAGAGAGATATTACAATTTCCATCGCCCAGGACATAGCCATGTTAAATTTGCTAGCTGATTGCATGTAAACAAGATTGACCACAAACTAGTACGACGACTAAAGTTTTTCCCCACAGTGTGATGGAGTAGGTATTTCGTTTTACTTTCAAACGACACAAACTAATTTTTTCGCTTTTTTTTTCAATTTTTAGTAAGAAGAACTCAAGCCCATTTGTTAGTACCGTACTTCAGAACCCCACTCTCCATTTTTCTATTAAGTAAAAACTCCCCTGAACAAAAAAGTATTTAAATCAGCAAAAATACAAATGTCATGTAATTAAATATCACAGCTGCCAACAATAAATAAAATAAACAATAGGCAGCAAAACAAAATTGTATAATTTATATTTATTCAAATGTAATCAAAATTTCCATACCAAAAACAAAATATTAAAATAAACATATTTGTTTAAGCTCACTAACTAAAACATGAGCACAGGTAATACTCTTTAATAAAACAGCAAATTTTTCAACAATCAAAAATTACATTTAAAATATTTACTCAACCTACAACAGATCGTCCAAACGTACGCGCCTTATCGTCCACCCTATTAGCGAGCACACTTTTCCAATCCGAAATGATCTATCAAACAGCAAAATATCAGCCACGAAATGATTTTGTTATCTCGCCAATCGCAATACGCTCATTACTCACGCTCATAAGCATCGGTGTAGTAAAGTCAACGCATCACGAATTGCTTGCAGCTTTGGGCTTAAAGTCATCAAATTACGGCGCCCGTGAGTACAAAGGTTGTAGGAATATTAATCGCGATGAGTTTACATTTCATATACATAATGCCATCTTCATGAATGTACGTCTAGATTACGCTTTATCATTTCGTACGATATGTCTTGAACAATATCAAACACGTATTGAGCATATCGATTTCGTGAATAACGAAGAATCTGCAGCACATATTAATAGATGGATAGCAGAGCAGACAGCAGATCGCATAGAGACACGCATCACACCCGGTGCATTGCATGCGAATCAGGATAATTTATTATTTGACATAGCCACTATAGATGCCAGATGGATAAAACCATTTCCAAAGAAACTCGTAACACAAGAAGCTTTTTTTTTAGGCCAAAGTAGCCAAATTCAAGTAAGGATCATGCATGACTTTAGCGAGTTACTTTATGGCGAGTTGGAAGATTTGAAAGCGAGTGCAGTATTTTTGCCTTATAAAAATGTAAATGTCGGTTTACTTATACTTTTGCCTAAAACAAACGATGGTTTGGCAGAAATGGAAGTAAATATGGTTAATAGTAGACTTGATTTGACAACAGTGCCGTTGGCATTGAAAATGAGATCTGTAAAACTGGGTTTGCCAAAATTGAAGTTGGAATGTGAAATTGAAATGGAACAAATTTTGAAGGATGTAGGTTTTGAAAGCAAATAACTATCTTTATTAATAAGAAAATAATGTATTTTGCTCTCCAAATAGATGGGCATCAAAGCAATTTTCACTGAATCTATGGATTTTTCGCGGCTCTTGGGCAATTTAGCCATTATGAAAATAGCACAAATCAAGCACATTGCTTGTTTCGAAATAAACGAGGATGGTACAACGGCATCGTCTTCAAAAGGTAATTAACTAAAAAGTTTAGGCTTCAGATAGCTGAATGACTCTGACTCTGACTCTGACAAGGACGGATCGAATGTGTGGCGACGCATCGAATGTTTTGGGAAGTGTTACTGTTATGAGCAGTCCTTTCGCGGAACGAATTCGGAATCTTCAGTGTCGGCACCTTCTAGTACCAGCCCGAGTGCAGCGGAAGCTAGTTGCTTGATCCTTTGACACAAGGGGGAGTCTATTCTAGGCCTCTAATCTGCTGCTGTTAGGTAAAGTGCCTCTTACTGCATTACAGCTTCGATATTATGGAGGGCGAGTAGGTTAATTCAGTTATGTAATTATTGTATATTATTTTATTATTGGTTCAAGCGTAGAACGGTAATATTAAATAATTTTTATTTTTTTTTTATTTTAAAAATATGTTCTGTATAGAAGGGGGCGCGAGGCACCTGTTACACCTTGTACGTACTACACCTGTTAAATTGGATTAGTAATTTGTAATCAATTAATTAGACGGATCTTTCTGACGTGTATACGAAAATCGCCGATACACGTGCATTTTTATTTTTTCTCCCCTTTCCGGAAAGTATATTTGGTTCATAGGACGAGCTTTAGCGTTTTTGTACCGCAGTGTTAGGATTAGTAATGAATTTTTAGTAGTCATTATTTAAAAAGCGTGGTACGTACTCGGGGGGGGAGGTGGTGAGAACATGTTCCTCTTAGGCATTCGCGCGGTAATCGCCACTTCATTCTCGATGTGAAAACACCCGATTTGGGATTGCAAACATAAACTATATCTTTGAAATATTTCATAAACTGGTTGCGAATTACAATAGCATGCAATGCAACTGAAATAAACGAAAGAAATAGTCACAGCTTATGTGGCTTAAACAAACTTATCTCAAAATAAAACTCACTGTTAGCCTCTGCTGCTGTATTGATTTTTTTTATATGCCTGCATTCAGTCAGTGATAGAAACAATCTCATAACTAAATTTGCTCTCAGAGACAATTCCATTTCTTAATCAATCTCATGTAGTACTCTCTTTAAACTTTCAGTGTCATTTCTGTTGACCCAACCGAAGGATTACATAACAATGGAAATAAATCATCCATTTTTCTTCGCCGTTATGGACCAGGAGCGTATCTACTTTGGTGGACACATAAATGATGAAGAACACTTCACTGCGTGACCTTCGAATTTGTTTTAAAAGTGTGAGCGTTCGTGTGAGTAATATGAATTTAAGTAAAAATAAATAAATAAATATATTTACAATTGGCCATTATATTCCTGGCTGCCTATATAATTTTTGTGTGATTTGCTCTGATTTTTAAGGGTCATGTACGGTTTTAGTGCAGTGAAGTACTACAATAAGAATATAATATTTCAATAAATAGGTGTTAAGTTAAGTAGTCTAAGTTCTTGATATTATCTCCACATTCCAAAATACTCGTACAGTTGCTCTGCAATGGTTATTGAAATCCTGACGCAAACAATGAAAAGCACCATGTAACTCAAAGTACGACCTACTTAAGTGCTCAAAAAGATAATTTAGAGAAGTCGTGACGGTCTGACGTCATAAACATAATCACGTTAAGTAGGAACGGACTATTCACCATGCCTCTCAAAAGTTTCGCAAAGACCAAAGAAATACTCTATTTCAGAATTTGATTCAAATACGCGCTATCTGAGATTCTGAGGCCGTTTTTGAAACTCATTCTGAGATAGGGCGTTCTTTAACCAAATTTTGAAGTAGGATGTTGAAATAAATTTTGAGGAAGGGCGTTCTTCAAAGAAATTCTGAGATAGGGCATTTTTGAAAAATATTTTGAAATAGGGTGATCTTCCACTCAGCCGTCGAGATAGAGAAGTTCGGCTATTGTGCACACCATTTTACTTCAAACCGAAGTTCAGTTAAAATAATAGTAGTAAGACCTAAATAAAGCTTTTTTCTATCGCACATTAAATTATCTCTCCGATTTGTTGCAAAAACAAAGTGAATTCCCAACGTTCCGTCTGAAAGATAAAAAGAAGAGGTATACGTTAGCTATACTATACATTGAATTATTTTTCAGAATTGTTGAAGCGAAGACATAATTCTCAATATTTTTGTATGCAGATCCTAAATATTAAGGCGACTCAAGAAGTCGGTGAATTAGCTGGCTGGTAATGTGGTCTAGGGTATTCAACTGCATAATTATGTAGGCCACATTAACCGCTCAATGGCATGGAAGTAAAAGGTATTTGAAACATTTACATAAGTAGTCTAAAATTTATTTATTTCTATTGTGTATTGTTTAAAATAGTTTCGGTCACTATCTAAATTTCGACTTTGTTAAAATACCAATTTTTTTAAAGAAATATCGGTAATTCTTCACACAAACGAAAAAAGGTCAACTGTGCCACAAAAAAAATGTCATTAACTTCTCAACATCAAACAATAAAAATTAAAAAGGGAATAGGGTTTAATAGCCCACAAGCACTTCATTTCTTTTCAGAACTTACTTAAAATTAATTCTTAAAAATGCTTTTTGTTCCAAGAATTCCTAACACACACACGCTAAACATGCATTCAGCAACATATTAATTAACACGACTCGCCACATACAAACTAGCTCACCTCACTGATGTGCATAATGAAGCATCATTAATTTCAATAAATTCACTATTACAACAGATTTGAGCCAAACAAACTCGTCTATATAAAAGCAACAAACGCAACAAAAACTTATAACAAAAACTATTTTATAATAAAATCACATTCTCTGCTTAACGTGCAACTTGTTCATATGCATGTAAAATGTAGTGAAAGCATAAAAGTTATTGCAGAAAGTTTAACATGCATCAGGGCGTATATACAGCTGTGTGCAATAAAATAGTAAGGAAATTAAAATTGGTTACCGTTTGAAGAAGTAAGAAGAAGCTGTGATTTAATAATTTTCATTTAACTGAAATCGAATTCCATAACAGAAATCGCATTAAAAGAAATTTCAACGTTTACGCAAAGTGCAGGAAAATTAATTAAACTTTAAATCTTCAAATTGTTTGGCAGAATTTCTAGAAAATATTTGAGCTAGCAGTTTTGTAGACCAATCAGTTTTAGTATAACATTGTGCAAGCAGACTTGTAAAATAATGACTACTAATCCTAATGATTACCGGTTTGATTAATTACTTTCTTGATAATCCATTTAATGATTGATTACCAATTACTTTCAATTTTTAATGATTACTTTTATGTATTTTTGGTTTTTTTTAAGTTTTTAGATCTGTTTTGACTATTTTTTTTGATTATTTTTGATTTTTCTTAAGTATTGTTGTAGAAGCACATAAATATACACAACAAAAATACTGAAAAAAATAGAAAATAATTAAAAAATCAAAAAAAAATAAATATAAGCAAAAATAACTAAAATAACTTTTTTGATTTTTTTTAATTTACTTTTTTATTTTTTCTAATTCTAATCCTAAAACAATCATTTACAATTAAAAAAGCCGTCTAATTGATTGATTACTAATAAAACTTAACATGCCTGTGTGCAATTTAGAACTCAAAAATTTCCCTGAATTTTCAGAATTTTTTTCGTCAAGGGTGTTAAGTGATTTCTTCCATTAAACGCATGAAGAAAAATTAATTTTGTATGGAAAAAATACCCAAAATCCTGGACAAAAAAAATTCTAAAAACTCAGTGGAAATATTGAGGTACTTGCGCAATATGATGCTAAAATTGAATGAGCTATAAAACTGCTTGCTCAAAAATTTTCTAAACATTTTTTTCAAAAATATGTTAATGTAAATTTTTAAAAGTTTAATTAACTTTCTTGAAATTTGTGTAAACTTTAAAATTTGTTTTTTATGTGGTTTTTTTTTGGAATTCGCTATATTTTAAATGAAAATTATTAAAAACATAGCTTCATTTTATTTCGTCGAAGGATATCCAATTTAATTTCACTACTATTATATTGAACACAACTGTATATATGTGTGTGTGTGTGGGTGTGTGTGGTATGCGAACGAGCACTGACGCCCTATCTATAAACTTTTCAATGTCGGAAAATCAGACAAAAATGCAAATGATGCAAATATTTATGAATATACTTTTGTTATTGTTGTTGTTTATGCGCTTGTACAACCTTCAGGTATTTTTATGTTGCATGCTGATGAAAGTTTAACGGCACTCATAAATACTACTAACTATGCATACGTTTATGAAATAATTTTTTGCTCTAGGTAAACACGTGGCAGTAAACCACAAACTACATTCATCCATACAAATTTGACATCAAGGGAATATAGACATTCACACACACGCAGTTACGTATTTATAACACAGTAGGGTACCTAATACCCTGTAGTCAAATCAACTAGTTGTAAGCTACTTCAAAACTAGTATGAAAATCAAACTGAACTTATCAGTAAACTATATCTTTTCCAACCAACCAACACCTAGGTCAAACTAGTCCAAAAGAGACGACGAAAACTATAGTTCAGTTCGAGTGGTAATTGTTTAGTCAAAATAATTTAACCTCTTCAATCCCGCATCGAAAAAAGGCTCGAAAAATAATTTTTTATGACTTATTTTTAATAACTGGTGTCTAAAGAGTTTATTTCAAACAAAATTTTTTTTTTATTTAACGCTAAAAACAGTTTTTCGAAACTTACAATTTTTAATATAACTGCAAAATAAAACAAAATATTCGTATGTAATTCAAAGAAAAAGCTAATTCAATGTTTTTTTATTAAAAATAAAATAAAAAGTGAAACTGTTTATGCGTATTCAAAAAAAAATATTGACTCACTTGTGACAAAATATGACCCAATCTTGCATATTTCAGTCCATTTGAAAATATCGTATGAAATGAACGCGACAGAAGAAGTAAAGAGAGAAACTAAAAATGTAGAAAAGCGAGCGAATATGTTCCCAAAAAATTGTTATATTGTTTGAGAAAAATAATGAAACATTGACAGTTATTTCAAAAAGAAAACTTTTGTCCATATGTGGACATTATACTCAAAGAGGTTAAATGCTGCTCACCACGATCAACGTGGTATAGGTCATATGCGCAAAGATTCGTGCTGAAAACATTATATTTTAAAAATATATAACTAGAAATATACAACTGTAAAAATTTAAATTTTTGTTAATACGGATTTGGGGTTTTTTGGACTAGTTTGTAATGTGTCAGAAAGTTCAAGTTTAAACTAGTAATTTTTCTGACTAGTTTGGCGTTTCATTGCAGAATAACAAGTGAACGAACTTCTGCTTCAGAACTAAATCTCTAGTCTAAGAATGAGAACTATTCCTTTCGTAACTAGTTAGTTAACAGTTCAAAAACTTATTTTAGTTATATATCGTAAGCTGAGTGGAAGGCTGCTGTACATCGGCTGACGGTACTAAAACAATTTATCCCGTAGAGTTCTTGATATTCGAATACTCGAACTATTCGAATAAGGCAGTATATCAAAGAGTGAAATTCGAATAGCAATATTCGAATAATCTTGCGTCGTCGAGTATTCGATGCTGCTCGAATATTCTTTTCTGTTCGAATATTCGTGTCTGTTCGATTATTCGTTTCTGTTCGATTATTCGAATACTAGCCGGGTACACATTTTTTAATAGTAAACAAAAACCATTTTTGTTGCATATTTTACTTTCTTAACTAACAAACGCATGTGCGTAGACACAAAGATAAATACGAAATATGTACGAATATTGAAGATTTAATGATGATGAGTGGGTACGGATGTAGTGGCGGCATGGTGTAATAAAATCATACCACGAATAGAACCGAGCTCTTTTGAAAATATCTCCAGACCAAACTTATTTTTTTCACTCATTTTGGAATTTGAAAAGTATTAATTATATGTAACAAGTGTTTCCCAACTAACGCAACGATCGAACTTTAAAATGAAAACAAGCATTCGAATAATCGTACTCCATCGAATATTCGAATATTCGCATTTTAATCCAATTTTCGCATAATAGACGCTCATCAAATATTCGAATAGTAACATGCGATTTTCAGTAGCAAACAAAATTTAAAATCGAAGCTTCGAATATTCGAGATATTTCAATTTTCGCATAATAGACGCTCATCAAATATTCGAATAGTAACATTCGATTTTCAGTAGCAAAAAAAATTTAAAATCGAAGCTTCGAATATTCGAGCTATTCGTAAAATTTTAAGAGCCTTACTATCCCGGGTTATTTTTTATCGACTTTAGTGATTGTTGTTTTTAACAATAAACGTCCTTCCTTAGCGGCCGCGCTAATCGGAAACAACGTAGGATCGGAAATCTGTCCTTTCTTGGTCTTTCCATCGAAGTAGTGGTATCCTCCTCCTAAAGTACAGCACTGTTGCATGCAAACTCCAATGAAAGGCCCAACTGGACACCGATTTCAGATCATGTATTGTTTCCAATTGTTTTAAGTTAGCAAAACGAAGAAGCAACTTTAAGTGAGTAATTAAGATTGCAAGAGACGAAACCAGCAGTCTGCTGGAAGTCACCAGCAGCACGCCAATTCAAACCTTAAATTTTTTACTACTGAGTTCTGCTAGTAACATCACAGCCACATTTTACTTATGTATGCCTAGCGTTTACGCTTGTGTTGGCAATAATTTTAAACGATGTGGCGTTAATCATGCCAACAACAGAAGCAAGAACAACACCAACACAAACACTCACACATGCGCAAAACCAACACACATACCTTTGTAATTTCAAAGGAAATGAGTTAATTGACTTTTGTTTTCTTGTCTTTTGTGTTGCAACGTGCAAGTGCAGCCAACTTCAATGTACAAAAACAACAAATTGCATAAACTGATTTGCTTGTGAAGTACATATTTCCAACCACACTAACAATTATATTTTGCAATTTGTGTGGGTGAAGTTTGTCTTATTATGTCTGCATACTAATGAGCTTTTGTGCGCTACTAAGAATGCTAGAAAACTCCTAATGTTTGTAAGTATGTGTGTGTGTGTTTGTGCAGACAAGTTTAAATTTATGATTTTCTTATATTATCCTGAGCAGACAGCGCTGATATTTTCGTTTAAACAGCTGAACTTGGTAGTGCATTGGCCAAATGGGACAGCCACAAGTCGGTTCTAATGGCGCTAGATTCTGAGTAAATATGCAGCGGTGAAGAAGAAAAGTTGTTTATGGCTTAATTGTAGCCACTCTCGATGTTTCTTTTATGTGTTATTCTGGCGCTTGTAGGCTAATATAATTTGAACCAGACCGAGCTTTTGAGTAGGTTCTGAAGCAGTTCTTTCCGATATACATATACCTTAAAATTGATAGGAAATTTTGTTTATGCTTTCTAATGGGGCTTCATTAAAGACAGACTTCTCAACATCAATAAAGAAAGCAATTAATGGAATAAATTGAAAATCTCCTCGGGGAAGGTTAAGTTCAGTTTAGTTAAGTTTATATACATTCTGTTGAGTTGAGTTGCTCTGAACGGTAAAATTTCCAATTCCTTCATTCCATTCGCACAATATTGATGTTGATCGTTGATTTCCTGCTTAGGTTCAATCTGCGGCAGGAGTGCATCAAGAGTTCGAATCCCAGTAGGCGCTGCAGTCAACTTATTCTTTCAAACAATTTTGAAAATAGATTGAGATCGCTTGAGTTGATAAAAAAAAATCCGGTAAAACTTTTTAAACTCGGCTCGAAGTCTAGTCGAATAGTTGCGAACACTTATGGTATTTGCTAGATTTCTGAGCTCAGATTATGGAAGTGTGTCCTTATATGCCTTGAAGGCTGTTCTGCATTAAACAGAGCCCACTGTTGCTTTACTACAACTTTCGTACGTTTCTTAACAGCTGGTTGCCAAGTTGAGCGTAATCCCTTATCAACATACATATCTGTTTTCAAAAATGTTTTCTAGCTCTTCTAGTCACTTTATGCAACAATTTTTATTTTTATTTTTGTTGTCATTTTGCACTCTATAAAAAACAATATTTTAGGCAACTTTTCATTGGATTTTTCAGGCAAATAATTCGCTTCAAAGCGAAAGATAGTAGAAAGTTAGAAATTGAACAACAAGTTTCGTTTTGTGATTATTTGTATGAGAAGAATAGCGAATTGAAATAAGTACGTATTCGTTTGTAAATTTTTAAGATTTTTTAGCAAAAACAAACTTTTCGTGAGAACTATTATTTATTTCTTTATTAAAGAAAAATCTGCTTGGCTAATGCAAGATGTTGAATTAAAAATATTTTTTTTTTAATTTTTTTTTGTTTTGTTTTATTTTTGTTACTAACATTTTTTCTTTTTTTCTTTTATTTATTTGGTTGGCGTTAAATATGGCAGATATCTTCCAGTTTTGTTAATCAAAATAAAAGCGGATTAATATTCAGATATTTTAACGATTTTTTGGCAAAAATCTAATTTTCTTGAAACTGATTTTTATTTATTCAAACATCGGCTGGGCCAACGCAAGATGTTAAACAAAAAATTTTTTTTTTTTTTAAGTTGTTTTCATTGTTTCTTTTTTTTCTTTTTAAATCATTTTTCTCTTTTTTTCTTTCTTTTTTTTTTGTCTTTTTTTAAAAAGTTAGCCTTTAATATGGCAGATCTCTTCCAGTATATATAATAATATAAAACTAAATTGTCGTTGGAAATATTTTTCAATTGTTTTATAAGAACTCAAAAAGTGAAAAGTTATTATTCTTGGCCTTTGAGTTTCATGAATACTTGTTCAAGATTTTAAATAAAAAAATATTACGGTTTTTTTTTTCTTTTAATCCTTTTTCTTTTTTATTTTCTTTTTCTTTCGTTTTTCTTTTTTAATGGTTAGCGGTAAATATGGCAGATGTATTCCAGGTCTTTTTTTACTAAATAAAATTTTCTAAACTCAGGGTGTTTAATAAAAAATATTTTTTCGTAAATTTTTTTTTTTAATCCTTTTTTCTCTTTTCTTTTTTGGTTAGCATTAAATATGGAATATCGAATTTTTTTTTCAATTAAATTAAAAAGGATTAATCAATTTTTGAATATTTCTACGACTTTTAGTAAAAACCAAATTTTCTTGAAACTGTTATTTATTTATAACTTAAATTTTTGAATAAAAAATAAATTTTTAAAATTTTTTCTTTTTGTTTTTTTACCCGTTTTGCATTTCTTTCCTTTTTAAAGTGGTTTTCGTTAAATATGGCAGATCTCTTCCAGTTTTTTTTACTTTGATGATGTCAAGTATTCCTCTATAAAACTTCAACGTGCTGCAGATGTCTTCAATTTATCAAACTCTCTGACTTCGTTGAGATTAAAGCTGCAACTAGTCTCTCATCATTTCTGACATTTTAAAATTTCACATCGATTTTTAGCTCTGTAAATTGAATAGTTCTACAAAGTTTGAAAACCACAAGAGGCACTCATGCAGTGCTTTCGTAATTGTCTACACCTTTCACAAAGACTCCCCGAAGAACAAAGCCTTAGTAAAAACTATTGTCGAGCCATTCTTACTAATATATTTTCACCATAATTCCATAATTTAGTGCTGATCTTGGCGATAAAGTTTAACTCTAAATAAGTATTTTAATTTCGCTGTCAGCACTTTAAAGCTCGCAAATAGATTCGACGCCTTATCTCAATGCGCACACACATGAACTTTAATTGTTGACGGATTAAGCGGACTTAAGTAAATGACAAAGAGATAAGATTAAGACACTTATTGACATTTGCAAGCAAACCACTCACTACTGCAAAGGTGAGTAAATTAATTGAGCTTTTACTTAAGCCAAATATCACACGCCTGAAGAGCGCGCTGTCAGTGCAGTCACAACGTTCAAACTTGCAACCACAACTTAGGTAAAAGATTTTATATTTATAACAAAGCCATTTTAGTCGACTTAAGTGCGCGCATGAAAGGCTTTTCATGTATGCAACAAACACAAGCCTCTTGCATCTTCTCAAGGTGCTGTGCGGCAGTAAAAATGAATGTGACCACCTCATAAGCTTAAGCCGCAAAAGTATACACGCCTTCACCTACCGCCGTTGAAGAAGCATGCAGCTGCCGCAATATGGGCACATTTTGTAATTTCCGTTGCCGCAACACTAATCGCATCACTCAATTATTGTAATCCTTTCAAATGAATGCAACAGCCAAGAGGCATCTAGTGATACGCGGTCGACGCGCTGTGGCAGCAAGTGGCTAAAGGTGGCAGCGGCTGTGGCTGGTTGTGCCAAAAAAGCATGCATGCATGCATGTGAGTTTGGTAAGCATTATTGTTGCTGTAACATAAACCGCTTGAAATTATGGCATTTTAACGTGCAACAAACAGCGCATGCGCCAAAGGCAACCAGCAAGTACTAAGCTGGAATATTTTCTGTGAATTTAAGTGGCATGCCACTAAGTGATCGAACGTGCGCTTCATCAGCAATTGCACAGCAATAAAGGGTGTAGCGACCACAAGTAGAAAAAAACATAAAATTGTTGGCTATCCTTGCTTGAAATCTCGCATAGCATAACCTTTTTTGCTGTTATGTCAAGCTCGCCTCACCCAACTTGCTACGGAGCTAATAGGCGTCGTTATATCTCTAAGCATTGATCTTGTAACTATTGCTTGGAATGCGCCAGTAGTCGCTTTGATTTTATCGTCAACATAAATAAAATTGTTCAACGCCTTTTCGATACCTTGCTATGGTATTAACAACTAAACAATAAGTTAACTATTTCACGATCGGCCTGTGTGAGGCACCAGCACACACACACACACAAGCATGCATTGAGTAGCTGCATGCCACGAGCAAAAACAACAACAATAAAACTGCTGCTGTAAGCTCAAATTATAGCAATTTACAATGTCAAGTTGATGCAATTTTCCGCTGCAACAAATGCGAATTTGGGAACAAGCAATAAATGAACAGCCCGACCAACCAGTGAGGCGTGTTCAATACGACGATTGTGTGCAGCTAATGAATTGTGATGTTTATTAGCTAATGCATTGCGGTTATTTAACGTCGCTAAATGCCAATAGAAAGCACAATTGTGTTGGATAGGTAGTGAGTTGTTGAGTAGGTGATGAGTTTGTGTACGTATGTATGTGTGTGCAGCGATTGATTTCTGCACTCACGATTTGGATTAGCGCGCCAATCATTAGTGTTAATTTATTGCTGCGGCGTGAAATTTTTTTAATTCTGGATTTTCAATGTTCACAGAGGTGATGAGTGGCTCCGATAGTCGCACGTTTAGTGATTATCTCTGGATTTGATTATACTCAGAGCACTTACTTGCTTTGAGTGCAGAATTGCATTTTCATGTTCAACGGTAGAGTAGCCATTCGGTGCTATTACTCAGAGCGCCTTACAGCGGTGCTTTGTTGCTTTATCAGTAAGGTAAAAATTTTAGTGAATTGGCGCAAATTTTGTTTAAATTGGTTATCGGAGGGCAAGGATCCTACCAAACTGAATTATTCTAGGGTGAGTTCACAGCTCCAGTGTGGTCATAGGGTGTGCGTTATTTAAATTAAATAACATGCTTTAATTGAACTGATAATCGCGGTTAGGTTACCTAATATAAGTTTGAGGGGTATCCATTTCATATAGGCGAAGCTCACCCTGTGAGAATGCCTATCTCCAATTATAAAGTAGCTTGAACCAAACTTATGAGTTCGAAAGATCGCGTGCAATGCTTCCTCGCCAAGAATTCCCTACAGGCCGCTATATGACCCGCGATCAGATATTGGGAAAAAGACAAGAAAAGTAAAGGACTTGAAGAAAAGGGATAATAAAAGAAAAAAGAAAGACAAAAAGAAAATAAAATAAAATAAAATAAATCAAAACAAAATAAAATAATATAAAATAAAATAAATAAAAACAAAACAAAATAAAATAAAATAAAGTTAAATTAAATTAAATTAAATTAAATTAAATTAGATTAAATTAAATTAAATTAAATTAAATTAAATTAAATTAAATTAAATTAAATTAAATTAAATTAAAGTAAATTAAATTAAATTAAATTAAATTAAATTAAATTAAATTAAATTAAATTAAATTAAATTAAATTAAATTAAATTAAATTAAATTAAATTAAATTAAATTAAATTAAATTAAATTAAATTAAACTAAATTAAATTAAATTAAATTATGGTGATTGTTGTTGGAGCAAAGCTCAAATTTTTATGTTTGTTGGTTAATTGACATTAGATTAAATTAAATAAAATAAAATAAAAGAAAATAAAGAAAAGTAAAATAGAATAAAACAAAATAAATTAAATAAAAAGAAATAAAGTAAAAGAAAATAAAGTAAAGTAAAATAGAACTAAACAAAATAAAATGAAATTAAATGAAATAAAATAAAAGAAAAGAAAGTAAAGTAAAATAAAATAAAACAAAATTGTTGGAAGAATCTTTAAGCTCTAGGCCACCCAAATATATGTATAATAAAAATTCCAAGGATTTTGTTTCATTGTATTTATTTTACAATATATTCTGCTTTTTCAATATTGTCGATATTTCGACTTCACTTTGAAGTCATCTTCAGGAAACTGTTGACTGCACCTGGTCGACACAAAAGAAACAATAAAACAAAAAGTAAAAAACAAAGTAAAATAAAATAAAATAAAATAAAATAAAAGAAAATAAAGTTAAATAAATAAAAATATAAAAAAAAATAATTATAATATAAAATAAAATTAAGTAAAATAAAATAAACTAAAATAAAATAAAACAAAATAAAATGAAATAAAACAAAATAAAATAAAATAAAATAAAATAAAATAAAATAAAATAAAATAAAATAAAATAAAATAAAATAAAATAAAATAGAATAAAATAGAATAGAGTAGAATAGAACAGAATAGAATAGAACAGAATAGAATAGAATAGAATAGAATAGAATAGAATAGAATAGAATAGAATAGAATAGAATAGAATAGAATAGAATAGAATAGAATAGAATAGAATAGAATAGAATAGAATAGAATAGAATAGAATAGAATAGAATAGAATAGAATAGAATAGAATAGAATAGAATAGAATAGAATAGAATAGAATAGAAAAGAATAGGATAGAATAGAATAGAAAAGAATAGAATAGAATAGAATAGAATAGAATAGAATAGAATAGAATAGAATAGAATAGAATAGAATAGAATAGAATAGAATAGAATAGAATAGAATAGAATAGAATAGAATAGAATAGAATAGAATAGAATAGAATAGAATAGAATACAATAGAATAGAATAGAATAGAATAGAATAGAATAGAATAGAATAGAATAGAATAGAATAGAATAGAATAGAATAGAATAGAATAGAATAGAATAGAATAGAATAGAATAGAATAGAATAGAATAGAATAGAATAGAATAGAATAGAATAGAATAGAATAGAATAGAATAGAATAGAATAGAATAGAATAGAATAGAATAGAATAGAATAGAATAGAATAGAATACAATAGAATAGAATAGAATAGAATAGAATAGAATAGAATAGAATAGAATAGAATAGAATAGAATAGAATAGAATAGAATAGAATAGAATAGAATAGAATAGAATAGAATAGAATAGAATAGAATATAATAGAATAGAATAGAATAGAATAGAATAGAATAGAATAGAATAGAATAGAATAGAATAGAATAGAATAGAATAGAATAGAATAGAATAGAATATAATATAATAGAAAAGAATAGAATAGAATAGAATAGAATAGAATAGAATAGAATAGAATAGAATAGATTAGAATAGAATAGAATAGAATAGAATAGAATAGAATAGAATAGAATAGAATAGAATAGAATAGAATAGAATAGAATAGAATAGAATAGAATAGAATAGAATAGAATAGAATAGAATAGAATAGAATAGAATAGAATAGAATAGAATAGAATAGAATAGAATAGAATAGAATAGAATAGAATAGAATAGAATAGAATAGAATAGAATAGAATAGAATAGAATAGAATAGAATAGAATAGAATAGAATAGAATAGAATAGAATAGAATAGAATAGAATAGAATAGAATAGAATAGAATAGAATAGAATAGAATAGAATAGAATAGAATAGAATAGAATAGAATAGAATAGAATAGAATAGAATAGAAGAGAATAGAATAGAATAGAATAGAATAGAATACAATAGAATAGAATAGAATAGAATAGAATAGAATAGAATAGAATAGAATAGAATAGAATAGAATAGAATAGAATAGAATATAATATAATAGAAAAGAATAGAATAGAATAGAATAGAATAGAATAGAATAGAATAGAATATAATAGATTAGAATAGAATAGAATAGAATAGAATAGAATAGAATAGAATAGAATAGAATAGAATAGAATAGAATAGAATAGAATAGAATAGAATAGAATAAAACGAAATAAAATAAAATGAAGTAAAATAAAATAAATAAAAATACCAAAAAAAATAATAATAATATAATACAAAATTAAATTAAATTAAATAAAACAAAATACGGGAAAAAAATAAAATAATATAAAATAAAATTAAAGTAAAATAGAATAAAAGAAAAAAGGTAAAGTAAAAAAATAAAATAAAATGAAACAAAATAAAATAAAAAAAAAAAATAGGAAGTCGGGAAAGAATCACAATGGCCTAAAGCGCAACTAAAATCGAATCAGCCAAAATAGGTTTCAAATTATAAATCAAATTCGGAACTGTAAGCGGAAGCGAGGTCTTCGTCGCAATTAATGTAGGTTTGGGAGCTAAGCATAATTCAAAGCAGATGTAGAACAAGGTTAGCTTTACCCCTTCTGTACTTTTATGGTCGTTTTAAAGCCGTTTTTGAATAGTTCAAATAATAACAAAATATTTGAAACCTTTAGCGATTTCCAAAACAAGATTTTGTAACGAAAATCTAGGCGCAAATTTGTTTGTAAGAGAGCTAAATGTGTAATATCTTTCAGGAAATTATTAGAGAAATTTTACTATATGTACTATGAATGTTAAGATAGAGATTTCAGTTGAAGAGGAATCAGCATCGAACCTTTCTAATTTGATTACAGAATGAGACGGCAGTGGACATTCGCAATCGGTGAAATAGTTAAGCTACATAACGGAACTTAATTACTATTCACTCCGTCTGTTTTGCACCATTTCTCACAATATAATAATGCTTTAGTTATAGTGAAATGTATATCTATTTTGTTTGTATGTAAATGTGTAAGTCTAAATTTGCAATCAAAAAAGACAAAAGATTTATCACTTTTTCAGAGAAATTTTCAGTCAGCGAGCGACATTAACAAATTTCTGATAATATTAACGAGTGCGTACAACTTCCAGGAACCGCACGATCAGTCATGCAAGCATTCAGCATTGCCATCAGAATCAACGTCAACAGCATCATCAACCACAAACCAAGCAATCAACCAATCGACCGAACCTATCAGCGGAAGCGTTTGCGACATATGTGGTACCACCACAAGAAGACAAACGTTTTTATGTTTTTTTATTTTTTGTTTTAGAAAATGTTTCGCTTGAAAATATGTGGCAACATGTGGCAATATAGTTTATCAGCGCAAAACTAGCAGCGACAGCGACAACGGTACCATCAGCTACAACACCACTGCAAGCTATAAAGAGCATATGTAGAAGGCGTATAATTTACAATATATATTTATGTATGTATATATGTAAATATATATGTGTGCATCTGTATATATTTAAGTTGCCACAACCATTAAAAACCTGCAACATATTCGCCTGACAACTTTTACAACTCGTAAATTATGAAATCACAGCGGAAAAATAAAATCAGCAACAAAAACAAACAAACAACAAAAATAACAACTACACACAAATAAGCAGCGTTAAAATTTGTGGCTGCAAAAAAGGTAAATTAAATTTTTTTAAATTATTTATAAATCCATGCAACACTTGTTAATACATACATACAGCTGTGTTCAATATAATATTAGTGAAATTAAAATGGATATCATTCGACCGAGTAAGAAGAAGTAGTGTTTTTAATCAATTTCATTTAAAATATAGCGAATTCCAGAAAACAAATGAAAAGAAATTTCAAAGTTTACACAAAAAAGTTCAAGAAAGTGAATTAAACTTTAAGAAATAGTCATTGAAATCTTCAAATTTTTTGGCAGAATTTCTAGAAAATATTTGAGTACGGACTTTTGTAGAACACTCAATTTTAGTATAGCACTGTGAACTCGGAACTAGTTTAAAAATTTCCCTGAATTTTCAGAATTTTTTTCGTCAAGTTTGTTGAGTGATTTCTTCTATACAACGCCTGAAGAGAAATAAATTTTGTATGGAAAGAAATACCTAACATCCGTGACAAAAAAAAATTTTTAATTAGAGGGAAATTTTGAGATACTTCTATCTTGCACATTGCTTAAAGTGAATGGGCTATAAAACTGCTTACTCAAAAATTTTCTAAAAATTCTGCCCAAAAATATTGAAATTTTTTTGTAAAATTTTTAAAAGTCAAATTAACTTTCCTTAACTATGTGTAAACTTTGAAATTTCTTTTAATGTGGTTTCTATAATGGAATTTATTTTAAATTACAACTATTAAAAACACAGCTTATTTTTATTTCGTTGAACGCTATCCAATTTAATTTCACTACTATTATATTGAACACAACTGTACATACGATGTGTATGTAATTAGGACTTCGATGCGTAAAAACGTTGATTTATTTAAATTAAGTAAATGAAATATTTATTATTGCCATTCGTGCATTCGCCTTTTGTTTACAAAATCCTGCAAAGTTGCCTGAAGTCGACAACTTTTTAAAATATTCACAGGGTGACAAAAAATTAACGCATGCAACTAACTGATAGCTCATAACCTTTTTTAGGATGGAATGTTTAAGTTTCTCTTTTAAAAACGAACTATATATTGAAGGTTGTGTGGAAAATCGACTCATTTCAGAATATATTTAAATAATCCCTCAAATCAGACTTTTTTTGAAGAGCGCCTGGAACGCTGTTCTAGTGAAAGACTTCTTTGTGTACTAATTTTTACTCACCCTGTAATATATATTATTTACATATATGTATACAATAACCACACATTGAGCATGCGTGTGTAAGTCTTTGATGTTCAAAACTCACGAATACATACATATTAACATTTGTTTTTACAAAAATTATTACAAACAAAAATCTGCTACATATGGTAGGCTATAATTTGCTATTTAATTGGTAAACTCAAGTTAAGTAAAATAAAAGAAAAAAAAAATACTTTTACAGCCGCCAGCGTTGTTAAAGCACAAATAAAGTTCTACCACGCCAGTTAATGAGCGCTCAATGGCTTTGTAGCTTAGCTAAAGCACATGCATCGTAAAATATATAAAAAATGAGCTAGGATAAGATAACATGTAGAAAGCGAAACTGACACAAATTGACAGCACACATTTAATGGTTGTGAGGCAACGTCTACAGGATAATTGATGTCGAGTCTGCAGCGAGACCACCACCGAAAAAGCCAAAAAAAAGCGAAAAAAAAACAGCAACGAATTCAGTAGTGATGATGAAAGAGCTAAGGACGCATATAGATCGCACGCATATATGTATGTAAATATGGCTCCATGATGAACAAAGAAATTATGAACAATTCAAAAGAAATAACAAAATGCAAACGAGAAATTTAGTCGGCTGTATTACGAAATGAAAAATTAACAAAATAAGCTGAATATAACCTTGGGCAGCTTGTTTTTCTCTAACTTTTGCATGTCCTAAAGTTAAAATACGAGCGTACTTTACTGAAGCACGAATGTGAAAAATTTGTGAAAGAATAATTAAAAAGAACTTGTTGGCATTTTTGTTCTGGTTATTAACAGTGAAACAAAATAGAAGTGCCAGGGAGTTTCCAGACCTGCGGACAACAATTAGTGCTAGAGTTCATCCAGTCGTTGAAATTGAACCATAAAAGGGGGCAGAATTATTTTGTATCAATATTTAATTATATCTATTATCGTAACAAAAACAATCGCTCACAGACATTTAATTTTATCGTTTTTATTGCTTGTTATTCCTTTCCCTTCATTTACTTTCCTCCTAGCTTTATTTTATTTTATTTTAATTGTTTTCATTTTACTTTATTTTGTTTTATTTTTTTTTTTATTTTTTTTTATTTTATCTTATTTTATTTTATTTTATTGCTTTTTTTCTATGTTATTTTATTTTATTTTATTTTATTTTATTTTATTTTATTTCATTTTATTTTATTGTTTTTTTTCTATTTTATTTTATTTTATTTTAATTTATTTTATTTTATTGTATTTTATTTGATTTTGTTTTATTTTACTTTATTTTATTTTATATTTTTTTTTTATTTTAGTTTATTTTATTTTATTTCTTTTAAGGAAATAGTTTATTGACTGTTCTTGTAAATAGCAAGCTTACTGCAAAATCATGGTCAAGGGAGAGAAGTACTTGTGTACCAGCAACTTAAAACAATTCTTTACTTTACTTTATTTTGTTTGATTTTATTTTTTTATTTTATTTTATTTAATTTTATCTTATTTTATTTTATTTTATCTTATTTTATTTTATTTTATTGTTTTTTTTCTATTTTACTTTATTTTATTTTATTGTATTTTGTTTTATTTTATTTTATTTTATTTTATTTTATTTTATTTTATTTTATTTTATTTTATTTCATTTTATTTTATTCTATTTTATTTATTTTATTTTATTTTATTTTATTTTATTTTATTTTATTTTATTTTATTTGATTTTATTTTATTGTATTTTATTGTATTTTATTTTATTTTATTATACTTTATTTTATTTTATATTATTGTCTTTTTTTTGAGCTTATTTTATTTATTTTATTTTATTTCTTTTAAGGAAATAGTTTATTTTCTGTTCTTGTAAATAGCAAGCTTACTTTGAAATCTTGGTCAAGGGAGAGAAGTACTTGTGCTCCGTTGGTAGGCACACATCAAGTACGGGTACCACTAACTTAAAAGAATTCCCATTCCAACTCTTATTATGAAAATATAAAAAAAAAATTACAGAAACCGTAACAATTGCTGTCGATATTGCCCTAAACCGTATTACTTAACAATATTTACGTGAAAGTTTAGCTGTTCTAGCCCATTGTGCACCATCTTCTCGTACACATTTGCGTGTGGCATTTCATTAAGTACCACAGTCGTCATCAATATATTCGACGAGATCATCAACTTTGCCATCATCATAAAATTTTTTTTTTGCTACGAAACCAAAAACCATATCCGAAAACAGAACTCGAGCGAGAAAGAGGATGCATCGTAAGGCGAAAGAAAAGCTCCCAACAAGAGAAACAGTATATCAGTTACAGACAACTCGATACACAAGCGAAGTTTCGTTGTTACAAAGTGGTAATTAAAAAACAAATTTGCAGTTGCATATGTATATATGAGCATTAGAGTGGTTAAAGCAAAAATATTTTTTTTTTGCTCAGCATACTTTATAAAATTCAATCAAAATTTTGAGGAGCATTTTTTTTTGTAAGAGGTTTTCTAAACTCTGTAGGAATAAGAACTCAACAGCTGAAAAAACTTTTTTTTCCAATTTTTTTATTAAAATAAAATATCTAAAAATTCAAACTCATATTGCTTTGTATTAGAATGCAAAAGGATTACAAAAATCATATTTGGCAATTTCTAATTGTTTATAGTTATTCGAACTTGAAAACGAAAATGATTATTTATTTAAAAATCGAGTGAATTCATTATTTTTCTAACTGCAAACTCTAACCCCATGTTAAGCACAAAAAAATTTCTCGGCACACCCTAATGTGCATCAGTAAATACATATGCTATATACAAATACTAATATTTTTATTTAAAATCATAACAAACAAACATATACTTGTGACACATAAACGCCTAAATAATATGTATGAATGTATATGTGTTCAATTTGTTTCGTTAATGCAATTACACGCGTCAACGCCAACTCAAATCATGAATGCAAACATGCGTACAACCATAAAAACTCAAATTTATGTAGAAACGTAAAAATGTCCATATAACTACTTACATGTGCTTATGGTCATATTTATTTGCATGTTGGCAACGCCTTTTAGTCATGAAACAAAATAATATAATTAAAAGATTTTAATTTTGAACTAAGTGGGATTGGAAAATTTCAAACGGATCCTTGTTTACTTGCGACGAGCAATTATAAATACTAAAGATCGCCCAGTGGTTGAAATTCAAAAACAAAACTTTGCTTTAATGTAATTATTTGCTATTCCTTTCATTCCCTCTTTCACCTTTCCTTAATTATTTATTTTATTTAATTTTATTTCATTTCATTCTATTCTGTTCTATTTCATTTTATTTTATTTTTCTTTATTTATTTTATTTTTTTTATTTTATTTTATTTTATTTTATTATTTTTTATTTTATTGCTATTTTATACCAACAATTTTTGTTGATTTACGGCCTGTACATTTTCAAGAATTCATGAAACGAGCTCAAGGCCAAGAATAATAATTTTTCACTTTTTAAATTTTTATGAAAATTATAATTGTTTTTATTTTGTTAATAATCGTTTTTAATTATTTATTAAAGGTTTTTATTTTAGTTTATTTTATTTAAATTTGGTTTATTTTATTTTATTATTATTTTTTTTTTATTTATTGTATTTTATTTAATTTTTTTTATTTGATTTTATTTTATATTATTTAATTTTATTTTATTTAACTTTATGTTATTTTATTTTATTTAATTTTACTTTATTTTTTTTTATTTTATTTTATTTTATTTCCTTTTAATTTTAATTTTATTTATTTGATTTTATTTTATTTTATTTTAGTTTAGTTTATTTTATTTTATTTTATTTTATTTTATTTTATTTTATTTCATTTTAATTTTAATTTTAATTTTAATTTTAATTTTATTTATTTGATTTTATTTTATTTTAGTTTATTTTATTTTATTTTATTTTATTTTATTTTATTTTATTTTATTTTATTTTATTTTATTTTATTTTATTTTATTTATTATTTACCAATACCCAAAATGTGCAAGTACAATATGGGTATCAAACGAAAGGTGGTAATGAGTGCTGCAATAGGCGAAGTGATTTAGTTTTTTATCTCAACGAGGCTTAGAGATATAATTATTAAAAACATAAATAAATAAAAAAAAAAATAAATAAAAAAAAAAATCAGAGTCAGTGTTTTTTGAGTTATGAAACGTAGCGATGTGTGGCCAGAATTTAAATTTCATAATGAACACCATCTACTTTCTGCAACGAACCTTAATCTCGGGAAACTGTCTAAAATACGTCTGGGCCTGATTATCATCGGTGAATATTGCGACGATGAGCTTTATTTTCCAGCGAGTTAATGAGCTTGCAGTATACCCTGTAGTAACAGGCGCCTAAAATCCACGACCCGAATTTCCGAAAAGTTGATTTTAAAAGCCAGAAAATACAAGTATGGAACATAGCGTATCCATATCCTCGAAGGTAGTGCTAAATACTCCCCGAAATCTGCGGTGAATGATTTGGTGTTACAAATAACAGCAACCAAACCCAAAACCCTCACGGCGACTGCCAGTAGTGCATTTCCTTTAATTTGATGCTAGCGTAGACAGTGCCAATTCCTGAGTTCTTTCCGAAAATTATATACAAAACTGTGAACAACTGTAAACCTTCTTTGATGAGATGCAGTGTAAGTATACGCACATTAACTCTCTCTCACTCTCTGTGCACATCTTTATGTATCTCAAACCCTACCAACGCGCTTGTAAAAGTTCATTTAATACATAATCCAGCAACACCACAAAATCGAACTTTATCTTGCCACACTGTCAAACAAACAAACTCTCTAAGTAGCAAACAAATTTATATGGCAATCTCTAACCACGTTTAAGCGTGCACTTACAATGAGCTTCCTGCTGCAAATTTGATGCTTCAAAACTTTTTTCGTTGCACTTGTTACTTTTCATAACTGTTTTACGTTGTGTTTATTAGTGTACGTATGTGCGTGTATGTGTGTTTGTGTGCGTGTGTTTGTATGTTTATTTGCGGATTATGGCTTGAAAGTAACTTGACGCAATTTATACTACCCAAAGTTTCCGCGCCAATAAAAGTGTCGCCTACTCAACATCCCCCATCCCCAATGCTGTTCTCTACATTTCATATTTTCCTTTGGCTAGCCAGCACGTCCGGCGCATCAGCATACGATACGGAAGCGACGGAAGTTGTTTATCACAATTTTATGCGCTTTATTAATTATTGTTTATTGTTGAACTTTACGCAACGCTGCGCTCCTTGTTGTTGTAGCCAATTTTGCGCTTGTTTGTTGTTGTATTACTCATTCCTCCTACAGGTCTCCGCGATTTCCTTTTGCTGTTATTATAGCGCCAAATTCATAAATTAGTATACGCCAAATTATACAATCTCACTCTCTTTACTTCAATTTCCTCTTTTCGCATTTTCACATTTTCTTGCAACTTTTGGATTAGTCTTATGAGTTATTTGTTTGAAGATATTTGTAAATATTTGAAATGCACAGTTTTATGTTTTTCACACAAAGTTTCATGATTACTTGCCATAATGACTCACTTACAGCCACACAAATACAAAAGATTTTGTGCATGGGCGCGTGTATATGTATGTGTGTGCGAGTTCAGCATCTTCAAAGTTTGAGCTTTTTGCCGGAAAACTTTCTAAAATAAATATTTTATTGATATAAATCCTTTTAAACACCAACAAAGTAAAATTCATTTGTGTAGCGTCAAAAAGTCATCTAAGTACATAACCACATACATACATACTCCGACTTACATAGAGACGTTTGTTTGTATATACTTGACTGTTTGTGGCTTTGGTCGGATGTGCTTGTTGGCAGTAAGATTTCAAGCGAGTACTACAAAGGCGTTGTTGTAAATTTAATTGTAATTTTAAGCTAATAAATTAAAAATGTAGGTATAATTAAACAAAGTCAGTGATTGCTTTTGACGAGTTAATGTAGCGTTATTGGAGAATGGGAGCCATTTTATTAAATCGTAGAGCTTCATCGAAGTTATTACGAAAGTTCTGTGAATAAACGTGAAAGACGATTGACAATTCCTGACATACTGACAGTAAAAAGCAGAACTGTTAAAATTGTTTAGTAATTAGTAATCAATTAATTAAACGGGTCTTTTAATTGGTAATGATTATTTTAATTCTTTTTTCAAGAAAAGACAATTATAGTTTGACTGCGATTAAAAAAATTAAAACAAAAAATCAAAAATATTAAAATATTAAAAAAATATAAGAAATAATCAAAAAAATATAAAATTGTCAAAAATAATTAATTATTTTCTTTAGAATCTACTTAATGATCGATTAACAATTACTTTTAATTTCTAGTGATTTTTTTCCTATTAATTAAAAAAAATAATCAAAAAAAAAATTTTAAATAATTTAAAAAAAGTTGTTTTGAATAGTTTTGATTTTTTTTTTTTATATTTATGTGCTTTTACAACAATGTTGAAAAAAATCCAAAGTAATCAAAACAACTGTTTTTATATTATTATTATTGAAAGTAATTGGTAATCATTCATTAAATGCATTCTAAAGAAAATAATTAATCAAACCGGTACTCATTACGATTAGTAATCATTATTTAACAGATCTGGTAAAAAGAAAGCAAATTTAGATGCTGAACCTGTAAAAAGACAGACATGTAGCGAGATCGTAAAACGGTGAACAAAAAAATTTGGGTAATTGGGAACAAGAGTACAAAGAAATTTTTTGTGTCCAAATTGTAGAGTAATGTAAAAAAAAATACTCAAAATTTTTTTCTTACATTTTGGTTTTTACATTCCACTAGCACCAAAAAATTGTTTCACTGATCAGAATTAAGTAATTTTGTGCTTAATTAATTGCACTCTACTAGAAAGTTAAAAAAATTTAAGAAACATTTTTTGGAAAAAATCAAAAATTCATATTTTGAAAAAAAAAAAATAATAAAAAACATTCTTCTAAAAATTTCAGGATATCTTTAGATATATCAGAGCTATAATACACACAAAGTTGGGTCCAAAATTAGATGGCGAACTTAAATTTTTTTGAAGTTGAAAATTTGAAAATTTTGTAAAATTAGAAATTTTAAATTTGTATGTTTTCAAATTTTTTTTTTCGTATACCTACCTCTAAGTATGCTCTTTGAAAGTGTTAAAGTATATTTTTTTTAACTTCAGTAGTTTCCAAAATATTGAAATAAAAATACAAAACAGGAAATAAAGTTAAACCTTGAAATGGCAAAATTTTTCTAGTAGTAGAGTTTCGTTTTTTGATAAAATTTAATAGAAATCGGAAGGGTTCGATTCCACCTATGTGACGATTTGACATGGAAAGCCTCATATAAATCCTTATTTATTTATTTGTTTCTTCAAGTAGTACAAAGTAAGACTTATCTCTTAAAACATGTATAATGAGTAGTAGTGGGACTATTTTCGAATAATATTCAAATAAATACTATTCGGTTAAACGAATAAAAATATTTGTTTCAAAAAATTCGAATAGTATTTATTCGAATAATTTATCCGTTTATTCGAATAATCGCTTCTACCTATGGGCACGCTTCACGTTTTGTATCTGTATATATCTATTGTATATATGTTTGCGTGTACAAATGTGTGCATAAGCTGTAGTGATATTTGTTTAACTATTCGAATAATAGTTATTCATTGTCATTTATTCGAATAATACTATTCGAATAAAAGTATAAATTATTCGAGAAATTTTATTCGAATTTTTTACAGCCTTCGAATAAATATTTTTTTTTTTATTCGCATAGTCCCATGCCTAATAATGAGTTTGCTTTTGTCTTGAAACGCATTATATTTCTATTATATACATCCATCCGCTTGGTTAAAAATTATACGAAAATCTTCTATATGTATTTTCCAACCACCCTTTAAAGTAATATTCAAAGATGTTCTGTTCACAGTTTGTGTTTGCTTTACCTACAAAAAAATATAACTTTGCTCAATTGAGTACCCCATTCGCTAGTTCACTTCTCTCAACAGTACTCATAGCTAGTTTTAGTTATTTAAACATTCAATTACTTTCACCTCAACATTCCACCGGAATAACTGATTTCAAAATTTACTAACTACCCACAACTGTAGTTATTAACTCGCTCTTTGTTTTTGTTGCTGTGGCAACACTTTATGGTACGTGTTTATTGCTTTTAAATTTTTTTCTACTTACTTCATTTATTCCTAGCATTTTCATTGCCATAACAACCACATTATGGTCCACTGAGTATTTTTCCCAGCTCACTTTGCTTACAACTTCTTATCCACTCAATTTATTTCATTTTATTAAACTGTTGTTGTCCACTTCATTTCAATTGTTTCACCCTTGGCATATTTTTACTTTCATCTTCATTTTATGTTTGCTCTCCCCCCCCCCACCCCGCTCTTCCTCTTAACCAACTACGGACTGTTATTTCACTTAATTGTTGTTGCTGTTGTTTCTTAATAAATTATATTGCCGTTCTCCCCATTTCAAGTTGTTTCTATTTTCTTTACGTTTAATACGTTACTTCGTTTTTTCTATATTTCCACTAAAATTGTTAGTAAATGTTTGCACCCCTTGGTTGCTCCCTCCTTCCTATTGTTAGTAAATACTTTTACCCTCGTAAACGCCATATCATATAATGTTTTATTCAATTATCACTTAAGCACTTTACTTCCATACTTTACTTTCAATTTCATTTTTGGTTGTATTCTATTGTTTGTTTATTTGGCGTACTCCCCAACTTGCTTTTACATTTGGTCTACTCAAACGCATCACCCCTATCTTCGACGTCGTTTACTCCAAATTGTTTCCATTTCAATCTCAATTGTGCCTTGGCTAATTGATTTTCATTAACTTTTTCTCGGCTGCCAATTTCCCAAGTTCACTGACTGCCTTTCTGCTCGTTAGTTCGCCTTCATCTGACTTCCTCCTTTAGTCTTTGCAGTACGTTTTACCCTTTTGTGGATGTTGGAAAGAAATTTGAATTAATATGCGTTATCGATTTCTGCGCCAGCTCCTTTATGTACGTACCCGCTGACATCCTTACACATTTCCTTTATTTCAACTCGATTGATTCACTTTTTGCTCTATTAGCTGTAATTCAATGAAGTTGTTTAATTCAAAATCTGTTTCTTCTTGTTTGGTGTTTGTGTTTTGTGTGACGCAAAGTTAAATCGTCTGTTTGAGCTACAGGAAATTACTGTTTTTCTCTTGAGTGTACTTAACAAGTTCAAGACAATGAGTTATTCATTTTTCAAAAGAAAATTTTAAAGTTTTTTAGCTGAAGAAATATTGAAACGGAAATTGTTTATTGATTTATAGAAATTGGAGTTTCCATGTTATTAATTCGTTTTTTTTATATTTATCGTAACAAGTTTAAGCTTCCTCAATTTGTGCTTCCAGTTTTATTTCACTGGATAAACGAATAAAAGTATTGGTACACCTGCATGTAACTCTAGCTCAAGTATACTACACAGCCCTTAAGTTACAACTAAATAATCCTACCCTGAGGATGCTGCTGTTCATAGTCCATTGTTTCTCTACTTTTACTTGAAGTGGTAGTACAATGATGTTCTACAAGAGCGAAGATCTCAAGTTCATTAAGAATCTTTTGGAAAATGCAGAGATGCTTGAGCTTAACAGAACAAATAGTGAATAGCTCGTTACGAAAAAGAGCAGCTCACCCACTTCGTAACGGTCCAAAACTGAATCTATAACATTCAACTCCATAGCCTCTAAAACTGTTTCCCTTGCTAAGTTCAGATACAGCCCTTATAGCATTTTTGCTTCACAGCTTTAATACCAACTTAAGCGCTCAATGGTTACTCTTAAACTATTCCCGAAATTTACATTTAAAGCTTGATTTTGTTTCTAGTTTTTGTAACTTTTTTAGCCTCTACACTGCAGACCCATAAGCAAGCAGCAAGCACGTTTCGAAATTTTTCTTTCCCTCTACTTCTGTCTCTCCCTTGTTCAGTTTGCTGCATACTTTTTTGAAACTGTAAATACACTTGTATAGCCAGAACCATAGTCATGAAAATACCACATCCTTAACAGTATTCTTTTACACTGATTATTGGTGCCTTAACCTAAAAAACTTCTTAATTTGTTGAAAAATCGGAAAAGGAAAAAAAAATGATTTGCGCAACAAATAAAATACCAGACCTATTAAATTCCAATTAACATTAATAATTATTAAATCTTTGGCTACGTTTAATATTAATGATTATTTAATTTTGTAGGTTTTAATCAGAAATTATGAATTAATTAATTAAACAAATAATCAAAAATGATGATTAATGGCCACTAAAAAAATAATCAAAAATAATTTAAAAAGCTGCCCATTAGCTTTAATTAAAAGCAATCATATGATAAAATATATGTAATCAAGTAATGAAAAGTAATCAAAAAATTAAAATTAAGCAAATAATTTAAACTTTAAATGTGAAGGTAACCAATGTCCTGGATTGTAACTTGATTGATTGTTTACATTTGAACATCGTTGCAATGTACTATTTTCTTTCTTAAATGTTTGATGAAATTGCAAAAATACAGGAAATAAATAAAATTTATCAAAAATAATAGTTCAATTGCATTAATCGTAATAACCATATAATTAGAATTAATTAAAAATAATAGTTTAATTACGTTAATCATATTAATCACATTTTCTTGGTTAAATGTTTTATTAAATTAAACAAATACACGAAATAAGTGAAATTAATTTAAAAAAATCATTTAATTCCATTAATCGTAATTACCATATAATTAAAATTAATCAAAAATAATAGTTTAACTAAGTTAATCATATATATATTAGGTTTATCATATTAACCCCAAAAATAATCTAAATTAGTTGACATTTGTCAGATAAAAAATGCAATTAAGCCACAACTAAATAATTGTTTTACATTAATCACAATTAAAATCAATTAATTAATCAAATAACACACTTTTTTAAATAATTAAATTTTAATCCTCAAAATAATGGACCTACTGGCAATTAAACGTTTAACAATTTTCTGAGGACGACACAATATAATTAATAATCATTGAAATTTGTATTCATTATTTAGCTGACCTGCAACATACTAAACCAAAAGACAAATATATGCAGACATAAACATAAAAGTTTCAAAATAAATTTTTAACTCATAGATTAATATTTGCGAATGTGGCGGAAACCTAAAATTTAATTGGTTCGCCGCGCTATGGGTTTGGTTACCCCATTATGTTATGACGCCAACAGTCCTGTAAAATTTGATAAGCAATTAGTAATCAATTACTTAGACGGCGTTTTTAAATGGTAATGATTATTTTAATAGTTTTTCAAGAAAAGGCAATTATTAGTTGATTACGATTAGAGAAAATCAAAAAAGAATCATGATTTATTACGATTATTATAAAAAATCAAAAATAATCAAAAATAATCAGAAAAAATTAAAAATAATCAAAACATCTTTTTCATATTTTTTTTAATAATGGAAAAAATCATAATATATATTGATTATTTTTTTAATTAATTGGAAAATAAGAATTAAAAATTGAAAGTAATGGTAATCAATCATTAAATGAATTATAAAGAAAATATTTAGTCAAACCGGTAATCATTACAATTAATAATCATTATTTAACAGTTCTGGGTACCAACAATCAATTATATTAGTTTGATGAGGTTGCTTAGATCAGTTGTTTCATATGGAGTTGGCTATGTCATCCTTAATGCGCTTTAAACGTTATTAAACCCCTGAACTACAAAAAAGGTCTGGATGTTCCATAAAGCAGTTTTATCGATATGAATCAGCTTGGGAAAAAGTTCTCGAATATTTCTCTTTACAAAAATTTGCTTGAAACGATGTCCTGTGTACACAAGCCACGTTATTAGCTTTTTTTTATATTTCTAAAATCTGCAAGCTTTTCTGACTCTAAGCAGAATGTGACCGCAGTCGATCCTACTCTAGGGCTTGCAAAGTCTAATCATATATTAAGTTCTTAAAACTATCACAAGCTAGAGCGCTTATCTCTCAGAATATCCACATATTTCCATTTCCATGTCACCTCCCATTTTCAACTACGCCACAAACACATTACTTGCCATAAACAAAAGTAAACACCTCTTCCGAGTATTTCTTATCAAAAGTATGCGTCTCAAATGCCAACCCATTTTTTCGTTTGCCGCTAGTTACCGCGCGAAGTTGCAAGCGTCATTGAATTAGCCAACAAATGGACAAACTCCAATTACCATGCTACAGTGAGCAAGAAGCGTTGCCAGAGCAATTATCTAATCTTAATTTTGGTTAGCAAATGCATGTTGTGCAGAAGAAAATAGAGAACACGCGAACAGCACATTGCAGTCACAAGTCATCAATTAAAGCGAGTGATAATTAAAGTTAAACAGAAACACACAAACATACAAATACAGGTTGTAGTAGCCCATACATGAACAAAGGCATTCATTTGCTTAGATAAGAACTGATGCGCTGTGGTAACACAGCTGCCGCCACGTTAAGAGTCATGCCAAATACGCGCGCCACACTTCTGCTTTGTGCTGTACACTCGACACTGTGGCACAATCATTTCAACTTACAATGTGAAGTACGCTGCAAAAGGGCTGAATTTGTTGCAAGTCAACAGTTAGTAATTAACATATGCATCAAAGCAAAGAAACAACTACAACAAAAAATGTTGCTCCAAATGTTGCGGAAATTGCATGTACTAAACAGTCTTCGGACTTGAAAATTTGGTTAAGTGGTGGGATTGCAAAGAAATAGTGGTGGATTTAAGAAATCTGTTACAACTTAAATATTTTTGGATAAAGAAACAAGATAGCTACTTTCTTGAATTACGAGACAGGGTGGGTGAAATCAGGCCTGTTAAATTTGATTAGTAATTAGAAATCAATTAATTTGACGACTTTTTTAATTGGTAATGATTATTTTAAGGGGTTTTCAAGAAAATGGAATTTATAAATACGATTATTACGATTAGAAAACATAAAAAATTATCAAAAAAAATTGTTTCTATTACTTTCGATTATTTTTGGATATTTTTGATTTTTTTCGTGATTATTTTTGATTTTTTTCAGTATTGTTGATGTATGTGTGCTTTACAACAATACTGAAAAAATCAAAAATAATCAAAAGTAATCAAAAGAACTTTTTTTGATTATTTTTGATATTTTGGATTAATAATCGTAAAAAATCATGATTTTTTTTTTAAAATAATTTTTTTAATTAATAAGAAAATAATTATTACAATGGTAATCAATCATTAAATGGATTCTTGCGATTAGTAATCATTATTAAAAAGATCAGGTAGTACTTTTACATGTTTCCCGTGGCCACTGCCAAGTGTTCACCCATTTCTAAGCTAGTCGTTTCCTCATTTTCTTGTGATGAGGTCATGCGTGTAAGCTCGTCAGCCCTCTGGTTACCCTTCTTACCCTCGATTCCTCTATATCCGGGAACCCAGATTATGGAAAGTTCATAAAGCGAAATCTTCATTGGGAAAGATAGTTACTTATATTGTTTTCTCTCCTTTAAAGACGATTTTCTCGAGATTTATTTTGCTTTTTTGATTTTATTATGCTTTGTTCTCAAGCGCAAGGCGCGATATGGGCAGATATCTGGGTAGCGATCAAAGCTTCGCTTGTAACTCCCCAACGCGGCTTTTCTTTCTAAATTTCCGAGGAAAGCTAAAGTTTCTTCAAAAATTTTTCAAAAAAAAATGTGGTCCTTTTCTTTTTAAAAAACAAGTATCTAACTTAAAAACAAAAAGTAGATCCACTACGTTAGTGGAAAAAGTCCTAGCACTGGTACGGAATGTGCCAGTTATGCGCTCGCACACATTGCACGCCTGGTCTTATAGCTGCAACGGTGGCAATGAAAATTGTAGCACCACCAGCAGCAGCACATCATTTAGCCAGTTGGTGCATGCAACACCTTTGAGTGCCTTCTAATTTAATAAAATGCAAAGAAATACATTGCAAAGCAGCTGGCCGACACTAACAACAGGCGGCAGTAGCAGCAGCCGAAATAACAACTCATGCAATTCATTTGAGTGCCACACGTGCAACATTGCTTTTAGTTCCATTTTCTGATTTTCTTTTTTTCATTTATTTTCTTTTTTCTTTTTTGCTTTTAATTCCCTTTGTAAGATTGTGCATTAGCATAGCTGTTGGTCCTTGCAAATGTGAGCTGCTTGCTGACTGTTGATATGCGGCGCCGCGTCTGAAATTAATAGACTCCAGCGTCACAACCTCAGAGATGATGTTGCGCTCGCAACAGTGGCAACATGAATCGCCTTTTGCGCATTTGCAAATGAAATGAAATGAATTGGCCATCGGTGGCGCGTTTCATTGCAACTTAGAAGATACTCGCTGTGGCATTTAATTTTGCAGGCCCACTTCCACGTGCCTTCTTTTGTTGTATGCTGCTTTTCGAGATATCTTGTATGTATGTTTGCATGTATTTTACTTTTTGCTGATGGCGTTCAGCGAGCTGCACCAGTGATCTCTGGCAAGCAAAAGGCACAGCAATTTACATAAATTTAGATTAGTGACATCTGGGCATATCCAGAAGTCATAGTGAGTCGGAATTACAAAAGGTAGCAAGAAGTATGCATGTCGTTTTGGCAACCTTCACCCATTTTGCCACAGTGCAACAAAAGGTAATCGTCGGACGCGACTCGCATGTGTTCGAGTATGTGAGATTATGGATAAAGCGTTTTTATAAGAAATTATTTTCAACGTCTTGTGGTAAATAAAGCATTTTGTGCTTTGGAAGTTAATAATGGAAAAATATTCATCTCAAAGGTACTCGTGCATCCAATATTGGAGTTTAAGTGTGCTTCATAGATTAAAAAAAAAATGGTGTAGCAACGGCTAGAAGGTTAGAGGGATTAAAATATAACAGAAGCTAGGTATGCCTGTCGTAATGGGCGATCAAATGCTAATAAAGTCACGTACTGGCTGTATTCTGTCAATTCGTATTCGACCACCAAACCTTCGAACATTTTTTTCCCTACCCTAACAAAGGTACTAGATAAAAAAAATACTTAATGAGAAAGTTTTCCAAAACAGAGTTGGAGGCGACATAAAACTTGCGGATTCATGTCAATAGGGACCTTGCTGTTCACTGCTAAAGCTCATCTTCGAATTTCCTTTGGTATTCGCCATTGGTGAGGTTGTTTTTCGAATACTCCGAGGTCCCAGCTATCTGCGTTTGGTTCCGTGATTCTGAGCTATATACAACTCAAGTCATCCTGTAGCTGTATGCATTCGTTTTTGTTTATTTAAATCTATTCTTAGTCTAGTCTGAGTTTGAGTGAAGTGAAGTGCAATAAACTTTAAGTTCCTGTGTTCTCGCTAAAAGTAGCAAAAAATTGCTTCTTAAAAACTTTGTTTTTGCAGCGAATTTTTTTTTATTTCCTTAGTTTTGTTTAGTTTTTTCCTGTTTTTCCCTTAAGCCACTCACGATCAACTCTTTAAGTGCCATGTTCAATTGGCAGCAAAACTGTTCTCAGCTGTCAATAGCATTATCCAGTGGCATCATTTCTGTATTCAAACTGTCGACATCAGTAGTGTCCATACAGTGCCACTCAAACGCTCGAACAAACCAATTTTTTTTATATTTTAGTACCCGCTATTAAATTAATATTTTTAATTTTTTAATACATTCATCAAATTTGGATATAGTATGCAATATCCTGTCTTTAAAATAACTATAACGTGAAAAGCGAGTATAAGTGTTCTATGCTGTGCTGGTTATACAATTCTCTCTCTCTCTCTATGGCGCGATATACAACAGGTATATCATCATAAAACTCCTAAGAGATTTTTGCGCCAAGCTTCTGTTCCAATTTGTGGTGTGCCGATTTGAATTTTTCCCTACAAATTGGTGGGACCTACAGTTTTTTGCCGACTCCGAACGGCATCTACAAAGGCGACGAATTTTTGCTGAGAAGCCTGTCATGGCAGAAAATACACTCGGAGAGTTTGCCAAACCACTGCCGAGGGGCGACCCCGTTTTTGAAACACTTTTTTCAAATCACTTTTGATGTTACCTGTACCAGGGCTCGAACCATGGACCTTCGGTGTGGTAGGCCGGCAACACTACCTTCACACCACGGCGGTTATACAATTATCATTCATTTATTATCGCTTAACCGCCTAGGCCATTGTGGCTTTTGCATACCAAAGCACGTCAGTCATCCCTTTTCATCGAAAGCTGATGCCAATTGGAAACGTCAAGGGAGTTCAAATAATCCTACACCTGCTTTTTTCTAACTTAGTCGAGCCCCCTCCTTCCCCTAATGCCGAATTCGAGTGTCTATGGGAAACCCTTATGCGATGGAGCTTTTTTGTACATTCGCTTGGGCTTTTATTCGATGCACTATGATCGGATCTGGTCATCGTTAAATTTCCTTCTATACTCGCCGTTGGCATCAGAAGAAGGTCCATACATTTTCTGAAGAATTTTTCCCTCTTACCCTCCGAGGGCCTTCTCATGTTCTCTAGACAATATCCATGATACCGAGCCGTACATGAGAGACAGGTATGATGAGATTCTTATAGAGCGTGGTCTTTGTCCGTTGAGAGCGGATTTTACCCCTGAGATGTCTACTCAGTTCAAAGTAGCACTTGTTGGCAAGTTTGTTTCTCTGTGGAATTTCTGGGCTGAGACTATTTTCGTTGTTAACGCTAGTTTGCTAGTAGACGAAGTCCCTCACAGTTTCAAATTTGTAACTATCAACAGTGTACTGGCTGCTAAGGCGCCGATTCTTTCTTTGAAGACAGCAAATACTTCGTCTTGTTCTAGTTCAAAGCAAAACCACCTTCCTTCGCTTTTTTACCTAGACCAGAGAAGGCAGAACTTAAGGCGCGCTAAGGCCAATGATATCAATATCATCGGCATATGCCAGAAATTGCACACTCTTTGATTGTATCATTGCGGTTCAGCTCTGCTGCTCCAACTTTCTTCTCAAGCATCAAGTTAAAAAAATCGCGAGAGGGAGTCGTCTTGTCAGAAGCCTGGTTCTGTTTACAATGGCTCGGAAAGGTATCTCCCAACTATGACGCAGATGTTGGTTTTGTGAACCGTCATTTGGCATAGTCACCATGGTTTGAGCCCTGGTACAGGTAACATCAAAAGTGATTTGAAAAAAGTTTTTCAAAACGGGGTCGCCCCTCGGCAGTGGTTTGGCAAACTCTTCGAGTGTATTTCTGCCATGACAGGCTTCTCAGCAAAAATTCGTCTCCCATGTAGATGCCGTTCGGAGTCGGCAAAAAACTGTAGGTCCCACCAATTTGTAGGGAAAATTCAAATCGGCACACCACAAATTGGAAGAAAAGCTTGGCGCAAAAATCTCTTAGGAGGTTTATGATGATATACCTGGTGTATATCGCGCCATAGAGATAGAGAGATTTGGCATAGTCGTATAACCTCTGCAGGGAAGTCAATTTCAGACAGGGCGGCATATAGACAACTTATTTTGCGCAATGTCAAAGGCGGCTTTGAAAGTGACAAAGGGATGGTGCGTGTCGATCCACTTATTATGAGTATTTTCCATGACTTGGCAAATCGTGAAGATGGTAGACTTACTAGGTCTGAAGCCAAACTTATAAGGTTCAATCAGCTTGTCTACGATGGGACCCCGTCTTTCACACAATACGCTGGATAGGTCATATTAAATGCTCTGATATAACCGAAAGAGTAGCCCATCTGATAGGTGTTGGGTTGGGACTGAGCTGATCATATCCAGATTATACTCCAGCTTATCAAGATATACAAGCTGTTCATTTTAAAAAGAAATATCTTGGCTTTTCCAGTTGATTTTGGTTCGTGAAGAGAGAAGTTTTCTTCTACACCGCCTGCTAGTCATAGAGAAAGACCACGCTTAGTATCGTTCCTTGCAAAATGGGTTGAATAGAATGCCGTAGCTCACTTCAGAATATGTATGCGGTGAACTTCTAGATGAATGAGACGAATGTATTAATATAACCCATACTTTTTAGCCTAGTTATTGGCAGGGCTCGGACAGCTTTGTCCTTAATGCTCAGCAGCGAATTGTTGCTGTGGGTTTGGGGGTTAGAAAATGCACGTGCTAGGTATGTATGTTGTAAGAGGAGATTACATACCCAAAGGCAAGGAGGAGGTGAGGTATGCTGGAAGATTCCAGTGGTCATACCAAATCGCTTATGCAACAGTCGGGCATGCACCGCAATGGGAGTACCGGAGCGTACCGCGTTTGAATCCGGCAAAGACCTGTCACTTTCGACCACACTCTCCAAAACCTTCGGGGAGTGGTTTTGTGTCTAAAACAACAACAACGACAGTACATTATTCTCTAAGTATTCAGCCTCATACCTTTTACGCCCAAGATTATCCCGCCATACAACCTTAGAGTCTCTAGCTTCTTAGTCACCATCGACTTCAATCACTGTTAAATAATATACACGTCCGAGATATAGGTGAAATGTACCAAATGTCGCCGTCTACTTTACCTGGTTGAATGATTTGTGCAACGCATCAAAAAGCTTTTAACCAATGCAACCGTTGTACCATGCTGACGAGCTGTGCATCCGTAAGCCTTCATTATGAAAGACGAAGGTAGGATTCATATTGGATCGCATAGGTTGGACTGTTTAAAAAGTCCACCGAAAAGATCTTGAGATAGAAAATTATGCAGTAATTTCCATTTCAACACTATATCAACCGCAGGAGTTTAACCTGAAAGTAAAATACTCAGAAAACGAAGTGCCAGGTGCGAGGTCATATATCGGGCCTCATATGACTTCAGGTACCTTAATAAGCCTCATGCATGCCGGTGGTCGCATTATGCGCATAGGTTCCGCACCCTAAACTATCATCAGGCACAGCTAATTTCCTTTCATTTAATGGCATTTAACACCAAATCGTTTTCATCACAAAATGGAAACTAAATAATCAAGTAATTGCAACATATTCGCTCCTCCTGCTACATAGTCAATTAATTAATTGCGACAAAAGGCTGACATCTTTACTTTTCGTTTGGGTGTGCGCCCATCACCGAACGAACACATTTCTTCAACACAGAAACTTCAACATCTGCAACGAAAAGCATTCATCTTCAACTCATTTAAAACGCCAAAGTAGCGACACTAATGTACCAAGGCTAAATGGAGATGTGTTGTATGTCACCGTGGCAGTAGAGCATGTGGCATGCAACAACACGTTCAGAGTGAACAGAGGTGAGCGTTTATGCATAACAGAGTGTGAAATATTTACATGAGCTTAAGAGTGTGTGTGACAAAATTATACATTTTGTTCGCATTGTTGTTGTCAATTTATTCACTTTACTACGCGACGTAGTTGTTGGTGCTGCTGCTGTTGCGGGTGATATTGCAGTCAATGTTGCATTCACCACTGCCTTTGTTGCTGCAATGACTTTGACTCTTTGGTTTTGTTTTTGCTGTAGTTTTGCACATTGCTCTTTGTGTGCGCTCAGCATTGTTGCATTTGTTGTTTTTCATGTTGAATATTAATTTAAATAATAGGTATGTTTGGTGCTACTTCCTTTATGCTGTTGCATACTGCCGTCGTCGCTATTATTCTACTTTCAATTCTGCTTCTTCTTGATCATGCTAAACATTGTTTTCACGCATCGTTTCTCATTGTGTTGTTTTGTTGTTAGACCGCATAATCATTTTAATGTTTTACGCTGCAGCGCATTTGCTGAAGTGTGAAATGAAGTTTAGTTTGTAGCCAACAACAACAAATTGAGTGATGATGGCGGTATGCATCAGCGGCAAAGCTCCTACTGAAAACTTTCATACAGTCATACATACACACATAAACATATATAGTTAGCATCATCATTAAGAACAATTAAAATGCGAAAACATGCGTACTGAATTATTTATGTTTTCGCTATTTATGAACTTCATGCGCTTATTTCGAAAACTACTGACATCTTTGAACTTTTTGACATGCTACTAGATCGGCTGATGGATTGATTTGCGTAAAGATTTTCTAGAACAAGGTTAAAACTGTGCTATGATACCAAGCTTTTTACTTGAGAATATGCGACTTGGGATTTTGCTTTCTCTCTTTATGGCGCGATATACAACAGGTATATCATCATAAACCTCCTAAGAGATTTTTGCGCCAAGCTTCTCTTCCAATTTGTGGTGTGCCGATTTGAATTTTCCTTACAAATTGGTGGGACCTACAGTTTTTTGCCGACTCCGAACGGCATCTACAAAGGAGACGAATTTTTGCTGAGAAGCCTGTCATGGCAGAAATACACTCGGAGAGTTTGCCAAACCACTGCCGAGGGGCGACCCCGTTTTGAAAAACTTTTTTCAAATCACTTTTGATGTTACCTGTACCAGGGCTCGAACCATGGACCTTCGGTGTGGTAGGCCGGCAACACTACCTCCACACCACGGCGGCCGCTTTGCACCACGACTCCTTCAGCGAGCTACTTATGGGCATACTTAGCATGTGATCTCAAATCAGAACAAGTAAGGAGGTCTGCGTTCGGGTGGATCGAACATTATATACCTAGTAGTGATCTACTATGGCATTTAAGTTTAAGCAGGTCTATTTTAATACTTTCAGTTCGTATTATAAATCAAGCTGAGTGTTTTCAAAAAAAATACTTCTACTTCTCGTATTATGAGCTTTGAGTGTTAAATTAATTTATTTGTATATAAATAGCTTCCCTACCAACCATTGCTAACCACATTTTTTCAAAATACCAATACCAGGGTGGGTCGATTTGAATGGACGAAAGTTAACCGACATCGCGCCATCGATTTTTCGATAGGTTTTGGGCTCAGGAAAAAAAGTTCCACTACGCATACCCAAAAAAAATAATTTTCGAGCCTGCGAAATTTAATTTTTTTGACTATTTTCGACTTTGATTTTTAAGGTTTTTTTCATGACCTACTAAATAAATTTTCGTTTGATTTTAAAGTTTTCATGTATACCCTGACCCATTGACCCACTGTCCGCTAAAAACGTTGGCGATAACAGTTTTTTGGCTACGTCACTGTTGATGGTTGAATATATGATATAAAGCGGGCCTGATGTATGGTTCATGGACAGTGTGAAAAGAAGATGCGATAACTCTTGGAATATGGGAGACTAAATTTGTTGGAAGAAGTATGCCTCTTCCCGCGATTCTAACTGCTTATATCGTAGGATAATTAAGGATGAGGTAAGATCAGAGAGTGTGAACGTAGCCTCATAAGCCTTTCAGGCGTTGTAAAATTTCACACTCTGCGGAATAAGGGGATTAAAATATCCCTAATGTAGTCGGGATAATATTGCTACTACAGGTGCGTAGCGGGTACGTCAAGGGGGAATTTATTATCAGTATAAACCTGTTTAGTCCGTAACGTGATAAGAACTGCTACCACTACAAAAACAAATTTTCGTTTATTTAACTTACCCAGCTAAAGATCGCGATAGGACTCCTCAATGAATAAAAAGCGAAGACGCTGGTTGTATAGTTGTACCTCTAGATCTTTGAATGTCTTATTATGCGAAGCGATGCGCAGCCCCACAAAGTTTCCGCATCGACACCAGCATTCGGCAGCAGAGAAAGAGTAAGGGCCTAACTGAGATGGAAAGAGAGGTATAAGAAGACTGGGCTTCCCTTGATATTTCCAAAAAGAGGGCACTTTCGGTCAAAAAAAAGGTATGACCCCTGTACTTCCTTACGCAACAGCTAAGATTGTCTAGGCGATGTAGAGCCAATTAAGGATGGTGATGATGATGGACCAGACGAGATTTCATTACCAGCGTACCAACTCAAAGTTGTTGGATCCATGTAAGCATCTTTTAGCTGCCTCAATGAGCAGTCTAATTAATATTCATTGTCTATGTACTGGGTCATAAAGCAGTCGAGGATAATACGAAGGTTGATAAGCTGACACTTAAGGGCTCATTAGACGGATATGAGGAAACAAAAAGCTTCGAAGCCGACATAACCTTAGCAGTAGCAGCCAAGTTGAACATTTAAAATTTTTATTAGAACCAAGCACATTGAATTTTTTGTACGATAGGAAGAACGACTTGGCCAGGTCATATCAAACACAAGCAGCCTTCTGAGTACATCTAGAGCGCTCTCTGAGGGATTGTTGGACCCTTTCTTATGAGCGTTCACGTTGAAATGGATTTCTCAAAAAACCTGGAAACGTTATCTGAAATGTTACTTTTATTAGGGTTGACGAATTCATTACACGAAAGCGTCTTCTTAGTAGGGACCCGATTGGCAGCCATTATACCTACCTACTACTAAAATATTCAACTAAAGGCACGTTTATACCATCTCCACATTTAATATTAAATTGTTTCTGAATATTTAAGACGGTATAAGTCTAAGCCCTTGAAAATCGCTTACAACCCTCTACTGGCGAGAAGCCGCACTGGTTATACACGCCTTAGAAGATTCACGAGAAATGAATTGGACCTTAATACCATACTTGTACTGTTAATATGGAGAAACCATCTAGCGGATTTCGATATAAATTTTGAAATGGGTCGGATTAATTTTGTTCAATATATTTGATAGAATGCATAATTAATTTTTGCTAAGAAGATTTCACTGACGGAGATACTGTCCTTCCTTCCGAGATACGATAGCTGAATAAGTTCTCTAAAATATTTGATATGCTAACGGTAAGGCGACTTCAACCTGATACCTTCATTATGGCATCCAAGCGCATTACCCACTAAACTACTACACTCACCTTTACAGAAAATCTACTTTTATGGGTACAAGCATTACTCGCTTAAATGTATTTGCAGTTACTAACCAGAACCATTATCATTACAACTCAAAATATATTTTATCTGTCAAACATAAAACTCGCATCTAGTAAATGCAACCGAAGTAATTTCTCAGCTTAATAAGAGCTTAACTCCATTCGCAACCACTTATCACTGACTATAACTTTTTGCCATTTCAGCTGCTTTCTATCTATATCATTATTTGCAATTTTAAAATGTGACAGCTGTCAAAGTAATGTAAGAGTGTTAAAATGACAATGAGTTCAACGTGTTGAGTGACAAAAATTTTGAAGTCAGCAATTTGATGCTTTTTTATTGGCAACATTAAAACGTTGTAAGTAGACTGTTTGTAACTGGAGTGAAGATGAGAAGGGTCACCGATTACACATGTACTCTCACTCTCTTTGTACTCGTATGTATTGATATATATGCATGTAGGTATGGCTGCTAGCTCACTGATGGCGCTAACTGCAATGTCTGCTGTTAACGTGATTGAGTTCATAAAAGTAATCACAGTTGAGAAAGTTCTCAGTATTCGCACTAACGGTAATGGCTTGCTTATACTAACAACTTACTGGTGGGTGTTGAAATGTAATTGAACCAGGGACCGTAAGGGTTTTAACTGGTCAATCACTTTTAAGAAGTTGATTTTCAGCTTAAATATTAATATGTGGTCTTTTGAACAACAAAAGAAGTATCATATCATAGATTTTCCAAAAAATATATCTTTACTAGCCGCCCGTACATGGTTCGCTGCATCTCGGAACTTATATTAGGTGAGTTCAAGTTAAATCATTATTTTGATACAATCATATAAACATACATATAAGTAGATATAAACTTTTAGAAATATATGGTTTGCGAAATACAGTCCGTAGGAAAAGTGCAACGTCCATTACTCCAAAAGTGAGTATTCCATATTTTTCTTATGACTAATTCTCGAGTTTTATTGTTTCGACGTAAATTCTTCAATAGTTGTTTATACTGAAAAATTCCAGTTTTATCGCTCTAACATAAATGCTTCTATAGTTATTTACATTGAAACATAACATTTTATGTTTTCCAACTCTCAGGTTTGTTGTTGTTGTTGTTAAAAGTTCTTCGCCCTGCCCAATGGGCTCGATCACTCTAAATTGTCATCAGGCTCTTCTAACGGAAGTCCGAGGAAACGCGCAGTTTCCACAGGGTTGGACCAGAGTGATGTAGGTGTTAGAAGCGTAGGTTCGACTGAACAGGAGAAGAGATGTTTGGTATCATGAGGGGACATACCACATGCAGGATATGTGTTTGGTATGTTGGGGCTCAGTCTGGATAACTAAGAGTTTAACCTATTAGGTTTGCCATGTGTATCAATCAGACCTGTTAAATTTGATTAGTAATCAATTAACTAGCCGGCTTTTTTATTGGTAATGATAATTTTTTTTTAGAAAAGGCAATTACTAATTGATTACGATTGCAATACATCAAAAAAAAAAATGTTTAATTAAAAACAAAATTATCAAAAAAAGTGGATTTAATTACTTTTGATTACTTTAATTTGTTTTTAATTTTTTTGATTTTTTTTAGTGCTGTTGATTTGAATAATCAAAAATAATAATACAAAATTTTTATTACGATTACAAAAAATCAAAAAAAAAAAAACAAAAAAAAACTTCAAAAAAATTATCAAAAAAGCTTGTTTTAATTACTTTTGACTATTTTTTGTGTTTTTAATTTTTTTGATTTTTTTTGTATTGTTGATGTGAATATTCAATCAAAAATAATCATAAAAAATTAAAAATACTCAAAAGTAGTCAAACCAACTTTTTTCATTATTATTGATTTTTTTAAAATCGTAAAAAGTCATGCTATTTTTGATTATTTTTTTAATTAATTAGAATATAATCATATAAAAAACTGAAAGTAATTGGTAATCAATCAATAAATGGATTCTCAAGAAAATAATTAATCAAACCGGTAATCATTACGATTAGTAATCATTATTTAACAGGTGTGGTATCAATATACCTCTATGTGCCTGTATAAAATTGACCGGGTCTTGAGATATCGACCAAAATGTGGACCCAGGTAGCTTTAAAACTTGTTTTGACGGTGCATTACTAAATGCTTAGCCTAAACTTTAAGATATCACCTGTTCCGATAGCTAGACCAGTTTAGGAGATATCGACAGATATGTGGACGAGGGTGACCAGAAATGTGTTAGTACAATATGGGTATCAAACGAAGGGTGACGATGAGTGCTGCAATAAGCGTTGTAATTAAGTTCCATATTTTATCTTATATGGGCTATAATGACAAAAATCGGACTCAGTCTTTTATTAGTTCTGAGACGCAGCGAAGCGGGCCGAATTTACTATTATCACATAAATATTTCCAGCTGTTTCATAGGTAGAATTAAAGATATCTTTGTGTTGCTTTCAGTACATTTTTTGTACCAAGTCAATTCCGAACCCAAATGATAAATGCTTTTTAAACAAACTTCTTTCACTCTCACTGAGTCCATTATCGCATACTCTTTGTAATGACCTGCATGACCTACATATTTCCAAAACTTAGCCAACTTGTCACTGCAATGCGGTCACAACAGCGAATGAAAAATCACTATCTATCACAAAGTCCAAAAAAAATTAAAAAAAAATAAAAATAAAAATAAATTGTTTATAATGTGTAATCCCGCGGATAGTGCAACATCTGTGTTCATTGCGCATGATGCGGCTTTAAGTTTTTTAATTTAAGTTTTCGTCACTCTGGGGTTTGTCCTTGTGGCACGCTTCACCCGTTCGTGGATCACCTTCATTACTTTCGCTCTTTTCTCATTTTCTGCTTTCACGCCCGCCAAGATGTGCGCGTGCTTGCATTCTCATTATCTTTAGTTTGCTGCCTGGAACTCGTACACACTCCAACTTCTTTCATTGTCTTTGACAGATTTGCTTGTACAAGTTGTTGTTGCATTTCGTAGAAAATTACTCTTTTATTTTTTGTTGTCGCTTGTCAGTCTTACGCTGAAAATCTTTTCTATACATTTTTCACTAAATAAAAAATACTCTTAACTAACATTCAAGCCCTTTTGCCGCCCTCTTGGATCATGTTGCGTTGTAGTGCACTAGATTTTGAAGTTGTTGTTAAAAAGAGCTTTCATAGTATAATAAGGTATACATTCAGGGGCTTACAAGTACTCAACCTTCATGTAGACTCTTATATTTCTCATATTCGCTTAAGAATTTCTGTGTATTTTTCTTTTGCTTTGTTGCCGTAATTTAACACTTGAATGTGTAAAAATTCACGCTTTACTGCACTGTTACCTCATTTATTAAGCGCCTATAATTATGCAATGTACTACCAAACAAGTAGCAACAACAACTTATTTTGCTATTACAACCATCACCTTTGCACCAACACAAAACACCAACTCCTGTACATAACTGTTTGAGTACAGTTGTGTGCGTATGTTTCAAGATATTTTGCGGTATAATTAAGTGTTGCCTACTTGTTGCACACTTACACTTCGCTTGAGTTGGCCGACTTTTTCGCACTAATTTTGTTATTGCTACAGTTTCCACATATTTCAACAAATTTCTCGCTACAATTCTGATTTCAATTTATATTTGTTGATTTTATTGCCGAAAGGAAGGCCAGTTCTTAATCGTCTGACGGTTAATGTTTTGGTGTTGTTGTTTTTATGTTTTCAGCACCTTTCATGGCACATAATGCTTTATTAAATGAAATTAGAAGCCACGGAACATGCAATTAATTTCGTAAGAAATCAAAAACAGGAAAGTGAAATGGCAAAAAGAAATCCTTCAACCAAACTCTTCAAATTCCAACCTTGCAACCCTCTTGGAAATCGTTACGAATTTAGTTGTATACCTCTTAGGAAAGTAGGTAGACAGCTGGACAAACTTATCCTATAACAGAGTTCGTTATGAGTAGGTCTCTTGCCCGTAGCCATATTTGTGCAGTCGTCGACGTAGGATACTACAGGAACTCCCTGTAGTGGAGGAGGAAGCCTCAAAATAAAAAACGAGGTATAGGACACCTGCCAGGGACACCCCCTGTCCAATCCTTCTTGATTTTAACCTTGTGTCTCTAAATACTACAAGTTCCTGCCGACCGTTAAGGTAGTTAGCAAAGTGGACCACCACTTTAGACTGCCTAGGAGCAGTGACTCTTCCAGATCTTTTAGGAGTCTGGCGTGGTTGATGGTGTCAAACGCTGTTAACGTGTCAAGTTCTACCAGGACCGTCCAGTGGTTTTTTGGATGTTGGTTGAAGCCATAGTTTATCTTTGACGTTAAGGCATTTAGAGCAATTGCAGTGATTTGCTGCTTGTGGATGCCATGTTAAGCTTCTGCCAAGTACGGATTATCAAAATAGTAGGGGAACAGAGTAGTCTCTAGTAACATCGCAACCGACGACATGAGAGATATTAATCCGTGATTTTAGTAGGGTTTCCATATTTCCATATCTCAGGAATGACAAAGCTATTTAGCGAGAGCTTAAAAAGAGCCGCTGAATAACTAAGTCCCTCGTAGCCAAGGTGTTTCAACATCTTCATAGCAATGAGTGCTTGACCTACAATATACTTTCCTTGACCTCGGCGGTGACGGCAATGTGCGCTGCGTTGTGTCGGTGCTTGTGCGCCCGACAAATGGCTCATGTCTTGCTCCTTTCGGCCGGTGGATGCATTATAAATCCGACTTGATGATGTCATCAAAAGTAATAAGGACCTTGTCGTTGTGCTTGGTCGGATTTAATAGGGCCTTGGTTGTTAACAATACAAGCTGTAATTTCCACTAAGTCAGTTTGTGTTCGTTGACTGTCCTGCGGATTTCCAAGTCGAGGTTTTTTATCCAGTAATCTGCAGGATTCATATGTCGCACTTGCTCATGTTCTCTTGCCATAGCCGCTGCTTCCGTGTGAAATTTTGGACGAATTTCAGGTATTCTTAGAGCGGGAATGAATGAACCTGAAGCTGACTCAATAACCTTGCAAAACTCCCGTTTACCTTGACGTCTGTTGGTGTGGGTAAGACAGCAAAGGAGCGCTCTGTGTCCGCCTTATAAATGTTTATAAAAGTACTTTGATGTTGGTTGGTCGCTCGGTTGTGAAAGTTATGGGTTGAAAGGCAGATGGTCAGATTAAAATGAAAGTCAGCTCCCCGTCCACGCAATTTATGAGACCTGAGCTTAAGATGGAGATGTCAGGAGAACTGTCCTCCTGAGACTTCATACTGACTGTCCTCCTGACACTTCATACTTAACACTTGATACCTGAAACCGATACTTGGGGCTTGATACATGGTACTTGATACTAGATACTAGATACTTGATACCTGATACTTGATAGTTGATACTTGTTACTTGATACTTCGTATTTGATACTTAATGCTTGATACCTGATAAGTGATACTTGATACTTGGTACTTGACATTTGATACTTGATACTTAGTACTTGATACCTGATAATTGATACTTGATAATTGGTACTTGATACTTGATAATTGATACTTGATACTTGGTACTTGATAATTCTTACATGATACTTGATACTTCATACTTGATACCTGATACTTGTTACTTGATATTTGATACTTGATACCTAATACTTGGTACTTGATTTTGATACTTAATACCTGATAATTGATACCTGATAATTGGTACTAGATACTTGATACTAGATACTTGATACTTTATTCTTGGTACTTGATACTTCATACTTGATACCTGATACTTGTTACTTGATACTTGATAATTGATACCTGATACTTGATACTTAATTCTTGATACTAGATAGATACTTGATACTTACTATACAATTGACACTTGGCTTAGTAATTGGCACTTTCTACTTCACACTTGGTACTTGATGCTGAATAATTGATACTTGGCACTTCTCACCTGATCCTTTGTATTTCAGTGCTCATAACTGGTACTTAATAGTCGGTATGGCCAAATCTTAATTAAATTGTATTTGTGTTCTAGTTAAAGTTAACTTGGCTGCTACTTTATATCCACTATGTCCATGACTGCCTCAAAACGCTGTAGGATAGCTAAATCTCATCAGGCAGGCTTGTAATTTCCACATTTTTCAGTGAACCGGTCACACTCCCCTTCAATTAAAGGTTTCTGCCTCCTACAGCACATTACTGTCATATCAGCGCAACTAAAACGAAAATGTCACATCAGTGTTCAGCAACACCTTTCTTGACCCACACACAAACTCACCATCAAAGTTGTTGGCAACCGGTCAATGGCTGCTGACGTGACCCTCGCAATGTTCGACAATTTGAAAATGTAATTTGGCGCTTAAATGGGCGATAACAGCATATAGCACACGGAGTAGGCAGTGAACATTATAAAGCAAAAAAACTGTAAACGTTCGATACGTTGGCCACCATGCGCGTTGCAACCGTCGACAGTTTAATTGGGTTGACAGACATCCAAGCAGGCAGGCATTCGATTGCGCTGACCGCATTTACGTCATTTTGCGTTGCCACTCCATTAGCATTGCGCACATATTTGCTGCAGCACCTCAAACCAATCGCTTACTAAGTTCGCATGCAAACGCACGTGTGTGTGTGTGTGTATGAAAGTGTGTGTATATGCGTGTTTGGCATTTTGGTCATGTAATTAAACTAAAATCGCTGCTAAATTGGTGATGGTCGATTAAGCTCATTTTACTCGCATTTTTTTAGTTTTTCGTTTGTTGTAATTTTTGGTTTTTGAAGTTTCCCACACTAACATTGGTGACATTGGCCATTGATGCAGCCGAAACTTGCACCATAGGCGATTAACGGAATGCGCGCTTTATTTTCAATTCGTTGGCTGTACAAAATAGCTCATTGTTGGTTTTTGCTGCTGTGGTTTAGTTAGTGTAACCGCTTAACATGTTGCAAACGAATTCATTTTAAAATTAGCGAGTGAGTTTGTTAAGTATTTAGCCAGAGTAGCGTTTGGTGTGGAGTGGCCTGCTACTAACGTAGGTTTTAGCTGGTGAATTGCCTTGTCATGGAGTGCAGAATTGAGTTTATTAGAGATTTTGTAATTTTATTTTTAATTCGATTGATGCTGTGGATGCGGTATAGTGCTTTGCAGGGATTTCTGAAAATTTGGTAGTTTTAGAGAGAGCTTTTTCGAGTTCATTGCTAAATCAGCGTTGTTGTAAATGGAAATTAAGTTGCTTTGGTGGTCGCCACAGTATTTAGCAAAAAGGGTCTGTTTTTATGGTTAGAGCTATTTAAGGATCAGTGGATTAAAATAATAGAATGAGAGACTAAAATAATAAGTTTCATAGCAAAAGAAAATTTAAACAATACCGAAATGATGCTATAGGCCCAAAACTATTCCGAAAAAGTACCGAAATATTCCCGGAAACAAACCCGCAATGATCCTGTAATGGTTGCGAAATTATATGGGCAATGTCCGAAACTATCCCCAAGAAGTCCCGAAAACAATTCCGATATCATCCCGAAAGAGTCTCAAAATAATCAAAAAAATTTCTGAAATGGATCCGACATCTACACCAAAATGTTTTCGAAAGTGTCCCAAAATTATCCCCAAAAAGCGCAAAAATCATCCCGAAATTACCCGAAACCTAATTGTGCTCTCTCTCTATGGCGCGATATACAACAGGTATATCATCATAAACCTCCTAAGAGATTTTTGCGTCAAGCTTCTCTTCCAATTTGTGGTGTGCCGATTTTGAATTTTCCCTACAAATTGGTGGGACCTACAGTTTTTTGCCGACTCCGAACGGCATTTACAAAGGAGACGAATTTTTGCTGAGAAGCCTGTCATGGCAGAAATACACTCGGAGAGTTTGCCAAACCACTGCCGAGGGGCGACCCCGTTTTGAAAAACTTTTTTCAAATCACTTTTGATGTTACCTGTACCAGGGCTCGAACCATGGACCTTCGGTGTGGCAGGCCGGCAACACTACCTTCACACCACGGCGGGCGCTACAATTAGCTATTTCCAAAATTCTGCCGCAATACCCTGCTAGAATTTTGTATTTCCGGTGCATCCCAAACATGTCGAGCTACCCGAAAAGAGCTTCAAAACTCATTCTCAATTAGAAATTCTCAAAAAGGAAATACTTAAAAACAAAGGAACAACCCCAAAAAATGCACAAAATAAAAGAAAGAACAATATAACTAATTTCTACCTACCTTAACTTGTAGCTGAAGCTAACGTACGGTAAAAAATAAGTCATTTCCAAATTCCCAAGAAAAGCTATTTTCCGAAAAACAAATTATATGGCCAACACTTTAAGATATATAGATATTTCCTTTCCAAATAGTCACATGGTTGGAGTCGACGCATTCCGATTTCAATAAAACTTGGTGAGGAGTTTCCTTTTATCATAAAACGAAGTACTGGCAAAGGAAAAAAATTTAAATATTTTGTCAAAAGTTCTGCAAATTCAAAATTTTCTTTCTTCATTTTTGCTTTGTAAAGTTTATTTTTTTAATATTTTGAAAACTATCAAAATAAAAAAAATAAACTTTGGCACTTCAAAATATTTAAAAAAAAAATGTATAAATTTCTGGATTTAAAAAATGTTCAAGTTTCAAATTTCAAAAATTAAAGTTCGTCATTAATTTTTAGATTTAAATTTTGTTGTGTTATACCTCCGATGTACCTAAATGTATGATGAAAATTCTAGAAGGATGTTTTTTGTTTTTTCAAAAATTGAAATACAAATTTTTTAGCTTTCGTAATTTTCTCTTTTCGAATATTTGGAAAACTATTGACGTTATAAAAACAAACTTTGGCGCTTTCAAATGGGATACTTAGAGGCATAACAAAAAGCATTTTGAAAAAAAAATTTTTTTGATTTCTGGGCATAAAAAATTTTCGATTTCTTAAAATTGAAAAAACTAAAGTTCGTCATTAATTTTTAGATTTAAATTTGTTTGTGTTATATCTCCGATATATCTAAATGTATCCTGAAAATTCCAGAGGGGTGCTTTTTATTTTTTCAAAAATAACAATAACAATTTTCAAATTGTTTTAACTTTCTTTTCTTGAATATTTGGGAGACTACTAAAGTTATAAAAATAATTTTTGGCGATTTCAAATAGGATACTCAGAAGTTAATTTTTTTAATATTTGGAAAACTATTGAAATAAAAAAATAAACTTTGGCACTTTCAAATGGGATACTCAGAAGTATAAAAAAAAAATATTTAAAAAAAAAATTTATAAATTTCTGGATTTGAAAAATTTTAAATTTTCAAATTGAAAAAACTAAAATTCGTCATTTAAATTTTTTTGTGTTATATCTCCGATGTATCTAAATGTATCCTGAAAATTCCAGAAGGGTGTTTTTTGTTTTTTCAAAAATAACAATAACAATTTTAAAATTTTTTTAACTTTATGTTCTTAAATATTTGGGAAACTACTGAAGTTATAAAAATAAACTTTGGCGCTTTCAAATGGAATACTTAGAAAAAAAAAATTTTAAATTTCTGGGTATAAAAAATTTCCGATTTCTCAAAATTGAAAAAACTAAAGCTCGTCATTAATTTTTAAATTTAAATCTTTTGTGCTGTACCTCTAATGTATCTAAATGTATCCTGAATTTTCCAGAAGGGTGTTTTTTTCAAAAATAAAAATTTGGAAATTTTTTCAAACATTTGTTTTCTATATTTTCAACTTTCTAGTCGAGTTCAATTAGCTAAAGACAAAATTGCTCAGTCCAATTCAAAACAAAAATATAAAAAAAAATTCAGCATATTTTTTGCAAATCGAATACCACGAAAATAAAATAATAAAGATTTTAAGATTTCCCTACCTTTTAGTTTTTCCAAAATTAAATACATTTTCAGCCTTAATAGGAAACTTTCAAAAAACACTTTTGATTATGTCGTTTTTCAAAAATGCTCCGAAACAGAGTGGTCTCCACGCAATCGTCTATATAATCAGAGCAATAAATTTCCATAATTAAAGAAATAAAAATAAAATCTTGCCCACAGACTCTCCTGATCTGACACAAATAAATTTAATATTTACGCTAATTAAGTACTTAACAACCAATCAGACGATCGAAAGGTTCAAACGCTGCAATTTAACATAAATAAATCTATACTGCAAGCAGCAGCTGAGCGCATTGAATCGAAAGAAGCATAACGAACAGCACAGCGATGGCCTCTAACGCAGTGAAGCGTTTGCTGCATTTTATATCAATTTTATCGCATACAATACGCCATTTTATTTATGCGTTCATGCTTGAATATACTTGTCGTCCTTGTACTTTCTATATGTTTGTCTACCTACCTATGTATTAGTGATAAATATGTACTGAGGTATATCCTTAATGCTTGTGTAGGCCAAGCAGGCAATCATTGCTGCTACCGTCGCTGCTTCCACAGCCATTGTTAATTTATGCAAATGAGCTTCGACATTTTACGAAACTCTGTTGACGCAACTACCAAGTCTATGGCTCAGCGTGTGCTTGTGTGTGTGTGTGTGGATGTGTATTTGTTTGAGTGTACTTTGCGATAAGTGCCTGTTCAATGTGAAATTTATCGATTTGCGCAAAATTTATCTACAACTGCAAAAAACTTGAACAGCGCCATTAAAGCAAAATGAAAAAAAAATATATAAAACGTTTTAAATTGAAAACCGAAATTGGCCACAAATTAAATGTGGAAACACGATATGGCAAAATCTATAGCCTATATATATCCTGCCTATCTCGTCTGTGAACAATTGGAGCGGAAATTTAAGTGACGCAAACTAAATTTTTGCAAAAGTTTTTTTTTTGGACGAAACTTATGTATTTGGTTGTCACAAAAGCGCATTGTAAAAATTTGGGGGACTTTGCCAAGAAAATAACATTAAATATTGAACTCGATCTTTTTTTATGAATGATTTCTGCTCGTTATGGGGTATAGAGCGACCACTGGAGGAAATATCTAGTATGTAGAGGCTCACCATATCGATTTGCCTTTGTGAAATTACCACTTAAAGCAACAAGCCTTAATGAGGTCAACATGTTTGACTGGGCGTTAGACCTTAATACTAGACTAGAAAAATCCCACCACATTACGGCAACCTTCGAGTTCTTTAGGTAGTAGTGGTAGCTGCAAAGGTTCTGAATCACCACCCCCTGAAATAATATCCACTTGGACCACATTTGTCTATTAAAAATCTCACATGCCGACTATACTTCAGCTCCATCCTCCATATTCATTCTCAAATGACACCCCAGAACATCTTCCTGTTTCAAGTCGGTTCGAAATAACAATTTAACCCTCTTTTTGGTAGTACGGCACTCCCTTTCTTGGATCTCTATCATTTTCCCACTAAATTTGGAAAGTTCTGTTCTTCAGCAACCAAATGGTAAGTTGAACAAAAGTTACTTCTGCTCTTATATTGCAGGCACTAAAGGGGCTAAGCACGTCGAGGCGGTAGAGCGACACCTAGCGCACAATGTGTTGCCTCACTTTAATGCTTAGCTATAAAACCCTTTGAACTATTTTAGAGCATTCCCACAACAGCCGGTTCTATCGCACCGGAATGACCCGGGTTTTTTCACCCGGCCAAGGGCTGTTATTTCAGTGTAACCCTGTCCAATCTGGGGCAGGGCGAAGCACTGTTAACAACAACAACAACAACAACTATTTTAGAGTTTTTAAATTTAGAAAGCTTTTCAAACTGGGAAGTTAGATTTTTGTAGCCTTTGAGGTTTGTAGAGTTTTTGTGCTTTTGAGCTTTTTTGGGTCTTTGAACTTTTATATACTTATACCAGTGCTTCCGTAAAGCTTTCGGTTTCAAGAGCTTTTCAAAGCAAAAGATAAGATTTTTGTAGCTTTTGAGGTTTTGTAGAGCTTTTGAACTTTTTGTAGCTTTTTTGAGTTTTTGAATCTATATGGCATAAAGACCAACATTTTTTGTTTGATTTTTCCTTTTCAAGAGCTTTTTAAACTATGTGGTTAGTTTTTTGTAGGTTTTGAGCTTTGTAGAGCTTTTTGAAGCTTTTTGGGCATTTGAACTGTCAGTAAGAATACTGCATTTCTAAAGCTTTCCTTTTGAAGGTCTTTTTAAACTATGTAGTTAGCGTTTTATATCTCCAGAAGTTTGAAGAGCTTTTGAGCTTTTAGAAGTTTTTTGGGTTTTTGAAATTTTATGGCTTTTAGACATGCCCTGTTTCAAATCTTTCCTTTTAAAGAGCTTTTCAAACTATGTGTTTGGATTTTTGTAGCTTCTGAGGTTTGCAAGCTTTTGAGCTTTTTCAAGCTTTTTTAGCTTTTTAATTTTTATATCATATATTTTTTTATACTTTTTTCTTAATTGATGCAAATTGCCAACAAATTGTTGCAAGCCCAGCAGATATTGTTTCTTTCCGGATAATTATGTTATTGAATTAATTTATAGATGGATAATTTTGTTCGAACGATAAATATTACGGAGGCTCTAACTTCTCGGCTATCAATCCAAGTTACACCTTTTAGCTCCGAAATTCCTCCGGACATTACCGTACAAGCTCCTTATATGTATACGTTTTATACTTCCCAAGCTACTGAAAAGAAATGTTCATGTTCAATTATTTGAAGCTACAACCCTAGGTTTATCGAAAAAAATGCCACCAAAAGATACATTTTTTTAAATTTATTTACTGCCTATGGGCGCATACGGCATCATATTCTTGGAGATTTTTAAGTAAGCAATAAAATAGGAGTTCGGTTATCATATTATAGATTGACAACTCCTGCCATCTGTTGGTGGTGAAGAGTTGCAGAAATTAGCTCATAGCGGAAGCTATGATCAATATTCATCCATGTTCGATTTGAGATGGAATTACCCATTTACATTATCAACGCATACTACCTATTCTTGACATCCAATAAACTATATAATTAATGAGCAATACCATTTATTTACTACAATAATTTTCATACGCATTTGCATAGTGAAGGTTATGCCAACTTAAAGATGATAAGCGCGCCTCTATTTGAATACGATAAGCAAAGTTATGTAGTTGCGCTCAGAGAAAAACGAATAATTGCTCATTAATCATACGCCGTTGCACTGTAAAACATTAATCAGTCTATGTCAGCTTATGATGACGACTAGCTTGTTCTATATATTCCCTTAATACTCTATTACGACGATTAGTACTTTTACTTACCAAGGCTCTGTACGAAAAAGAAAACGAGCGATGCATATGGATAAATTCAAATCCTTTGAGCTACCATCAACTGGAAATATAGACATTTTCATACACACACTTATACTAACATTTAAATATTAATTCAACAGTCCCTTCGCATTCAGTTACATCAATAAACCTTGACCTGCCTTAACCACGAGTAACATTTTGCTTCTAAGCGTTTCTTGCTTAAGTAAATAAATAGCAGTGAGTAAGTCGTACTATAACGAGCTGTATTTATTTGATGATAGCTGTGAAATTGGAGCATGACACAAGTAGCTTCACTACTATACAGTTAACTGTTTTGGCCACTTTACAACAATCTTCCTTCTTATGCTGGCGCAAAGTATTCACTTCTCGCTTATTCTTTTGCTCGCATACTTTAGCATACTTTTGCTTATACTTCTGTATTTGTTTGCTATGCTAGATGAATGTTAATGAGTCGTATATTTCCTCGCTTTGAATTTATAATTGTGACTTAATGAAATTGTAGCTTTCAAACAGACATTAAATATGTTGATGTCCTTTCGCCGATTGAAACTTGTTTGATTATAAATTAACGCTTAGTTAGGTAACGTTTAGTAGGTAGCGCAAATTGAAGTGGAAAAATAATTAATTTCTTTAATTTACAATTTTATAATGTGGAAAGAGTTTTAATTGGAAATTATTTGATGCGTAAATTTACCAATTAAATACTATAATTGATTGAGCACTCATGTGATTAGGAGTAAATGTGTTAATGACCATTATACCACCGTTATGTGATATGTATGTAATGACTTTCTTCGCTTGAGTGTTTTAAGAATTAGTGGATAAAAGCATTTAATTTTTTTATTTTGCTAGCAAACACACTTATAAAGCAAACAAAAAAATTTACCACTCACCTCTCCCACGAAATGGTAATTTTTTCTTCTTTTTTAAATAGTCCGTATAGAAAATATCATTTTGTAGGTCGTGAGGGTTAAAGTAGTCCAGAAAAATATGCGCCAGAAAATTTTACTGATATTGCACTCGGAGCAAATCTTTATAACAAGTATCCGCACAAGAAGGCGCCTTGAAGTATGCAACAGTTTTTCATGTTTTAATTGCTAAAGAGCGTTGCTGATGACTTTGGTAGCGCTTTTCTAATCGGCAATGAATTTATTACTTTACTTATAAGTAAAATTGGGTAATTTTGTTTGAAGCGTTTCACTTTTTAGACGTATTGAAACTATTCCTAGGTATAGCTGTGAAGTCACAAAGACTGCATACTTTCAGGCGCTTATTGTTTTCCCTACAAATTCCATAAATATGCGTTAGCCTTAGTAAAAACTTGTGATCGTGCTGTAATCAGAGTTTTTCTCCACCGCAGAGGTGCTTAGTAGGGTTTGTAGGGTAGTTGGACAACAAAACTGAAACAAACTGATGATGTGATGATGCCTATAAAATGTGTTGCAAATTTCAAGGCGTTAAATTTTAGTTTCTTCGTTATCAGTGGTCTTTCACGCACTATGTACAAAGATTTCGTGCGAGAGCACTACTGGTGAAAATTTTCGGAGAATATATTTTTGAAATACTTTAACCCTTTAGCGTCCTTTTCAATGAAAATTGCCTTTTTTTGTGAGAACTTGTAACAATTTTTTAGGTACGCATTGGGGTTGCTTCAAAAGTGCTAACACTTTTGCACCGACTTTCAACAAAGCAGCAAGAGTCTGTTAAACAACAACTGCTTTCATAATGACTTCTTCTATTCAAGTTGTAGTAAGCATCACTAAAATTCTGCTTGAGATATGTTACAGAAAATGATTGAAATAGGTTGTGTAACAATTTTTTTGGTGTCATTAAATTGGAGTCTACATTATTATCCTTTTCTTAAGTTTCCAAATAAACAAATTTAAAGGTTTTATGCAATTGACTATTTAATAACTTTCTAATATTTTCTTAGAGCTTTATTTGTAGCAAAAGTTTCTATTTCCTTAATTAGTTTCTTAAGACGTCCCCTAAAATAAAATAAAAACTAAATAATAAGTTATATACCAAACAACAAAATTAATTGAAATGTGAGTACCTTAAAAGCGAAATTTAACAAAATAAAATCTTCTCATGAAACAAACTTTTCTTAAACAAATAGTATTTGTACATGTAGATATTTAAAGTAAATAAATGTGTATATGTAAACCTCATAGCAACGCACTAGACCACCGCTCCTACTTTGGCATTTATGGAATCGCAATAAAATTCATTTATCTTCCTCAGTGATATACATCTATAATACAGAGCATATTTGCATAGATACGTAACTTGAAAATTGCACCAAAATAAGATTGTGGAAGCAGCAAGTGCCATCAGCAAACAAAAGCACGAACAATAACAACAACAGCTATGTCAGCACAAGAAGGAGGCACACAACTTTACCTTTGTTGTTGCTGTTGCTAACTCGAAGCATAAATGTGGCACTCAAACTATTTATGTCTACTCGCAATGATTCCTTTGTCTTAGCATTTCTCCGTCTGCTAGCACAAATATTATATGTTTTTAGATTTATAACATTAAGTTTGTTTGTTTTTCGTTTTTTGCAAAAAATGTTACAACTTGACATACAAAAATAGCAGAGGAAGGATCTCAAATGTCAAAAATGTTGAATAGCATATTAAAAACGATATGACAACGCATATTACTTTTGCAATGCTGCTACATTTATCTACATGTCCATAACTGGTCTACTGTCAGACGCATAGCTTATTTTTTGGATCTTAAGGACAATGTAATGATATGAAATATGAATGAATTTGACGTAAGAGGAATGGCATGAGTAGCAAGTACAATTTAAAGTAAGCATTACTAGACTTCGATTTGCCGTGAAAGACACCAACAAATTCAATTCACCCTCGACCAGACCTGTTAAATAATGATAAAATTGTTTAATTATTTTAAGGTACATTGCGTCGTCCTAAGAAAATTGTTAAATTATTACTCGCCAGTAGGAGCAGCATTTTCATTATTTATATTTAATTAATTTAAAAACTATTTATTAATTATTTAATTTTAACTGCATGATTAATATAAAAATATCGGATAGTTTTTGATGATTTTGAATGGCTTGTAATTGCATTTTTGATATGACTCTTTGTTTAAATAATTGATTTTCTCTCTCTCTATGGCGCGATATACAACAGGTATATCATCATAAACCTCCTAAGAGATTTTTTCGCCAAGCTTCTCTTCCAATTTGTGGTGTGCCGATTTGAATTTTCCCTACAAATTGGTGGGACCTACAGTTTTTTGCCGACTCCGAACGGCATCTACAAAGGAGACGAATTTTTGCTGAGAAGCCTGTCATTGCAGAAATACACTCGGAGAATTTGCCAAACCACTGCCGAGGGGCGACCCCGTTTTGAAAAACTTTTTTCAAATCACTTTTGATGTTACCTGTACCAGGGCTCGAACCATGGACCTTCGATGTGGTAGGCCGGCAACACTACCTTCACACCACGGCGGCCGCCGAATAATATAAACTAATTATTTATATGTGGTTTAATGGTATTTTGGATGTGATTATTTAATTGATGTCAAATAATTTTGATTCGTTTAAATTATGTGATTAATATGATTAGCTTAATTAAATAAAAATTGTTGACTAATTCTAATTATATGATTATTACGATTAGTGTAGTTAAATGATTATTTTTTATTAGCTTTATTCATTTTCTGTATTTTTTAAATTTAATAAAACATTTAAAAAGGAAAATATTATATTACAACGCTGTTTTAATATAAAAACGATTAATCCAGTAACATTAAGGAAAGGCTTAAATAAAGTCAGGAAAAATAAAGATATTTCAAGGATGAATTTTGAAGTCCATTCAGTAAAGAAATGTTAGTTAGTTTTGGCTTACCTTAGTGGAAAGGGCATGTAGACCGCCCTTTCAATTTAAAAACAGTTCAATATCTCAGAATTTGTTTAAACAATACCTTTCCCTAAAAATTTTTTTTAAAAAACTCCTTTCTTCAAATTTTGGTTAAACAATTTAGAATGAGGTTCAAAAGCACCCCCATCTAAATGAAATTTCAAAACATTTTTAAATCGCATAGAGCGTATTTGAATCAAATAAATCAAATGCTGAAAACAGCATTATTAAAAAAATTCTGAGACAGAACGTTCTTCATCCAAATTCTGAAATATTTCAAAAAAAATTCTGGAGTAAGGCGTTTTTTCAAAAATATTTTAAAATAAGGTGATCTTCCATTTATTTATCATTTTTTTCTTTCTTGTGCTCTTACTATTTTTCTCATGGAATTCATAAATCATATCAACAAATATCTTCTTAAAAAAGCTCCTTTCCTGAAAAAACACTACTTAAAATAGTCAACTTGAAATTTAATCTAACAAAAAAATAACCCAGCACACTAAATTTCCATTCTTCGCCTTGGTTATAATTCACACCAGAAAGAGCAAAGTGCACGCACTTTCAAGCAAAAACAGATTTATCATTTTATGCAAATGAGCATAATAAAATATCGCTATATTTAACTGCAAGCACTTTTTTCTTAATATTTCGACAACAAATGCCATGGCGTATACGTGACATTTACTGTGTTCACTTTGCATACAAAAACCAAAATATAAAATCTACCAAGCACGCATTTGTGTACCACCATTTTTAACACTTTATTTACACATTTAATCAATATTATGATTTATAGCAATTTTGTTTTTCTTTACCACATGCACACTTTCATAACAATTGTTGTTGTACGACTATGCATAACGCCCATCAATACACCGCTGCGTATACGTTACATGCGCTCTAGCGTGACGTACCAAGGGAGACTACGCTCGTTGCATGCTACATTTTAGAAGCGTGAAAAATTCAATATCACACTTCACAGTAATATTTATTGATATTTGCATATTTACATAGGTATTGCTGTTTGTACAAATGTGTTATTTTATGTTTACTTTACTACCAACCATAGAAGCATTGAAAGCGAAATTGAAATCACAAAACAAAAACAGCCACAAATCAAAATTACTTAGCTTTTCAGAGAGTGCAACGGGGCCGCAAAGGTGTGCGTGTGTTTGTGTTGCGTTAATGTCAGCTACAGGTGCGCGCTGGCTTGAAGTGCAGCAAACTGTGTTTTGCATGCGTCTGTGTGATATGGAAATAGTGTTTATTATCTGGGTATATGTGCACACATATTTACTAGGGTTGCCAATTGTGGCATAACGTGCATATTTAGCTGACAAATATTTCGGAATTTCTTTCATAAAATCCCGGATGATTAGAGACAACTCTCATAGTTTTTCTTCTCGAGCTATTTCGGAAGCTCTTAAAGTTCTTCATCACACAGATTTTGGCACGTTCTATTAACCATTAAGCTATCAGCTAAACTGCTTTTCTGCTCATTTTGCTGTAAAATTGTGCAAGATTCGCCATCTTGCGCCATTAGCATTGTTTAGGACGTTTTTTTTTGTTTTGTGTCCATTTTTGACACTCCGAATGTGCTCGTCGTTTTATTCATTTTGTGTACCAAAATTCAATAGTATGGTGGATTTTACGGAATGTACATTTTTACCTCCATATTCATACAAAAGGTTTATAAAGTTCGTATAATTCAAAATTTGTATGGAAATGTTATTTTAAAAGGCTTGTTAGCCAATTTTATTTTTTATGAATAACGGGATTAAAGTATTCATGACTCTGAATGAGTTCAAGTAGAAAACTAGTTATTTCTAAATCTAAATTAATATTGTTTTTATTTTTTTAATAATTATTTTTTTTCTTTTCTATTATTATGAAAACGTTTAATAATTTATTAAAAGATAATATCTTTGACACCCAAAAGGCACAAAAGTGCCGTTTCCGTTGTCTATAATTAAATTTGTCAGCCTTTCAATAAACAAACTTTTTTTCAAAAACATTAATACAAAAACTGTCGGTCTCAAATTGATCCATCCACAAAATTGCATATAAACATCAGCAAACAATTCAAAGCTTTTGAAAGGAAAATTAACCTAGCTGTTTTGCATTGTTCCTAACGAAATGACCTTCGTTTGAAATACAAAATTCTTTTCTAAATTAAAAAGCACTTTAAATAACTGATAAAAAAAGTAAATATTTAAAAAGAAAATAATTATTATTATTAAATTAATGTTCTTGGCCTAGAGATCATTAATGCCGTGAAAACTTAAATAAAAAAAAACACATATTAAAAATCAAATTAAAAATATATCATATACGATTATCACCGTTTTTATCCGTCATTTCAAAGCTAATAAAGGATTTTCTACTTGCTCGAAAAATGTTTGAAATAAAATTAACAAAACAGTAAGCAAGCAGAAAAATTATAACCGTTCACAACTTTGTTTGCAGGCGACAAGTTCACATTTGATTATTTCATATTTTGAAAAAAAATTAAGTTTGTTATTTTATTCATAAATCGCTAAGGGCTTGCGGAAAAAAATCTGCTTTATTAAGGACAGATAGTTTTGTGCAACAATTACTCCACAAGTTTCAGACTACACTGTTAGAGTATCGCGAATAAACAAATCTCTAAAAAAATGTCAGGTCTAATTCCGAATTCCGTGCTTGCAAAATCTGATCACGAAAATTACAAGATTATTAAAATCCTTAAAATTTACAACCCCAATATTTACTCATGTTGTTGTTTTTAGTTTTGGGAGTATAATTTTTCGTTTGTCTTTTTGTTGTGGTTTTTTTTTTTTGAATTGCATTTTAAGCTTGATATTCTGGTATTTCATTTGCTTAAGTGCGAAGCGGATTATACACTTTTGTTATTGTTGCTGTTCTCCCAACAAGCATAGGTTGTGTGCATGCTTACGTAAGACTTTACTAAACATTTTTAACGCATACGTTAGGAAATGATCGCATAGCTAAAGATATGTATGTCTGCATTTATAATAAATCGATGAATGCAATCGTACGGTTACAAATGTGGAAAACGTTTAGTACGTGGAAATGCCCTCTGTAATATACACTGACGAGAAACCAAGCATACAAATTATGTGTATACCGTATACGAAGTGTGTTCAAAAAGTATCGCGAATTTTGAATTTTCGCTGGTTACGTATATTCGAATTTCGAATTTTTTGTGGCGTTATGTTGGTACTCATGTCTCTCACTTATGCCGACAAGCTCGGCCATTTTGAATGTTCAGTTAATTGTTGACAGCTGCTTTGCTTGCACCTGTTTTGGATCGTCTTCGATTTTTACGCGAAATTCGTACCAAAATTGCTCAATTGTGACCAAAAACAGCATCGCATAACCATTGCTAATGAGATGTTAAACTCTGTCCGCGACGACCCAAATTTGCTCCAGAGGGTCATAACTGTTGACGAATCGTGGGTTTATGGTTATGACGTGGAAACCAAAGTTCAATCATCTCAATGGAAGCTGCCGCACGAACCAAGACCGAAAAAAGCGCGCCAAGTTCGGTCGAATGTGAAAGTTTTGCTGACAGTTTTCTTCGATTGCAGGTTCGTGGTGCATCATGAGTTCTTGCCACAGGGAAGAACGGTCAATAAGGAATATAACCTGCAAGTTATGCGCAATTTGCGCGAAGCAATCCGCCAGAAACGCCCGGATTTGTGGAAGAACAAAAATTGGCTTTTGCACCACGATAACGCCCCTGCTCACGCATCGTTGCTTGTGCGCGACTTTTTGGCCAAAAACAACACACCGTATTCCCCAGATCTGGCCTCCTGTGACTTTTTCTTGTTCCCTAAACTGAAGAGGCCCATGAAAGGACGACGTTACGCTTCTCTTGACGAGATAAAGACGGCATCGAAGTAGGAGCTGAACAAGATACAAAAAAATGATTTTTTGAAGTGCTTCGAAGATTGGAAAAACCGTTGGCACAAGTGTATAATATCTCATGGGGATTACTTTGAAGGGGACAAAATAGATATTCATGAATAAATAAATAATTTTTGAAAAAACACAAAATTCGGGATACTTTTTGAACACACCTCGTATGCAAACATATTAACCACTATTTTTAGTACAAACTTTCAAATAAAAATAACTCCAAATTTGGCTTCCAGGTAAAAAATAGAAAAAAATGTCTCGAGCGTTTTCTTGCGAACTGCATCCAGCCTTTAGGCAATCTTTCACTGCAGGGTATAACATTGTTCTCGCAGAATACAGTGGTCGCAATAAATATCCGCTCAAATTATTCTTTGTTTTTAATGATCATCTAACTGCTTAGGAGATTTTTGAAGTCCAACATAGCTGGCCAGTCGTTTCTTCGATCCGACAACTGGCGCAAATTGGAGACACTTGATCCATACAACGGAGTGGTGGTCTCCCTCTTCCTCTGATTCTACCGGCGTGTGCCTTCTGGGTCGGAGCATCTTAGTTCATTCGCATAACGTGGCGAAGAACCTTTCTCTCGAACACTCCCAGATTCGCCTCATAAAATGTTGTTAGTGTCCATGTTTCTGTGCCATATAAGTAGCAGTGCGGGTGCGATGAGTGACTTATGGAGTGTTCTTTTCTTTCATCGGAAGACGACTTTTTCTTTCCAATTACCCACTGAGTCCGCAGCAGCATTTGAATATATTGTGTTATACCTTTCAGAGTGGTGGCTTTCTGGGTAGAGCATGTCATCCCTTCCCTAAATTCTAAGCCAAATTAACCTTGGTCATAAGCCAAGACCAACAAATTTCAAATCCTAGAACAAATTTTTAAATACACAATTTTTTTAACGCGTGGTAAATCTCATGCAACCACGCGCATCTAGTTTTCAATAATATGAAACATCTGAAACAATTGAATAGCAGTATATATGTACAATATACACAATTCATCAGTCCAAAAAATATTTGTCCCTTTCTTATCGCAACTAAATACTACACAACTGACAGTCATTAACAAAAATTAAATCTCGGAATTCATTTGTAATTAATATTCTTTATTATCTCTTACAAAAGCTTTTCCATTTCATAGCCAGCATGATTTTCCATTTTTTTCGCTTTTCTAAAATGTTCAAAATTTTATCTTTAATCGTTTCTTACTTCAACCCAATGAAAAGCCTGCAAAGCTCTCAACATTTAATCACAATTTGCTTAGGAAATTACATTCGAAGTGCACACAAAACCCCAAACACAAATTGGTATTTCAAGCCTAATTGAGAGGCTGTCAACCGGACAAAGAAAAGGCTTGGCCGACGGACATTACTCTTTACAATAAATGAAAATATTTGCGCCAAATACGATTCTACAATAACCAAGTAAGGGTCAGTTGGATGGGTAAAAACAAAAAAACAACATTTTACAGAAAACACAAAAGAAGAAGACCGAAGGGGTTGTGTTGCATGCCAACACGCAATCGCATAGTTATTTACTCTAAGTGTACGTATATCTGTAGGTATGTGTGTGTGTGTGTGTATAATATTTGTATTGAGAAACTTACATTTCGAGTAAATAAAACTTGCTTATAATGACAACAACAATAACAGGAAATCACAGCACCATATTTGTGGCCATGCTGAAACACTTCTGCTAACTTAATAGTGTGAGTGAATGAATGTAAATGTGAATAGTGGTGTGAATTGAAGTCCTACGCTTGGCTTCTGTACGCTTGTGTGTGCATACCCTGCAGATAAATCTTTGACTACCCAGTAGGGACTCGGTGACTAACTGAGACCAATTTATTGTTTAGAACTAGAGCTGCAGTGACAAGCAGGAATTGGTTCTTTGGTTGATAGATATTCCGTGGTTTTCTAGTTGCATATTCCGCTAGCACTTTAAGAATTTTTAACCTACACTTTGTACAGTGAGTGCCACTCAAAATGGCCCAGTTGGGTTTTGTAGTATATTACGAAAACTTCTACAGCTAAAATTCATTTGTTTATTTCATATAAAAATATAGTTTTCTGTTATAGAAATCTTTTGAATGAGTATTTTCAAACTCGTGCAAAAATTTTGAAAGCTTTTAAAAATTCAAAAAAAGGTGAGCCTTTTCAACTTTGATACAAAAATTTCAAAATTTCTGAGTAAGCAATTTTGTAGCCTGTCAAATTCTTGTCTCAGAAACAACAAGTCTAAAGGTCTTTGAAAATTCGGTAGATTTTTGGTAATTTTTTTCGACATAGTGTTTACTGTTTTCTTCCATGCAAATTGAATAACTATGGCAAGCTCTAATACAAGAAAGTATCAGACACTAGATAAGAAAACAAAATACCAAAATTCAACCCAATTTTCAAGAGCCTTGAAATTTGCACTTTGTGAATGAAATTAATTAGGCTATAAAAATATGTACTCGAAAAGCATTTTAAAATTCATTCCTCAGATTTCAATACTTCCTATTTACCAATACTTTATAATTTTCCAAGAATTTTTGAAATTTTTCCATTAAATTGGAAAACTAATGCAAAAGATGTCTCTGACAGAAAAACATATATTTTTATAAGTAATTTACAAGGAAATATATTGGTATAAAATTAAAAATACCGTGTTTCTTAATTTTGTATGGAAACCATCGGACCTCAAGCAGTCGAAATAAATTATTTAACATGAATATTAGTTGAAGAAGTTGACTATTTTGAATGCCACTTACTGTAGATACATATATAACTAGCTTATACCCGTGGATTTCACCCCACATGGGCAGGTGTGAGGAATTAACCTCATGTAACGCCTTACCAAATTTCAGTTGTCTAGCCCAAATACTTGTAGAGATATGGACTAGAAAATATTTCAGTTGTATGGGCGGTGCCAGGTCACATTTTTCTTTATCTCCAGTTTTTTTTTGGAGATGGTAGGAACTAATCTCATATAACCCCTTACCAACGTAAATACTTCTAGAGATACGAATTATGAAAATTTCCATTTGTATGGGAGGTGGCACGCCCCCTATATATATCAAAATATTTTTTAACCCATGACCATCACTGGAAGATATCCAGTGCGTGTTTCAAATTTGGTAACGATCGGTTTATACGTTTAGGACACAAGTCGGTCTATAGATACATACATACAAACATAATTTGAATTTTATATATGTATATAGATTAAAACGGAATGCGTCAAATTTTGAAATGACATATTACTCACGCATGGACACAGCTGTAGTTTTATTTCAAAAAAATAATTACAATTATGTTTATTTAAAGTTTCAAGCTTGTCAATGGCGCAATAAGTAAAAGTAAAACAAAATGAATGTGAACGGCTAAAGACTGCATACAGCGTATATAAAATCTCAAACTGATCCTTCTTACTTCTAATTTTGGCTTCGTTTCCTAGGAAATCTACAGCTTAAGCTCACAAATGGATTAAATTTGTAGTAGACCTTCCGTACGCAACCGAAACTCACCAATTCATAAACAGAGTTTTTCCCTACAGGCTATTAGCGCCTTTGCTATGTAACCGACATTTTGGTCAAAAGTGCCGACAACAAAATTCCTTACATATTTCCCCTCCCAATGTCCATTGTATTGGCTTTTTTCTTTATTCCTTAATTTTATTGTTTTCTTTTTTTTTTTTCTTCATAGAATATCAAAAGCCCCTTTTTGTTTGTTAGTTTTATTTTGTAAGAGAAGTTCTATTGTCCGGCTATGCTTGGATAGTCCTTCTTTCTTCTTTTTTATATGGGTCAACAAAGGGTTAATAGTGTGGTTTAGTGGCCGTGTTTTAAATTGTAATTAATTGTGCTTAACTGACGGTTGACATTATACAAAGAAGTTTCGTTTGATGTCTTACGGCTTAAGGATTTTTGTGTTAACTTCTAGCGATTAGTCTTTTTTTATCGCATTATTCTCTTTCTTAGCACTTGTTGTTGGTTTTAGAAGTGCGGTTTTTATAGAAATCCTTCTGTAACATGTATCGGCGCTTGATAAGCAGTGATGAACATATAAAATACTGATATTAAAAGTTGTATATAGTGCACCAGCTGGCGGGGTTTTAGTTTATAAGTTTTGCATTTTCATTTGGTTCTGAAACATGTTTCAAGTTTTAAGTCTAAAATACACTGAAAAATTACACTAAAATCGATCGCTAGAGACTGAACTATTGGGTTTTGTTGTTACAATTACAATAGCTAAAACTTTTGTTTTTGCTTTTACTACTCTAGTGAAGGCCTCTCGCATCTATGAATTATTATTTTAAACCAATAACTGTCTTATCAGCAACGTCTGAGTGGAAGAACCGTCAATTTGCTGAATAGAAAACTTGATATTTAAGAATATTGTGGCAGAACTTGGAGTTTCTTGGTTTCAGAAACCCCTCCTCAGAAAATGTATTGAGTTAACGTTAATGAAGGGAGATTTCTTATCAAATCTTATAAACCGCTACAGGCATTTTTTGCTTTTCTAATATCACAAGAATATATCCTTTTAAAAACTCCAGCTTTAAATAGTACTATATATGCCGGTGAAAAATATTTAAAAAAACTGTTACTTGACATTAATAAATTAAAATAAACAATTTTTTACATTTGCGGCTAAGTGGAAGATTACCATAATATTTTTCAAGAACACTTCACTGAAAAAATTGTTTAGAAGCAGCCTATCTAAGTTAAACATGTATTGAATTTGCATATAGCACGTTTTTAAAACAAATTTTGAAATAGGGTGTTCTTTTTTTAGATAGTGCTTATTGTCGATACTGTTTCCTTAAAATTTATGACCACCCTGTAGTTTGGGAGGGCTTCTCATTCGTCTTCATATTGAAAGCTAATTTATTGTCAAGCGTACTTCGGAAACATAAAGTGTTCTTCAGAAACCGTAAAATGTATTTCGTAATAGTCAATTGTATTTCAGAAATTGTAAAATGGATTTCAGAATAGTCAGCTTTATTTCAGAAACTGTAAAATGTACTTCAGTATAATCAGTTGTACTTCAGAGATCATAAATTTTGAAGTACAACTGATTATCCTGAAATGCATTTATCATTTCTGAAGTACAATTTACGGTTTCCGAAATAAAATTATTTATTTTGAAATTATTTTACAGTTTCTGAAGTGCTGTAGACTATTCTGAAATTAATTTTACACTTTCTTAAGTACATCTGACTTATTCTGAATTCCATTTGATGGGCTCTGCAGTACAACTGTTAAAGGTGTAAACCTGTTCTGATTGTAATAAGGGGAAAAGTTTATGATTTTAATATGGCAAATTAAAATTTAATAATAATAAAGTGCTCGTGTCGTGTATTTTGGAAAATATTGGTATCAAAAAATTTGCAGCGCTTGTTGTGACTTATTGGTGAAGTGCATTTTATTATTTTTGCTTCCGCCAATTAATTTGCTAGCTCATTTTTTTGTTTACTTTTTGCTTAATTTTTCTTCCTGCGCCTTAACTTTAGTGTGGTAACAACATTCGTTTTACCGGCAAATAAATAATTTTGAAACTTTTACACCCTTTTGGTATTCGGCCGGCTGAAGTTGCAGTTCAATTTTGTAACCACCAAAAAAGTTGGTAACATAGCGTAACCGCCAAAAATTGCACGGGTTTTCTAAATATTTTTATGGCCAGAAAATACAGGAAATTTTGTACACATACTAGTTCACAAGAATTTATAAATAATAGAGGCACTTTTTTACACGAAGTTTCGTTCGCGTTTACATTTTATTCTCTATTGCGCATTGTTTTGTTTTTGACTAGAATCGCGGTTACATACACTGCATTGCCAGCGGTTACGATTTTCGGTTAGATAATCTTCCAGGTACAACATTTCCGGTTACGCACGGATTTGACCGGTTAAACTACTTAGGATCAGCTGTTTATGTGCTTCGTTCCATTGGCTACAAAACTTTTCGCAGCTGTCTAAAGCAGTTTATAGTTTTATAGTTTTCAAATTGTCAATATGAGCAGTGCTTATACAGTGCTAACCAAACGCTTCAGCGCAATCCATTTTTTAAATTTAATTGCGTAGTGATTTACTTTTCTTGTGATATTCCTAAACAGTTTTGTCTTTTTATACATTTTTTCCCTCTAATGGCAATTTACTGTCTATGCAAAAAAATCGAGTGATAAATATTTTGGTATGACCGGAAGTGTGACCGATCTTACTAGTGTTGGCAAGACGCTTCGCTGGCCATATCCAGATTGTGGAACTACTCATATCGAGCTCTATAAGCTGTTTAGTTTTGACACAAACGGCTTCCTTAAAATCGGCATTGAACGTAAGCTTGTCAATGTAAAATTCCAAAAGTGCGAAGAGACGTTTACTACGTTCAAATTTCTAGATATCTCGTTGCAATCAAGCTCCAAGCTGTATTTTAAAATTATGAGCAAGCAGTTTTCGTGTGCTTGACTAGACCTACAAAGTGCGTTGCGTCGCAACAAAAATTTTTTCGAACTACCACATTGTGTAATTACTAAGAAGCCTGCTTTAAAGGCTCCCTGTGATGGCGTCTTGAAAAAAAGCAACCATAAAAAACACTGAGATCAAAGAGTATAAAATCAACACTTTTTGCTGCTTGGCCTTGAAAGCAGAAAAGAAAGAGCGCGGCAGCTACACAAATGAAAGAAAGAGGTATGCACTGTTGACACACAGTTTTCACTTAATTTGTCCTTTTATGATAAAATAAGAACGCACATTTGAAATGACAAGTAAAGGCTTTCTTTATTTCCAAGGTTAATTATGCCGAACAAATGTATAAATAAACCGATTTACTGCGCACTGACATCCATACAAGCAAACTAATTATGTATTTGTTTATGTGCTTAGAATTTTAAGCGTATCTATATATCATTCTTTCACTGAAAATGTCAAAACTAGCATCATTTTTCAATGTCCTCTCAAAACGAGGAATTCATTAATTATAAGCGTAATTAATTAAATGTAATGTATACAGGCAAATTAAGCACAAACATAGAAAAAAGCAAAAACAAATAAGCAACAAAATTTTTAACCGAAACTAGTAGCATGATCTAGTTGCAGCAGAAGCGTTGTTGACGGTAGCTGGAAACTCCGCAAATGAACGAAAAATTGTTCACTAAAGGAGGTAACTTGTCACACCCACCATCAACAGCATTGTCAACAACCGACAACGCCTGCCAGCCACAGCAAAATCCTTTGACAAATTTATTATGTATAGTGAGTGGAAAAAAAGTAAAAAAACTAGATTTGAAAGAGAACAAAAAAACAGAGAAATACAAAAAAATGTGAAGAAAGCTGCTAAAAGATGGCACACTTAAGCGCAGACCTTGGAAAGAAGCAAATATTTTTTACATTTGACAAGAGGTTTAGCTAATCTGCAGTCAAACCAACTAGTTGAGGACTACTTCGAAACTAGTATGTGCAACTAGTCAGCTAACTTTTTTCCATATAAGCAACTGGTTTTTAGCATGGCGATGGCCTAGGAGATGTCAATTGCAGGATTTCGAATCGAAATATACCAGTCTCCAACTAGTACAAAATTGACCAAAAACACTTTAGTTCAACCCTAGTAAGCGAAATTTATTTAAATGCCGTTAGGCTCAGTTGATAAGTACTCAATTTAGCTCTTTGCAGTGACTGTCTCGAGTCTACCCCTGCCGGTTAGGGGGGTAGTACATGCCCTAGGTAGGTATACGGGTCATAAGAGCCGCCTAGTAAGCACAATGGTAATGACGTGCAACACTTTCCTTGCGGAAGGAGAGGTGACATGACTTAGACGGTTCCCCTGGTCATATCAAATCGCTACCACGACAGTCGGGCAGTGCTGCAAGGGAGTACCGGAACGTACCGGGTTCATATTCGCTAAGGAACTGTCACTTCCGACAACACTTCCCAAAACATTCGGAGAGTGCTTTTGTCGCAACAACAATTGGCTCGAGGCCTAGTGAAGTAAAAAGTTAAATTTAACAAGAAGCTTTAATCTAATTTATCTAACTGTCGCCATTTCAGCAGTCTGCATAACTCTAAATTTTTATTGGTACAAGTTTAGTGCTTTTTGGACTGTTTCGATGCCAGTCAGAAAATTCTAGTTGTACACTGGTATGTTTCCTGACTAGTCAGGTGCTTCACTGCATGGTATTTCTTCCATGAGTAGAAGCAGTTACTTCCCTATATACCCTTTGCCATTTCAATGCGCATTTGCTGGAATTATTTTCTTACTGCCCCGGTTATAGATTCAGGAGTAGCTGTTGATAGATGAGTTTTATAATTTTGCATTTTCATTTTTTTTGAGTGTGTGTATTTGTCATAGTGGCGTTAATTTGTTGATAGCTAATTTTATAGCAAGCAATATATTGCGGACAATTTTTACAAATGATGGGTTAAAGCTTTGAAGCACATATTCTTAAATACCCTTTTGATATGAAGGAGCTTCCCTCATTAAGCATAATTCTTCACTGTGATACTCTTTATTGACTCATATAGAAAGAGAAGCAAAATTGGGGTGTTTTTATAGAGCTTTTTGGGCAGTAAATTTTAAATTTAAATAAACTTTCCTTCTTTCCATCTACTAGTTTTTGTTGTTCTTCTTTCGCTGTTTCTCCGACTGGTTGTAATGTGGATTAATATTGGAATGAATTTTATTTGAGAACAACCCTGGTTTGGAGTTCATCACCCTTAACCGCATCTTTTCAAAATAAAAAATAAAAAATTTTACAAATTATGACGGGGAGTACTTCCAATGTACATGCTTTAACTTTGCACCCTGTCTTGCTTTTGTTATGACTCTTACTTCAAACTCGAGGAACAACTTTGTCGTTTACTTTTAGTAACTTTTTGTTGGCAGTCTCCTAGAAGCTGATTATTTTTACTGACAATATTTCCAATGTAAATATAATTGCGTCTCATGCCGCCACATGATTCAATTAGATTAACATAGGCAATAGTACTACGCATACACCAGTCCCCTCAATGACAAGCACATAACACCAGAATAGATTATTTCCTAAAGTAAGTTGTTCGGTGGTACCAGGCACCAAGTGAAGACCATCTGTATTGCATTGAAAATACTCCCAGCACTCGTTATATTCTTTTGAGGATTATAGTAGCAAACTCTCAGTAAAGTCTAAATCAGATATAGCTTGCATCTCCTTTCTCAAGACTGAGAATTTATTTTTGCACCTAGACACTCTGCAGAGCTAAAAATACTTTCATTTATTATTTGTGTCTGCAAGACTCTATAGAGAAGTATAGCGCTTAATCAATCACAGGCGTAAAGGCACTATTTCAATGCTGGTATTTCAAGAACAAAATCAAGTCAGGCTAGCGTAACGTTTCGAAGATTTCAGAAAAGTTAGAGCGACTTGCCAGGTTCAGCGCCCACTCCTTACACCGATTAAATAGGCTAGATGTAAAAGTTGCTGGAGAGAGCCCAAATAACCGCCAGGCTGTTAGAGAAAATTGTTATCCTATACCAGTAGTTCCCTACGTACCTCCTGTAGGGTGAAGATCTCGAATGGGAATACATTTGCTGTGCTAGGTAGACAGATATATAACCAAAAGGCTGGGAGCTTTGCAAAGATTTGCATTCATACTCCGCTGAACATTTTGTATAGATTAATAAAACGGATATAACGATCTTCTGAGTGAATGCCGCATGTTTACAATCCTTCCCCGCACAGTAGATACCATTTTCCTAATAAAGAGATCGTTGGGTGGCATGTTGCAATTCAAGTTCAATGCCTGTGTAGAGCTTGATCTAATTGCCACAGTTATCGCACCAGGGGCAGCTTGCGGAACAGCATGTTTTACATGTAGTTCACCTCGAATGTGTTCCACCACACTCTTTCCCCGTAGACTTGGATAGTTGTTTGTACATACTTGCTCTGATTTCTGAACTCAAAGTGTTTTACCTAGCTTTCTTTTGAAAAGCCTCATACAACCGCTTTAATATATGCTTATTGTAAGCTTTCATTACAACTCTTGCTCATTTCGAAAATATAACTTAAAATTAGGGGAATCTTTAGCTCTGTTTTAGGGGTAATCACCCTGAGCCCCGCGGTTTGCAATCATCTCGCAGCCTTCTCAGTGCTCCCTGCAAGATCTCATTCATCACGTTGATGATTCAGACCAGTCACTTTGCCTCAAATTATAGTCCTTATTTGGTAATCCATAGTCTTCAGCGGAAAGTGACGTCTCACTTCGGGTTCTTTATAATATTTTTTTTTGAAAAATATGTTAGCTTATTCAAATTAATCATGCTAAGCATTGAACTTTATTATCGATGTTTCTCCATCACCTGTCAACTTTCAACAACAAAATTAGCCACTCACAGCCCTTAGAAGGACAATTGAATATTTCCTTAATAGATAAAAATACAAATTTAATCAAGCACTTAAATAAATAACCAAGGTGAATACTAAGTCTGAAACATAATTTCTTTGTAAATATATACAAATGCAATTATATACATAAATACTTTAGGGTAGACCAATTTAACCACAGTAATTTTCGAACACAGATTTAATTTCATGTGTACACACCAAACAATTTTAAGAAAAAAACAAGTAAGGAAGTATAAGTTCGGTTGGAACCGAACATTATATACCTAGTAGGAATCTATTATGGCATACCAATTTACGCAGGTCTATTTTAATACTTTTCAGTTCGTATTATAAAGCCAGCTGATAATTTTCAATAAAAATTGTTCTGTTATGAGTTTTGAGCGGTAAATTAATTTAAGAAAATATAAATTTATAGCGCGATATAAAAATGTATATTATCATAAGCCTCCTAAGAGATTTTTGCGCCAAGTTTCCCTTATAATTTGTGGTGTGCCGTTTTGAATTTTCTCCTAAAAATTTGCGGGAACTACAAATTTTTTGCCGACTTCGAACGGCATCTACAAAGGAGATGCATTTTTGCTGAGAAGCCTTCCATAGCCGAAAGAAACTCGGAGAGTTTGCCAAACCACTGCCGAGGGGATAAACCCGTTTTGAAAAACTTTTTCAAACCACTTTTGATGTTACCAGTCCCAAGACTCGAACCTTGCATCTTCGGTGTGGTAGGTCGGCAACGCTACCGCCACACCACTGCTGCCGCTATTAATTTATTTGTATATAAATAGCTTACCTACAACAACTGCTAACCACTTTTTTTCAAAATATCAATACATGCACATTTTATGTTTGAAAAATTTGCGTTCAAATAGACAGATGGACAGACAGACAGACGAACGGAGAGACGGACATTGCTAAATCAACTCAGTTCATCGTCCTTATTATTTCAGTTTACTTATTAATGATGCCATCTCTTCTTTTTCTCATACTTATAAACATTTCATGTTCATTAAAGGTATGAAAGTCAAACCATAACCATTTTTTTCCAAAACATTCCTTTTATTAATTTAAATATGTGTGCTAAATTTCGTCTTGATATCTTGAACATTTCTGAATTTATGATTAATATTATTTCTAAATTTGCCTTAATCAAAAGGGGGCGGTGCCACTCCCATTTTCAAAAATTTCTTGAAAAATTTAGTTTCTACCTTAACTTTAATATGCACAGGAAAGTTAATCCTTATAAGCGTATTATGTAATGAATAATCACTTTTTTTCTATTTTCGAAAATATTCTATACATAAAAAGTGGGCGTGGCTATCATCCAATTTCGCCGATTTTAAAAAGGGCTGGAAGGAATGTGTGTACGAAATTTCAGTAAGATATCTCAAAATTTACTCAAGTTATCGTGTTAACAGACGGACGGACGGACGGACTTGGCTTAATCAATTTCTTTTTTCCTCCTGAGCATTTTGATAGATATATGTCAATGTATATCTCGATCCGTTTATGCCGTTACATACCACCTTTAGGCGACTGTGTGCGTAGCACTACTTGGTATAATACACGTTTTCTAAGCGTTCAAATCAGCTAAGCAAATCACTCGGATATTTACAAAATGCATCAAAGTAAAAGCTTCATTATCGAAAAGCTTTCATTGTTATAAGATGAATGTTGGATTGTCAAGAAAATTTTCAAACAACAGTCCTAAAACCCTTACAGTACTAAATATTTTGTAAATGTCAAACATACAATGCTTACCTTCTTTATTCAAACTTCTCCTAAATTTGTTCCATAAAATAGTTACCAAATTGTTTGCTGGGTATGCATGTGTCACGCCTACATGGACATACATACAAATGTCTGAAGATTGTGGCTTGATTGAGCTTGTCATGTAAGTCAGTGACAGCAATCAATCAACTGCAAAGCAAACCTTTTGTAAGCATAATTATTTAATCAAATTTTCATACGCTTACAGGTATGTGTGGTAAATAGAGTTAAATATGTATGTAAGTATGTTTCTGAATGAATTGCATTTCTAAACTCACAACCTGCAGCGATTACTTAACTTAATGCTTCAACCGAAATACAAATAAATTCACGTCCTCTATGGAACTCTTATTGCTTTCTTTGTCCTCACTTTCACTTAAATTGCTGCTTGGCAAACAATTTACTTGCCATTCATCTATGATAATATGCCTACAAATATATATAGAAATAAATTTATTGTTTCCATGTATTATGAGGTGTTGATTAAGCTTACATACATAAGTAAATTGAAGGTGCTGCACGCACACTACCATAGTTGTTTTATGTAATCTAATTTGAGGCGCTATGGAGTGTAGTGCTTCGTGTGTAACTTGTTTCTCTGATTTGGTAATTTATCACCTCACAATTCGCCAAAGATTTTAATATTTGACCAAAGTAAATTTAAGTGGAGCTATTTAATATTTGTTATTCGACTGATTGAGGAGCAGATTTGAAACCTCTGACCTCAGAGGTATTTTTAAATTGTCAAAGACTCTGCTGTGATAAAAAGAGGTCGGATTATATGCAAAAAGATAACCTAAATGTATGTACTGTAGTATGTTTAAGGAAAAGCAGTGACGATTTTACGAATAGGATGTTTCCGATCTTTGGCTCCAAACACTAGTTGTCACAGAACAAAAATTTACGACGAAGGTCGCAAAATTAATCGATTGAAAATAATTGTGTTGTAACAAACTTCAGTGCAATTAACCCTAGTTCCCGATAAAGAGCAGTGTTGTTGGTATTGCATACTTTAAGGCGCAAATTTGTTGTTACGACTTCGATCTGTAATAATAAAAAGAGTTCGGATTATATTCAGAAAGAAAGCGTAAATGTATGTACTATAGTATGTACAAGGACAGGCAGAAACGAGTTTACGCGTAGGAAGTTTCTGAGCTTTTGTCGTGAACCCCTTCGATATTGCACACTTTTAGGCGCAAGATTTTTCTTTCAATTTCGATCTATAGTTATAAATAGAGATCGGGTTATGTGCAAAACAAAACGCCTAAATGTAGGCACTATAACAAATTTATAAGTAAACTGAGTGACGAGTTTGCGAGTAGCATGTTTGCGGGCCCCGTTTCAGTTAAGATGTTACATATTTTATCAATTATGTGTTGCATGCCAAAAGTTTTTGAATTTGGTAAAACCCAAATAACACAAAAATAAAATTAAAATTGTTTGCGAAATATTTTTAAATATTATTTGGAGAAACAATTATATAAGATTCAGGTTTTCAATTATTGAGTATAATGTTATAATGTCTAGGGAACAGAATATATACATTTGTATATTCAAAGTTAGTAAACATAATACAATTTAAATTATAAATCGTCTCCAATAAAAACTATTTAATTGATATCTTATATATAAATAGACAAGATGAATGCAATGTAGAACCGTTTTCTGCTAAACTATAATTCTAAGGTATACAAATTATATATGTATAGATAGGAAATTTTGAGGTGTACTTTTATCCGTAAATAAAAAAAATTTTAAAAATCACTTTAATATAAAAAATTTAACATAAAAGTTACACCACTACACATTTACTTATTCACACTATAGACACGCTGTGTGTGTGTGTACTTGCTTTTTGTGTACAATGCTGAATCGTGAGCATGGCCGAGGAGTTGCTTTGTAGGAAAAAATTAAGAGCCGTAGTAGTGTGAGTAGACTTGCCATGCATGTTTTTGTGTTATTCGTGTGGTCGGCTCTCACTGTGAGTGCGAAGAGTTGGTAGTGGACCAATGAAAAATAAGTATTCGCACTATAGATACTCTGTTGTGTCATGCATTTTTGCTTTAGTTGTTGTTATTGTATTGATTACTGGCTACGATGCTCAGTGTCAGCTGCTTTCCTGAGAGCACGAAAAGTTGCTTTGTTGGATACATTAAACAAGCAATGTAAAATATGAGCAAATATGTAAAATTCATTGCTGATACCTACAAACAGGGTTTACAAAAATAAAATAAATGATTACTCATAAAGAGTATTAAACACCGAAGAAAATTAAAGAAAAATAGAGGAAAGGAAAAGAATTGAAAGGAAGGAAAATTAAAGGAAAGAAAGGAAAGAAAAGGAAAAGGAAAGGAAGGGAATGGAAAGGATAGGAAAGGAAGGAAAATTAAAGGAAAGATAGGAATGGTAAGGAAATGAAAGGAAGGGAAGGGAAAGGGAATTAAAGGAAAGGTAAGAAAACGAAGGGGAAAGAAAGCAAATAAAAGGAAGGGAAGGGAAAGGAAAATAAGTTTGAGGAAAGTAAAAAATAAAATAAGAGAGTAAAAAAAGAAATCAAGGAAAATAAAAATATGTTAGAGGAAAGGAACGACATAGAAAGGAAGAAAAAAAGGCGGATAGAACATACCTACAGCAAAAAAATAAAATAAAATAAAATAAAATAAAATAAAATAAAGTTTATTGGTTGAATTTCAACCACTGGGCGAACTCTAGTCCTTATAAACCTTTATCTGAGATTCGCTTTAAGTTAAAGCTTTATACTGAAACTGATAATAAGTCATAATAACTGATGAATTTGAGCAAACACTTTTCATAGGAGTAAATATTTTTATTTTTTGCCAACTAAATTGGGCAAACAATCAACTGTAGGCAATTTTAAAACCGCCACTGAACATACTTTAAAAAACAACATATTTTTAGGCGCACGATTTTGCAAATAAATCCCATCTGTAGTTACAACCTCGTTTTATGTAGATATAAAAAGCAAATGTTTTGCATTTCTTTGAGCTCAAAGGATAATGCGAGTGAACAAAAATCCATTTTAACTGTGACTGAATCCTGTAAAGCATTTGAATAATCGTTTCAAAACGATTAATTTCAATAATCTTGGTTATTGGTGATTCCGAGTTTAATTAAAATTCGAAACAAATTTTCTCGCGAAGTATATATGTATATATAAGACTGACATATATAGCAGTTAATATATATATATGAAACACCTCTACCAATTTCAATTTCAATATTACAAACGAGAATTGTTTTTATTTTTTGTTTGTTTTTCCTTTCATTTAACTTCCGTTACCATTTCATGACACACTTGGGCAATCGGTGGGCTCAGCAAAAATGTTAAAAATGCATACTTTTAATGAAAAATATTTAAGACCAAAAAAAAAATTGCTAACAAAAGTGTTTAAATATTTAAAGAGACAGCAGAAAAATGCAACACTCCATTTTTTACGTGCAGTGCAAAAAATGTGATACAACTTAGCATTGTTGTGTGAATTCTTTATATAAAATAAAACTACAAAATGTTCGCACCATTTTTAAATTGATATCTTTATTTATGCTATAAAAGAATATCAAATGCGTTATAAACATACTGTATATACACACATACTCGTATATACAAGGTGGCGCAAAAGTAAGCTTCCGATGTTCAGCATATCGGTTGTGGCACGTGCAGTGTGTGCTGTTGCGCCGTCTTGTTGGAACCACATGTTTTCCAATCCCAATTCATCAAGTTGCGGCAAAAAGAACTCGTCGATCATTGCTCTGTAGCGCTCACCATTCACAGTAACCGTTTGGCCCCGACCGATTATTGGTCAAATAAATAGTCAGCAATATTCCGCGTTCTGGAGCAGTGTAGCGTAACATTGTTTATTAACGTGTATTTCGCATGTGTTTACTACACAAATGTCAAAACAGAACTGAATTTAGCGGCCAATCGCAAAATTTATAGCATTTTCTGATAGGAGGATTACTTTTGCGCCACCTTGTATATATGTGTGTCTATAAAATAAAAACTGTAAATGAAAAATGAACTGTAATCCTACAGCGTATACAGCGCGTAGTTAAGCTAGGGCGAGGTGAGGGCGCCCACCACGTTTTTTTAAGTTTTTATGTTTTGAATATTCTGAGCGCTTGACGCGCAGGTGTGTGCCATATGCAAGTATCGCGTGCGATGCGAGTGTAAACATTTGCTTGCAAACAATAATACTAAAACAAAAACAAAAACACGCGAATCAATAATACCAACAACTTTCAAGCAGATTGCATACATTTACACTTTTAAATTGGCAAAAGAAAAAAACGTTGATGCGCTGCAGGCAATACGATGTAGGGAATTATTGGAGATATTGGCATGCGTACACAGTATTAAATAATCGGCATAGAACGTTGCTCTGTATCTACAATATAGTGAGTAATTCTAAACTGATTTAAAATGGAATGTGTATGCCACACCAGTAGAAGTATCTAAAGACAGCTAGATTAGCAAAGTGCTGAAGGAAGCTAATTAAAGTGAAGAAACTTGCGAGTGTAGTCCTACTTTCAAGTGCCCTACTAACGAAAAACTTGTGCAAGTGAGCTGAGAAAGGTACTAAGCTATTATATATTATATTTTATTACAGATTGCATTTAGCTGCAAAATCGGGTGCCTATATAAATATGCACTTTTTGTAAGTTTGTTCAGTGGCTGTTTTTTACTTTTCACGGGGGGTCAAATAGTCACGCAATTGGTCTATTTTGGTGATAAAATGAAGAGAACTTATTTTAATGAAAATTTTTTGCTCAAAAAATGTAAAGGGTATCAAATTTTGGATGCTAAGTTGCAAGCGAAAAATTCACATTTGGTTTTAAAAGTAAATTCTTAATTTGGTCAAAATTTGTTATTTTATTCATTAACTAGCAGACCTCCTTAACTCTCTACTCTTCTTTACCTTCTACATTTTCCTTTAACACCTCCGCTACATATACAATTTCTATTTCTACTTTCCTTCTTTTCCTCTGCCGGTGCTCATATATACAAAGTTTCGAAAATATAGCGAATTAACTTTCATTTGGTCCTGGTACCGCTAACTTTTTGCAAAGTTTTTTTGATACAGAACACTTATCTATATGTATGAAATATCATTAACTTGAACCAAATAAATTCCCAGCTATGCCGAATTGCAACTTTATGTAACCTGCGAAAGTTTCATTGAGATTGACTCTAGACTTTGGCCTTTAATGAAGGACAAACAAAACCCAAAAACAGTGGGCGTAGCATCGCCCACTTTTCCAAAATTATGTAAATCTTGACTAAGGGACACATATATCCAAATAACATTAATTTAGATCAAATACGTTCAGAGTTATGACAAATTGTAATTTTATATAGCCTGGGCCATGGCCCCGCCGACTTTCCCCAAAAATATATATGGCCTGTGTTGTACTAATCGAACTCCTGAACATATCGTGAAAGTTTCTTATAGATCGACAATAAACTTTGAACATTAATATGTCCAACTCATGTACTTTTCATATAAAACAGCCCCCTCAACAGGGGGCTAATGCCCGGAAATATCTTACTCGTAAGTTGGCCACTGATTTTTTTATAAATTTGATAGTGCATAATTTTAGGCGTTATTTCATAAAATACGCGCTCTAGTATTTATAGCAGCCAAAGCAAAATTTAACAAAACACGTCGTCACCTGGGGATAGCCCTTACATGCTTCGCTTCTTGTGAGCTGCCAGATCTCTAATACTTCACGTTTTGTAAGGTAACAAAAATTAGATATTTTCCAAGGAACTTAGCGTATTTACCACATGGCTCAAAAATGCAATTTTGTAAAAGTGTGTGTTCTGTAAGCGCATAAGCGCGCACTTACTTACCGACTCACCTTACAATTTTTTCACGAATTTTATTTGTTTATATTTACAATATATTGCATGCGTTTTTTTAATTTATTTTTTTTTCGAGGCTTACTTCTTTATAACCGGAACTGGAAAATTGATGAATCTGCATTGGATGGGAAATGTTAATCTGACAGCAACTCGTTGACGCGCACACAAATTTATTTCAATTGTGAACTTTTGACTGGTTTCCCTTTTTAATATTTCCGCTTTTTCGCGTGATGTTCAAGATTTTGGGAAATTAATGTAAAACAAAAGCTTACGACATGCAAGTTATTTGATAAGGTAGGTATGTATATTTATAAGTTGCTCAATATCTACTATATCTGAGTTTTTAAGGGATATGGAAGTGTTTATCTTAACAACAAATAATTTTAATTGAAGTTAAGTTTATCAATAATTTTAAGCATTTAAAACACACATAGTCCCAATTGTATGTTATGGTTATGCAGGCCTGTTGAGTAATGATTAAAAATCGTAATGATAACCGGCTTTATTGATTATTTTTAGAAAAGCCTATTAATGATTAATTACTAATTGTTTACGGTTTTTAATTATTATTTAAAAAAAATCAAAACAGAAGAATGATTTTTAATGAGTATCAAAAAACAGCAAGAAAATCAGAAATAATCAAATATGTTTTTTTTCATTACTTTTGATTATTATTTATTGTGTGATTACTTTTGATTGTTTCTAATTATTTTTTGGTAAAGTTGCAGACAAACTGCACATACTGCAAAGCAATACAAAAAATCTAAAACCAAATTTCAAAAAAAAAATTATAATCACAGAAATCAAAAATTGTCAAATGAATCAAGAGCAATCAAACAAAAGTGTGTATGGTTTTGATTACTTTTGATTTTTTTGATTATTTTAAATTTTTTTTCCAATCGCGAAGCTTTTATGATTGAAATAAAATGCTAGAAAAATCCAAAATAATCCAAAAACTACCTGATTACTTTTGATTATTTTTGTATGTTCGATTACTATTGATTATTTTTGATTGCTCTTATATACTTTTTCGTATTATTGCAGACAAACATAAGAAATGCAAAACAATCGAAAATAATCAAAAAAAATTTTTTTAAGCACAAAAATAATCAAAGGAATAAAAGACAATCAAAATAAAAATTGTTTATGGTTTTTGATTACTTTTGATTTTTTTATTATTTTTTATTTTTTCTTTTTAATGGTAGTTAATTAGTAATTGCAGATTTTCTATGACTACAAAAACGGCAAGAAAAATTCAAAATAATCAAGAACAATCTGATTACTTCTGCTTATTTTTAATTGTTTAATTACTTTTGATTGTTTTTAATTAATTTTTGCTATTGTTGCAGACAAGCATTAACACATACTGCAAAACAATCAAAAGCAATCAAACAAAAATGTTTATGGTCTTCGATTACCTTTGATTATTTAACTTTTTTTTTTTTAATCACGGATTTTGAAGATTACAAAAAACAGCAAAAAAACTCCAAAATAATCAAAAACAATTTCAATACTTTGATTATTTTTGATTGCTTGATTACTTTTGATTATATTTTTGTATCGTCGCAGAAAAACATACGCACACATAGCAAACCAATCAAAAATAATACAAAAAAAAATTAAAGAGAAATAAAAAATAATCAAATGAATAAAAAACTATGAAACAATGGATTTTTGAAAACGATTAAAATAATCATTATTGTTTGAAAGAGCCATCTCACCAATTGATTACTCAATTATAATGGCAAATTTAACAATTATGTGTCTATGTTATATCAACTTCCCATCCAATAAAAAAAATATCACTTCCAAAAATAAACCCTTTCACCCCCCTCTGAAGTCAGCGTGTACATCGTTGAAAACAACATTTGCACTTCTACAAATTCAATTTTTTAGCTCCAATGCCAATACGAACTCGTACTCGTACTTTTCCGAAATTTGTATTTCTTTATTGACAACTCTCGTATACTATAAATATTTTAATTGAAAAACGTACCAATTGTGTGCTGGAAAAGTTCGTGCTGTTTATTTGTTTATTTATGCGCCGGCAACACAACATTGCAAGTTCACACATGCATATATATATATATATACATGGGTCTTTCCACGTCAAATAGTGACATAGTTTGAATCGACTCATGCCGATTTGAGTTTGTAAGAGTTTTCTTTTATCATAAAACGAAGTTCTGCTAACCAAAAAAAATTAAAATAATTTTTTTTTTTTTTTTTTCAAAAGTATGCAATTTTAAATTTGGCATTTTTCCTGTTTTGTGGGATTTATTTTTCATTTCGGAAAATACTTAAGTTAAAAAAATAAGCTTTTGCACTTTTAAATGGTAATCTTAGATCTATAAAAATAAATCTTTTAAAAAAAATTTTTTAAATTCCTAGTTTTAGAAAATTTTCCATTTTTAAAATACTAAAATTTAAAATATTAAAATACGCCAAAAATTTTGAACTCGAACTTTTTTGTATTATACCTCTGATAAATCTAAAGATACTCTGAAATTTTCAGAGGGTTTTTTTTTTTTTTTCAAACATAAATTTTTGAATTTTTTCCAAAAATTTTTTTTTAACTTTCTTGAAAAAATTTTTTTTTAGCTTTCTTGAAAAAATTTTCTTATCCTAGTGGAATATAAAAAAATATATAAAAAAAATTTAAACATATTTTCCTTTTCACATTCCACTGCCACGAAACAAATTTTTAGTGATGAAAATTGAGTAATTTTGTTTTTAACTAATTGAACTCGACCAGAAAGTTAAAAAAAATTAAAAAAACAATGTTTGGAAAAAAAGTAAAAGCTGGTATTTTTGAAAAAAATAAAAAACGGAAAACTCCGCTCTGGAAATTTAAGAATATCTTTAAATATGTCAGCAGTATAAAAAAAAAAATCTAGTCCAAATTTAATGTCGAGCTTTAATATTTTCGGTTTAAAAAAACTGAAAATTTTCTAAAATTAGAAATTTATAAATTTTTATTTTTTTTTTGTAATATTTTTTTTATATAGATTTAATTATATTTTTTGAAAGTGCGAAAGCTTATTTATTTAATTTTTGTATTTTCCAAAATATTGAAAAAATAAACTTAGCAAAACAAGAAAAAAGTGAAATTTTGGAATTGCATAGTTTTTGCAAAAAAAAAATATTTTTAAATTGTTTTCTTTAGCAGACCTTCGTTTTATGGTAAAAGAAAAGTCTGCGTAAAATTTTGTTCAAATCGGATGGGATCGATTCCAACTATGTGACGATTTGACATAGAAAGACCCATATGTGCTGTGTATGAGTAAGCTGCATGTCGCTTGTTGATTCTATGCTGAATGAAAAAAAGATAACATTTATAGCAAATTGATGTACAGCCAACAACAAATATAGTTGTGAATGTGACTGTGACTGTGTTGAATGCAACAATCAGAGAGCACATAAAATCATCCTGAACATATGCCTGAACACGCTTTATACAAAAATGCTTCTCTAAAGGGATGAAGAGCTCGTATGGAGGAGCTGGTGCTATTTGTTTTGAAATCGGCTTACAATCAAATTAAAATTGATACAGTAAAAGGTGATCAGTGTTTTGATTGTTGATGAGTTTTTCCTGTGTTTTTTTTCTTAAGTTTTCGCATAGCATACCAGGGCATGAGTGGGCATACATATGACTGTGTGAGCAATTGGTCAATGTCATAATACGGGTGCAATTTGAGAATTCCATCTTCTGTTCAATGTAGACCTGTTAAATTTGATTTGTAATTAGTAATCAATTAATTAGACAGCTTTTTTAATTGGTAATGATTACTTTAATTATTTAAATATTTAAAAATCAAAAATAAACGATAAAAATAAAAAATAATCAAAATTAATCAAAACAATTTTTTTTTTAATTTTTTTAGATTTTTTTTATTACTTTTTTAATTAACTGGAAAATAATAATTTAAAAATTTAAATTAATGATAATCAATCATTAAATGGAGTCTCAAGAAAATGATTAGTCAAGCCGGTAGTCATTACGAGTAGTAATCAATACGATTAGTAATCATCACGATTACCAACCATTACGATTAGTAATCATTACTTAACAGGTCTGGTTTAATGTGACACGATGATTTTAAAGAGAGCGTTGTAATCCTGTGATTTGATCTAATAAACCATAATATCTTGGCCTTTCATAAATACTTTGCATTTGCCGTAATATCGAATAAAAGGTTTTATCTGAAGCCCTTCTTTTTCAAATAGATCTGCACAATATGCCAAATCAAGGAGAACATCCTTGAGAAGAAAATTTAACCAAACTTTAACTTGGTCGATCAGCACACCTACTATTAGGGCTTCATTCAATTGGGAAGTAGCGTTAGCACAGAAAGTAATCTCAGCCGATAAATTTACCTTAAAATCACTCTTACCTGCAAGTGCCAGTTCACACTGAGGCGGCAACTGAGAAGTAAAATTGGTTACCGACAAACAAATATGATGCTTTATAGATATCTGGTCATACCTGTCCTGATGCATGCAGTGGATTCATGGACAGTGTTGGGAGAACAAAGGCTTTTGTTTGGAATATTCGAGAATTCTTCAAAAGATGTACAGTTTTTTCCCCGCCATTTCAACAGGGCATATCGATGAGCTCTGACGTAGAATGCCAATAGTGCAACGAATTGTAGTTCAAGGGTTCAGCTGCCTAGGTCATATTTCCCGAATGAAAAAGCAGCTGCTATCCCGTAAGTTTTTCTATTGAAAGCTGGATTTAGCTGGAGAGGCACGTGGTACTCAACTGCAATGGACGTCTGAGGAATGACTTGACCTGCTTAAGTGCTCCCAGCTTTCATCATTACAGACAGAAATTAAAGCCCACAATCACCAAGGCGTTTAAGCGCTAATAAGTAAGAGTTTGGGCTCTGTTAAAAGAGGCTCCTGATGGTTTGAAATCTCTCGTCAATGTTCTATTGAACAGAAAGCTCCAAAATTTCAATTAAGTTTCTTGAATTAAGGTATAATAGCTTAACCTATATTTTCTGAATAAAATTGTTCAGGTTAGGTTAGGTGGTAGCTGTCCCACTAGGAGGGCAGCTCACTTGGATACTTATAAGGTCCGTTGTGATACCACATTCTAAACGGTGACACTAACTTAAGATTGCTTAGCAAATCGCTGCGTAGCGACAATAAAACTCCGGATTTGGCACACATCGATCTTCGATACGTCTTTCGGAGACCTAAGAACTTCCGAACCGAGATACCTGCGCCTGCTCCTAGCTATCGCTGGACAACTGAGCATGAAATGATTTGATGATTCCACCTCGTCATCCTCCATGCAGCTCACGCAGCTCGGGTTATCAAGTATATTTAACCGCACCGCATGGACCCCCAACGGACAGTGCCCAGTCAACGGACAGTGCCCAGTCAACACCCCAATTAACATGGAAAGATCTACCTTGGAGAACCCTAGTAATTCCTTGAACGAACGGAGTCAACCACTGGCCAGAAGGACCTCGGCACCTGACATGAGCTGGTGTTAGCCCAGCATTTGCTTAGGTGATCCGAAGCCCACCTGCCCAGAAGCAAAATACAGGTGGTAAGGGGAATACCCAGTGTTCTGGAGGCAGCCACATCTGTTTCACGAGTTCCCGCTCTGGCCAAGAGATCCGCACGGTAATTACGGGGAATGTCACAGTGGCCTGGCACCCAAATAATTTTTATTTTGAAGTAGTTGGACGCAACCGCAAGCGATTCCAGACAGTCGTTCACTGTCCTCGATCGAACGTTGCCTGCACTCAGCGCCCTAATTGCCGCTTGACTGTCGGAGTAGATGTTGAACTCCTTGACAGCGAATGCGCTGGACAGCATCCCATCCACCGCATCCTTGATGGTGGCAGCCTCCGCTTGGAAAACGAATAAAATTGTTCAGTTCCGGGAGATTTCTTGAAGTTTTGAAAGTACTGAAAAATTTGTTGCTCGGCCCCTCAAGCGAAATAAAAGGTGCTATTTGAAACTGGAAGAAGAAAGGGAGCTTAGGATTCCTCTTGCTTGCAAACAGGATACTATCTTTTTAAAACAAAAAATCTGTTATGCAATCTACATATTTTAATATCAAAATACGTCTTTTCAATTTATCTCTAATTGCAGCTTTGAAAAATTTTCTTTTCATTACAGTTTGATATCTTTGCTTATAACCCCTTATATATATGATTAGCTACGAATTGCGCGGCATTCCTCCTTCTTCCAAGCAATCAGCTAATCTGCAGTGTATAATTAAACTGTGAAATTACATGTAACGCTAATCTTCTTGTCACATCTCTGTAAAAGTCAGGAGCCACCACATACAACTACAACACATGTAAGCAAAAAAAAAAAAACAACAAACATACAATAGTCCAGCTGCCAACAAAACGCCAACCTACTGTGCTGCCGTCTGTCCATTTGATCTTCTGTCATGCCAAGCAAGCTTGCCACAAGCCTCATCCGTTGGCTGGTCAACGCTGCACCACACACTACTTAACAACCTCACTGCCGGACTCCTCAACACCACACTTGTCAACTATGCGTAGCAACATTGTCTGCTTTTTTTTTTTTAAATTTTTTTTGTTTATTGTGGAAGCTGTTAAAATGCCTGTTGGCCGACCGCCTACTGCATGCAACGTGCCACAACACTGCCGCTCGCGCGTGTATATGAGTGGCGGCAGCAAGCATGGTTTTTGCACTGGATATATACAGGGTGTTTGTTTTACAGGTTTGTTTTTCGAATAGAGATAAAACTGGCATTTTGTGGTCAAATCTGGCAACTCTAATGTCATTTATGTTCAGTTTGGTTTGCCATTTCATCATGAACAGGTTGACAAAAGAACAACGCTTGCAAATCGTGCAAATTTATTTCGAAAATAATGGTTCAGTTCGCGAAGTTTACCGTGAGCTCCGTCCATTTTATGGTCGACATAATCGTCCATCAGAGCAATTAATTCGGTTAACCATGGATCGTTTTCGCACTACGTTTACTCTATGTGATAATACGCATCCGCAGAGACGTCGAACAGTGCGCACCGAAGAAACAATTGCCGCTGTAGAGCAAAGTGTTGAAGAGGACCCGAATGAATCGATTCGCCACCGTGCACAGCAATTGGAGCTTTGTCCATCAACTTTATGGAAGATTTTGCGCAAAGATCTTGGCTTGCGACCTTACAAGATCCAGCTTGTGCAAGAATTAAAGCCGCGAGACCATGCAATGCGTCGTGATTTTGGTGTATGGGCCGAAAATGAGATTGATTTCGATGCTGATTTTCATCGCAAAATTTTGTTCAGTGATGAGGCTCATTTTTGGTTGAATGGCTACGTCAACAAGCAAAATTGCCGCATTTGGAGTGAAGAGAATCCACATGAGACCCTTGAAACGCCATTACATCCACAAAAACTGACTGTTTGGTGTGCTCTATGGGCTGGTGGAGTCATTGGGCCATACTTCTTCCGCAATAATGCTGGAGAGGCAGCTACCGTTAATGGAGACCGGTATAGAGCCATGATAACCGACTATTTTGTTCCCGAATTGGATGGCATGAATGTGGATGAGTTGTGGTTCCAACAAGACGGCGCTACATGCCACACAGCGCACGTCACAATCGATTTATTGAAGGACACATTCGATGAGCGCATAATTTCGCGGAATGGACCTGTCAATTGGCCACCAAGGTCGTGTGATTTGACACCATTGGATTATTTTCTTTGGGGATATGTGAAGTCGCTCGTCTACACCAACAAACCAGAAACGTTAGGGGAATTGGAAGCCAACATTCGTGGCGTTATTGCCGAAATACGGCCCCATATGCTCGAAAAAGTGGTTGAAAATTGGACCTGTAGAATTGGCTTTATTCGAGCCAGCCGCGGCGGCCACATGCCCGAAATCATATTTAAACATTAATGGCATAAAATTATCCTTCCAATAAAGTCAAACTGATGGACCTTAAAACGATTTTCTTGTGTTTTATTTCAATTCGAAGTTCTATACCCCTAAAAAAAACACCCTTTATAAGTATGCCTCCCCTGGGGTCTTATCGTAGGCACGTCATCATCTGGTAGAGCCAAATAATAGTTATGGTAGTTATTTTATGTTGGCAATTGTTGTTGTTGCGCAATTAGTGTTGGCAGTCGTGGCTGGTTGGGTCACTTAAATTTTTTTTGTTCTTCTGTGGCTTATCATATTTTTTGTTATAGATTGAATAAGTTGTGTTTTTCTTCTTGTTGTCTAGTGAGTATTTGTATTTCTTGTGTTTGTTGTTGCGGTTCATATTTAGTCCCACTTGTGGCAACAGTTAAAGCGTATTTGTAGCACATAATTTTGCTACAAATTGACAAGTCGCTAGGCGCAGCATTAACTGTTTTGTTGTTGCTGTTGTTAACCTTTTGTAAATGTTGTTGTTGTTTTTTTTACACGTATTTGTTTGCAACTCCTCGTTCGCTGTTATTACTTTAGTTTGCGGATATCCATTTTGCTGTTAAAAGTGCTTTTATTGTACTTGTTGTTGCTGTCATTGTTGCTATTGCTAGTGTTGCATCTGAAGCTCTACTACAGTTTCGGCTTACGTTTACAATGACTAGGTTATCTCTATACGTAGTAGCACAAAAAATGTAAAATGTTTCTTCACTTGGCTCTTCCAACCAAGACGGCTCCTTGTCCGCCTCTCTTTCAAATTCGCAGGGAGAAGAACTTAAGGCGCCTAGGCGATTTTGTTTGTCGTGTATCCCTTTTTCGCGAGAAATTGCGCCAATCGCTTTTCGATGTCAATAGAAACAATCTGTATGTTTTTAGTTATTTCAGCATTCATATAACATGACAGAGCCAGCGAAGCCTTCCGGCATTAATACACTGTACTAAGCTCTTATCTATGTACTTAAAACTAGTAGAGCTCAAGGTCAAATTTCTTACTGGCAATTATATCTTTTTTACATTCCACTACCACGAAAAAAATATTTCAGTGATCAAAATTGACTAATTTTGTGTTTAGTTATTTGAACTCGACTAGAAAGTTAACAAAATTAAAAAAAAAAATTATTTTTGGAAGAATTCAAAAATACTTATATTTGAAAAAACAAAAAAAAACCTTCTAAAAATTTAAGAATATCTTTGGTTATATTGGATAGATAAAAACAGAACAATTTGATTCTGAAATTTAATGGCGAACTGAGTTTTTTTTTTAATATATTTTCCTTATATATATATTTTCCCTTTTCGTTTAATTTATTGATTACTGATTACCAATCAAATCCAACAGGTCTGCCTCTAGGTATCCCCTTTGAAAAAGTGAAAGGTTATTTTTTTTACTACAGTAGTTTTCGAAATATTGAAAAAATAAACTTTTAAAAACTAGAAAAAATAAGAAAAGTATCAAACATTAGAAAAAAAAATTATTTTTTTTCTCTGTTAGAACTGTGTGTTATAATAGAAAAGAAACTCTTCACCAAAAATCAAAAGTATTTTTTTGTTGTTTTCTAATCGTAATCAATTATTAATTGCCTTTCCTTAAAAAACAATTAAAATAATCATTACCAATTAAAAAAGCCGTCTAATTTATTGATTACTAATTACTAATCAAATCTAACCAGTCTGCCTCTAGGTATCCCCTTTGAAAAAAAAAAAGGTTATTTTTGTTACTACAGTAGTTTCCGAAATATTTAAAAAAATAAACTTATAAAAAACTAGAAAAAATAAAAAAAGTGAAAACTTAAAAATTTTATTTTTTTTCTCTGTTAGAACTTCGTGTTATAGTAAAACACAAACTCTTCACCAAATTTCATTCAAATCGGAAGTGCTCGATTCCAACTATGTGACGATTTGGCAAGGAAACCCCATATGTATGTGCTATGAAGAAGGATGATTCTGAGGTAGCTTGTGCCTTTTGTGGGATCCCCTTACTTGTGAAATTCATAGCATACTTAAGTTATAATTTAGAGACATGGCTTCGTCCCAACATATTATTCTGGATAAGAGTTGATGCATGCTTTTTAACAACTCTTCGCCTTCGTGTTTTAGCAGCTCGGCTAGTAGTCCCCGTTTTCGGTTCTTTATTATTCTTGAGGTAGGTTGCTGCTATTCACATGTCTTCACAATGCATTGGTCGTGCGGTTTTGCATCATTATCTCCTTTGGAATTAATCCAGTGACAAAAATGGTTCCCTTCATAACTTTAGTTTGACCTGCGCGTCAGTTACCAGGTAAACATTATTGTTCCTGCAGTAATTTGTTTTGGTAAAATTTTCAGACAGTATTCCTCAATCTCCTCAAACTCATGGCTATAGGCATTACACTTTTTTTCTTAAAAGGCGTCCCTCTTTCTTCTTCGCCTCACCATAGCGTTTTCTTACATCCTAAATTGTTGTCTTAGACAAAGTGGCCCTCTAGGAAGCTTTTCAATTTTTGATTAAAAAAGTGCAATACTGAAGTGGCTACCGGGTATATAATATACGGCTGCACTCTAACTTTGACGTTTTTGTTGCCATCACAGTTATTGTCCAATTTTTTCCCCCTTTAAAATGTTATTAATACGTAGCATGGTTGTTATGGCTTTTCTTGCTTGTTGCTTTTGCTATTTTTGCGGGCAACTTCGACCGCTGTCATTGTTATTAATATTGTTGTTGCTCGGCATGTCGGCTGATTTTAACTCCCGCATGTTGACTATTGATGACATTTTTCGTCTTCTATTTGTTGTTGTTGCCCGACTTCGTTGTTGTTTTGTTATTACTACTATTGTTTTGCTTGCAACATTTGCACATACTACAAGAACAAAACCAAGAAAAACAGCATAACTGCTTTTTGGCGAACAAAAAAATTGTAAATGCTCGTCTGCCATTGTTTGCCTGTTGTTATATGTTAATGGTATTGCATGTACATATATACATACGGATAATGTTATCAACATAAATACGTACTCAGTTATATATGTTTAACATATGCCGCTCTCTCCATACGAGCCGCATTCTACATCCTTTAATGCTTCCGCTACATGCAACGCGCGTCTGTGCGCCAAACCAAGTAAGTAACCAACCGACCGACCAACCTACCTCAACGTTGCTGTACGCATTGGTTTGCAGGCATGTTGCTGCTGCCAGTCAGCTGTGCGGATGCTAGTCAGCCACGCAGAGTTGCACAGCAAGCGCCATGCCCAGCCAAAACACAGAAAGCAATGACAAGATCAGATATTTTTTTTGTTATTGTTTTTGCTTTGTAGTTTTGGCCATTGTCCAAGCACCAAACGTTTCAAAAAATGTATGTTGTATATTAGACTGGTCAAAACAAAAAATTCTGGGAAATTCAAGATTATAAATAAGCTCAAGGTCAAAAATAAACCTAATTCTAAAATAATTACTTTTTTAATTTTTTTAAAGTTTTTTAATTAAATATTAGAAGCTTTCATAAGAATAGTGAAGGGAAATTTAAAGACAACCGCCATAGCTTTTCTTATAGATCTATTTCACAAGCTACTAGCCTTTCTCATTAGGAAAATTTTGGTACCCTCTAATAACCATTAGGCTATAAGGCCGCTAAACTCACATTTCTATTCATTTTATCACAACTTTTTGTAAGCAGCGTCACCTGTCGGCATGTGGAATTACTCATGATATCGTTTTGTTCCTCGTGTCCATTATTGACACTCCGATTGTGCTCTTCGGTTTTGTTTATTTTATACACCAACAATTCAATAGAATTCTTGTTTTAACATACACTTTCAAGTATAAATGAGTTTCACCAGACCTGTTAAATTTGATTAGTACTTAGTAATCAATTAGTTAGATGGATTTTTTAATTGGTAATGATTATTTAAGTTGTTTTTCAAGAAAAGGCAATTAATAATTGATAACGATTAAAAAGAATAAATAAAAATTATTAAACAAAATCAAAAAAATCAAAAATTTTAATAACCTTTAGTTATTTTTGACCTTTTCTAATCAAAAAAGTGCTTTTGATTACTTTTGATTATATTAAATTTTTTTATTTTTATTATTTTTGATTTTTCTCAGTATTGTTAATATTTATGTGCTTCTACAACAATACTGAAAAAATCAAAAAAAAATCCAAAATAATCAAAAGTAATCAAAACAACTCTTTTTTGATTATTTTTGATTTTTTTATTAATCGTATAATATAATGTTTTTTTTGATTACTTTTTTATTTGATTGGAAAATAATCATTAAAAATTTTAAGTAATTGGTAATCAAGTATTAAACGGATTCTCAAGAAAGCAATCAATCAAACCGGCAGTCATTAGGATTAGTAACCAATATTTAACAGGTCTGGTTCAAGGCCCAAAATAAAAAAAAAAAACTATATGAAAAGTACTACTGTTTTTTTTAATAATAGTTTTTTAAAAGTTCCGTGACTGTAAACGAGCTCAATGCCACGAATAATAATTTTTCTTTTTTATTTATGAGAATAATGATTGTTTGTATTGTATTCTAGATCTATTGAGTTTTTAGTGCGAATAAAAGTAAGAATTTCGCCAATTTTCCTCAGCATTTTTATTTATTAATCATTACTTTTAATTAATTATTAAAGTTTTTATTATTATTTCTTGTTTCCAATATTATTTTGATATTGTTTTTTAGAATGACAAAAAGAAATATACTTCCAGAATTCAATCAAAGGGTCGAATCAAAAAAACATACTCATATTTTGATTTCTTTAGAAAGGCTCAGCCGACGAAAATATTTTTTACAATTTTTGTAAGAAATTCCATTCCCTACAACTTCATGCCGCAGGATTTTTTCGCTTTAATTGTTTCACCATTTTAAAACAAAAATTAAATCTGCTCTAAGAAATTCAAACTAGAAATTAATATTGAGCTATATAATGGTAATTCTCAAAAAAAAAAATTTTTTTGGCCCAGTCTATTGTATCCGCGTTGCACGTGTCACACGATTGTGGCACATTAATGGTAACATCGATAAAGTGCTACAAACTTTGTTACCTCTCCCTTCCATAAGTTGGGGTGTCCGGCTAAATTTTGGTCAGATCTGCAGAATTGATTGGAGTGTTTGAACGAAACTGAACTGTCATGTAGCGAATCTCACTTCCTATCTCACTCTAAAGCTTTACATAGCCACTTTTTTTGTAAGCATTTAGCGAGTTTTGTATAAAATAGTAAAATAAAATTTATTTACAATTTTTATTTCCTCTGAAAGTCAAAAGTGAACTTGTCGCTTACGAGATAGCAACCAAAATTTTAAGCCTTTATAATTTTTTCTGCTAGCTCATTTTGCTGTTGCTTTTATACAAAAACTTTTTTTCATCCAAACAAAATTATCTAGCATCAAAATGGCGTATGAAAAACCTTGAAAAACGACCTTGTAAAAATAGTTTTAGCGAATTTAGCTTTTCTGAAAATTTTAGCTTTATATTGACTGAGGGCGTGGCACCACCCACCCTGGCAAAACTGTCTTAAGTCTGAGAGGTATGTACTGACTAGGTAGGTAGTAGCTCTACCTTTCCTTACTCAACATTTAAGTTCATTTACCAAAGTTCCCGATCACTACCGAAACCGGGCCCTCGAAGGGTACGTACTCATACAGGGTATACAGCGTTGTCTGCGCTGTTTGAAAGAGATTGCATTAGCATGTGTCTTGCCATTTGTTGGCTTGATTGTGCATGCGTCTGTGCACTGGTCACATATGAGTTGCATATCCGTTTTAGACTACCGATTGCTGCACTTTGTTGTTTTTGTGTTTCATATTGATGTTATTCTAGGGTGTTCATGCTTTATTTGATATTTTCTCCCGCTATTTGTTGTTGCTTTGTTGCATAGTTATGATGTTGTTCATATGTTTTTTTTTTTACATTTTAGTTCACTTCCTTCGTTTCCTTATGTTGATCAAACGCTTTGCTTTGATTTTTGTTACACAAACATATTACAGGTTTTTGTTATTTCTTAAAATTTTTTGTTTTTGCTTTTTGTACACTAATATGCTAAAAGTCCACCGTTTGCATTGTGCTACATAAAGCACGATAATGTCAACAAAAACAACAACAAGCTATAACAATAACAAAGCGCACAACCAAATAAAAGCAATGCCAACAAATTAACAACAACAAACAATAGCAATTGTCGCAAAATTGTCGGCGACAAAAATTTTAACAGAAATATTCTACTATTTTGCTACAAATTAACTTTTTTCATATTGGCTCGTATATGTTTCTATGTGTGTAGTGAATGTGTCTACGATCCTATGTCCATGTACTGTTGCAAAAAGGTTCAGGCAACAAGCGTCGAAGCAATTTGTTTGAAGCAAAAAAGTTTTTGTGTAAATTGAAAACGTGAGCCTTCACCGAATCTTTACTGAAGTTGTTGTTGTAAACTGTTTACTAGTGATGACATGGTTGAACGCTTACAGTGAGTGCCACTCAAAATGGCCCACTTAGCTATCCTTATATATTTCGAAAACTTTTTCAACTAAAAATCATGCGTTAATTTTATAAAAAAAAAATTTTTTTTCTGTTATTGACATCTTTTGAACTAGTGTTGCCAAGTTTATGGAAAAATTGCAAAAATTCTTGGAAAATTCAAAAAAACGTGCTGGAAATTTTTAAATTTGAGGCAAGAAATTCAAAATGATTTCCGAGTATACAGTCTCACGAAGTGTAAGTATCAAGGCTCTTGAAAATTCGATTTATTTTTGCCAATTTTTTTTATACATTGCGTTTGTTATTTTATTCCATAAGAGCTGGTCATAGTAATTCAATCCGTATGAAAGAAAATACCAAACACTATGTCGAAAAAAAATTTCCAAAATTTTACCAAATTTTCAAGAGCCTTTAGGCTTGCACTTTGTCAGACTAGAATCTTACAGGCTACAAAACTGCATACTCAGGAGTCATTTCGAAATTCTGGTCTCAAATTTTAAAATTCTCAACAAATGAGATTTTGGTGCAGAAGTTATATCCCAGCAAAACCAGTGTACATCGTTTTGTTAACCCGGAGTACTCCCTTACCATATCATTTTGTATACTCCCTCTTAACATGGCATGTCCTAGAAGGCCGAGTAATAGAAAAACTCCTTTTCGCCAATAATGGAGTTTTTGTAATTATTTTTTTATAAATCGCAATGGAGTGAGGGGAGTGTTTTTGGGAATTTTAGAAAACCTATCAGTAGAGTAATAAGAGAGACATATCACATTGCTCCTAAACGACCTGTGCAAGATCGTTGTAGAAGCATGCCTCAAGCCTTCTATGGAAGCAAATGAAAGAAGCGAAGCAATGGAATAGAACTCATACATAGAGGGATTAATTATGGAAATCAAAAGTTATTATAACTTAAATCTTTATTTAAATTGTGTTTGTTTTTTATATTTCTACGATTCCAGCTTTTTCTTTTTTTTCCATTTGTTGAAAAATTAGTTTCTTTTGTTGGTCCAGATATTTGGCTTACTCAAAAAAATGTTAGCTAGGAGTAGAAGTTGACGAAATCTCTACTTTCGCGCCAAAATATATAGAAGGTAGTAATCTTTTGTTAATAAATTGAGGAGGTCCCCCCTATTGCGCCGAAATTAGTCAAATCGGAGCACAGAGTGTACAAATCTCTGTTATTGATCCGAAAGCGTGCTAAGAAGAGTATTCTCTTATTCATCTTTAGGGGATATCTCTTCTGGTCCTCCACAAAAAGTAGCATAACAGCAGAAAGCGAAAAAAATATTTTCTATTGTTGACAAACATAAATTTATATTTGGAAAATTTGTCAAATAAAAAATGTTTATAATAAAAGTTAGCCTTCAAGTAAGTTTCTAGTCGAATCTAAACGTTATTCAAATGTATTTACTCCAATAACTCATTGATTGTCGCTTTTTGTCTTTTTTTTTGTTTCATGTGAAAAATAAAGACTAACCCCTGAGGTTACCAAGGAGATTGGTGAAAAGTAGGGAATAGTTGTAAACAGAAAATATTGCTTTTGGTATTTTTAGAATATGTCGTTAGCAGGGGTTGGCAGGGAGTGCCTAAGAGTATGCAGCCTCTAAGGAATCATACCTGCAGTTAGACGCAATTTCAACACGGTTAAAAAGAGAACCTCTTCAAACAAAATTAATTTTATCTGGGGAGTTTCGGAGATAGTATTAAATATACAATAATAGCTTAATAGCTTAATAGCTTGCAGAAAACCGACATTAGTTTAAATTTTTCACACGCAAAGTAAAGTTAGAAATGGTCACATCTCTTCAATTATTCGTTAGAAATTAATGTTTATTGACTATGCGTGCTATAAGTAAAACCGTACCCCCTGTCGTGGCGTACTTTTCGTTGCCTGAAAAATGGCACAATCAATGTGCCAACCTCTTTCTAAGTCCTAGTTATATAGTACATACAGTGTGCGACAAAACTAAAGCAAAGAATTCAAAAAAATTTTAAGTACATTTTCTATAATATATATAATATATAATATAGATTTGAATAAATAAAAGTAGTTTACCAGCTCATCCAAAAAATGTTGTACATACAAAGTATCCGATGAACTCAAAAAGTGGAGCGACAAAACTAAAGCACAATCAAATATTTATGGAACAGACCTGGTTTTTTTTCGTTATTTCATGGAATATCCGTGGCTCTTTATGGCAGGCTCACACCGTGTTGGCATTGAGTGTATTATTTAAGTAAAACATCTTAAGAAATAATTTTCCACGCCTACTCAACTTGTCCGAATAAAGAGTCTTTGTTGCTGCAATTTTCCTCCCGATTTTTAGGATCCATCATTTTCTATAGGCTCTCTGCTTGGTTGAATAGCACGGGCTACGACAATACGTCAACATTATTACTCCTAACCTATTTTTTGAGACCAATCGCTATACGTCTCGGCAGAATGTCTTCCTGAAAGATCCACCTTAATGAAATTCATTCCCCCTCAAAAAATTACATGAAGACTTTCTGAATATCTTTGTACATGAAATGATACAATACCAGCACAATCGTATGAATTGGATCCACTACATGACCGGAGAAACGTCTACAAACCCCTACTCTGCCTCAACCGTGTTTCATCGATCAAAGGGTATAATTAAAGTAAAAAGCTTCCTCGTCGCATTGTACTAGTTCAATTTAGGCGCAATTTTGAGAACCATTATTTCTCTTTCTCTGAAATCGAAGGTGTTTTAAAGGTTGGAAGTGAAGTAATCGGTTGAAAAGGGCACGTTTTTAAATGGTTCAACATGAGGTAGATATCAATAACTGCTTTCATAAAGCTTCTTATGGAAACAAAAAGAAATATTTTAAGTTCACGAACGATGGCCCGATCATTACTATTCGGAGTTTTGCATGCATAAGCACCTTTAGCTGCAGTGCTTAGGGAACCAGTTGAATGGAAAAATGTTTGTAGTACGCTAAATAAGGCCATGAAATCTGTCAAAACATTTTGAGATATTATTTCCTGATTACCCTTGATTAAATTTGAGTAAAATTCTTTCGCGAACTACCACCAAATAATTATTTTCAGCAAACCTTTTCGACTTCTACAGATCATCCAACCTCGTTTAAGGGCTAAATAAAAGCACGGGCACTGTTGAAATGTTTTGAAATATATCGGCGTGCTTATTGTGGCTCACGTTTACCACGATTTTGCGGTTTTTACAACACATTTAAGGAAAAACAAGACCTACCTTCATTTAGTGCTTTAGTTTTGGCGCACACATTTTGTAGTTAGTATGCAAAGTGTAATTAATTTTTTTTAATGGTTTATGACAACGGTTTTTCTGTTTCTAATTTCAAATAAGTAATATGTGGCCTATATCAGTAAAAACAAATAAAAAATGTAAAACCTGCATATAGAATTTTATTTAATCATGTTTAGCAAAGGGACTTTTCGTGCTTTAGTTTTGTCGTACACTGTATGTATGTTTGAAAGTTACAAGCGCTGCACATACAAATTTCGCGCATATTAATTTTCATAATGACTTGTTTCCCGTCAACCGCTGACAAAAATCACACATCTTCCTATTTCTTCAAGTGAGTATGCTAACGTGGAGGCCATAAATGTCACGGGTATACATGATGCAGGCGCCAACAAAATAACCAAAAAATCCACACTAACTATACAATATTGCAGCACTGCATGCTTCCGCGCCACGTGCATCCCCTGAAACTTTTCGCTAATTTTCATTTCAATTCTCACTTTGCATTGCCAAACACCTTAATGGTACGCAACACACTTCACTTCGCCACAACAGCATATTGCCATTTCGCTGCAACGTTGTCTTCCATTTAACGAAGCAAATGATTGCATGCTGTATGCGTCATGCAACACAGCACCACGCAGCACAGCGCAATGCAATCCAACGTTGTAATGCAATGCAACGCACTCTAGCTGCGCCCAGTGTGGCCAGGTGATAGAAAAAAAAAGAAACTAAATCGGCAAAAAAAAAGGCTAAAATTAAGAAGAAAAAAAGAAGCCAAAAAAAAATCAGACAGTTTTTTACAAAATCCATTTCAAATTTTTTATTTTAGTTTAAACTATTTGTATATAAAGCTGTAGACATAACTTAAAGGAACTATTCTTGTTTCAACACATATCAGGCACATTTTTCTTGACCAGGAATTTTTTCGAAGAAATGCATACTATAGAAAAATCACTACAAACTAATTAATTTTATAATATTTTCTTCGTCGGATGAATCAGAAGAGTTTGAGCTTGCGTAAAAAGTTTGTGTATTTATCATAGAGATGAGATCCTAGTGCAACATTTGGATAAGCGTTTTAACGAACATCAAATATTAAGCAGCGAGTTAAGCGTTTTAATTTTTAAACTGTTGCTTAATTTAGTTTTTAAAATTTTCATGGCACTAAAAATTCTTTCAACCTCGCCATTACTGAAAGGTAATACCAAAAAGCTAATACGAATTCAACCAGTTCTAAAAAAGGGGGTTCGGTTAATTAATTTTAATGTTCTCGGACTTCCGCTCAAAATTCTAAGATAGAGGTTGCACTTGTCCACTGTACTTCACTTGGAGAATACCTAGACTTTTCTTCTTGAAAGTGAGAAAATACATCTGGCTTTGTAACTTTCAAAGGATTATTAACTAAAAAAAATGTTTCTTTTGTAAAGAGTTCGTATTATCAGGTAAGCGATGTCGCAATTGTGTTACCAACTCCATTAAAAATAGTTGACAATTTTGAAGAATAATTTTCTGTATTTCGTCATCATACTAATTTCATTTAACTTTAATTTTGCATGAAAAATATGGCGTTGGTGTAAAAAAAAGGCTAAAAAAAACCACGAAGCTAAACCCAAAATTATGAGGCTAAAGGACAAAGAAGAAGGCCAAATCTAGCCTCGAAAAGGCTAGCCTGGCCACACTGGTTGCGCCATGTACCAGTCCAAAGCAAAAAAAGTAGCCAGAAAATTATGATCCGTTTTTATGTCGTTTGTAGCAATAATTTTAAGCAGCCGCCATTAGCGGTAAAGGCACAGTCAGCAGCTGCCACATAGTACTTCAACTACAACATTGTTGTTGCTACTCCCACTAAGCTACTACTGTGCCTGCTGCATACAGGCGAAGTTGTGAAAAACGCACGCAAATCAGAGTCAGCGCATGCAGCAGAGCGCATTCGTGTCAGCGCGTCGCTTTGCATGCCGCCCTTTAAAAGAATTTTAGTTTCTTCTGCACCTCTCTTTATAGCCTTCACTTTATGAGTCAAATATTTTTGCTATCGGTTTTGCATGTTCGCTTATTTCATTTAATTTTATTTAACTCTTTACTTAATCTTAATGTAGATTTGTTACAGATTTCCTTATTACACGCTCACGTGCGCACGCAGCTCTTGCTTGACGCGGAAGCGTGCCATAATAAAGGTGAGCCGCATAGCATAGCATGTGTGCACGTAAGCCGTTAGGTTGCTGCTGATAGCTGGTAGAGTAATGCACTTACAGTTAATGTCAAAATTAATTTTTTTGAGTGAAATGGTCTCCAACTAACGGCAACTTTTAATTGCTTTCATTGCTGTTTTCATGTTCTCTTTCTTTCTGTGGCCGCTTTTGATGCAAACCCATCATTTTTACGGCTACAACTTTGGCGTGGTAAATAGTTTTTTTATGATCGCCGACAACTTAGTGTCCGTACTGACATTTAAATGAAAATACAACGCAAATATCAAAAGGTAATCGTACGTACGCCTCAGCTGGACTGGTTGTTGATGAATGTGGCCCTCCTGTGGTGTTGAAAATTAAAAATCTGACAGATGCTGCTGCAAAAGAGATTTATTATGGCTGTTATGTAAAGTGCAGTCGCGTGTTTCGCTTTCGTTTTTATCTTACAGTTGTCGTACAGCTTACTTACTTACTGCTTTATAGCTAGTTACTTGCATAAGGTTTGGTTGTATCCGCCTGAAGAAATCGAAAAGATATATTAATCCATATATTAAAATTATGCATCAGCTAGTACGAGATCGATTCAAAGAAATGTTTCGCTATGAAAGCGTTTAAAATGATCATGCTAATCTCGCAGCTAGGTACATAATATTCGGTCTCATCTGAACTTAGACTTACTTGCTTTTCTTTTTTGAAATTAGTTAGCTTCGGTAAAAAATTGCATACTGACTTTTCTAACTATTTCACGGATAAGCTTACATCAGTGTTCCCCAACCGCATCGACTATATTCAGACTAAAGCATAAACTAGTTAGTTTACAATAGGACTTAAGTGAATTTTCTTTTCTTTTCTTTTCTTTTCTTTTCTTTTCTTTTCTTTTCTTTTCTTTTCTTTTCTTTTCTTTTCTTTTCTTTTCTTTTCTTTTCTTTTCTTTTCTTTCCATTCCTTCCCTTCCCTTCCCTTAAAATAAATTTAATATGAATGCTCAGTTATTTTGTTTTTGTAAACACGGTGTATATGTGTTATAAGCGCAGTTTGGTCGTCTATTTTCCGATTGCAAGTGTTCATCGTGTTTACGCACGATTTCCGAATAATAAAATGCAAACAACTGCAGGCCAAGCAATGCATCGATAATCAGTGCCAGCAAAGCACTTGAACACACACACTCACATTAAAAAGCAGTCAGGAAAGATTTCTATACACGCATACTAAACCAAGTCTCACTTCTAACTCAGCTACAAACATCAACAACAAGGCATAGACAGAGACTCTGGCAGAGGCACGGTTACAAACAGGGGCAGAGGCTCGCTTACAGGCAGCGACGCGTAATTTTTCTTCGCAGCCCCTACCGAGCCCAAAGATGTTTACATATCTACAGGGCATCATATCTTAGTTGTTAGAGTACTCTAACAGCGGCTTTGGTGCAGGCACTTGGGTTTATATCCCAGTGTCCGAGAAGGGGTCTGATAAGAAGTTGGTGACTTCGAAACATGTCATCCCATACCATCGCTGTGCATATTATTGTAATTTTTCCTCTAATATCAATTAACAAAGAAGTTTATTAGTTATGTTTAGTTTTCATGGGCATATTTTTAGTTTATCGCATTAAAATCTATTTTAATATAATTTAATTTAATTGTAAGGTTGGCCTCGACTTTCTGCAGCATTTTATGATTTCTCTTATAAACAACAATTTCTTCTATTTCACGAATATATTTTCCCACCGGCATGAGTTCAAAACATACATTTCTTAACTTTAGCTATAAATGTTTTTCCTATTATTATTTTGCCTTCAGAAACCATACAGTTTTTCTTCTTCACTGCATCCCTACTTTCATCTTTGATACATGGCTTTCAGATTTTTAACTGTATTCTCTATAGAAAAGAACTTGTCATGCCATTTCAAGGGCGAATGACAATAGCAATACTTATGGGTATATAATGTACGATTTATATATCATAATGTCATTCACTTGAATTCGCAAATGCTGCGTCACTATGGAAAACTGTTAAGTAAAACGATTTTCCAAAAAAGTTTGCAAAGTCTTAGTATGTGGGAAATTTCCATTGCTTTTATGAGTTGTCTTAGCGCTCATATTTTTGTTTATGTATATTTGTGGAACTACATATATCCTCAAGGACGCGCTGCATTTGCGGACTTTCACTTTCAGCCTCTAAAGATGTCGCGGCCTACACTCAGTCAGCATTCTTGTTATGAAACATTGTTATTCTCCTTATTCTTAGTTTTTTTAAGTGCTTGCAGATGTAAAAGTTGTCTCATTGATAAAGAGTGGATGGAAAGAAAGTTTTTTTCTCAATAAATCTACAATACAAATACAATAAATGTTCCTTTTATATACATATGTATGTACGTCCAAGTGCTTAGAACTTTAAATACGGGAATACTGAACTTAGAACACTCTTATAGTGTACAGTTTAAATAGTGCTTAGAACTTTGGAAAATCTATATTACAAATGTGCAAGTTGAGCGAGTTTGTCCTGCTTTACGGTGGAGCTATACATCTAAGGTATCCAAGCAGCAGTGCAGTCAAATAAAAAAAAGTAAAAACAAATGTATTATAATATAGAAAAATCAGTTTAAAAATTGCACCACTACAAATGCCAAACATGTATTCACACTATAAAATCGTAGTTGTGTGAGTAGACATGTCCTTCATGGTATTCTATTACACGTATTTATAAAATTCCAAAAAGGTCTATAAAAAGTTTTATCAAAAATATAACATCTTTATGGTCAATGGAGCCAAGTAATTTAACTACAAAATATAAAACAAGTAAACCTTTTTGTTAATTTTTTTCCACTTATATACCTCAAGTAGGCGCCAAAGTTTCTCTGGCGAAAAAGTCTAGCATCTTAAACTTTCCTTCTCTAATCTAAAAAAAAAATTTTTAATTAAAACAAAAAAAAAATAATTATTGGTAGCGTTGAGAATATTTATACTTATAGTCATGAATAAATATATTAATTTTTCTGTGCTACCAAACATTTCTTCTTTTTATCCTTTTTGCGGTCTAAAGTCGACCCTTTGCCCCCTTCAATCCAATCTTATACTAAAAATTGCTGGATATCTCATAAAACTAGAATTTTAGGCAAGAATTTTGAAAGGATTTCTGAATATGCAGTTTTGTAGGCTAATAAATTCTAGACTCACAAAATGTAATCCCTTGAGGTACTTACAAATTTTGTGTATATTTTTAAATTTTTTTTGTATTTGCAGTTTGGACATGATGAAAAAAAAACATATGCAAAAATTATTTTTTTATTTTTACGTTTAGCGTTACTCACGCATATTTAAAATAATCAAATTTTTTCCTTAATTATTTACGTTATAAATTTACCAAAAAAATTTATTTAGTTTGTATCTATCCAATTTAATTTTATTCAATTTTCAATACATCATTTGTTATCTATTAATTTTAACTTTGATTCACATAATCCTCTCATTATTAATGCATTTTTTCTCATTACCAACTTTACAGCTTGGTGAAAGCATTTAATTACTCTATCTGGAACAAAAAATCTGCATATGAAACCAATCTTACCACATCAGTTATAATTCGGACAAATGATGAATTCAACACTAATTAGCAAAACTAAAACAAAGTACTTAGTGGGCATTTTGGTTATATATGTACTATTAATTAGTGTAGAATTATAAATACATAACTGTATGCGCTAATAATACCCAAATAATTCATACAAATGTATAATCAATAGATTGAATTGTATACACATATATATGCTTATGTGTGTGTATGTTTGATTGAACATATGTATCTATATGAAATTAGTGTTAAATTTTAGTAGGTAATTATTTTAATTAGTACATAATGACAATAAATTGTAAATAGAATAAACGCTTTTAATAAGCATTGCGACACGCCTTACTACGTGTTTACACGCACTCACGCACGCACACACAAAGAAACACGTTGGCTTTTAATTTATTTTAATATGAAATATTTTGTGTGCGAAAATTTTTAATTAACTAACTTAATTACAACGAATATTTTTGCGTGCGAAAATATTGTAAAATTTTATTTATATTAAATTATTTAACGTGTCATTTAATGAGGTGAATTTTATATAAACAAACCACCTAGCAATAAAAACACAAAACCTAATTTTGTGGTTTGAACATTTTCGGCTTACTGCAATATATCTAGTGGTAATTGTACGCTCCTTTTAAAATTAACGAGCAAGATAATACAATTTGTGTATACAAAAAAAAAAAAAAACACAAAATAAAAAATTTTAATTAAATAAAATTAAATTTAAAAAAATTAAATTAAATAAAGTTTATAAAAAAATTTAAAGTAAAAAAATAAAATAAAGTTTATAAAAAAATGAAAAGTAAAAAAAAAAAACAAAATAAAATAAATAAAAAATAAAATAAGATAAAAATAAAATAAAATAAAATAAATAAAAATAATAATAATAATATGAAATAAAATTGAAGTAAAATAAAATACAGTAAAATAAAGTATAAGAAAATAAAAAATAAAATAAAATAATAAAAAGTAAAATAAAATAAAATGAAATAAAAAAAAATGTACTTAAACAAAGTAAAATAAAATAAAATAAAATAAAATAAAATAAAATAAAATAAAATAAGATAAAATTAAATTAAACTAAATTACATAAAATAAAATAAAATAAAATACCATAAAATAAAATCAAGTAAACTTAACTAAACTAAACTAAAATAAAATATAATAAACTAAAATAAAAAAAATAAAACAAAATAAAACATAATAAAATAAAATAAAATAACTTAAAATATAACAAAATAAAATCAAATAAAATAAAATAAAATAAAATTAAGTTAAATAAAATAAAATAAAGTAAAATAAAGTAAAATTATCTAACTAAACTAAAACAAAATAAAATAAACTAAAATAAAATTAAAAAAAGAAAATAAAACAAAATATGTAAAATGAACAGACCGTAAAACCAACAACAAAATAGAAAATAAAATAAAATAAAATAAAATGAAACAAAATAAAATAAAATATAATAAAATAAAATAAAATAAAATAAAATAAAATAAAATAAAATAAAATAAAATAAAATAAAATAAAATAAAGTAAAATAAAATAAAAAAGAATAAAATAAAATAAAAATGAATATAATAAAATAAAATAAAATAAAGTAAAATTATCTAGTAAACTAAAACAAAATAAAATAAAATAACCCAAAACAAAATTTAAAAAATTAATTTAAAAAAAATAAGATAAGCTAACATAAAATAAAATAAGACAAAATTATTTAAAATACAACAAAATCAAATTAAATAAAGTAAAATTAAATCAAATAAAATAAAATAAAGTATGATTAAATGAAATAAAAAAAAAAAATTTATAATAAAATATTAAAAATGTGCTATGAAATAGTAACGACACAAAAGGAAATAAAAAGTGGCGAAACCGAAAGAAAAATAAATTAAAGGAACAGCAAAGGACATTCAGTTTCTTCTTTTCGGAGATATATTTCAAATTGAATTTACTTATTCATTTACCGTGTGATGTTGCTTATGGCATCCGAACGGATGCTGTTTCATTTGTGAATATCCATTTAGCTCCCAGAAATCTTCTTTTTCAGTATTTACATCCTTATACAATAAATTGTGCTTGTTTGAATACATGTAGCGTACATATGTATGTATGTGTTAGGGACGGGACGGATATTCGGATTATCATTAAAATGAAGCTGAGCCACGAAGCTTAAAAGGCTCAGTGTAATAAAATTTCAGCAATACAACCACAAATATGATCTTCACTTAAAAGGTACCTACATATATCCTAATGTGTTGCGAATTTGTTATTTTTAAATATAAAACAGACAAATCGGCCTAGTAGATTTATAGTTTTGTTCCAACAAAAATACTGGAAGATGCAAACAAAATACGGGCAAAATTCAAATGTTTACCTTTTACGATGAAGAAGGGCCGAACATATGAACGAATATGACCGCAATCTAGATATTGTCATTCGAACTCGCATTCGCATACGAGGTGTGTTCAAAAAGTTTCGCGAATTTTGTGTTTTTTCAAAAATTATTTATTTATTCATGAATATCTATTGTGTCCCCTTCAAAGTAATCCTCATGAGATATTATACACTTGTGCCAACGGTTTTTCCAATCTTCGAAGCACTTCAAAAAATCATTTTTTTGTATCTTGTTCAGCTCCTCCTTCGATGCCGTCTTTATCTCGTCAAGAGAAGCATAACGTCGTCCTTTCATGGGCCTCTTCAGTTTAGGGAACAAGAAAAAGTCACAGGGGGCCAGATCTGGGGAATACGGTGGCTGCGGCATCATTAGTGTGTTGTTTTTGGCCAAAAAGTCGCGCACAAGCAACGATGCGTGAGCAGGGGCGTTATCGTGGTGCAAAAGGCAATTTTTGTTCTTCTTTGCACATCTTCTCGGCCTTCTGAGAACATTTTGTACCACCGATAAACGTTGCTTCGGTCCAAGGTAGCTTCTCCGTATGCCACAGTCAACATTCGGAATGCATCCGCGTACTTAATTTCGTTTTTGACACAAAATTTGATACAGGTTCCTTGATCCATTTTTTTGAATAGGTAAAAATCGAAGACGATCCAAAACACGTGCAAGCAAAGCAGCTGTCAACAATTAACTGAACATTCAAAATGGCCGAGCTTGTCGGCATAAGTGAGAGACATGAGTGCCAACATAACGCCACAAAAAATTCGAAATTCGGATATACGTAACCAGCGAAAATTCAAAATTCGCGATACGTTTTGAACACACCTCGTATACCTCAAATTCTACTTTCGCAGCATCCCTAAATTCAATTCTATATTGAAATACATTATACAGCAGCAATTGTGCAACAGAGCTACCGTAGTATTTCTCTTACAGAGAGAATTGCTGGATAATTTTTGCCCCCAAAAATGTATGGTCCCCGAAGTCCAACTTACATGCTATTTGTGCTTAAAAGTTGAGTTGGTTAGAAGGTGCATTTGTGGGAATGAGTTTCAGCTTCAGGACCAATGCTGGGGTTTATAACGGATCGACATGTCATACCAAGATGCTACTATTTTTTATTATATTATCTGACTAATTCATTTAGTTGTTACTTATTCGATGCAACATGTTACAAATGATTGTAAACTTCGAACATTTAAAAAACCGTTAGTGCCAAGTGCTCGTGAAGTTTTTTTTTTTTTTGTTTTTTTATATTTTATTTTATTTGATTTTTTTTATATTTTTTTTTATTTTATTTGATTTTATTTTATTTTATTTTATTTTATTTTATTTTATTTTATTTTATTTTATTTTATTTTATTTGATTATATTTTATTTGACTTTATTTTATTTTATTTTATTTTATTTTATTTTATTTTATTTGATTTTATTTTTTTTTATTTACTTTTTTTTTATTTTGTTTTATCTTACTTTATTTTATTTTATTTAACTTTATTTTATTTTATTCTATCTTATTTTATTTTATTTGATTTTATTTGATTTTATTTTATTCTATTTTATTTTATTTGATTTTATTTGATTTTATTTTATTCTATTTTATTTTATTTGCTTTTGTTTTATTTAATTTTATTTGTTTTTATTTTGTTTTATTTTATTCTATTTTGTTTTATTTCATTTTATTTTATTTTATTTTATTTTTATTTATTTCATTTTATTTTATTTTATTTTATTTTATTTTGTTTAGTTTTATTTTATTTTACTTTATTTTATTTTATTTTATTTTATTTTATTTTATTTTACTTTATTTTATTTTATTTTATTGTATTTTACGTTGTTTTATTTAATTTTATTATATTTGTTTTTATTTTATTTTATTTTATTATATTTTTTTTATTTTCACTTTATTTTATTTTACTTTTTTTATTTTATTTTATTTTATTTTATTTTATTTTCTTTTATTTTATTAAATCTTTTTTCATTTTATTTTATTTTATTTATTTTGTTTCATTTTATTTTATTTTATCCCGTCTTTGTTTTTACTTTTCTTTTTTATTTTATTTTATTTTATATTATTTTATTTTATTTTATTTTATTTTTTTATATTTATACATAAAAAAAGGAACTAAGGTTTTAGGTAATTAGCTATGTGAATTAGCTTTAAGAAGTCCCTGTTCTGAAAAAATATCACGTCTACTCTGTCACAGAAAAAGGAAATATATAAATTTGTTGTACTATGGCATTAAAGCAATGGCACTTTACTTGTAGTATATTTGATTGGAAATTGTCGACATAAAGCTTACAACTTTGAGCGGATTGTATACAAAGACACAGTAATCTTGAAAGCATGTGTACTTGTGTGTGTGTGCCAAACTTGTCTATGTGCATGTAATTCAATTAATTTTTCAAATGTGTTTACACAAGAGGGAAGGTAGGTACTTTGCAGGTAAATAGCAAAATTCACGCGAAATATATAAATAAGCTAAACATTTGTAATATTTACCTGTAATTTCCTTCTTAGAAATTTGACGAAGGTTTACACCGTCAACAATGTAAAATATATATTCTATTAGAAGCTCAGTGTTGAGATAAATTTTTATTTGATTACAGGAAATTGGGTAGCAGAATATTTTTTTTTTTGTTTTTTTTTTTTAGAAAGCAAGTCAACATGTTATAATAATACAATTGTTACAAAACGACGAAAAATCTCCCCAATATACATCACACAGTAACTCCGTGAACCTAACAAAGTAAAAGCGTAACTGTTTTGAACTTAGGGTAAAGAAACCATGCAAGCTGAGAGCTATGTTGTCTTAAAATAAACAGAGTCAGAAGCTGCATGAAAGAGCAATGTACTCATGTACATTTTATGGTTTTTAGGTAGCAATAACGGTGACAGCATAGGGGACAACCACCTGCCTAGACTAAACAACAGTTAGAGCCGAAAATGGTACCAAGAGAGAAACAATAAGCGGAACTGAGACTAGAAATAAACTTGTACCTAAACAAAGTTTAAATAGAAACCAAAACCCAGAAACTGAGGTAAAGACCCAAAATAAAGACCAATCTGGCAAGGAGACAGAGAGAAAAAGCGAGCGTGAGAGAAGACAATAACCTGAAACTGGAAAGGAAACTGGATCCTAAACAGGGCAATAACGCCTGTGGTAACCTTTTTGATTGCACGTAACGTAACTCACGATGCCCTATACAGGATCGACAGCATTAATCTAACCGACTCCAAACGGCATCTGCAAAGCATATGAATTTTTGCTGAGACTTCTTCCATGGCAAAAATACACTGCGAGAGTTTACTAAATCACTGCCAAAAGCGACCCCGTTTTTGGAAAAAAAAAAATTTTTGCCAACTTTTGATATTACCTGATCCATAGTTAACCCGAACCTTGGACCTTTAGTGTGGTAGGCTAGCAGCACTACAGCCACACCAAGGCAGCGGAATCTGCCGGCTTCATTGTAAATTCTACAGTACACTGAACACTACAACCACCCTATGATGGTGCTTATCAACTCCTCGATGCCCGCAGGCTTTATTTGCTTTTTCCAAGGAGCTTTATTTGCTTAAAATATTATTTAAATTTTTTTAAAAATACCACCAAACAAAATTAATATACTTAAAGAATAATACCTTTTCAGTGGCCTTAATTTGATTTTTTCCAGAGGGCGCTATTTCTTTTCCCATAAGAAAGGACAATAAAACGAACGTGAGCATGGATGTTATTGCACTCCACCAATTGGAACCCTGAAAACCTGAAACCTTCAACAAAAAAAATGGGATGTAAAGCTGCAGTCTAAAGCACATCAAAACCGAAGCAAATTCTTAACTCGAGAACCGAAACAGTTCTTTAAAGAATATAATGTTAACAAAAAGCTTTGAGAAAAAACAGATGAACGTTTCGAGTTCAACATATCGCGAACTTCAGTATAGAAAATGATGGAGAAATTAAGATTAAGGAGCTGATTATGTAAGTCACTCTGCATTGCAGTCTCTCACATTCTTCTTCACTTTGAAATAGAAAACAAATTCACAAAGAAATTCCCATTTAATAGCAGTCACTGAAGGGAGTGAAAACGAATTTTTCTTTAAATGAGAAGAAGTGACTCATTGCGGCGTATTGCGTTTTACATAATGATACCGTAAGTGTTTTGATCTTATAAATAAAAATGAATGTGTGCATGTGCGCCTTTAATAGACGTCAAAATACTCAACCGGTCTTCAGCATAGATTATATATAGTTTTGAAAAAGTTGGTGGTGCCACGCCCCCGTACTAAATAAAATTTCAATTCGCTATAACTCTGGTCATATTTGGTCTAAATTAATCGTATTTTGATACATGTATCCTTTGGTCAATATTTACATAAGTTTGGAAAAGTGGGCAGTGCCACGCCTATATATTTTGTATTGTGTTTGTACTTCGTTATTGTCCTTAGTTTATTGTCGATGTCTATGAAACTTTCACGATAGGTACACGAGTTCGCTGGGCACCACATATACTGTATATAGTTTTTGGAAAAGCCACTAGATGATATAAAGCTGCGATTCGGTATAGCTAGGAATTTATTTGGTACAGGTAAATTATATTTTATATATAGATATGTGTTCTATACATCAAAAACACCTTTGAAAAAGTAATCAGTACACAGACCAAAAAGAGTTAAACTGCTATAACTTGAAAACTATGAACATATCAGTACCTGGAGAAGAAAGAGGAGAAGAAGGGAGTGAGAACAGAAAATTTGATATGGTAGAAGCGGTGTTAGAGGAAAATGACAGACCGGGAAAAAAAGCTAACGGCATAAGTAAATAAAGGGGCGAGTTGGGAGGGAAGAGAGAACAATTTATTCAATGTAGACAAGTCGAATTTTAGGCAGAGCAACATCTGCCGTGTCTTCTAGTGTTTAATAGAAAGCAATTTAATTTAAAGTAAATATTTTAATAAATTCTAATAACGGTGTAAAATCTGAATTAATTTTTCGCCACTAGGATTTATTAATTGAAACCAATAAATAATAATGTTCCTAAATTACCGTGAGCTAATATAAACACAACCATAAAAACTATATTTACATTTACATTTTAAACGAATCCTACTTTTTTGCTGTTAGAATGCTGTTTAATATTAAATTCGCAATTTCCGTGCATGTCATGAGTTCATTTTGCCGCATTTGTGTTAAATTAATTCAAAAACATGCAATTTGCACAAAATATATGAAACGTGCCTGTATAGAAACACAAACAGAAACAATAATATAAACCAAATTTTGCAACTAAAACAAACAAACAAAAAAAAAAAAGAAATTTAATTTTTTGACAAAAAATATTTGTATTCACGCTGCATGTAATATATGCCGCATAAGTAGCGCATATGCGCAATTTCCGTCCACACTCAATGTCCTTCAATTATGAATTTTAATTTAGTGTGGTTTTTGGCATGCTTACCATTGTAAACAGATCCACATACATACATAAATATACACACTATCATACAGTGAGCATACAATGTTGTCAATACATTAACTCTTTTTTGTTTTCGTTTATATACAAATGTGTTCAATATAATAGAAGTGGAATTAAATTGAATAGTGTTCTACGAAAATGAAACAAAAAGAAGCTGTATTTTTAATACTTTACAATTAAAATATAGGGAATTCCGTAACAGAAACCATATAGAAAGAAATTTCAAAGTTTACACAAAGCTCAGGATGGTTAATTAAACTTTTTTAAATTTACATCAAAATTTCCATATTTTTGGGCAGAGTTTTTAAAAAAGTTTTGAGTACGTAGTTTTATAGCTCAATAATTTTAGTATAATAAATCATAAGTAAGAAATACCTCAAAATTTCTGCTGAATTTTTAGAATTTTTTTATCGAGCATGTTGGGTATTATATTCCATACAAAATTAATTTATCGTCATGAGTTGTACAGAAGAAATCACTCAACACCCTTTACTAAAAAAATTCGAAAAATTCGGTGAAATTTTTGAGCGAGTTCTAACTTGTATAATATTATACTAAAATTGATTAGTGTACAAAATGGCATACTCAAAAATATTTTAGAAATTCTGCCAAAAAATTTTAAGATTTTGATGGCCATTTCTTAAAATTTAATTAACTTTCCTGAACTTTGAAATTTCTTTTTATGTGGTTTCTGTTATAAAATGCGGTATATTTTAAATGATAATTATTAAAATCAAAGCTGCTTATATCCATTTTAATTTCACTACTATTATATTGAACACAGCGGTACATATTTTGCAATATTACTGTATAAACAACATAACAACAACAAAAGTGATAACAAAAACAAAATTAAAAAAAAACATACAGTAAATAATTGCAATTTAAACGTGCTTTTGTAGAATCTCATATTGATTGATGGTCGTTGAAAGCATGCAACATTTGATCTGTCTACAAACACATTGTTCGGCGGTCGTTTGGTTGCGTATACGCCATGTCAACCATGCTACACGCCCATACACACACCCAAGCATTCATACCTTTTGGTTAATTTTCCGCGAATTAAGTTTTGACAAGAGTTAGTGGCTTAAATATTGTTTAATTGTATATTATATAGATATCATATAGACTATATTTATACACATAGTAATAAAATGGCATTATCAAGGGATTTAGTGTAATTTGTTTAATAGGTTAGCAGCATATTGAAGCGGAAAATATTGTAATAATAGTGGTTGCACAATATGTCGATAAAAAGATAACGTGAATTTATGCAAGTCATTAATATTGATTATATATTAGATTAGTAATTTGCTAAGTGTATTACAGTGAAGTCATTTTTAGCGCTTTTATATACATACATAATATTTTTCTGCAACAAATACTAACTATTTATGGAAAATTTGTAACATTTACAAAAAAAAAAAAAAAATTTTTTAATAATAATTAAATAATAATAAATAAATAAATAAAAAGAAAAATTATTATTATTGGCCTTGAGATCTTTTTAGTCATGGTAACTTACAAAAAAATTAAAACACATTTTTACCTACGAATTGAAATGAAGAAAATTTCGTTCAAAAAAATAAAGTAGCTAAAGTTCTTCATTAAAGCACGCGAAAGAGATTATACCTTAAAAGTATATGGTTTGCTATGATCCTTCCTACAAGTTGACAGGGGGCGCTAGAGGGAGACGTAAAAGCTATTAAAAGGCATTGCAGGGATTTTATTATGTGAGCCAGGAATACAAACCCACATTTGGCTATAAGTTTTCATCATTTATTGTCCCTTAACCGCGTAGGCGATTCTTGTCTTTGCGTTTGAAAGCACGGCAGCCATCCCTTTTCGTCGACAACTGACGCCAATTGGTAACACCAAGAGAGTTCAAGTCATCCTCCACCTGCTTTTCCAACTCAGTCGAGGCCACCCCCTTTCTCTGCTGCCTCATTCAGGTGTCGATAGGAAACCATTCTGGGCTGCAGCTTCTTTGTCCATTCGCATAACATGACCAAGCCAGCGGAGTCTATGGGCTTTTATTCGCTGTACTATGGTCAGATCAGCGTAAAGTTCGTACAGCTCATCGCTAAATTTCCTTCGATACTCGAGGTTGACATAACGGGAAAGACCATAGATATTTCGGAGAGATTTTCTCTCGAGTCATACATGAAGACAGGTATGATGGGGGATTTATAGTGCGTGATCTTTGACCGTCGAGAAAAGAATTTACTGCTCTGTTTTCTATTCAATCCAAAGTAGCACTTGCTGGCAAGAGTGATTCCCAATTGATTTTCTCGACAGAGATAATTTTCGGTGTTAACGCTGGTTCACAAATAGATGAAGTCTCGCACAGTTTCAAATTCCTAACAATCAAAATAAATGGTGTGTGTCGATTCTCTTATCATGGATCTTTTCCAGGATTTGACGTATCGTGAAGATCAGCTCGTTGATAGACTTACTAGGTTAATAGCCACACTGATATGATCCAATCGGTTTGTCTGCGATGGGCTCCAGTCTTTCGCACAATACGCTGGATAGAACCTTATATGCGATATTAAGTAGACTGATTACGCGGTAGTTGGTGCGGTTAGCGGTATCGCTTTTGTTGTGGGCTGGCCATAGCACACCTTAATTCTAATCTTGATGCATGTTTTTAACAGCTCATCGCTTCAGGGTTTGAAACCTTCAGGGGGTGGTACGTCCTTTCTAGGAGCTTTGCTGTTTTTGAGCCGAAATATAGCCATCCTCACTTAGCCCTTTGACTATGCATAAATCCGTATTATCATGCTTGGTAAGGGTTCTCTCCTAACACTCTTAAATAGGCACCAACACCGCTGAAATGGGCTCTTGGGATTTCTGTCGCAGCTGCAGATGTATTTAAGAGTAGGGAAATTTATTTGCTGGATTTATACACAGTACTGAGTAGAAGATAGTTCGGTACTCGGGGTCAAACGTTTCTCAATGATCTTACGAGGTGTCAAAACTGGAAATAAAGGCGATAGCTTAACATATTGACGGCACGAAATAGTTTCTTCTCTGTATATTATATAAAATGAGGAAGAGACGGTGAAAGTATTCCAATGGGCCTAACTGCGACTTAATTGTAGGGCTGATAGTTTTTTCTAGTATGCGGCTCAGCGATTTTAACATAATCTAACATAGTACTATTTTTGTTTCCAATACCAACACCTTCACTACCAGATTTTCTTGCGGTTCTATACGCACAGCCCTTTTCGAACAGAGAGACATTCTTGCGCAAACGTGTGAAAGCTAGACCTATGTTGGTCGTCGAGCAAGATGAAATCATTTTGGATCACTTTTTTCATCAGGCGATGTCTAGATAGCTCGTTGGATATTGTTGTTGTTGTAACAATGCTTGTCCTGCTTAGTAGTGACTTTCCATACCCAGCATTGACATAAAAATCTTCTAAAGGAAGTCCCACGAATCTCGCGGCTTCAAAAGGGCTGGTGAGATTGGTTCCAGAAAAGTCTGCCCTGTTGGGTATATGAAGACATAATTGGTGTCATGGCGAGACACACCACATGCCGGGAAAACACTTAGGAGATTGTGCCTGAATGACGGCATTCACTGGACGAGAGCTGACCAAGAAATTTACCGACTATGGCTAGATGTTGTTGAGGGCTTGTCGATGCACCTTTTTATCAAACGCCGAAAATATGTGCTGGCGAATTCGTGAATATTTTTGTTGCCTAACATGGGCCCCGCCAGTCATAAACTCACCTGAGTGATACATTCAAGAACCTCGCTTTGGCTCAATAAATGTCACACCACAGCTGGTGTTTTTCAAGTCAACATTGCAGTATATCGCCACACGTCCATAGCATTTGTTCTAACATAGTGACTTCCGATTTTGTCTTTACCAGAATATAAACCGCCTGGCCAGTGCCAACTATCCAATTAAGGTTTCCCACTGTCCAACTAATACGATACTTTGTTTGTTTGGTTTTCAACGGAAGTTGGCTTATCTTTCGCACCATTCACGCTGCAGGGATCAAATAACCGTCATATAAGGAAACACCGCCTATTATTTTTATTACAAATATATAGATATATTAATCTTAAAAATATACCAACAATATAGAGTTACATAGAAATCTATAAGCATTTACTTCGAGGTTAGAAACTATCTAAACTTTTAAAAATGCTTTGGAGAGTCTTTTGCTTAAGTTAAGTAAAACCGAATTTAAAAACTAAGTATATATGATATATCATCAGCAGCATCGTCACCATCACCATCATCCTCCACATCATCATCTTCATAACATCTTATAGCTTAGAGAGAGAGCGAGTGAGCTTTATTATATCCCAAATTAATTATAAAAACACACTGGTCCCAATTCAATGCGGAACTGTTGATTAGCCTCGCCAACATCTCTAACTTTAACATCAACAATTGGCAGCCTCTGCGGCTTCTCAGTTTTGTATGTGATTACGGTTTTGGCCCACGACTTTGAGCGGTGCTAAAAAAGAGAATTCATATAAAGACACAACCCCAATAAGGAACTACCACCACAACTAACCCTGCATTCATCGATTTCGGCCTCATAGCGCAATCGCAGCGGTCCCTGTGGCGTAAGCTCGGCATCATTCCAGGATAGCAATTTCAATCCCTTACTGAAATTTGGAAAACAGACACAATGAACACAATGAAAAGAAAACATAAAATGAGCATCAACTTTCTCTTACCGATCTTTCGCTTTGTCCTCATCAAAATAGCCTATGGTATTGCGGCAGTTGAAAGTGATCTTCTGTGTTGCCTTTGCAGACAGTAGTTGCAAGAAACCCAATTGATGGGAGTCTGTTTTGTAGTTGATTTTCATGCCGCCAGGCATTTCACTCAACCAAGCCTCCTTCTCGTCTCCTTTATAACTCAAAACTGGCGTTTCTTGTGGTTTCGCCAATATGCAAGAACCACGCGTCTCACGATCACAATATACCAAAATAGCATCACGTGGATCAGCCTCATTAGGATCGATCCAATATTCGCCGGATTTGTAGTCAGGATAGGCAGCGAAGAGATCACGACACGTTTTGGCAGGCGCTGATTGTTGTCCGTTGGGTCTGCGTAAACGTTCAAAGGATGCCTTTAAGTGTTCAAATGCTTTGATTACCATTGCTTCCTTTTCTTCTTCGGAGAGTCCATCAGGTAATAGGTTTGGTTGGTCACTTTGCACATCTATTCCCTTCGTTTGGCCATGATTCAGCAATGCAGTAAGTGCTGCTACGTCGTATCCAACCGATTCACCAGGCGGACCAGGTGGTCCAGCAGGCCCAGCTGGACCGATGGGGCCTGACTTGCCTTCATTGCCGCTGAAACCACGTGGTCCAGGTGGGCCGGGTGGTCCAGATTGGCCTGGATTGCCGTCGCGACCTTGAGGACCACGCATGCCCATCTCTCCTGATTTCCCAGGCTGGCCGGGTATACCTGGTGGACCGATATCACCCTTAAGACCTGGATGACCTGGCATTCCTTGCAGCCCGATTAGACCACGATGTCCCTTGATACCTTTTGGACCGGCTTCTCCGGTTTCTCCCTTGACGCCCTCTACACCTGGTGGTCCAGGTTTTCCGCGTAATCCTTGTGGTCCTTCTACACCAGGCAAACCTATATCACCTTTGAGACCGCGTTCTCCATGCATCCCCATCGGTCCCATTGTGCCTGGTGGTCCTGGTAGGCCAGGATTTCCTGGCGGACCTGGATTTCCTTGCTGACCTTGCGGTCCCTTATCACCAGTACGTCCAGAAATACCCTGTGGCCCAATTTTCCCGGCTGGGCCTTCAGGTCCAGACTCACCCATAGGTCCTGGGGATCCCTGCGGTCCTGTTGGGAGTAATATAAGAAAATCATTTAAAAATGTTCAACATATAATTTATGTAGGAGATGCCCATACCTTGCAAGCCTTGAGGTCCTGGCGCGCCATCCTTTCCAGACTTTCCTTGTGGGCCTGCTTCGCCTGCCACCCCTCTTAATCCACGCAAACCTGCTACACCGGGTGGACCAGGTAGTCCAGGCATTCCGCGCTCGCCAACATTTCCAGGTGGACCTGGATTACCTGCTGGTCCCGGAGGCCCATCATTACCTGTTTCGCCTTTCAATCCCTCTAATCCTTGTGCACCTTGCAATCCGGGTGATCCTGGATTTCCTGGCCGACCTGGCTCACCAGGGTTTCCCTTTGCTCCAGGAAATCCTGCTACTCCTGGTAATCCTTGACTTCCTGGTTGCCCCTGTTAAATTAGACCCTTAATTTGTTTGCTCACAAGGCTTTAAAAAATTCTTACTGGTTGTCCTTGATCACCTGGCCGTCCCGGTAGACCACTTAGACCTATCTCTCCTCTTAGGCCTGGCTCACCACGAGCCCCTTTCGAACCGCTTAAACCAACTGGACCTTGTATACCTTGTTCACCGGGTGGACCATGGGGTCCTGTATTGCCTTGTTCACCTTTGATTCCCATTAAACCACGATCACCTTTAGCTCCAGGCATTCCTGCTATGCCTGGTGCCCCTGGAAAACCTGGCGGACCTTGTAGACCTACTGGTCCCCTTTCGCCGGGTCCACCTGCTGCGCCTTGCTCACCTGGCAGACCTTGATTTCCTTGTTCACCCCGTTCTCCAGATTCACCTGGCGCTCCCGGTGGTCCTACAATACCTTGCGGTCCACGATCACCTGGACGGCCTGGAGGACCCTCTGGACCTAGTGGACCGATGCTACCACGTTCGCCCTTTACACCAGGTGAACCAGATAATCCTCTTGGTCCCGGCAGTCCTAACATACCTGGTGATCCAATATGTCCCTTAGATCCCGGTTTACCAGGAGCCCCCTACAAATGTTAAAAAAAAAAAAAGAGATAAACTATGCAAAAATTTCAAGCATTGAGTGAAGCAACTTACTGATGGTCCATCATGTCCAGGTACACCTGGTTCACCCCTCTCGCCTGGTGTGCCAGGTTGTCCCACTGGACCTCTTTCTCCAGGATATCCACGTTCACCACGGCTACCGGCAGGTCCCATAAGGCCTTGAGGACCTGGTGGTCCAGTGGATCCATCCTTTCCGGGAGCGCCTGGACTTCCAGCTACACCAGGAAGTCCTTGGAAACCCCTAGGACCAGCAGTTCCTGCTTCACCACGTTCACCATCTTGTCCAGGTGGACCACGAGGTCCTTGTGCTCCAGGCAAACCGTCCTTACCACTATCGCCATGTGGACCTTGTGGCCCAGGAGGACCAGGCTCACCATTCTTGCCGGGTTCACCAGTAAAACCTTTATCGCCAGGAATACCCATTGGTCCTGGTAATCCTTGTAAACCTTGCGGGCCTTGTTCGCCAGGTTTCCCATCTGCTCCCGCTATTCCTCTTTCGCCTACAGGTCCTGTTTTTCCCGGGGGTCCAATGCGTCCAGCTAATCCACGTAAGCCTTGAAGCCCTGGTGTGCCAGGCTGTCCCACATCACCAGTGCTTCCTTTAATGCCAATGGGACCCTGAATACCACGATCTCCAGATGTGCCTTTAGGTCCGATTGGTCCTTCTGGACCCGGTAGACCAGTCAAACCTTGTGGTCCTCTTTCACCAGTTGGACCTATGGGACCTGTTGGCCCACGCATACCCCGTTTCCCACGTTTTCCTTCTGGTCCTACTGTGCCTGGTAGGCCACGTGGGCCTGGTTGACCACCTTCACCCTTAATACCTTGATCACCTGTCCACGAAAAATTTGTTTTAACAATAGTTTTAAGCTAACAATTTCAATTCCTTACCTTTGTAACCGCGCTCGCCATGTTGTCCAGGTGTACCTTTTATGCCCGCTTCTCCAGGACTGCCCGGTATGCCATCAGGACCGCGTGGTCCAGGAAAACCTTGTGGTCCTGCTATGCCAGGTGCACCCATTGAACCTTTATCACCATGTACGCCATCTTTACCAGGAGGACCCGCAGTGCCAGGTTCACCTGCAGCTCCTGGTCGCCCAGCTTCACCGCGTGGACCCTGAAGTCCTTGGTCGCCTTTTGGACCTGGATGTCCCCAATCTCCTTTAGCACCTGGACTGCCAGGAAAACCAGGAGGACCAGGTTTTCCAATTGAACCGGGTTGACCTGCTGTTCCCGCAGTTCCGTCTAAACCTCTGGCACCCGGCGCACCAGGCGGGCCTTCACGTCCACGCTCGCCGCGAGGACCAGCTGGACCCTGTCAAATCAAAAAAGTGTTCTACAAACTTGGTTTAAATTATAAAAGAAATGCACACTCACCTGTGCACCCGTAGGTCCTACACCACCCACTGGTCCAGTACTACCCTTCTCACCAGCGGCACCTTGCTCACCCTTTGACCCATCAATGCCAGGTAAACCGTGATGCCCTTTCAAACCAGGAATACCCGGCATACCAGGTAAACCGCGCGGTCCCGGTGTGCCAGCATTACCTTGCATGCCAGCTTCCCCATCCTCACCAGGCATTCCATCCTTACCCGGTGCTCCCGGTAAACCGCGTGGTCCCATTAAACCAGGTGGACCCTGTGCTCCGGGCTCGCCAGGTTCACCGCGCATACCTTGAAATCCTTGTGGTCCAGATGGGCCCGCATTACCAGGAGCACCACGTGGACCTACCGGCCCAACAGAAGATTGTAAATATTGCAACTCCGGAACAAATGCTGGCGAACTTGGGCCTTTATCAGAATTTGCATACTCAGCCGCTAATTGTTGATGATAATAACTTACGTCGGGTATTGGACCGGGTGCACCAGGATTACCAGGTACGCCGGGATTACCAGGCGTACCAGGCACACCACCTTCGCCAGCACGACCTTGTGCGCCAGGATAACCAGGTAGACCACGTGGACCAGTAGCAACGCCAGCATATGGATTATCAGCACCTGCAGGCGCAACATTACGCTCCGTCGTTGTAGTAGTTGTAGTGCTCGTCGTTGTTTGTGGAAATGGAAATGGGGGTTGAGCAGCGGGTGTACAATTTATGGGTTCACGGCAGATAACCTTGCCCGCTGTGCAACTACAAGCGTGTACACAGAAATTACGTTCACTGGTAAACTCATCACCATCGCGATACCAATTGCCTTCGTAGTGACATGAAAAAGCACCAACAACATTTGATGGAACTTGAGAATGCGATCGAATCGGTGGGCTATTAACTGTAATTGAAATTAAAAGGTAAAAGAAAATAGGTCAAGGAAATAAGTAAATGAATGAACAATCATTGTACCTTCTTCGTGTGAGTCATCACCGCTGGGACTACCTGCATTGCCATCAGCATCTGAAAAGAGGAATGGGAAAAGTAAGTGAAACTATTCCGAAAAGGGTTCGACTTGTAGTAACTAAAGTTTTGTATGGTCTGAACAAGACCTGCATTCAGTTTTCCCAAATCAAATTGCGACCTGAGCTTTGGTTCTTCTACCTAGCATGTCTGTAGAAATAGTACTCCTTTACCTTCTTCGATTCTACCCCATGTTCCAATTCAAAGATAGGAGCAACCGCTTGCCAAGAGAGCTATTCAGTTGTAAAATGAGTGAGGCCTACAGTTCTTTAGCCATTACACTACTATCCTAAGACAAGCTCTTGAGAAATTCCGCAAAATGTCAAGATTTAGCATCTATAAATTACTGCTACTAAACCGCTCGTGTCGTCCTTGGGGATTTAGGGTGATTTCAAGCGCAGTATATAGCACTCAACTCTTCTTGTCACACATAAGCTTCGAAGTGGCCATAATAATTCGCACGACAGACGGCTCTACGTACCAAAATACACTGAACTTTACCCAACCAAAAACATAGATTATGGTTCTCTGAGAGTAAGTGGTAAAAACCAATTTGAAGCATATTTACTTTTCATCTGCCACTATATGAAAAAAAAAATTCTCAGTGATGAAAATTGAGTAATTTTGTGTTTAAATAATTGAACTCGAATAGAAAGTTAAAAAAATAAAAAATTAAAATTTGGAAAAAATTTAAAAATTGATATTTTTGAAAAAACCAAACACGCTTCAGAAAATTTTAGCATATTTTTAGATATATCAGAGGTATGATACAAAAAAATTTAAGTTCAAAATTAAAGGCGAACTTTAATTTTTTCAATTCTGAAAAATCTAAAATTTACAAAAATTTGCAATTTTAAAATTTTTTTTTTTTCAAAATTTTATTATAGCTCTAAGTATTCCCTTTGAAAATGCCAAAGTTTATTTTTAGCAGTTTCTGACATATTTGAAAGAATTAACATTACTAAGCAAGGTAAAAAGTAAAATTTTGAAGTTGCCTAACTTTTGAAAATTGGAATATTTTTGAAAAAACAAACACCCTTCGAAAAATTGCAGGGTATCTTTAGATGTATCAGAGCTATAATACCAAAAAATATTTGTTCAAAATGTAATGGTAAACTTTAATTTTTTCAATTTTGAAAAATCTAAAATTTTCAAAATTTTTTTTTTCAAAATTTTTATCTTAGAGTATTCCCTTTAAAAATGCCAAAGTTTATTTTTAGCAGCTTCCGAAATATTTGAAAAAATTTACTTTACTAAGCAAGAAAAAAAGTAAAATTTTGAAGTTGCTCAACTTTTGAAAATTGGAATATTTTTGAAAAAACAAACACACTTCGAAAAAATTTTAGGGTATCTTTAGATGTATCAGAGGTATAATACAAAAAAATATTTGTTCAAAATTTAATGGTAAACTTTAATGTTTTCAATTTTGAAAAATCTAAAATTTTCTAAAATAAGAAACTAAAATTTTTTTTTTTTCAAATTTTTTTTTTTTCAAATTTTTTTTTTTTCATACCTCTAAGTATCCCCTTTGAAAATGCTAAAGTTGATTTTTTGAACTTCAGCAGTTTTTGGAGTATTGGCGAAAATAAAATTTACAGTCAGGAAAAAAAGTAAAGTTTTGAAGTTGCATAACATTTGAAGAACAATTTTTTTTAATTTTATTGCTTTAGCAGAACAACGTTTTATGATAGAGGGAAACTCTTCACCAAATTTTATTCAAATGGAAAGGGGTGCATTCCAACTATGTGACGATTTGACATAGAAATAGCCATATCTTTGAGCAGGCACCGCCATTTGGCATTCCTCATGATGAATTTTTGTTTAGTTCGTGTGTAAAAAATAAAACCAACAAAAATTTTCATTAAAATTATTATTCGTGGCCTTGAGATCATTGATGTACGAGTATGTACATGAATACTTTGAAAATATATTGGCAATTGAATTGTTGGTATACAAACTAAATAAAAAAAAATTATACTCGCTATTTTGAGATGGGACATTTCTAGATTAGCAGGTTCATTGAAGGAATTTCTTTAATCGTCTTTTATTTTTATAAAAATTATTTTAAAACTTGTTATATTTTACAAAGTACCAATTCTAGCCCCTGACTTAAAAATTGTTTACCAAACCCGTCCTAGTACATATATTATTCGCTTCAAACATCTATCTATAAGACATCTACAGCTGTGTTCAATATAATAGCAGTGAAATTAGATTTCTTATCGTTCGACGAAATAAAAAGTAGCTGGGTTTTTAATCATTTTCATTTAAAATTAATTTCAAAGTTTACACAAAGTTCAGGAAAGTTAATTAAACTTTTACAAATTTACATCAAAATTTCAATATTTTTGAGCAGAATTTTTAGAAAATTTTTGAGTACGCAGTTTTATAGCTCATTCAATTTAATTGAAATGTTCAAGTAAGAAGTATCTTTTTTTGTCAAGGGTGTTGGATATTTTTCCCTATACAAAATTAATTTTTCTTCATGCGTTGTATGGAAGAAATCACTGAACACCCTTGACGAAAAAAATTCAGGGAAATTTTTAAGCGAGTTTTAATTTGCACAATGTTATACTAAAATTTATTGGTCTATAAAACTGCTTACTCAAAAATGTTCGAGAAATTCTGCAACAAATTTTAAGATTTTGATGGCTATATTTTTTTTTAACTTTAAATAACTTTCCTGAGATTTGTGTAAACTTTGAAATTTCTTTTTATGAACCATTTCTGTCGTCTTTTTTGTTTTATTTTATTCGCTATATTTTAAATGAAAATTATTAGCAACACAGCTGCTTCTTATTTCGTCTAACGATAGCCATTTTAATTTCACTACTATTTTATTGAACACAGCTGTATACTATTTTCTTCAAATATCTATCAACAAGGCATGTATATATGTTCAAACGTTCATAGATACTGTTTACCCTGTCAGACACATGTTCCAATTAGGCAAACTCCAATTAATTTGTGAATTGAATAAGTGAGCACACTTTCATGCCACACACACACACACCTACAGTCATACATACATACATATATGCTCATTTATATGTTTTATCTCGATTATGCTATTAGAAATGTTTATGCATGAATTTATCAACTTTGTTATCTGTTTGTCAACATACAAAGCATCAAGTCAAGTCAAGCGTTTGTTATACTTCCCAATAAGCCAAATATAATCACTAAAGGGTAAACATAATTTTATTAAAGTAAGCTCTAAGTTTTGAAAACGGCTATAAGATATTACACAGCAAACGAGTGTGGTACCTTTTTAAACGACGGTAATTGAGATTTATCCTACGATATTTTACAAACGTTTTATTCAACGTAAGGTGTTTCACGTGCCTAATGAGAAAGGCTGCTGAGCTCATCTATTTACTACGAAGAATAAACAAAATTATAAAAATAAACATTTATCAAGCGTTCTGATATAAGCAACTCTGGCGAAACCTGCTACCGACTTTTTTAAAATAAACAGCGCAATTTTCTATGTGAGTAAATAGTCATAATTTTTATTTCTATTTGCTTCCTTTTTATTTATTTATTTACTTATTTATTTGGAGTTAACACCGCATAATACGGTTGACTACCTGTGAATATAAAATATTAAACAAAATATGAATAATTTAAAATTAAGAAAGTGAAACTAAAAAGCTAATCTAAATTAAGCAATTGAATAAGAATATTTTTTTAAATATCAATTAGATCTTTTGATGTCAAATCGTCACATAGTTGGAATTGACCTCTAGCGTTTTTAATTAGTTTTGGTGAAGAGTTTCCTTTTATCTTAAAACGAAGTTCTGGCAAAGAAAAAAAAATTTAAATTTTTAATTTAATAATTTAAACATTTAGTGTAAATTAAAAATTTAATAAAATTTTTATTTTTTCGATGGTAATGCAAATTCAAAGTTTTACTTTATATTTCCCTTTTTGTAAATTTGGATTTTTTTCAATATTTCGGAAACTACTGAAGTTAGGGACTAAACTTTGGCACTTTCAAAGCAAATACCTAGAGGTATAACAAATATTTACAAAAAAATGTTTTTTCTAATTTTAGAATATTTTCGATTTTTCAAACTCGAACAAACTAAAGTTCGCTATTAAATTTTGGACCTACATTTTTTTGTATTATACGTCTTATATAGCTAAAGATTTCCTGAAATTTTCAGAAGGTTTTTTTTTCAAAAATATGAGTTTTAAAATGTTTTCTAAATAAATATTTTTATTTTTTTACCTTTCTAGTTGAGTTTAATTAGTTAAAGACAGAATTACTCAATTTTAATCATTGAAACATTTGTTTCTTGTTAGTGGAACATAAAAAAAAAGTATGCATAAAATTTTTAAAAAGTTGCCAGATTAGTAATAAAGAGCCAACTTCTATAAGATAGAAGATGAAGACTTGATTCCCAATTAAAGCCGCGTAAGCCGAAAATAAAAAATTGGTTCTGCACTGATTCAATTCGCTTTATATGTTAGTAGCTGGGCGATTGAACTTTGTCCGGCATTTTCATACGTTGCCATACAATTTAGATTGCTTTAAATACTCATCAGTAAAGATATTCTGGTTGTTTGCATGAATAATTTTACTTAACAGCAGTGGAGCATTTCAAAAAGAGACTTAAAAACATATTTTGATAATAGAAAGATGTTTAAATTTTTTTTTATTGGTAACAAAGTTTTAATACACATAAATACTCCTTGGTGGCTGCTCAAAATAGTTTTCCCCATATTTTTGACAAGTCTTTAAAAGATTTCTTGCCGAATTGAGTGGCTCGAAAATGCCACATATATGATACCATGTATGAACATAGATGAACTTAGCTACATGGTAAATGTTGGGCTTACTGGAAATTGATGAGTGTGATTGTCTGTATATATACTTCTTTGCCGGATTTTTGTTGTCGAATAAAAGTGGCAACCTTACACAGAAATGGTTTTAATTAATACGCAGGAAAATACTTTTCGTTTGATACCCATATTGGCATATTTCGTTTCATTAAAAAAACAGATAGGTGGCAACTCCGTAAAAACATCTCATGTGGCAACACCTAGATAAAATTTTTTAAAGTAAGGTACAATATGTACAACATTTCATCTAAATTGGCTTAGCCATTTTGGAGATATTCTGAATTACAAATATACAAGAATGGCTCGCTTGAAGTTATAATATATCCTGGAGGCCAAACGCACAGGCAATTGGTAGGGCAGGCCAATGATATCGTTAAACTCTTTAGCCTATCGTTTAATGAAACCAAGAACACACGAAGCTTTATTTGCAATTCAAAAAACACGCGAAGAAATTAAGCCGCAATCTAAACCGTAGCCGATTCGAACCGAACCCGAAACCGTAACCGTAATTTTGATCTGAAAAAGAACGAAACCGAAACCATTTCAAAAAGCAGAACCGATTCCAAACTGTTTTGATTTTTTTTTGTATCAAAAAACTTTCAAATTCTGATTTTTCAAAAAGCCTAATATCAAATTCCATGAAATTTTAATGACGGATAGATACATATCTATAGAATTGACTAGTTACACATATCGAAAATCTAATACTTTTCTAATAAAAAAATAAGTTTAGATTTTATTTTGGCAAACTTTTATCCATACATGACAATATTTAATATTCTATTGGAGTAAATCCATGATGTCCGCAGGAAAAAAATTGTAAAAAATCAGACCTATTTTGAGCCGTTTAAATTTTGTAGCTAAGTAAGAAAATTAATCCATTTTTTTTTTGTTTTTTTATTTTAAACTGGAACCGGAACGAAATCGAAATAAATAATGAAAAACAATTCCGGAACCGAAACCGAAACTTGTTAAAACCGAAACCAGAGAGTTAATTTAATCCGTTTCATAACTTGCTTTAAACTCATTTTTGGGTCAAAGAGAACACCTAAATCACTATTTAGTACATAAGTAGTCAAAACAGGCATTACCCGGTGAAATTTCATATGCACAGTTCTCTAGAGCAATTTAGAACCAATGAGTTTACTATACACCAGCATTGAAATAAGTCCAAATCAGATTGAAGATGTTTCAAGCAAAATGGTTTGGCGGGCGAATAAGTGTAGCAAAGTTTCACACCATCCGCATAGATCATAGCGCGGAAATAAGATAGAACTTGTTACTTGACTGTGCCGAAAAATAGTCGGCCACAGGTAACACTTATATAACGATTGCATTGCGAAACAAAATGAAAGTGATATTCGCAGCACATTCCAAATAACAAATATTTTGCAAATGCATCATTAATGTAAGGGTTAAGCTTGCTTTGCAAAACACTTAACAAATGGTTTGCGTGGTAGCTTACAAAAATCTTTTATGGGCTACTAAGGGCAAACAGACGAACTCGCACACACATATGCTAAACGTTGACACCTGTACGCAATGTTATTTGTGTACTAAAATTTCCATTTCATCAGTTGTAAATCAAGCAAATGTAATTAAAATGTTTATTATTTTGAAAATTGTGCTGAGTGCTAATATGATAAATTAAGTGCAGTGAAAATGAGTACGAAGTGTGCCCTATGCACGTAGGAAGTGCTTGTGTAGACATACAAAAGAGTCAAAAGAGTATAAACTCACCTTGTTCGACTCTTATGGATTTTCGAAGTGCTCAGCTAATTAGTGGGAAATTTTATTAGATTACTGCCACTGAAATTTTCTAAGTAGTTCGAGAGCGTATTGTGTTATCAAACGGTGCTATGTAAGAAATTGCGATTATGAAAGGATTAAAGAAGGTTCTGGAATAATTATTGAAAGTTAGGTCTCTCTTCTCAGAAAGTACAGAGAAACAACTAACCGCTTCGTTACTCAAAGCATGGCATGTGTATGAGAAATAAGGTCAATGTAAGCACCTATATGTTGACTTACTCAGCTTGTTGCATTAGAAGAGATGTATTCTTTCAAAATGTAAGTCCCATTATGCTGTGATCAGTTTAGTTCAAATATGGAATTGCGTCGAAACATAAATGGAAAGTGGCAAATGATTTTCTTTGACTTAGGTTAGGTTGGGTTAGGAGAGCGCGCTTCTGTTCGGAGACACTTATGTTAATTGTGAATGCTCTTATTGCTTGCCGACGTTGAACTAGGTATTACTCACTTAATCCCATATGTGCTTGAGAAGGAGCAAAAGATCCATTTCCCTCATCTTTGCCAGACTGTCGAAAACCCGTGCTCCCAGATATCTGAGACGCCTTGACTGCAGTTCTGGGCATCGATAAAGAAAGTTATGAATTAATTCTGCTTCCTTCTAATCCTAACAACCTCTGCTTAGAAAAGTTGTTGGCATACCCCATGTCCTGTGCTGACACCTGTATGTTTACTAAGTTTGAGAAGGAAACTAGTTTTTTTCTGTCTAAATATGGTCATATCGACTTTGAGACTTCGCAGTCATCCCAGTGTGTCCATAGTAAATTCGTTGTTTTGAAAATATGCTCAGCGATCCTCCATAGCAAATCTCCCAAGGGGGATGGCACGAAGTTATCTGCTTCGTGAATGTCTATTTCAGAGCCCTTCTTGACCATCTCATCACCTACTTCGTTTGCATTAATACCTCTGTTGGGATGATTCAGAGCCTTTAGCGAGGCTGGGCACCTTCGAACCATATCAGCTTTTATCACGTTATACTCTAATGACTTTGAAGAAGCTTGGTTGTCAACAAAGATCGTTATGCCCAGCTGCCTTTTTTATGGCATAGATGTCGCAGTTCCATTTTCCATTTTTCACCCGTCCGTGTAGATTGTAATCTGTCTACCAATGACTAAATTCTTTTCCCATTCCCCCTTGTAGGATACTCTACATTCTCCACTCTGAAGTCAATACTAGATGTTATATAGTCCTTTTAGGCTATTAGGTCAATTCTGACACCGTTTACTCCTTTTGCCATGTCATCTAGCTTCGTCGCGTGTCCATAGTTGGCTGTAGAGTCTAAGAGCTCCCTTTACGGCCAAACCCTGGACGAACACACGCAGAGGTGGAAGATGACTTTTAGTCCCTCCTGAAGTGCGCTGCTTACCGCGCCTGATATACGGAGGCATAGTTTTTGTATTTTTCAAGCTTTCACTTGAATGCTCTTTCTATCTAGCGCCTTCCACCAGACTAGAGCTCCATACGTTAGTATCGGTTGGATGACTGTGTTGTACATACCGTGGATTATGTGCGGTGATAGTTTCCAGTTCTTCCCGAAGGCTCCTTTACAGGTGAAGAACGTTTCCAGAGAGTTCTTTAATCTCTCTTCGATTCTTATACTTGGAAGGCAGAGTTCTAGAACTAGAACAATCGAAAGTGCCCAACTGCTTAAGCGAAAAGTCATGCAAAACAAGGCTCATTATTAAAAGTCTATGCTCTCGACTAAACAACACTGCCACATTTCCATTCCTATGTACTCCCGGTAGGAAAAATATCTAGGTTTGAACCGGTGAACTTCCCTATTCGCATTTGGTTTTGAGCTCATGAAAATTTAGTTTTCGAACATGCTCTAATTAGGCATTTTAGTACTAGTCCTTAAACAAAAATGTATCTCACTCTCCACTGAGTTCACTGAAAGGTATAGGCATAAAAAACACACATCCCCCCATAGCTGAACTGGCAAACTATTACTCCCTCCTTTGTTGGTGTTCATTTCAAAAATTCTCGATTATACGCGTAATTTTTTTTATGATAAACTAGCGGGACCGGCAGACTTTGTGCTGCCCAGATATTTACCTGAATGGATCTAGAAATATTGGCTTTTCCTATCCATATCATTATCTCTATCACTGTCCCTATCCCTATCCCCATTCCTATCCCTATCCCTATAGATGTAACTATTTCACACACACCCAATTCCACTTCACCATCGATCGATCCATTATTGAGCTTTTTTAACAAACAAAAATAAATATAAAAATTCCCACCATACAAAATGTATGGGAAAATAACATTTTTTTTTTCAAGAATGTTTCGGAAATTTTATTGGGTATTCTCCTATTCTGGTCAGAGCACAATCTAAATTAGTGTCAATCATCCAAATCGGTGATGGCGTTCTTGAGTTATGAGCGTTGGAATCAACGTCACTTTCTTTTATATACGTATATCGTTCCAACATGTTTTGTTATTCTACCAAAAATCTTCTACCACCAAGCTTTGATATTGTGCGACATATAACTTTAGAAGCATGAAAAGAGAATAGTTCAATTTGTCTTGGGACTGCCATGCACGCTTTTCCCATAACTCACGTTTGTTTTCTCGTAAGTATGGTATTGTTATCATAGACCTCTATACCAATTTTCAGGTCGTTATAAGATATTTAGCCTGAAATTTTAAGTTTGTATTGGAGGTGACACGCCCCCTTTCCCAATTACTCCAAATTTTTTCAGTAAGTATGATATCGATATCGAATATCTCCATACCAACTTTCAGAGCCCTACCATCAACCCTTCTGGAGATATTACGCAGATACAATCAAAATTTTACGGGAGGTGGCACGCCTCTTTAATATTTTCGTCTTTTTTTTTCCCTTAAATTTGCGCGTATTAATTATAATCAAACCCTCGAAAGGAAGTATTAAATTTGGTTCCAACTAATTTAATTTTTAGCGTGACAAACAAACCACGATTAATTTTTATATATATATAGATATAGTGCCCATGAATAGTTTATCATTTTATCCAATCTTTGTAATCAAGAACACTACACATACAAATAACAAAAAACATAAATAAATACCCGTACCCTGACATATCATTCCAATCAATTTCAAAGCATTCGCTGTTCTTTCAACTCAAATCATCAAATGCCCTTAATCGATTTCACACTCACTTCAATGGACTGGCATCAATGCGAGAACTCATTTTACAATAGGTATTTATTCATTTATGATTTGCAGATGTGCTATTCACGTATTTGGCACAAATTTTTATATCATTCACATTGATTTTCATTCATTGCAAAATTGTTGTTGCTTTTTTTTCCTTTTTGAAGAAGTTACAAATTGAATTGCTAACTTTAACATGCAGCAAACATAAAAGTTTGATATGCTTCAATTGACGGCAAACGAGATTGTCAAGCGAACAACAGAGTTGCCAACTTATTGCTTGCACAAGTATGCTGTTTTCTTTTGAAAGAAGACAGAAATCTTTTTATTTCGCAAAATAAGCAAAACGAGATGTTCAAAGGAAAAGTAACTAAGTTTTTTTCTTCCAAATCAACAGCTGCTTGTGTATAAAAAAAAAGAGGAGCAGAAGTCGTTTATGTGAAGACGTGTATGATCAAGTCTGACCTATTAAATTTGATTAGCAACTAGTAGTAAATTATTTAGACGGATTTCTTAATTGGTAATGATAATTTTAATTTTTTTTTTCAAGAAAGGGTAATAATTAATTGATTACGATTAGAAAGAACTAAAAAAAAATTCTAACAAAATTCAAAAAAAATTCAAAAAAAATAATCAAAAAATAGTTGTTTTGATTACTTTTGATTATTTTTGTAAATTTTGATATTTTTAATTTTTTTTATTATTTTTGATTTTATCAGTATTGTTGATGTATATGTATATGCTTCTACAACAATACTGAAAAAATTAAAAATAATAAAAAAAAATTTTAAATATCAAAATTTACAAAAATAATCAAAAGTAATCAAAACAAATTTTTTTTGATTTTTTTTTATTAATTTTTTTTTTTAATTTAATTTTTTGTAGAAGCATATACATATACACATCAACAATACTGAAAAAATCAAAAATAATAAAAAAAGAAGCATATAAATATACACATCAAAAATACTGCAAAAAATAAAAACCAATCAGAAATAATCAAAAAAAAATCAAAAGTAATCAAAACAATTTTTTTTGATTATTTTTTATTTTTCTTAATAATCATAAATCATTTTTTTAACTAATTCGAAAATAATCATTAAAAACTGAAAGTAATATTAATCAATCATTAAATGGATTCTCAAGAAAATAATTAATGAAACCGGTAATCATTATATTTTTAACAGTTTGGATCAAGTTATGTTTTAAAAGCAAAATTTTGAGAAAATTGCGTTAAAAATTGTGTAAATATCTTTTTAGTGTGAAAATTTGGCAACTATGTCGAGTAATTGTAAATGAATGGAGATGTTATTCTGGGCAAAATTATGAATTCATATATACATTAGGGTGGCATTTAACATCAAATGAAGGGATTCACCTCCGCAATCGGTAGTGCAACGGCCCAAGGGATCATATTTGAGTTTTGATGAAGAATGCCCACATGAGTTAAAGGCCAGAGTGCGCTATGAAGACTGAAAAAATATTCTAAGAAATTTAATCTAATACTACTCTGAACCAATCGTAATAAGAAATTATATCTGCTATTTTCTTTTTTACATATCTTTACTGATTTTGAGTACTCTATCTAAAAGCAAATTTTTTTACTAGCAGACCCGGCCACGCTTCACTGCGCTTCAACAATTAGAAAAGACTGAGTCTTATTTGAATCCTTGTATATAAGAAAACAGTTAAGGTATGGAACTCACTCTCATTGCAGCACTCATTAACACCTTTTGGTTGATACCCATATTTTGCTAACACATTTTTGGTCACCCTGGTCCACATATTGGTCGATATCTCCGACACTTATCGGGTTATCTAAATAAGTGATATCTTAAATTTTAAGTTAGACTTCTAGAAATACAGCGGTGAACTTCTATTCAAGTCCATTTAACAGTTTATGAGTGATGCGCGACCAAACTTACAGACAGACAGACAAAAATTCCATTTGCTTAATAATGATCCATTCTATAAATTTTTCTTAAATATCTGCAATGTACAGACAACGACCTGTTACAATTTTATTATATGTTGAACCAATTTCATATGAGATTTCTTAGGCTACATTAGGACAGGCGAAGACCTTGAAGCTTGATAAATGTGATCTAAACATGTTTTCCCTACATTTAAGGACCACCCTAATGTAACAAATATATGTATGCATATATTAATGCAACATATCAAACCGTTATGTTTTTTTGTATTGAATAATGTATGAAGATGAATTAATGAAGTTCGACAGGCGTCAATGAAAAAGATGTCATCATCTAACTTTGGAAAAAGGAAATATATCGGAAAATTATTTTGCTGGCTTCACATATGCATGTATTTGTTTGTAAGTATGTGTGGCAGCTTTATACCCTGCAGTCAAACCTATTGGTGGTAAACTTGCTCCTAATAAGTATGAAGCCCTAGACAACTTATCAACCACAAGCTCTCTTTCCAAACAATTAAATGGGATTTATAATATGGAGATATCTGGAATTTGCTTCAAAATAGTTGAAGCAAATCTTAGAACAATCTTAGTAAGCGGAAACATAGCCTCCGCTTATCAAACCGTATCAGGACCAACCGTTCAAGAGGTAACCGGAGCGATCCCCATCGATCTATTAGCGCTGCAAAGAACAAGATTATGGGAAGCAAAAAAGCACACTGATGAGGAGCTCATAAGAGTCACTCACCAAGAACTCAGCGAGGAAGCGTTTAAACTTTGTCAAGAGCGCTGGGAAAGTGAACACCGTTGCAGACGGACAGCAAGATTTATCACTGACGTTAAGGTATGGAGCAGTAGAAACTTTGGCGAGGTTAACTACTACGTTAACCAAATGCTCACTGGGCATGGGTATTTTAAAAAGTACTTATATAGAATGGGAAAAGTGGAAGATGCGAAGTGCGTGTATGAAGATGCAGACGAAGGCGATGCTGAACACACATTCTTCAAATGTTCAAAATGGATCGAGGAGCGACAAGTGCTCGAATGAAGGATCGGAAAAATTACTGCAGATAACACACAAGGAAAAATGTTGACTGGCCCGGAAGTGTGGAAAGAAATCAGCAACTTTGTAGAAAGTACACTCAGAGCAAAAAATCGGGACCTGGACGCAGGTACAATAGAAGGCTCTTAAGCAATGAGAAATATGGAACGCCACCCTGAAGCAATACGAAAGTGGTCCAGGGGTGGGAAACGGTTCCAAATTTTGGGGAAGTTTTCTAGTCCACGGACAAAAGGCTGGTGCGACGGCATCAGCTACGGTGCATGAGGCATCTTTTTCAACCCCACCCGCGAAAAAAATAATAATAATAATAATAATAATAGAAAAACATTAAGGGAAGGAGCTTATTTCTCAATTCGCATGATATGCTCCAGTCAGCGGTGAATTTGTGCTCATTCTTAAATTTTCGTGAAAACTCGCCTTTGATATTACGGAAAGGATAACAAATCTTCAGGAAACTTTTTCTCTCGTATACTCCCAGGTCTCTCTCAACTTCTTTCGACACAGGACAGCTATAATGGGAGACTTATAGAGCGTGATCTGTGCTCTAGTAAGCGAAGTACCTCACAGCTTTAAATTTTAACAGCTGGATCATTTCTGCAGAGAAGCATACAAATTTCAATCAAAACAAAAAAGCAACATCTGCCCCGCACCCTTTTTTAGTATTTTCTATCATGCAAAGTAACCCCCCGCTCACTAGTTCGTTATACTCACCCAAATCGACATCATCGTAGTTGTGATAATCATAGGCTTCAAATTCATCTGCAACTGGCAAATCCGCCTCCGGCAGCGGTTCCTCAGCTTGTGGTCGTTCACTCAATATTTTGCGATGTTTTTTCATTTTTTTCGTGCGCGATTTTCGTTTCCCTACATGACCGCCAGCAGAATTCTCTGCCCAAGAGTACTCCAACAAAACGCACAGCGCGAAGGCGTAGCAAAGGAGGCGCGTTTGTTTGAATTTCATAACTTTTTCTTTTTATTCGTTGATTTTTATGAATTTTAGAAAGAATTCAAATAATCAAAGCTACGCAGGTGTTGTATTCATAAGGCCATTTTTTGCACTACAAAACTGCACAAAAGATAAATTAAACAAACAAAATTTTAAATCACTTTCTATATTTGTATGACATGATTGAGCTGAAAACAAAGTCGAAATCGAGTAAACTGCAGCAAATACAAATAGTTGAGCAGCACTAAAGCCAGTACTCCATGATTATCCTCTGCGACGTTTCACGCGTTCTACAGCTTCAAGTCTGCACTCAGCTAACAAACAAGTTGAAATTCTACAACGCCTGAAAATCCCTAGCGGCTGGCCATGGAGCGCTGGTTTAGGAAACGTAAAAGTGAAATCTAAAAGCCGCAATCCGTTATGTACATCAAACAGTATTTAGTAGCTAGGGTAGCTTCGATTTCGATTTTGTTTCATCAGCGCATAGAAAAACTGGGTCAACAGGCTTGCATGTCGTATAAGGGGGAAGGGGGGGAGGCCACACGTCTAAAGCTCATCCGCAGTGGACATACTCATAGTAGATAGCGCATTTGCAGTTTTTTTTTTGATCAGTTCATGCACTTTTCTTTGTCTGCGCGCTTGCGTGCCTGTGTGTGTGTGTGAGCTTATATGTATGTGTTTTTATTACGCTAAAAACATTTTCTGAATGCTACACATCCTCATCGCAACAAAGTTTGGCAATTTTTTTTTTTTATTTCATTTTTTTATGTTCATTCATACAGAGAATATTCTTGTAGTAATCTCACTTTATTTTGGGCGAGGTCATCAACTCGGATTGATAGCACAAAACAACGAAAACACATACATTTACACAAATACACGCACTACATTAACTATTAGAGCAGACAAAAGTTTATTGTTCTTGCTGGTTTTTTTGGTTTTTGGTCTAAAAGTTTTGTGAATGTTTTATTTTTTGATTTCTTTTTGATTTTTCATTATTACTTGTGCATTTACCGCGCTCCCTCGCATTAGTAGCGCCATGTATATGTGTGTGTATGTGTTGGTGCATGTCTGCATGTGTGTGTGTATGCTTTAGCTTTTTGTAGATAGACAGCACAAACCTATTCGAGTAGCGTGGTCAGTGGCAAGCGTTATCAAGCCACAAAATGTATTTTTATTCACTACCTTTTTATACTCAGCTGTGCTCAGCCTAAAAAGCATTACAACTTACCGTGGTTAGTATAAGCTTTGTGCGAGATCTCAAGTGTACTCCAAAAAAATCCACTTTAATAAAAAAAGGTGGTCCAATTTACATAAATGGAAATGTCTTCGGATTGGAGTAACTAATCCACCTCCCGCTTTCGTGTTGAATACTCCATGGTGTAAACCTTTGGCAGCATTTTGAAAGTAGCAGAGTAGGTGATCCATTCCTAGGGCATCGTTATGTAAATTGGATCACCTTTTTTATATGTATGAGTATGAGTGTTGGAGTACTCTGTTACTCCTAAAGCAGTATTCTTTGGATGTTTGAACAGAGTATTCCCTTTTTTTGCAAGGATATGACTTTCACCCACTAAAGATTTACTAACTGACCGGTTAAACATTGTTTCTTCAGAAAGAAGTTCAAATATAAATGCCATCGGCAAAGAATTACGATTTTTAAGTATATCGTGACTTCAGAGCCTCCTATTTGTAAAATTTTTATATAAAACAACTATTATTTAGGTAGCTTATATTGAGATGGCACTGAAAACCAAGCGATGTTAAAACTCTAGCTCACACCTTTTAGTTGATACCCATATTAAACAAAAATATACCAGGGTCTTTTAAATTTTGGTCAACATATCCAGACCCTGAGCATCTTCCACTTCAGAAAGTGTAAATTTTTTTCACAAACTGTAAAAGCAGACTTTTCCAATTGAATTCGATAAGAAAAAGTCAAAAAAAAATAAAAAATAATCAAAGAAAATCAACAAAAAAATATTGAATAATCAAATAAATTCAAAAATAATCAAAAAAAAGTTGTTTGGTTACTTTAGATTTTTTTTTTCTTTCTTTTTTTTCAGTATTGTTCATATGTTTATTTATGTGCTTCTACAGCAATACTGAAAAAAGTTAAAAATAATTTAGATAAATAAAAAAAAAAACCAAGACAAGCTCTTTTGACTATTTTTGACTTTTCTAATAATTGTAAAATATCATAATTTTTTTGATAATTTTTATCATTAATTGAAAGATAATAATAAAAAACTGAAAATAATGATAATCATTTAATGGATTCTTAAGAAAAAAATTTATCAGCCAGTAATCATTACGATTAATAATCATTATTTAAAAAAATAAAAAAAAAATTTTTAAAAATTTAAAATATTAAAAAAAATTGTTTTGATTACTTTTGATTATTTTAGATTTTTTTAAATTGTTTTTGAATTTTCTCAGTATTGTTTATGTGTATGTTTATGTGATTCTACAGAAATACTAAAAAAAATCCAAAATAATAAAGAATTATCAAAAAATAATCTAAAAAAAATTAGCGAAAACTAAAAATTTAAAAAAATCCATAATGATCAAAAGTAATCAAAACAGCCTTTTGTGATTATTTTAGATTTTAGTAAAAAATCATAATTTTTTTGATTATTTTTTTACTTAATTGGAAAGTAATCATTAAAATTTAAAGTAATCATTACGATTAGTAATCATTATTTAACAGGTCTGCGTGAAATGTACTTCAGAATAGTCAATTGTACTGCAGAAACCATAAATTGTACTTCGGACACTGTAAATTGTTCTTCAAAAACGGTAAATTCCTATTAATTCTGAATTACATTTTACAGCTTCTGAAGTACAACGACTATTCTGATGTACATTTTACTGTTTCTGAAGAAGACTTGGTAAAGGTGTAGAGATAATAATTTACAACCTATTCTAAAACCCACAGAAACAAATTTTTAAAAATCGAGTAAAATATTTCCTATTAGCTTGATTACAAGCAAGTAACTATATATTTACAAATATAGACTACCAGGAAAATAGAAATCGATCAAGTTTCCACAATAGCTCGAAATTTGTTTAAAAATGTTATAAATTACCCAAATTATACCAAAGCATGTTCGTTAGACCAAATTTGTGAAACTTTTTCGATTTTCGCAAAAGTTTTTTTTTAGTTTGAAACTTTAAATATAGATAAATTTAAGTAGAAATTTTTTGATTATAAATACTCTCCAAGCTTATATTAATCGAGGTGCTTTAAATACCTCGATTTTTACTTTTATGAGAAAAACCAAAAACTTGCTGTATGCAAGTCGGTTCAAGCCGCATTTTGACTTCCTTCTCAACAAAATTTTTTTTTTTGTCCTAATTTTTTTGATTTTTTTTTTTCTATTGAAATTTTATGCTGGTGCGACACTTTTAATGACCAAAATTTATGTTTGTTTGTTCCCGATTAAAAACTTATTTGTGTGCGTTAATTGTTAGTGTGTTGCAAAATCATTGCCATTAATTTAAAATTAAATCACAAATAAAAGCGTAAAACACTATTTTGATAATTTTGAAATGTTTCCGGAGATTAAAAGTGGCTTTGTATAAAAACCGAATATTTATGGCGTTTATTCAATCGAGTTTCTCGTTTTGTTCGTTGTTCCCAGCACGGAAATTGATTTTAAACAGAAAAGAATAGAAATTAGAGTGTGTCAGTTTATATTCGCCGCGGAACTATATAGCACCCAAGACTTTATAATGCCAAAGACGGCTACTTTATGGCTAATAAGATCTAGTCAGAGGAATGACAAAGAAACTTAAGTAAAACATGAAAATTCCTTTCTAGCTTAGCCTCATTATTCATATATCAAACAAAATCAAAGAGTCTGTCAGCGCGATCTTAAGTAAACCGAATCATGTCTAACTATAATGTTATCTAACCAAAATAACCCAACCAAAAAGTATCAGATTCAACCTAAAAAACACAACAAAATGTTTACCTTAATATTTTTCGGAATTCAGCATGTAAATATTTAATTATGAAAAAATTTATAAAAACAATTATTCACTACGAACCAATAATATATTTTACAACAAAAACTTAAATTTTGCACTATTAAGGTAGTCATATAAAGGCAAAGAGTTTTGCTTAAGAATCGATTTGTTGTTATTGTTGTTGTAACTGCAAAAACACTCCCAGAGAGAGTATATTTGCAGTTTTTGAAGTTATTAGTTTTAACCGAATCGAATTTTGCTGTTTTGATAATCGAATGGTTTATCGATAAGTTATTGAATTTATCGAATCAAATTTTGCTGTTTTCATAATCGAATTGTTTATCGATAAGTTATTAAAGGTATCGATTTAAATACCTCTATATTGCTGCCAACCACAGCATTTGTTTCATTTACTCGAATATCAAATCAAGCGATACTGTTTTGACTTATCTAATTATTGGAAATTTTCAGCGAGACCCCTTTTGGGTCTGTTAGTAATTCCAACGGAACTGCCACGGGGGAATAATTGTCACAGAGTATTTTGATCTTTATCGATCGTATGCAAATTCACTGCCAAAATCCGACAAAATCGTTTGAATTCTCTCATAATCTATTGCATACAGGGTTTTCGCTTTCGAGGAAAAATTAGGACTTTTTTCAGATAAGCGCTTTGTGGATATTCGTATCGATTCAGTTAATTTTGATTAGCATTAAAAAATCAACGCTTGCTCATTTTCAAATTTTTCTCCTTAAATTATTTTCCTTAATTTAATTTTTGCTCTCAACTAAAGAAACTCTGCGACACTCAGTCGCGAAAAATTCATATATTGTTAGAAAAATTATAGATTAGCTAAGAGTTGCAAGTTTGTAAAGAGCAAACAAATGTAATTGCTTAAGAGCAACTCGTAATCGGTCCTTAAAAAATAGTAGTTAGATATTTTGCTAAAACTTAAAACTATTAATGTTTCTTTGTACCAACAACTTTTGTTGGTTCTACGGCCTGTACATTTTCAGGTATTCATGAAACGAGGTCAAGGTCAAGAATAATAATTTTTCACATTTTAATTTTTATGAAAATTATTATTGTTTTTATTTTTTTTTTAATACTCATTTTTAATTAATTATTAAAAGTAGTTTTAATGGAATAGATTAGGAAAAATTTTTTTTGTAATAATAATTTTCATAAAAATTAAAATGTGAAAAATTAGTATTCTTGGCTTTGAGCTGGTTTTATGAATGTTTGAAAACTATTATATAAGAGCCCTTTATTTCATTAAATTTCGTATTTTGCTAAAAATAAAAGCTATTATTTTAAAACCGATTATTTCATTAAATTTTATCAAAAATATTAAATCGCTAACTAAAAAAAAAGACTTACAAATAATTCAATTGCTTTAAAAGACACTCGTAATCGTTCCTTAAAAAATTATAGGTGTGGTATTTTGGTAAAAATTAAAACTACTTTTTTAGAACCGATTACTAATTAGTTGCTTTTTAATCCATTAAATTTTACCAGAAATACTTAATAGATTTTTTTTCGCTTACATTTTTAGTAAAATACGAAACTTATTATTTCTTACGATCCGATTATTCGTTGCACCCCTATCATTTAAATCTAGTTGTCACAAAAACGTAACCGATTATTACTTAAGAACCGATTACTTATTAATAAGTTAAATGTGGTTGCCAAAAATATGTTACCCACTTATTTTTAAAAACAATTACAATCAATCAAAACCGATTATTTTTTAAGAACCAATTTATCTCTTTAAATTGTAAAAAGTTAAATTTATTTACCAAAAATACGGAGCCAATTACATTCTCAGTGCCGATTACTTAGTGCTCTGCTGATTGGGCAATAAAAGTTGTTTGCCAAAAATATATAACCGATTGCTCTTTACTCAAAAATTAATTAGATTTGGTTTCCAAAAGTACGGTACCGATTATTTTTAACACATAAATTTGAATTTTTAGAAATACTTGAATGCTTTTTTTTTTGACAACCTGTCAATAAAATTTGTTTGCCAAAAATACAAAAACCGATTACTCCTCGCAAATCAACATAAGTAACAAAACCGATTACTCTTTGCTAAGCAACATAAATAACCGATTGTTTTTTAACAACCGGGTACTCGTTGTGCGTAAATCAATTAGATTCAGTTGCAAAAAGTATGAAACCGATTATTTTTAAGTACCGATTATTCAAAAATCAATCGATCAATCATTACTTGCGATTCTTACAAAATCGATGGCTTTTCTAAAATTATAATTTGAATGTACGATACAGTACTCAAACTTCTAAAATTAGTTAAAAGTACAAAACTGCTTATTCAACGTTTTCAAAAGCACTTAACATAACCTTACGGAAAAATTAAAAATTGATTTTTTGAAGCCACTGAAGTCACAATCTTTCGTAACTCTATTTTGAAAGAATCTGTTTCCATAGTGTAAACTTGTGTATGAGATTTTCTGTTGTTGTGTTATGTAACGTAAAAAAGTTCAATTCTCAAACTTCTAAATTTAAAAAGCTTTAAATACTTATATTCACTAAACAAATATAACACAATTTTAATTAGACCACACACATCTGTAATTGCAGATATGGCATGCATACAATGCATTGTCATAATAATTATAAAACAATTCTGTTTTTTTTGTTTTTTTTGAAATGCAGATATTTACTTCCTCTTTCCGTTTTAGTTTTAATAACGGCAGATGCAAAATCAGTTAAGTCCAACCATGAAAATAATTACATTTTTCAAATCAAAAACCACAAATGTAATATCCGGTCGGTGTCATATTTGCGCTTATATAACACACACACACACACACACACACATACATATAATATATATGCATAGAAATTTATGTGTGTTATTTATAGCAGCATTTCCGGTGTTGATTTGAACATTTCTTTTTTTTTTTTTAATTTTACTATTAATTACTTTTTAATTTCCACAGTAATTTTCATAACAGCAGTGCAGATTTTTAGATTTTATTTAATATCCTTCACACTAGCCCACATTATCCTTTTTTTATTGCATTCAATTACTGTTTTATGGCCGCTGACCTTTTTTTCTGGTTTAAGCTGCCTTCACTTCCGCTCTACAAATACACTTACACTTTACAGTTTGAAGACACAAAACACTTGCACTGCTTCTTACCCGCACACCAAATGTTAACCGAAGAAAAACCAAGCGAACTGAAGCGCTTTCAAGACACGCTTGGCTTTTTATAGTTTGCGCTGCTGAAACTTTTGAAAAAAAAAAAATTTTTAATAAGAAAAATAGAACAAATGAAATATAAAATCTTTAACTCGCGCAAGCTAGAGTTATCAGCCGCACAGCACTCAAGTATAAGAAATACGCCTGCAGTTGCGTATAAGAGCAGTGCTCTTCCAGATCAAAAATTTCAATTGAAAGTTTTCAAGAGAGCGGCGCAGCATTGTGTTTATGTTTTCTATGCTGCATGATTTTCTCAAAGTATTTTCTATGCTATTTGAGTTCTGCTCCTTTCATAGCGAAATTTTATTGATCTTACGCTCTTATGCGACCGATCAAATATTTGCTTGTACTCCCAGTTTGCGCGTTAAATGTTTGTTCTTGGAGCGTTCTTATGTCACAACATTGCGTACACTGATAAGCGTCTTTGTTTGCCGGCCGGCTGACTGCTTATAGCGTGACTGTTCAGCTGTTTTTTCAATTTCTGTTGTTGTTATTTATAGTTTCATAGCGCCGTTTAATTGTTTTTAATAGCCGTTTGATAATCTCAAGAAAAGTTTGCTCTGTGACACAAATTTACATGCTCGGATTTAGGGTTACTGGAGCACTGATAATTTAAAAAAAAAGCAAATGGAAAATGTGGTTTAAGGGCATTGGCTTACGAATTAAAGGCGCACTATATTATTATATTTTTTTTTTGTTATTACAGTGTTGTTTATTTAAATAAAATAAAGTAGTAGGAGTTAAATATTTATGTAGTTTCAATCCAAATTTGGCAGTCAGAATTTCTTTGCTTATTCCTTCTCCAGAGCATAGTTTGAAGTCCTTATGCTGCTTGATCAAAACCTTTAGACAGGGTTATACTGAAAGTTTAGGAACACGAAATCTAAATCGCGAAGGATTAGACATAAAGAGAAAGAGAAGATGGTGTACTATCCCCCCATTCTGTTTAATTTCTATATTTCGATTCTTCCGCCTCAACCAGAGGAACTCTCAATTGTCTCCTACGTTTACGACTGTACGATTATGGCTTCGGGTAAGGGCCCCTCCATTGACCAACTCTGTACAAGGATCAATTGTTATCGCCAAGATTTATATTGGAACGATTTTGCGTCATCTTTTGTAAAATTTGGTTTTGCAAAAAATCTGTTTCAGCGTTCCGCCATTCTCAATATTTAGTTTTGTTCTCTCTATCTGACTCTATCTCCGACGAAATCGACGGCGTCTGTCTTTACGACGTGGACTGTGCATTCCAGACTGTGAGACAAGAGTTAAATGTCCATATAGATGTAGTAACTCTATCTACTGTAAATCGCCCCAAAATCTTGGACTGCCCTTTGACAACGACCTCACTTCGCTAGTCATGCCACTGCAGTACCCTCAAAGTTACAGAGCCGCAGCAAGATCCTCAAGTCATTTGCCGACAGCACTAATGGTAAAGACAAAGAGACGCTGCTTGTTACATATAAGGATATTGGTGGACCGGTTTATTAAAACTCAACACCACCACACCAAATACTTGCCTTACATGTGGTATGTTCCCTCACGATACCAAACATCTCTTTACCAGTTCAATTGAACCTGTTCTTCGAACACCAATATGACTCTGGTCCAACCTTGTTAAAACTGCTCATTTCCTTGGACGTCCGTTAGAAGGACTTAATGGCAATTGTCAGCAACACCAAAACCTTGAAATCTGCCAATGTTGATTTGGGTCCATATTATGTGAAACGCAGTGCGTCTCTGGCAATAAATTTTACTCTTATGCAACATTCCCAAAACAGCCGGGTCTAAGTACCGGAATGACTGGAACCTTACCTCACTCTACGGTTCTCAGTTGCCAAAAATTCTTTTAAAGATTCGCAGTTGGCAGCTCTCAATTGGCAACCTTATCTTAACTGTTCCTATGCCGTATGCCAAACGAGTTCAGCAAGCCCTAAGAGTCTCATAAATATTTTGTAATTGGTAACGATGTTTTAGGTATCGATGAGTTTCGTATCAATTTTTCATGCGATATCGTTTTTACCTACCCTCTCTACCTACCTCTCAGTAATGTGAATCTACTGTAGCTATTCTAGAACTTGACTATGGAATTTATTATCAAGGACACTAATCTTAAATAAACTAATAAAGACATACAATTTCATCCTATATAAAATATTGACGACTGAGTGGAAGATCAGATTTTTTAAAAACCATCTATCTTAGTCGAATATATATTTATAGATAGAACGTTTTTCGAAAAAAATTTTGAAACTCAGCCGTCAGCATGATAAAATTACACACATCCGATGTCTGTAGATTACAGAATCCGAAACAACGGTTTATAAAATTTTTGTGTCTTTGTCTGTCTGTATGTTTGTTCGTGCATCACTCAAAACACACTGTCTAGAACTTATTAGAAGTTTCAACTTTTTATTACTTGATGTCCAAATTAAAGTTTGGCGCTAAATATTTTTTTATACATATAGTGTATTTGAAAAAAAAAACAACGATTTTAATTTGTATTTGCGACGTAGCCTCGCAAGACCCTGGCCGCCTCTTCAGCAATGTAATGATGTATCAAGTAAAATAAAACTATAGGATGATTGAAAGATGAGGCTGCGAATATATTTTTTAGAATATATTAACCTTCTACCAACCTCAAAAAAATAAATTAGCTTGCGCTTTCGAAAAAAGTCAACAAAATTTTAAATTTTTATTGCTAGACATCCAAATTGAGGTAAGAGCGTGGTCATCTGGTCAGCAATATAATGAATATTTTTTTAGAATGTATTAACCCTCTACCGACCTCAAAAAAAATTTTATTAGTTTGCGTTTACCAAAAAAGTCAACAAAATAAGCCATTCGAGTTTAAACAAAGCAATTGAAATGTGCCACAAATTATTATTTGCCGGTTAAGAAAATTTGCTTTAGAGCTTTAAGAACAAATTCTGACCATTAGCGTTTCTTCGAGATTTCAGACCTTTTATTCATATTTATGAGTAGAACTTTTCATAATTTTTATTATTAAATAAATTTTGTTGTACTCTACTTTCTACAGAGTGCAGATACTTTTAAACATGTTTCGACATATTTGCGTACAGCAACAAAATTTTCCAACACAATAATACGAGCAAGCGTATGTCGAAATGAGATAACTTCGAAATCGTTACACGTGTGGTGGGTTTTTGTACCTTAAGATAACTTCTTTCGAATATTTACAGCTTTCGAAACGTTAGCAGAGATTTATAATATCGTATTTTCACAGTTCGAAAGAGATTTCGGGTTTCAATTCTCTATATCTACTTACTCGAGCTTTTCATATGTATATCTTTAACTCTATACATTTGCTCAATATACGAGCACTACAGCCAGGATAGCGGTGAAGTAAATTTGTACACCTTCAAAAATTCGAATTTCGTTTAGGTCAGTTGCATGTTGTTGCTCAAACAATTTAGTAGGATACGGAGGCTATGCGGAGTATTTTTTCGTGTTTTCGAAAAACGCTTTTGACGTATTTTTAAGTGAACTGTAGTAGATACTGGAAAAAGAAGCAAGATTTAACTGAAAAAACTAATATAGAAGTACAAATATAAAATTAGCTCTTTCAAGTAGGAAAAGTGCGTATTTTTTATAAATAAATTCTAATTTTTACTAACTGCTTTCATGTAAAATAAATTATTTTGACGAAGTTCATAACAAGTAGTGTGTTTTATATGTTTGACAAAAATTTTATATACAAAAAAAAGAGAAACGTCAAATAGTTTTCTAGACCAATGACTTTGCCATCTGGTGAAGTGTCTCGCAAATACTTTTCTTGAACACTTTACCTACTTTTTTGAAACCTATACCTACTTTATTTAAGGGTCTAGTGGGGTTTTTGCTGTTTGTGAAACGACAGAGCGCACCGCAGGTATCTTGCAGTATTGCCGAAATTGAAGTTCTTTTTCGGACATCAATCCGGTACCCTTCAAGTACTATTCCGCATGTCACTCGCACGATCTTATATGACCACGTTTAAGCTTCCCGTTAGTCCCATCAGTCCGTCAACTCCTTAAGCCTCGGGTGATACATATTTTAAGTAACAAATTCTTATCTGTAACAGTATCAGAGATGGGCAGTTTCAATTTCTAGTCAATATCCAGTAACACAAATTTTAGAGCTGAATGAAATTAAATTCCACTAAAATTTAGTACTGAGTTGTAATACTTAATTGCTTCTGTATCATTCAAAATATTATTAAATTGAAACTACACTTCTTTTATCATTCAAAGTTTTTGAGTGGAGTTACACTTAGAATAGCACTAAAATGCCTCTTTAATGGTGCTTCATATCAATTACCACATCGATTTTTTTTAGGTATAGATTGCTCTGAATTTTCATTAATGGAAGTTCACATGCATTTCCATTCAAAATGGTTTAAAAAGCGCTGAAACAGATTTTACCGACTCTGATTTTAAAGCTTCGAGGCAGAAATAATTAATACTGCGCTGAATGGAAATGTACATAGGTTTCCATTAATTTTAATGCAGAAAAATCTCTACTAAATATACAAAATTTGACAGGTAATGGAGCTGAAGTTCGATTTAATCACAACGTTAGTGCTTATGAAAGTGAGACTTCACTAAAAATCAGGGTTGAATGATAGTGGTAGAAAGTTTCACTAGAATAAAGTTTGGAGTGGTAATTAAAAAGGAAAAATTAATTACCACACAATATTTATTTTTAATGGAGTTGCATTTCATTCAGCACTCCAATTTTTGTTTAATGGTTTTTTACTGGTAACAATTTTGAGTGATAATGGAAAATAAAAACTCCACTAACACAAAATATTTATTTTTAGTGGAATTGCAATTCATTCAGCACTCACATTAATGTTTAATGGTTTTTTACTGGTAACAATAATGAGTGATAATGAAAAAGGAAACTCCATTAACACACAATATTTATTTTTAGTGGAATTGCATTTCACTCAGCACTAAAATTAATGTTTAATGGTTTTTTACTGGTAACAATTTTGAGTGGTAATGAAAAAGAAAAACTCCATTAACATAAAATATTTATTTTTATCCATTTCATTCAGCACTAAAATTTATGTTTAATGGTTATGTACTGCTAACAATTTGAGTGGTAATGAAAAAGAAGTTCCACTCAAAAATCGTGTATTAATGGTAATGAAAATATAATTTCTATCTCTTTCAGTTAACCCAAAGTGGTTTACTGCATGCAAATTTTTTTTTAATTTTGAAGAAATTTCACAACCTAGGTGAGGTTGCCATATGGTTTGGAGATTAAAAAATTCAAAGTGAAAAATATTTGTCGAAGTTTTGGAATTATACGCCACAAAATTGTTATTTAAATTTATTTCAAGGAACTACGTAACTTCACCTCAAATTGAAGTTTGTATACACCCAACAAAGCACTTTTCTGTTTTTGATTTTGTGGCACAAACCCAACAACCCATTTAAAATCTCTCACATTCCACCTTATTCATTTCAGTTGATTGAGCACAAAATTAAGAAAAGGAAGGAAGTTGACATGATAAACAAATTGGCTAAATATTGTAAATACGTGTTAGACATACATATAAGAATTTTAGATATTTCTACTTTCACTCATACACCATTCTAAGTTAACATATGCTGACAGAGATTTCCAAAATTCGGCATACTTTTAGGGGTATATATAGATGAGCACACACATATTTGTATCTACTCAGCATAAAATCAAGCAAGCAAAAAATGTTTATATCTGCTATATTTAGCTGCACTTTCATTTTTCTCCTCCAAAATTTTCGTTTCATACACATATTTCATGAATGTATAAATAATCAGTGTTTGTATGCCAAAAAGCAGTCATGGATATAAACAATAAGCGCACAAATTGCGAGTAGGTTGAAATCATAAATTTTTTTTTTTATTTCCACGAGCTCAAAATCTGCATTCTCTGCAAGAAAAATAAAAATAGAATTCTTTTTTTATATATTATGTGCATACTTTTAGGCGCAAATTCATAGAAAATAAAAATATTACAAAGTATTTAAGCAAAAATTTTTTTGCGGCTGGAGTGAACGACCCGTTTAAGCGCCAAAAAGTAGGCAAATGGGACAGCGAAGACACATTCTTATAAACATGTATGTACATGTGTTTATGATGCATGTATGTATGGAATATATGCACATATTTATCTCGTATTATATGTTAAGTAGCCGTACTATTTAAGGCAGCCAATTTTTGTGGCACATGCATACATTTGTATTTACATATATATAGGAGCATGTTGTTTCGTACATACAAGTTGGGGCTTATATATATTTAATAGGAGATAAATTCACTGCTCTTTGGCTTTTTCTTTCTTCTGGTTTTAGCTTGTGTGTTAGCTATACAAATATTTATATGAAAAAACTGAACCACAATAGCAAGAATTAAATACAACATTAAATTGCATCTCAAATCAGTTAACTTTCACTAGAATTTAAAATGTATATACTTGGTTCATCTTATTAGACCACTAAGATCTGGCTTCACACATCATGCATAAGTCATGATCTTAGCTTGCAAACTTCGAAAGGCGACTATGGCGACCATAAAAGGAATTGAAAATCGGTCATAACAACGGTCCTATTTTATTTATCGAAAATTTTCGAAAACACAAAAATTTCAATACTATAGCTGCTAATAATAAGAGCTCAGATTATGTGTCAAAAAATTGCGCCTAAAAATATGTACTACCGTATTTCTAAAATATAAAATATCGTTATTACTGTTTTCGTGCTCAAACACTATTTGAAGCCTGCGATTTTCCTTACTTAGTTGCTTGTACCCTTCTGTGATCTATAAACTCTACTTAGAAGCATGATAGTACATATTTTTAGGCGCAGTTTTTGGCACAAATATACACATCTATAGAAAACTTGCAATCCTATGAGGAGTTACGTGACAAAGGTTCTGAAACAATGCAAACCCCAGCGAAAGTTTTACCTTTTATACCTTCATGGAATATGCAAACAAATGGCAAGTACAAGAAAAAGAAAGGTTAATGTTATAAGGAGTTTATTAAGGCGAAGAATCCATTTAGCCATGCCTGTCTGAATAACTGCCACTCTTTTTAAACACTAACTAGCTTCACTATTTTGAGACATCTCGCTGGAATCTTGTTGGCAGATAAACTTTTATATTCCATCGATCATTTGTCTGTTCCTAGAGGATCGCGCCTGCGTATATGTATACTATTGAGCAACTTGAAAGCAATTTTATGCAATAAAAGTTTTCATTTCAAGACTCAAAGTCTGGAATATACCCAACAGCACATATTATCCTCTTAACAGATTGTCTAGAAGGTTAAATATTTCGAAAATTTCCTCGAGATCGGTTTTATGTGAAGCTTCTTTTTGAATTGAGGGATGAATTTAAAATCAGAACACCGATTTTGTTCAAACTCGGTATACGCATACTTACAATAAAATGTTTACACACAAAATTTTTGTTTTTGCATTTTTTTGTTTCTTCTCGGAGGTAAGATCAGTCAAAATTTGCGCTTTTAGTAAACTAATGAAAACATATACTCACTCAAATCAGCATATTTTGGCTTCTACTAAAGCTACAGACTTCATCTTAACACCATTTGAAAGGTAATGAACCAAGCTTCACAAGTATTTGCCGTTTATTATTTTTTCTATTTTTTTCAACAGTTTGATGATGTATATGAAAGGTATGAAAATCAAAAAAGAAAGTAGCAGAAATTTTATGCTGAAAAGAGGGCGCCGCCACGCCTACTTCTTCAAAATTTACACAATTTGTTTGCAGTCGAGTTTTCCTTAGAAAGCTTATTACGTGTGCAAAATGTGATTGATATAACTTGCTTAGTTGTAGAAATATCGCTTTTTTAATTTTCCAAACAAATTTTTCAGAACTATGTTAAAAAACTGGGCGTGGATATGAACCGATTTCATTCATTTTTACAACAAACAAGTACCTTTATATATTGAACATTATCACCAAATTTCATTTCATCATTTTTTGGCGGAGTTACGGCATAACAAGTTTTGTGGAATAATCCACTATAAAAGGGACGGGGCCACGCCTATTTTCGAAAATTTTTATTTTTTGGATTTCTTAGTTTACGGAAACTTTAAAAGTGAAATATATATAATGTAAGGCTATTTTACGCAAAGTTATTGCCTATTTAATATATCTACGATCCTCTTCGAAATCTTTCATATACAAGTGGGCGTAGACCTTAACCGATTTCGCCCATTCTTGTCTCGAACATTCCTTGTACATCTGAAAACCTGAGTGCTGAGTTTCGTTTCGATATCTTTAACGGTGTTCGATTTATGATTAATAACATTTCTAAATTTGACTTAACCAAAAGTGGGCGGTGCCACACCCATTTTCCAAAATTTCTTGAAAATTGTATTTAATGCCTCAGTCTTAATGTATACACAAAATTTTATCCTTATAGGTGTATTATGTACTGAGTAATCACTTTTTTTGTGTTTTCGAAAATATTCTATATATAAAAAGTAGGCGTGGCTATCATCCGATTTCGCCGATTTTAAATAGCGCTCGGATATGAGTTCCAAGGAACCCGCATACCAAATTTTATTAAGATATCTCAAAATTTACTCAAGTTATCGTGTTCACAGACGGACGGACGGACGGACGAACAGTCTTTTTTAAATATCACCAAGGCTAGTGATACATATCAAGCCCTAACCGCAATTTTGGCGTAACCAACAAAATTTAGAAAATCAGTATTACGACAGATATCGATAGATCTGTTTGTTTTAAACCATCTCACAAACGTAGTATTTACCATTACATGAATAAAGCAAAGGCAATTATGATGTAAGTAACATTTTGCTTTAAAACTTTGTATATTTTTAAACTAAAAACCATTCTCCTGTAAAGTTTTATTTTTGTTGGTTACACTAAAATCGCTGTTAATGCTCGATATGTATATCGTATTATTATAGTAATTTATTCCACGTGGGAGCAGTTGGCAACAATAACATCAAGCGATATTTACATCACGCGATATTTACATCACGTGATATTTTTTTTTTTTTGATATCACCAAGTTCACACAGATAACACGATCTTACATTTCCATGGTCGCATATCTACGTTCTTGCATGTTACCATGGATATAGTCAGCGCTCGTACGTTAAATAGATAAGAGTGCGTAAGAGGTGGGAAACCGATAAAAAGAAAAATCGTACAGTGTATACTAAATGTCATTAGCACGACTATCTTTCACACTCAAATAAATCTGTTACTTATGTATTAGCGTCAGGCTGCAAATAGCATTTACCTCATTGTTGATCGACAAAAGGCAGATTGCAAAAGATTTATTAAATGTCGTATTATTAATTAGAGCCATTTGGCTTCCAACACTTTGACAAATCTGTCTTTCTTGCGATATGCCTGAATACACGCACACATACCACCTCACTAAAATATAACTATGGATATGTGAATCTCATGTATGTGTGTATAAGTTTGCAACCGCTACTATAGACATAGCTCCCACTTCATTATGCGCATATGTGAAGCATGCAAATGTCATGTTAGCGCTGTAAATTACATACTTCTTCTACGCTCTACAACAATTTGGTAGTGATGTTTTGCGTTTGTGCAGTGTGTTTGTGCTATTAGATTGATATTAATGAAGCTTTAATGAGCTTTCATGTTTTGTGGGCGTTTAAGTAAAAAATTTATATGACTTGCATATAACTTTTGTGATAGAAAGATATAAATTTAACTTAGCTATAATTTTTGCATGACAAAGTGGGAGTTCCAAAAATTTTGCTCAGCACAAGAGTTCGTTAGCTAACACTTCAGCGCCAATTAGCGGTGTGTTACAAATTTGCTATCAAAATCCATGAAGAAAGTAAGACAAGAGAAATTGTATTTTAAGCACGAAAGACTATCTTCATAATTTCTATTCACTTATATACATATAAATATTTGCAACGGTTTGCATGTGTGTATATACCATCAAAAATAGATATGACATTCTACTAAATGTTATGTAAATATTTAGCAATTAATATTAATTTAAGCGACAAGGTTTGTTATGAAAAATATTCTTGTTATTTTTCTTTTCAGTATCTTTTCGTTTTTGGTAATCATTAATCCCTCTCTTTTTTCCTTTATGCACCAGAGAAAAAAAGCTTTTAGCCTTAATGAGCAGCAGCTGATTGCAATTCAAATACGGGCAATTATACTTTCATTAGGTTCAAAGATGGCGTCATAATGAGGTAAATTTTCAGCGCTTTTCAAGTAGACTGGGAGTGGACTTTAACGATTTAAAAATTAACAGCAAAAATATGTTATCTGCAAAAGGTGAAGCAATTTCGTTGAGAAAAGGAATAAATGTAGGGCTCTATTTAGAAATCAAAATCAAGAAAATTCGTAAATGTAAACCTCCCAATCTCCTTGGCTGATTTATTTAATTTAATATTTCAAACAGACTTGTTAATAATGATTACTAATCGTCATGATTACCGGTTTTTCCGGTAATTCCTTGAGAATCCATTACTTTAAATTTTTAATGATTCTTTTCCAAATAATTAAAAATAGAATAAAAAAAATTTTGATTTTTTACGATTATTAAAAAGATCAAAAGTAATCAAAAAGAAGTTGTTTTGATTATTTGAAATTTTTTTTATTTATTATTTTTTGATTTTTTTTTAGATTATTTTTGATTCAGTATTTTATTTGCTTTCAGTTTTTTGTAGAAGCACACAAATATGCACATCTACAATACTGAATATCAAAAATAATCGCAAGTAATCAAAACAACTTTTTTTGATTATTTTTGATTTGTTTTACATTTTTTTTTTGATTTTTTCTAATCGCAATCGATAAATAATTGCCTTTTCTTGAAAAACAATTGTCTCTTGTAAAATTTTCAATGCGTTACCTGCGTCTATACGTGTCATTAGAAGTTTGCCTAAATTTTTATCAAAGGTTAAATCATTTTTATTAGAACAATCACACAATGACATCAAAGTTTTGCTGAACCCAATAGCTTAGTAAACTTGAACTAAATCTGTAATCTCTTAAGAATGTACACATCTTTTTCATAAACCAACTTAATTAAATTTACTTTACAATGTATAAGTTATACTGAATTTCACCCCACACACTTTTGATAATGTGCATTTAATTTGTTTTAAGACGGCATTCGATACTAAAATATCAATACTTTTTACAGAATGCCTTACCTTTTCTTTCTTTTAATATTAACAGTCTTAATTTAATTTAAGTTAAAATTGTAATTTGAATACAAATGTTTATTTCAGAAAGAAAAATGAATAAATCAATCAATCAATCAATCAATAATCATTACCAATGAAAAAAGCCGTCTAATTAATTAATTACTAATTACTAATCAAATTTAACAGGTCTGGTTTCAAATTACTTATTCGAGCCACACAATTTTTGTTTTTCAAATTTCGCTTAACCGTCTAAACGATTTTGGCCTGGTCTACTAATAATACGTAAAAGGCAGCACCCAACACAAATATAAGCATTGGAAATAAAAGTGATGGCGTCTTTAGGGCATCTGCATATCTGTCTTTGCTAAGTTTTCAAACACAGATGTTCCAAGTTTTCTTCAAATGAAGACCAATAAATGTTTCACAATGGCTCTAATCGAGACGGCTAACTGTCTTCGACCACTAGTAGTTTAATAAAAATTAAAAATACACTGTAAAGGCACGGCATACTTGTGAAGGACTAGACATAATTCTTAAGAAAACACCACAATCTTTTGGATTTAGTTTTGTATGGGGGATGAATTGTGCAACGTACTGTCTTAGCGCTCAAAAATTTCTCTATAAAACTCAACTAGATTCTGGGAAATATTAACATAACTGGTAACCAAAAGTAGCCGTGCTAAGGACATCCGAACTCCAATGGCCACTTAAACTCTATTACTGAACAGATTAGATTTGATTAGATTGAAAGTTGGGGCACTTCACTTCGAACTTAAGTTCTATTGTGCGCTCTTCTCTTTATGGTACATCATACAAGCCAAGCTCCTTTAAAAATTCAAGGGTTGTATTCGGCTTCAAGGAGTGTACGCCCTCTTCTCCGGCTTGAGTGAGCTTAGAAGCGTATGCCTCCTACGCGGAGTTTCATCGCATTCAACCAAGATGTACTCTGCAGTGTCGTTTCCACTATCGCAGAAGCGAAATAGCCTACTGTAGCAGATGCCGAGTTTTTGCGTGTGACCCTTAAGCTTGCAATGCCCTGCAAGTATTCCTGTTAGTATCCGAAGACTGCTATTGGGAAGATTTATCAATGTTTTGAATCTCGTTTTCGTATAACCCCTTAGCAGCGCATTTGCTTGTCGCAACACTGTAGTCTGAGACCAGTGCGGATCTCTCAAGTGTACCTCGTCCTGGCGTATCTTCCCTTTTGCTATGTCAGGTTCCAGCCTTATAATCCTTTCGACAACCGCCTTCCTGTTCAAGCTGTCGGCGTGCTCATAACCATCGATACCTTTATGCCCACGCATCCTGGTCAGGAATATGGTGTTCCGGCCTGCCAGTCCATTTAGCCTCTCTACGCATTCAGTGAGCGTAGCCTGACTGTCCCTTAGCTCCATTTTGACCTCTTTTCAAACCGGACCATGTTGCTGATGTCAACTCTTAGAAATTGGATGAGTGGAATTTGCTCTCTAAGCTTCTCGACGTTAATTGTTTGAATTATTTTTCCTTTGCAAAAACCTTCCCTTGATATATTCATAGGGGTTGTGTGCTCTATTACTATGTGCAGTGAGGTTAGGTCAAGCATCACCTATAGGGCTGCCGTTGGTCACGCTCGCATGGCTCCAGCATATCATCCTGGGACTGCATCCCCATGACTTTCCTGCTACGCGTCTGAACAACATTATGGCTCTATCCGCTTCGGATGTTATGTTTTCCACGTGCTTTCTTTTGAACAGATGGAACCTCTGTGGCAGCTACCCAACAAATTTAGATTATTCGAACCACACGAGGATATAGGGTGTTTAGACATTCCCTGCTAATCACCAACGGGTAAAAATCTTCATAAACAGTGAATCAGGCGTCCCAAATAAGTGGATGCAATGTGCAATTTTGTCCGGCGAGGCCCAATTTTTGACTGTTGAAATTGCTTCTGAGAGTCTGCATACTTTTAGGCACTTGTTGCTTCCCATACAAATTCCATAAATATATCTTGGTGTTAGTAAAAATTTGTGATTGTTTGGATTCAAAGTTTCACCACGATTAGTCATGCTTGATGGGATTTACTTCGCCCAACTAACTTCTGCGTTTACAAAATAAATAACTTTAAATTTAACATACCTTTAGGCGCACTTGGTAAAATTTTAGACTTTCTGTGCAGCAGATTATACTAATATTTTAAATTAGCTTATATTTTAGCGAAAATTTTGAAACTGGCAAAAATCGTATGCAAGATTCTGGTGAAATGTTTGTTTCAGAAATATAAATGCAATATTAGCGCCTAAAAATATGTCAACGCATCACAACTTTTCTTAACACCTTAAACCCATCAGAAAAAAATAGGCAATAAATCAAAAAAACACTATTTCACAATACAGCTTAGGGAAAATAAACAGAGTAAGCTTGAGTAAAAAAAAAATACAAAAAAAAGTAAAGGGAAAAGGCCAACGGTTGTGCGCCAAAATATTTAGAACTAAGTGATGCGTAAAATTGGCATTCCTGGCAGTATTTGAAGTGTATACAGACAGGCGTTTGATAATATTTCATTACATAGAAGTGCAAACAAAAACGAAACATCAATGTGGAGGCAGAAAAAACAGCAAAAAAAAATATAAAAAAAACTTAGAGCTCAAAAACTAAGTAATCAAAAAATTGCAAAAAATTAAAGCAAAGAAAAAAACGCTCAAAAAAAATTTTAGCTAAACCCAAAAAGAGACAAAAAGCTAAACACTGTTTCAAAAAAAAAAGCACAAGGTTAAGTTTTTATCACTGTATCTACATGCCAACACAAATTCTAATGAAACACTTTAACATGTGCTTAGTAATATTTGTTAAATAGTTGCAGCTATGTATGTATTTGTGCAGCTTTCAATGAAAAAGTTAATTGCAACAGTTAGTTTAGGAAGCTGAAACCTAAAAGTTTGACTCAAAGATAAGTTATAGGAAGTATATGCATACATATGTAGATACTCACTCTCCGTACACACATTTGGATTGGTTATTCCAACAAATCGATTTGTTATGCTGCTGACAGCTGATGGCATGTGTGCCTAAAAGCTAGCTTAAGCGTGTAGCATGTGGAAGCGTGTAGCTAACATCGGTCATTTAACTTTAGTATTTTCAAGTTTCATTGCCTTAAAGGGAACAGTTGTACATGCACTAAAACATCTGCACTAAAATCGTTTGTATGTCCTATGTCCAAGCGCAATATTTGCACTGACCACCAACGACTAACTCAATTTGACAATTTAGCTTTACTTAAGTCAATTTTACAGCACATCAATTGTACGCTAAACATGTTGCATATATTCACCTACACAAATTTGTATGCGTTTGTATTTTACTACCCTGCAGGAAAATTTTAACAGTGGTTAGTAGCAACCTAAGCAATTCGAAAAAAATAACTCACTTTTAGCTAACTATAAAAAGCTGGTTATTAGCTAGTTGTAAATTGTTGCCATATTTTCATAAGAGCTACATTTACCGCGAAATCACAAAAAAAAAACCAAAATTAGTCCACAAATCTGTATCAATACCCAATAATAGCCTATATCATGCTAGAAAGAAATTGTGTTATTAGCAGGGACTGAAAATAATTTTTTTTTTCGTTGAACAAAAAGGCTTGGAAATTTTTAACCATTATCCTAATTATAATATTTTTTTTGCTAGCCACAAACAATATAAAAAATGTGAAAACATTTTTTTTTTTTGTTAAGAATAACCATTATCAAGATTTTTTTTTTTGTCATTTCATACAGGGTGGCTAATGAAAGCCGCTACCAAAAAAAAATTAAATAACTTTTTTTCTATTTAATGAATCTGGTTAATTTTTTTTTTATTTTGCAGATTGACTTTTACGTTTAACAAAAATGGATAACTGGGACACTGAAACAAGAATTTGGATTGCCCGCCGCTATCACGCACTGGAGTCCGTAGTTTCGGTTCAAAGAGAGTATAGGCGCACGTTTGGCGGCAATCCTCCGAGCAGATGGACCATAATAAGACTTGTAAACAATTTTGCCGAGCATGGGACAGTCAACAGAAGACCTTACCATCGAAACCCTTCAGTTCGAACGGAGGAAACAATCGCTGCTGTAGCTGCTGCCATACAAAACAATCCACGTGTTTCGACAAGAAGCTTATCTGCTCAAATGGGTGTAAGCAGACAGTCATTACAGTCAATTATGCACAAAGATTTGGACTTATTCCCATATAAAATTCAAATGGCCAACAAACTGAACGCTGCAGACTTGCCGATTCTCTTGGAATTTCGCCAGAAGATGCTTCAAATGGTGGAAGAGGATGGAAACATGTTGAACTGTCTTTTCATGTCTGACGAGGCCCATTTCGATTTAAAGGGCAACATAAACAAACAAAATTGTCGAATATGGAGTGCTTCCAACCCACAGATACTCCATGAGACGGAATTGCATCCACTTCGTGTCACAGTGTGGTGTGCAGTTTCATCACGCTGCATTGTCGGGCCCTACTTCTTCGAAGAAAACGGTCACACCGTTACGGTTACTGGAGACCGTTACTTGAGCATGTTGAGAGAGTTTTTCTATCCAGAATTACGCCGAATGAGAATTTCTTTCAACTCTGTGTGGTTTCAGCAAGATGGTGCAGCTCCTCATATAGCCCAACCTGTTATGACAGAATTGCGACGAAAATTTCCCAATAAGCTGATATCCAGAAACTCCACCTTCCGTTGGCCACCCAGGTCGCCTGACCTTACTGCACCTGACTTTTTCTTGTGGGGTTATTGCAAACAGGAAGTCTTCAAAGCAAAACCAACAAATTTGAATGAACTAAGGCAATCCATTCGAGAAACAACTGCGGCTATTCCTGTCTCAACTCTCCAAGCAGTAATGAACAACTTTTTGGTAAGATGCCGCACATGCATCGACGAGCAGGGGGGGCATTTAAATTCCATTATTTTTAAAACTAATTAAGCTATATTTAATAAAATTTAAGGAGCTTTAACATGAATAAATGAAAAATGAATTCCATACACTGAAAAAAAAATTATTTGAGTTTCTTAATGTAGCAAAATTCATCAGCCACCCTGTATATACAGAACATTCGTTTTCAGGACAAAATTATCATTTAATATATGGCAGTTTATAAAGTACAGTACAGAAATACCTGTGAAGAGCTCATAAGTAACCAAAAAAATCTTGTACATCTAGTCACAAGTGACCAAAAACAAATTAAATCTTCATAATGGAAGAAAAGGGCTGTCTTCGACTGTGCCTTTCGTGAATACGCATCACAGTTTTGCTCACAATTAGCACAAACTCTGCAAAACTGTTAATTTAAAGATACATAGCCCAAGCCCCATTTATCGGAAAAATCGATTATATGGGAGCTATATGTTATGTTGGTCCGATCTGGGTGATTTTCACCACACTCATTACGTATATAATATGTACTAAACCTGCAAAAATGTCACGTTCCTAGCTTTTTAATTGTAAAAGTTATAGGCCAAACCCCGTTCATCGGAACAATCGATTGTATGGGAGCTATGCGTTGTATTGTAGATATCTCTAAAACTGAGGCGCTAGTTTGCGTTCAAATAGACAGTCGGACTGAGAGACGGGCATGACTAAATCAACTTAGCTCATCGCCCTGATAATTTCGGTATACTTATTGGTGGGTCTATCTCTTCTTCTTCTCATAATTACAAACATCGGACCAAAGTTATAATACCATTTCATATTCAAGAAAGATATAAAAATGTCTAATTTAAATGAAATACCAGAAATAGGGAAATGTAGCTGCTTGAAGTATGCAAAAATTTTTTTTTAATACTTAGTTAATCTCAAGTTTTTTTTTACTCAATACGTACACCAACACATATCTATAAAATATATTATTAAAATCAACAGTGCCTGAAAGTATGCACGTATAAGAGGAAGTAATATCGCTATGATTAAAAAGTGCAACTCTCGGAACAAAATTACCCTGCAAAAAATCGTGGGACTGATCTCATAAGAGAGTGATCCGGGCTCAATACAATACAGTGGGCTACAACTGATCTCAACTATTCCTTTATAGACATAGTTGGGAAAAGTGGATTTTATTTTGTGTAGCCTACTTTTAGGTGTTGAAAGTAAACTTGTCCTATCGTACCCGTAGGGGAACAAAGAGAATCCTTGCAACACTACCCTTTTGCTCATTAAAGATTTTTAACAAGTTATGATTGGCAGGGAATGTGAGTTCACAGCCAAAAATTCGAATTAAATAAGACGTGGAAAAATGTTGCGTTCCCTTAGGTGCGAAATTTCCTTTTGTATTAAAACGACCTTTAGTGTTGATTCAAACAGATCATTTTAGTTGGATGTGATACGTTGTCGATCATGGTTATACTTTTTTAGTATACCAGATTTACATTACAGCTGTAGTAAGCTAACTTTTTTCGGCTTAAATTAAATGAGTAATAACTGCTTGCAAATTAGTTGAAAAAATAACCATATCTCCCTTTCAAAAACCATCCCCATACAACGGCAGTTATCTGCAATACTGAATATCAATAGTACCTAGAAGTTTATATCCAACTTGTAGCTAGCTATTTTCTTCCTGCTGGGTAGCATCAACACATACTATTGCATTGTGCCGCTAAATATGTCCTAATGATTGATTAGCTGTGCTTTACGACGAAATTTCGCAATGTTGACTTCGATTTTTGTTGATTTTGTTTTTGTTTTACGGTCAGTGGCACAATTCCGCCTACACTTTTGCCAACGGCAAATTACGCTATTTTGCTGATTTTGGATTTTGGTGTTGCAAATCTTTGTTGTTGGTTTTTTTCGCTGCTCTAGTAGACGTCACAATTTGTCTGCAGAAATCTCATAGGGATTATAGAGCTATATCTCACGAAATAAATATTGTTCGATTTACTTATTTAGCTGCAGTTTATATCTCTGAAAACGTAAGAGACCGTCAAGCATAGATTTCATGGTATTTTGGTTAGAGCTTAAAGCAATATAATGTGTCATTGACTTGTTTTGAAAGTGAAGACAGATTTCGTGCAGGAGATATCTATGTGCTTCGAATTGGAACAAAAAGGAATTAAATCTGAAATCGCTACAAGTTTCCCCAATTTTGTATGGAATATGGTCTTTATAGAAAATGGAAAATATTTATTTTTACATTTTTAAATTTGCTTTATTGGGAATCCGCCTTGATTATATTAAGCATTTAAAAGTCAGTTTCATGCTATCATATTATATGAATAATAGTCACAGCCCAGTAAACCATCGGAGTCACATAGAGGTTAGAAAGGAGTTCTAAATAGGAAAGTTCACACTCTTTACGAACTCATTTCTGAATCCGAAATGAATTATGCATTCTTGCGATGGACGTCCGATGCGAGCCCAATTTCATACATTATATGAAATTGAATAGGAGTCATGCAAGGCACCTTATTGGACTTTAAAAAGACTCCTATACGAAGCTTACTGGAGTGTTGTGCCTCAAATCTGCTATTTTCGGATCTACGTTCTATATTTCTACCAAAACATAATTAAAGTTTTTATTTTTAAAAATTATACATTTTCAAAATTTCACTTTTCTCAATATTTTGGAAACTACCATAAACGAACTCGAGGCCAATAATAATAATTTTTCTTTTTATTTATAAAAATTATTATTGTCTTTTTTTTTATTAGAATAGAAAAGGAAAAATTTAGAGACACCCGCCATAGCTTTTCTTATAGATCCATTTCGGAAGCTGCTAGACTGCTGCATCAGAGTAATTTTGGCACGCACTGCTAACTGTTAAGCTAACAGAGCTCTAGTTTTGGTGGCAGCTAAAGGAAACTTCTGTGGTGAAAAAAATGAACTTTAGTGCTTTCCAAGTTGGCATTTAGAGATATAAAAAAAGTAAAAAAAAAATTTTCATTTATAGTTTCCGAAAATATTCGATTTTTGAAAATTTTAAAATATTTGAATTTTAGAAAATTGTCGATTTTTCATAACTTTGATATAGCTAAAGATATTCTGAAAATTTCAAAGGTGTTTTTGTTTCAAAATATGAATTTTTGCATTTTAAAAGAAAACTTTTTTTTTTTTAATTGTTGAATTGTTTAGTCGTGTTCAACTAGTTAAACACAAAACTACTCAATTTTGATCAAATCAAAAATTTTTTCGTCATAGTGGAATGTAAAAACAAAAATATGCTTAAAGTTTCTTTTTTTAAGTATTCATGAGACCAGCTCAAGGTCAAGAATAATAATTTTTCACTTTTTGGATTTTTTCTTTTCTTTTTTTACATTTAATATCGAGCTTTAATTTATTCGATTTTGAAAAACAAACATTTTTTTTAAATTAAAAGTGTTTATATTTTTTTCTCAAAATAATTATTGTTTTTTTACCTCTAATTTAACAGCTACAAATTTCATTTTTTTTAACTAAAGGAATTTTCTATATATTAAAAAAATAAACTACAAAACAGGTAAAAAAGTGAAATTTTGAAATTGCATAACTTCTGACAAATTATTTTTAATTACGCTGTTTTAGTTTTTTGAACTTTTTTTATACGGCAGACAAGCGACCAGTCATTTCTATATAATTCGGAAACGCTGAATCCAATGGTGTTAGCCGTTTTGCAAAGTTAGCTAAAGAAACTATTTTTTACCCTTGAGAGTTCTGTGACTCCATAGGGTTTTCAAAGAAAGAAATTATTATTGCTTAAGTTAACTTTGCAAAACGGTTAACACTACTGAATAGAGAGTATCCACGTTATATAGAAATTACCTGTATGATGTCTGTCGGATTTTTCAACTACAACAGTGTTATTTTTCATCGGCAGAACTTTGTTTTATGATCAAATGAAACTCTAAATTACATTTAAATCTTAAGTGGTCGATCCCAACTATGTGACGATTTGACATGGAAAGACCTATATAGAACTTAAAACTTTTTTTTTCCACTTCCGTTTTTTACTTTAAAATTTGGAACATATTTGATGACTGAAAAATTTTGAGAAGTTTTTTCAACACTCCTTCCAAACTTGATTTTTCAAGATTAACCAGTCAACAGTAAACCGCTTTTATCTCCGCAACAATTAATATGATCACCAGTGTTTATGTATAGTTACGTAATTAGATTAAACCAACTAGATTATAACAATTTGTTGTCAAATACGAATATATTCATAAACATACCTGCAAAAATATTATAATTTATAAATACTAGCAAAACACGCCAAAAAAAAAACCACACTAAAATTCATAAATTAAATATATAAATAAATACAAATAAATGTGATAAAACGCATTGATTTTTACTCCATATCCATTTGCATAAATACAATTTAAAGTGCAAAATGGTCGGACATGTCGTATACGCAACATTTCAACACTACCAACTTGTGGATTTAACGAATTAAACAAAATTTTTAATTATGATACTATTAAAAGTACATATGTAAAGTAAATAATTTCAACTCACATAGCACTTAAGCCATTATGATCTAGTAAAAATTTAGCGCTTTTGCGCTTTAAATGTTTTCTATGCTAAAATGCTTTAAATTGTTATTTAACCCACGGCGCTTAATGGAGTGAAAGCGATTTAAAAGCAATATGTTGCAAGCGAAATACATTTTGTCATTGGTGCATATGTGTGCGTGTTTATGTGGGTTCAACTAAATTTATGCATGCATAAATTTTGTGGCAAACGTGATGGATATTTTTTTTTTTTCAAAATTTCCGATTTTTGATTTCCGCTTTATGCGCGTCTATCTGTGATTGTATTAAATTTTTGAAGTACTCGTTAAGTGCATTTAAATTTCAGTTTTAGTGGTACTTATGTAGTTGTTGTAAAATATGAATGTTAACTATGAAAGTTAACGAGATGTAAGCGATTCACACATGTAATCTGTGTCGTAAAGTTAAAAGTGGAAATTGTTCAAGTCTTTTTTGAAAGCGATTTTTTTTTTTTTTTGGGTTGGTAATGGCTACAAGTTGTTAATAACCTCTAACATTTTATAAAGGAAAAAGTTGAATGGAAACGTTTGTTTGGAAACGATATGCACGCGTTTGGGTTTGGGCGAGGTTTCACCACATACCCAAATGAAAGCAGCAGCAAAATGGATCCTATAATCAACCCAGACCTCATGCAATACATACGAAAAAATCAGACAAAAATTCTAAAAAAGCATACCAGTCTGGTTTTTTTTTTTTTGTCATATAAGTCGAGGCCTCCTTCGCCTGGGCGCAAGCTTCTTTATCCATTCGCCTAACATGACCCATTGAGGGTAGTCTTTGGACTTTAATTCGCGTCAATATAGACATATATTCGTAAAGTTCGAGGAAGCCTCCACTGAAATGGAAAAAAACAGAGGGGGTTTGCTTGGCCTCCATTCGTGTTTCAAGTATTGTCAGTTATCGCTATATAAGTAATGGCTTAAAGCGGCGAAATCTTACAGCCGCAGCGCATAAAAAAATAAAGATGTCAACTTAGAAATCAAAGCACCTAAGGTCGCTGGTTTTATAAAGTTTATTTAAAATTTTTGATTTTTCAAAATTTTTTCTTTTTTTGTTTTTAGAAAAATATGAACTTTTGAAATTTTTTTTCAATTTTTTAACTTTCTAGTCGGGTTCAATTAGTTAAACAAATTAGTCAATTTGGTTTACTGAAATTTTTTTTAATGCACGGCCGCCGTGGTGTGAAGGTAGTGTTGCCGGCCTACCACACCGAAGGTCCATGGTTCGAGCCCTGGTACAGGTAACATCAAAAGTGATTTGAAAAAAGTTTTTCAAAACGGGGTCGCCCCTCGGCAGTGGTTTGGCAAACTCTCCGAGTGTATTTCTGCCATGACAGGCTTCTCAGCAAAAATTCGTCTCCTTTGTAGATGCCGTTCGGAGTCGGCAAAAAACTGTAGGTCCCACCAATTTGTAGGGAAAATTCAAATCGGCACACCACAAATTGGAAGAGAAGCTTGGCGCAAAAATCTCTTAGGAGGTTTATGATGATATACCTGTTGTATATCGCGCCATAGAGATAGAGAGATAGAATGTAAAAACAAAAATATAGAAAAAATTTGAAGTTTTTCCAAAAACAAAAATGTAAAAAAAAATTTGACGCATATTTTTGTGTTTACATTCCACAACCACGAAAAAAAAATTCATTGATCAAAATTGAGTAATTTTGTGTTTAACTAGACTAGAGAGTCCAAAAAAAATAAAAAAAAAATTTTTTTTGGAAAAGTTCAAAAATTTATATTTTTGAAAAAACATAAAACAACCTTCTGTAAATTTGAGGATATCCTAAGATATAACACAGGTATAACGCAAAAAAGTTTGAGTCCAAAATTTAATGCCTAACTGTAACTAATTGAGCTTGACTAAAAGGTCAGCAAAACTGAAAAACATTTTTTGGAAAAATTTCCAAAATTCATATTTTTGAAAAAACATAAAACCAATTTATGAAAATGTCAGGATATCTTAAGATGTGTCAGAAGTATAATACAAAAAAATTTAGTACAACATTTAATGGCGAACTTTCATATTTTCGGTTTTAAAAAATTATTAAATTTCAAATAAAAATTTTAAAATTTTTATTTTTTTTCAAATCATTTTTTTATAACACATTGTATGCGCTTTGAAAGTGCAAAAGTTTATTTTATTAACTTCTGTAGTTTCCGAATTATTTAAAAAATTACCAAACAGGAAAAAAATTTTAAAAAATTAACTTTTGAATTTGCACAACTTTTGAAAAAAAAAAATTATTTTTTTTTTCTTTTGCAGAGCTTTATTCAAATCGGAAGGGGTCAGTTCAAACTATGTGACGATTTGACATGGAAAGACCCATACATCTTACAAATAATTATTACATTGACGCTTTTATAATGTAATTTGCAGAATAAAAGCCTTTCAAGACTAAATAGCTGTAATTTGGAGGTCTTTCAAGACTTAAAAAAAAAATTCCGATAAATTTAATTTTATTTTCAAAATTTCAAGACTCTTTCAATAATTATTATGAACAATTTTTACTTTCCTATTGCAAAGCTACTATTTTATAAGATTCAAAATGGTTTTAACAGAATAAAATAATTTTGCTTGCACTTTTATGAATATTTCTTATATTATTTATAGTTATGTCGCTGTTATTTTTCTCTTATAACTTTAAAAAAAAATCATTTGAAATAATATACCGTATCTTGCAAGTCGCATTCTCATATTGACATTTTAAAGCAACAAATTGTTAACATGCTAATTTTTAATTAACATTTTAAAAATAACTCTTACTTTCAAACACTGAAGTTAAGCTTCGAATTTAAGTATTTAATTTTTAATTCCAAGCTTAAATCACTTATTTATAAACTAAAAGTTTAAACATCTTTGCACATGTGTATGCTAAAAAGTAAAGGCCGGAATAGCCTTAAATTACTTTTATTTTCTTTACCTACTTTTAGGCGGTTTAACTACCCGACACGGTAATAAAAGCCAGCTGCTACTCATGTTTCAATCAAATAGCATTTCCATAGCAAAACATCCCGAAACGTAGCCGTTAAAAAACATTAAAAATCAAGTAACGAAAAGCTCAGCAGAGATGAGAGATGATGAGAATGGGCAAGAAGTTATGAAACAGGTAAAACCAAAGCTAATAATAATGCAGCAGAAATAATGCGATATATTACCAACAAGTACAATAACAATAACAATAACAATAAAAGTAAAAACAAGTTTAATAATATTTATCTAAATGTCACCTTAATGATGCCAAGATGGTCGCCACACGCACCCACACATACACACAACATCCGCAACATCCAACATCCAAGGGCCTGCACATTCAATTTAATAGCGTAAATAAGTATCGCATAGATACCCAGACACACACAACTAACCCAGAAGCACACGCAATAGCCATTGTTGGCTGGCAAAGGCGCACAACACTCTGAGCGCCAGGAGTGCGAATTGGCAAATAAGAGGCATAAAAGCGGAAAAAATGCATGCGTATGACAGTTACGACGAGCTCTTGGCTAGTAGAGATCATTATTTTGAATAGCTGCATAGTTAGGAAGAAAAAAAAACAAAACAAACAAGTAACGAAAGACAAAGCGTAACTCGTAACAAAAGCAGCACATCTCTGGCATACACGGCGACCGCTAATGTTTGACTTGGTGTTTGGTGGCAAATATTTGCGCGCGACATAGGTAAGCGCGTAAACACAAACTCACACACACACACACACATGCATGAATTGAGGGCAGCATCGTTGTTGTGTGTATGTTTGTGTATATGCGGTCGACCTGGAGTTTGTATGACAGGTCTATTGACGTGACCAACGCCATCACCAGCTGTGTTGTAAGTCGCGCCCGACGTGTAAAATGTCATAACTAAGAGTTTCGTTGCGAGCATTTGAGCGTTAATTAAGTACTAAATGAACTTTTTGTTGTTTTTTCTTCTTCATTTTTCTGCTAAATGGATGTAATTTGGAAGGTTTCCTTTTAATATGCTGCTTTAAGTGGCAATAACGCTTGTTTTTTTTTTTATAATGAGACTTATGGTAGTTGATATTGGGTGCGAGTTTGCTGCTGTAAGGATATTGAAGCTTCAAAAAACTTGGCTAATTAACAGCAGTTAAACAATATTGTGTTTCATTTTATTTGATAATTTTAAAAATGCTAGCAAGTTGATTGATGGAACATACATACAGTTGTGTTCAATATAATAGTTGTGAAATTAAATTGGATATCGTTCTAAGAAATAAAAAGAAGCTGTGTTTCTAATTATTTTTTTTCTTTTAAAATATAGCGAATTCTGTAACAAAGTCTGCATAAAAGGAAATTTTAAAAGGAACTTCAGGATTGTTAATTTAATTTTTTTTTCTTTATTGATTGGGTATACGTATAAAATAATACATACCTATTCTCAAAAAAAATAACATTTTTTTTGGGAAATTTTGCTCAGATAATTTGCAATTTTTTCGTATATAGTTGAGGAAATAAGTTGATAAAATTTAGAGAGAAAAAAGATAATAAAAAAGTTATTGTGTAAAAAATAATACCATTAAATATTATTATATCTACTATTTAAATTAAATAATATACGAAAAATTTTAAAAACTCAATTTAAAATTAAGAAAGTGGCAAAAAAATCTGCAAAATTTGTTGGCAGAAATTCTAGAAAATTTGTGAGTACACAGTTTTTAGGCCAATTAATTTGAGTACGATAATGTTCAGGTCAGAACTCGCTTCCTGAATTTCTAGAGTTTTTATTGTATAGGCTATTAAAAATTTTCTTCCACACAAAATGAAATTTTGTTAATGCATTGTATGGAAGAAATCACTCAACACCCTCGACGAAAAAAAATTCTGAAAATTCAAGGAAATTTTTCAACAATTTTTAGCTAGCACATTGTTATACTTAAATTGATCAGGCTACAAAACTACGTACTCAGAAATTTTCTAGAAATTCAACACCCATTAAAAGCTCTTTGTTTAACCGTCTAAACGATTTTGAGCTTTCAATAAAGCCACCTGACTCTATCCTTTGCCAGCTGACATCAATTAGAAATGCCAAGGCATCGCAGATCGTTGTAAAATTGGTATTTCCAACAGTAGTGGGTGCCTACCGCTTACTCTGCTTCCATAGCTGGATTCCGACAAGAATACCTTTCCGGCCGGTTTTAAATCCCACCGTTATTTGCCGGATTATTTGACCTTTGATCACACCTTTTAAAACTCCCTAAGCTAATGGAATAACTTCACAAATCCGTTTTACGTTTAGGGTTGCTTTCCCCCTCACTTTCTCTCTTACTTTAAAATTTATATACTTACTCTAAGTCGTCCCTTACTTCTTCGTGGCCTACGGATTGACGTACCCCTGCTAACTTTTCGTAAAACAACTTTACCACTTCACAATGTTGAAAAGTAGGTTTAGCCGCGTCCTTTTGATGGATTCATCCTTAAGTCTTTTCTTTGGTATAACTATTAAATCATTGAATCTTTTATAGCTTGCGACAACTCCAAGGCAGTGTAATACGCAACTTAGGTAATTACTTGATTCCTCTCCCATTAGTTCAAAGATCGCTTTGAACTATCACATATCTCTACAGCAAAAAGTCGAATAACGGTCTACTAACACTGTGGGTCAGATAAACTTGTAGGAGTTGATATGACCAACCAAAATTTTCCCAATATTAAACCTCTTTAGGAGCTAACTCCAGCTTGTCAGATATCTTAGCAGACATGAACAAAGTAGAATCTAGATAGGCTGCAAATTTATTCTTCTCGAAAATGTCTCCGGGACTGTATTAGATATGAAAATGGGATAGAAAATCAAGCAAGAAAACCTAAGTTACTTCAATGCAGCTGGAGTTAATAAGCGTAGCTTATACTTCTTTTTGGGAAACCTCAATAAGCTGTTGATTGTATCCCTTTTTTATCTCATCAAAGCTCACGTAAACATGCGTGGGTAAGACGAATTAATCATCTGTGGCATACAATGGAACAATCAATTTATTGTCATACAAACCCACACACACACATACGCAATCTAACCATTTCGCGAAATTATTTGTGGTTTTCAATGATTTAGTTATTTATATTCACGTCCACAAAGCTTTTAATTGTTTATGATTTCCTTTGCTAAACTGCTTTTACCGATTTTTCTTTTTCTGTTTGCCATTTCTCTGTATACATTTATTCATATACTTTTGCTTTACATTTTTATGAGTTCAAGAGGAATTTATGACAGCAAAAAAGCACGACAATAGTTCAGTAACATGGCTGCTGTTTGGTTCCCACGGGATTTAATGTAATATGTGGCTAAGTATGTATTTATTTTTAATGCATTTAAGTACTTATATGCAGGTAGAGAAGTTGAAGATACTTCAGTAGGGGGGTGTGTGTTTGTGTACATTAGGGGGGGCCTTCTTCGATACTTTGCGCTACAAACATATATTGATCTAAGTGAATTTTGTACACCCGCATTATCAATTTTGTTTATTTGAATCATTACTGGAATCTTCAGTATAGACGACAAGCACCTTAAGCACCATATCAATTCAGTCGCCGTTCAAGAATAACACGCAGGAAATTTTATAACAAAGCAATGTGGGTCTTGTCAAAGGCTGGCTTGGTTGACTCACGGTCAAGTAGTGATATCATGTACTGAATAAACACACATGAACCAGAAAAAGAGCGAGTATTCCCTGCAAAAATCGAATGACTGAAATGTATTCATGTCGGTAAAATTGCGGTAATTTTTCGGGTTATACAACAGTCAAATGATTAAAAGAAAAAAATTAGAAAGAGCGAGATGTAAAACCACACACACAGGAACTGGAGGAAAGAGGGTCAGTTGACTAATCATTTTACCAGAATCTTTTTTGCAGCGATAGTTGTATGATGTTCATGTGATAGATGTGTGAAAGTAAGACAAAAAACCGAAACAAGAACAAAACAAAAAGCAATATGCAAAGCAAACAAATCAGTCAAACTTAGGCACCAAACTACAAATTAAATCCTAAAATAAAAGAGCTATGTTAGGGTTGCCACGTATTGCGGATATAGTTCTGCTGATTTTTGGCAATTTGTTTACGACGAGCTTAAATGTTTTTTTTTTTCATATAAAATTAATAAACTGCGTAAATAAAGTTGTATGGACGAAAAAACAGTAGTTCCCAAGAAAAAAAATTGCAAAAAATCAACAAAATGTAACACGAACTTAAATTAATGGCCCGCAAAACTGCAAACTCCAAATAATGCTAAAAATTCTGTGAAAAAAATTTTCAATTTTGTTAAATTTCTTGGAATTTTCGCGAATTTTGCGTACATTTTTAAAACAAAATTTATAGTTTTTGCTTTTGATATTTATACATACATTTATTTAGTCTTTATTAAAATAATTTTGTTTAAGCCAAAATTTGTGAAAATCGCAGAAAACGACTGTGCCAATACTTATGTCCGACACTGTATGTACTGCAAAAAAATGTTATTGAAATAAATTACAACCATGTTATTTCAATAGTGAAAAATGTATAATGATAAACTAAATGGCTGCTATGATTTTTTTTTTTGCTTTACCTAACTTAACATTAAATTTTTTTTTGTAAGTGTAAGGACTACCCTAGTATACATAGACATTTATTAAATTAAATACTTTATAAATGAGTTTACTTTCAATATAGAGCTTAACATTTGTAATATGTACTTAATAAAGTATGTTAATACCTCAAATAAATAGCTTGTTTTCGGAGTAGCATACCCTACCAACCATTAGCGGATAAAATTCGAATAGGAGATGGGGCGCGTGGCCAAAAGGGCGCATTAAAAATTGAGTAATTTGGTTTGAACGCCATGTTGAAACTACTACTCCGCGTAGGTTGGAGGCCCTAGAACGTGCATACTTCTAGGCACTTGTTGTTTTTTCTATATATTCCATATTAAATGAATACGGGCTGAGTCTCAAAGAGAGTTTTGATTACTTTATGTGGGTTGAAGTGATACTTTTGTTTTCAGCATGCCCTATGAAGAGACTGATTGTACCCTTTTACGCCTAAATGACATGTCGGACATGATACCCTTTGTTCCTCTAGGTATGATTTGACAAGTCTACTTTCAACACCTATAAGTAGGCTACAGAAATTAAAATTGCCTTATCCCAACTATGCCTCTAACGAAATAGTTGGTATCAATTACAGCTCAGTGTAGATGAAATGTATTGAACGCGCATCACTCAATTGTTTCCAGCTGAAGTAAAAGCTCCGCTCCACCCACAAAAATTTTTTAAATCTAAGCAGCTAAAAAGTTTGGCCTAAAAAATGTAGCCTTACAGCGTTTGAGTAAGCTATGTTGGTTGCTAAGCAACGAACTTTTGCACTATCTTGCGGCTGTATTCATGAAAGCTCTAGAAAGCTCCACGATAGGTGCCTAAAAGTGTGCTTAAAAAAAGTCACACCTTGTTATACAATTCTTAGGTACGCGTGACACACTGTTTCGTCAAACTCGATATTAAATTCATAATATTCAAATAATTTTCAGACAGGGCTTTTGTCACATTGGAGCACTCTAATCTATTTGAGAGTTTTCTGATTTTCGTACATGAAATGAAAATGTTTTAGTGCCTAAATTAAACAAAATACAATTCATAATTTGCATTTTAAATGGTAAATAGTAAATAGCTTATTTTTCTAATTATTCTTCTTACGCATTCATTTATGCACCCCATTTGCTAAGCAAACAATTTTCCTTTTACTCTTTTCACCTACACAAAAGCATTCGAGTATCACTTTTATACGTTTTTTACTTGCAACATCCGTTGCTGGTATTTTTTTTTTTATATACACTTTTTTCTATATAAAATTTCAATTATCCAACATCTTCATTTAGGAAATTCAGCTGCAAGCTATAGATATCAATTACAGGTGAGCACCAATATATCTATGTACACAAGCATATTTCCTTTATACCCCTGTATGTATATATGTTTACTTTGCTTTGTATGGTACTTATTTACATAACACGCACATAAAAATATTAAAATTGAAATAATGTTTTTTTACTTATTTTTTTTCTTACTGTAAAACAAAATTGATTAGTATAGGATAGACGCGCCTTGGAAGTACAAGGGCAAGCAAATGTATATGTATACCATACACTCCAGAGATGCATACTTTCTTTTAAATTTTACAATCCCGCAATTCTCGTGACTTTAATTTTACAATCCCGGTATGACGGAATAGTCACTGGAGTTGGAAGCAGAAAATCTTACATTTAACTTTAAAAAAAAATTTGTTGTAAATAAACGCATGAAAAAAATTTCAAGAGTAACAAATATTTGTATTTTTTATATATTTTTTTCACTAATAACAAAGCAAACTAAAATAGGCAACCAATTTCTTTTCAAAAGTTTTGATTTTTTTTATCAATTTCTAAACAAAAAATTTTTGTTTACATTTTTGAAAAAAAAATTTATTTTTAAATTTAAAACTGTTTTTCTAGGCAATTTTTGAAATTTATTAAGTTTTTAAAAATTTAATAAAAACAATTTCTGAAAAGCAAAATTTTGTTAACATTTTTGAAAAAAAAAGTTTTATTTTTAATTTTAAAATTTTAAAAAAAAACTGCAATTTCATCCCATCTATATTAAAGCACATTTTGTTATTGAAAATGTTGCATTTAAATTAAAAAAAAAATTATTATGAGTAAACGCATGAAACCCCTTTCGAGAGTAACAAATATTTGTATTTCTTAAATATTTGTTTTGATACAAAGGCAGGTATTTCAGTAATAAAAAAACAAAATCAAATAGGCAACAAATTTTTTTTCAAAAGTTTTGAATTTTTTAATCAACTTATTAAGTTTTTTAAAAATTTAAATTGAATTTAATAAACACAATTTCTGAAAACAAAATTATTTTTAAATTCAAAACATTTTTTTATAGTTTTTGAAATTTATTAAATTTTTTAAAAATTTGATAAACACAATTTCTGAAAAGAAAAATTTTGTTTCCATTTTTGAAAACAAAAAAATTATTTTTAAATTTTAAATAAAAAAATTTTTTTTATCCAATTTTTGAAGTTTTTAAATTTTTTTAAAATATAATAATAAACACAATTTCACAATGTTTACATTTAAAAAAAAAATATTTTTAAATTTAAAATTATTTTTGTATGCAATTTTCGAAAAGAGTTTCTGAAAAGAAAATTATTAATTTGTTTCCATTTTTGAAAAAAAAATTTTTTTTTTTATTTTAAAATTTAGAAAAAACGGCAATTTCGTACTGCTTAAAATCTATATTAACGTACATTTTATTATAAAAAATGTTACACTTAAATTTAGAAAAATTTAATATTGAATAAGCACATGAAAAAACTTTCGAGAGTACGCTAAAATCACAGTTTCTTTATAGTTGCTAAACATGCTTATATTACTTTAAATAAAACAATCAAAATTAAAAATAAAATTATCAAAAATATTACACGACAATGAAAAATTAAGATATATCACACATATATAGTTTTTAGTAAACCATTTTACATTCCCCAAATCCACACACACACTTGCATATATTCTACTCACTCTCACATTGTTTCAATCCTCTATGCTTATTCCTATATATATATTATTTATTTATAGCGTTAAACAATACAAAATATTGCAGCATTGACATATTTCAAGGACTTTCATTTAACATGCCTAAACACACAAACACAAACGCATACATGCTTACCGAGTAGTTACTACAGAAATGGAAATAGACAATGAATAGCTTAAGCTATGGCACATTGAAGTAAATCAATGATGTAGAAATATTTCAATTCGAAATTTGCAACAACTTGAGTTGTAAAATATAGCTAGTAGCAATATGTTAACAAAGAAGCAGATGGGTATTTTACAGAAGAGAAATAACATTATTTAGCAAACTTTTTCTATAGTTCAAAAATTTAGAAAAATGCTATTAGTACTTTGTTTTAGTGCAGCCCTTTTGCTTCTTTTGTGTTGTTTTTCTTTTTGTTGCTATTTGAATAAACACATGCCGGTTTAAAATATTTTTCCAAAAGTTTTAACAAAGCTTTTATAGCTGTGCATACATGGCGTATACGTAACCTACAATTCAACAAGTAAATGAAAACATGAATGAAGGTATTGTGTCGAGAAATGAGAATTTCCAGATGATGCAGTTTAAACTTTAAAGTTTTAAATTTTGAAAGTATCCATAACTTTAAATGAGCCAAAGGCCAAGAATAGTAAATTTTTTTTATTAAAATTATTGTTTTATTTTTTTTTATAATTTAATTAATTATTAAAAGTTTTTAATTGAATAGAAAAGGAAACAAATTCTCATAGAATTAGATAGGTGCTGGCAATATTTTAAATAAGTACGTGGTTTTCAGTGCATTCTGACAAACGATACACAAAAGCTCTGGTGGCTGGTTATGTTAAGAATTGAACGTCTTCATTGCTTTGACTTAGGGAGTATCGAAGCAGGTAGAAAATAATCTAGGAAAATCTATACTTAACCTAAGCACTGGGCGATCTTTCCCCTCTGCATCGATTTGCCGTGCCTCATCTCAATAGCTGACTCTCGTAGAAACCTTATTTTAGCGTTAATTTGTTTACTTCCTTTTAAGGGTAAAGTAGGATAACATAAACTTAAGAGCTAACGATGCAGAAGTTGTGATTGTGCTAATTTAAGCATAAAAGTAATGCAAGCTATGAACACTACTGTACTAAATACTTGTATGTAACGCCACCGTGACAGGTTGCTCATACACGTGGGTATCTACTATCAACAGATTTAAATCGAAATTGCTCAATTGTACTTGCAGAAGCATAGCATGCAAGGCTGCAAGAGATAAACGTGCATTCATACGAACCTATACATCAATATATATTGCGTGTAGGACTCAACACACGTATATATGTATACAGGTTTATTAACTTGAAACAATAATATCGTACAGCAATCATGAATTTTATTGAAATACTTAAATTCAAACTAATTAGCTCGACTGAATTTTAATCAATATTTCTCTGCTGCTTTTGCAGCTTTTACTCCATTTTTCACTACTCAAACAGACTTACACACGTATATGTAACTTTTTGTATAGTATTAAAAGAGCAAGCACATCATTTTTAAGCACAGCTTTTAATTGCTGCATTGCTTATTTGTTGTAAATATTTTTTTCTTTTGATGTGTTAACATCTTTGGTCTCGGTAGCGCAGTCCAGTAATATCAAACGTCGCTGCCTGTAACCGTAGCTCTGCCGCTGCTTGTAACCGTGCTTCTGCCTGTGCCTTGTTCATGTTGGCTCTATGCACATCTCAGTTGTAAGTGAGATTACGCATGCTAAGTGTATAGTAATCTTGTTTGACTGCTTTGTTTATATGTATGTGAAGCTCTGCTTATGTACGTGTGTGTGTATGTAAGCGCTTTGCTGATTGATTTATTTTGCTTTCCTGATTGTTACTATTCGGTAGTCGTGCCTAAACACGATGAATACTATCAATCAGCAAAAGACGAAGGCAACTGCGTTCATCGTAAATATACAAAGTGTTTACAAAAAAGAAAAACAAAATAAGTGATAATTCATGTTAAATTTATTTTTGCTCAGAATACTCAAGAAGGTAGTTAGTTTGTTTTGTTTGTGTAATATTTGTGGTTATACTTATGAAATTAAATTAAAAAAAAAAGAACAAGTAAGGAAAGGGCTGTCATGCTTTTCATGACTACGCACCACGGTTTTAAGTGTCCGATCCTTACTCGCATTTAGTAAAAACTCTGCAAAACTGATAACTTAAAGATACATAGCCCAAACCCCATTTATCGGAAAACTCGATTGTATGGGGGCTATATGTTATGTAGGTCCGATCTGGCTGATTTTCACTACACAGATTACACATATAATATGTACCAAACCTGCAGACGGACAGACGGGCATGGCTAAATCGACTCAGATCATCGCCCTGATCATTTCGGAATACTTATCAGTGGGTCTATCTCTTCTTCTTCTCATACTTACAAACATCGGACCAAATTTATAATACCATTTCATGTTCATGAAAGGTATAACTAACTTCTGTATGTAATTTAAAATAAAGTAAACTAAATAAAAATAAAATAAAATTAACCAAATAAAATTATATAAAATAAAATAAAATAAAAATGAAATAAATTAAATTAAATTAAATTAAATTAAATTAAATACAATTAAATTAAATTAAATAAAATTAAATTAAATTAAATTAAATTAAATTAAATAAATGAAATAAAATAAAATAAAATAAATGAAACAAAATAAAATAAAATAAAATAAAATAAAATAAAATAAAATAAAATGAAAGGAAATGAAATGAAATGGAATGAAATGAAATGAAATGAAATGAAATGAAGTGGAATGAAATGAAATGAAATAAAATAAAATAAAATAAAATAAAATAAAATGAAATGAAATGAAATGAAATGAAATGAAATGAAATGAAATAAAATAAAATGAAATGAAATGAAATGAAATGAAATGAAATGAAATGAAATGAAATGAAATGAAATGAAATGAAATGAAATGAAATGAAATGAAATAAAATAAAATAAAATAAAATAAAATGAAATGAAATGAAATGAAATGAAATGAAATGAAATGAAATGAAATGAAATGAAATGAAATGAAATAAAATTAACTATGATAACGGGAAGGAAAGAAAAGAAAAGAAAAGAAAAGAAAAGAAAAGAAAAGAAAAGAAAAGAAAAGAAAAGAAAAGAAAAGAAAAGAAAAGAAAAGAAAAGAGAAGAAAAGAAAAGAAAAGAAAAGAAAAGAAAAGAAAAGAAAAGAAAAAAAAGAAAAAGGAAAAGGAAAAAAAAGAAAAGAAAAGGAAAGGAAAAAATTAAATTTTTTACAGGATAAACATGTTTACACATCAAACTCCACGAGTACTTGGTATTCACTCCTTTTTTTAATAAGTTGCATTGTAGAGCTTTTATCACTCGCTTCGATTGCTTCATAATTCATTGCATCTGAGTTCAAATTGCACTTTCCTGGCCAGTAAATTGAATTCAACATGATTTTCGTCTTCTTGCACTTTGTACGTTATTTTAAGCTGTAACCCGAATGTTAAGTGAGCGAGAAAACAAGAGCAATAAATGGCTGTATTAAGCTCACAATAAAGCATTCATACAATTTCTTTAAATACTTATATTGATTTTAAGCTGAGGAGCTTGTATGTATCTCGATAAATATGATGTACTTGAATACATTGATATGCCAGTAGGTATGAATTGTACAGTAACTCTATAGTATAAGCTGTAGCTCATATCATCTCCTTGGCCATGACAAGCAGTGTAATTTCTTCATTATTTAATTAATGCCATATGCATAATTTATTGTTGCATGCTATTTGCTCTTGTTTGTAATAAGTAATTATTTTTTCATACTTTTCCGCGCAGAATACGTGTGATATGTAATGCAAATAATACTTGCAGTGAGCTGTTTTATTGCCTTGCGTGCGTTGAAAGGATGGGTAATTTTATTGGCACTGAATCCGCCTTTGTTAGGATCATGTATGTGGCTGTTAGGACTGACTTGTTTTTAAAAGAACATCTGAGCTCTTCTGACAACCAGAAATCAAGCTTTTTTAATTTGTAAATAGGCTTAATTTGAAATACACGGTGTCCAAAAAGTTCGAATACAAAACTAAAGTCATTTTAAAGCAAAAGGGATGCTAAACCATTATCAATTTTTATTTAGGCTTTTATTAATAACACCTCCGTTGAATAACTGAACCAAGCGTAATCGCTTTTCGAAAGAGCAACAAGCATCACAAGCCATATCCATCGGCATTTCGTCTCATACTTTTGATTTGATAAGCGCTAAGCTTCGACGTCATGCAGCCCATGCAAAAAAATCCAATGGATTGAGATCAGGACTGCTAGGTGGCCCTTCGTCCTTATACAAAAAGTCGGTCAAATTCTCCTGGCACCATTGTTGCTCGATGTTTGCGGTATGTGAAGGCGCTCCATCTTGTTGAAAGCATATAATAATCATCACCGAATAAACCGCGACAGCTGAGTAGAACTACTGCTTCTAAGATGTGTTGTTTCTAGTAACCCCCTTTTCGATGAAAACTAGGGGAAGCTTTCCACTTTTACAGAATCCGGCTCACACCATTACGGAAGAAACGCTTGGAAATCGGAGCACATACATTTCCTTTTCAGGGACACTGACCATACTCCATCATTTTGCGAGTTAAAAGATTGTTGTAGAACGAACCACTTTTCATCAGAAAAAACGAATTCGTCACCGCCGTGCCATACAAGAATATCAGATACTCGTTTGGCTCTCTTTTCTTTAGCTAATATAGAAACGCCGTGAATTTTTTGTTTCTTATATGCTTTTAGGCCAAGATACTTATTCAATGCCAAATGTGTTGAGGATTTGCTTATATTCAATTTCGCAGCAATTTTTCTAACTGACCGGCAATTGTTTCTCCGAATTTTTTCCCTCACCACTTTTATGTTACCACTGTTGCGAGCCGTTCGCTGTCTTCCGCTTCTATTTTTAACCGACGAAGTCTCGTTGTTTTAGTTTTATAAACAAAATCGCGCTTGAAACCCACACTTTTAGAGTGTTTAAATATAGCGCACGGTCTTCTGCCTTGTAAAAATGCGTTGACCATTAGCTGATGCTTGGACTTCATCTTAGACAATAACTATAATACGACTATTACAGATTTGAGTATGTCGTGGTTGGAGAGTCATAGGAACGATACTCGATTTAGAACCAAAAATAAAATCAAAGCTCACTTGATTGGTGTTCTAAATAAGTTACAAAGTTTGTATTCGAACTTTTTGGACACCGAGATTAAAATATATACTTCCAAGAAGGTTAAGGTTTAGCTAGTTTCTCAATTTGTGAGTGTTCCAACTAATTGGCCATACATTCTTTTTCTAAGCCAACTACCAACGACATATTCCAACTTTTAATAGAAAGTCACCCTGAGGTTTTGTCAATAAGTATCGATACAAATCACTCAAAGTGAATAATGCTCAGTATAGACCAGACATATTAAATTTGATTAGTAATTAGTAATCAATTAATTATACGGCTTTTTAATGGGTAACGATTATTTTAATTAGTTGATTACCATAAGAAAATTTTAAAAAAAAATTAAAAACAAAATAAAAAATATATAAGAAAAAACAAAAATTATCAAAAAAACCCAAACAAATATAAGAAAAAAAATTATCAAAAATAATCAAAAAATTAAAAAAAAAAACAAAAAAAAAGTTTTTTCGATTACTTTTGATTATTTTTGGAATTTTTTTTTTAATTTTATTTATCAAATTTGATTTTTTCAGTATTGTTGATGTGTATGTGTGTTTCTACAACAATACTAAAAAAACTCAAAAATAATCAAAAAGAAATAAAAAAAATTTAAAATTATAAAAAGTAATCAAAAGAACTTTTTCGGATTATTTTTGATTTTTTTTTAATAATCGTAAAAAATCATGATTTTTTTTGATTATTTTTTTAATGATTTGGAAAATGGTCATTAAAATTTTAAAATACGTAATGGTAAATAATCATTAAATGGATTCTCAAGAAAATTAATCAAACCGGTAATCACTACGATTAGTAATCATTATTTCACAGGTCTAGTATAGACACAATAAAGAAATTGAAACAGTGGATAATTTCAGTAAAACCCGACAAGAATCAATTTAAACAAAGAATTGATCAAATTATATAGATTTTTTTGCATCTTTTTTACACAATAAATATTGATAAAAGCCAAAATATTTAGTATATAGTAATCAGATAGAATGAGTTCCATAAAAGCCCTATCTCAATAAAAATGCAATATATTTTGAGCTGAGATAGGGGATTTTTGCATAAAATTTTGAAAAAGCGCGTTATTGAAAAAAAAAATCTGCGATAGAGCGTTTTAGAAAAATATTTTGAAATAGGGTGATCTTTCACTCAGCCGTGGAACTTCTCTGTATATCAGAATGGTGACGAAAAAACAGAAGTCATAGCTGCATTTTCCTCACTTTTGCTAATAATTAAAATTAAAATTTGTATAATTGGAAATAAGAATTTATTTTACTTAAAAGTACAAAGATAGCATTTAAATAAAAATATAGTAAAATTAGTATAAATAATAAATATTTCAAAGAAAATTGCATTATTCGGAGCAGACAATAAAGGAATGTCACGCATAAAAATAAAGCCCAGATAAAAAAAACATTTTATAAAATGGAATAACAGCGAAACGGAATAACTAGCCTCTATTGACAAGTTGTGCAAGTTTGTGAATTGTGCAAGTGCATTAAACAGAAAATTCTTTAACTCCCTTGATTGTAATGCACGGAATGCAATTTAACAATCGCGTGGATAGTTATTCAAGCGAAAAAACGTAATAAATATGCAATTCAACTGTAAATAGTTGATTGTTGCAGGAATTGACTACGCAGGTCGCTTACGGAAGCTCTCCTCAACGTGTAGTTGTTGCATTACTATAACTACTTATTGAATTCAATGCTTCTGGTTGTATGAGCGCATTGAGAAGTAGCATTACATTGTTAACTACTAATAATGAGCAAACATACAGTGGCGGACATAAGTGTACATACAGTTGTTTTCTGCGATTCTCAAAAATGTTGGCTTTATTAAAATTATTTTAATAAAGACCATGTGTCAGTTTCTATTACAAGAACTATAAATTTTGTTTTAAAAATGTTCGCGAAATTCGCGAAAATTCCAAGAAGTTTTAACAAAATTTTCAACTTTTTTCATAGAATTTTCAGAATTATTTAGAGTATGAAGTTTTGCAGGCCATTTTTAGTATAATAATGTGTTAATCTTAACTTCGTGACACATTTTGCTGAGTTCTGGCAATTTTTTTTCCGACGAGCTAAAGTATTTTCTTTCATACAAAAAAAATTGCTTTAATAAACTTGTATGAAGGAAAATGCAGAAGCCTTCCTGAAAAAAAATTGTCATAAATCAGGGAAATGTGTGACGAACTTAAGATTAACTTATTGTTGTACTAAAATTGAATGGCCTACAAAACTGCATACTCCAAAATATTCTGAAAATTCTATGAAAAAAGTTGAAAATTCTGGAATAAAAATTCAAAATTTTAATAAAATTCTTTGAATTTCCACTAATTTTGTGTACATTTTTAAAACAAAATTTATAGTTGTTGTATTAGACCTTGATACATGTTTTTACTTAAGCTTTGTTAAAATAATTATATTAATGCCAAAATTTGTGAAAATCTTATGTCCGCCACTGTATTTATATTGTCAAGCTAAACAGTAAACAGCTGAAGGAACTAGGAAGTCATTTTGCTTTAGTGAATCATATTTGTATGACTCAGCTTGTAAATAGCTTAGTGTGTCTTCATTGTTATTATTTGCTTGAACAAAAAAGTTTATAACAACGCGAGTATTGAATTTTGCGTACAACTTGTATTATTGAAATTGTGTCTGAAGTTCAAGCAATTAGAAATTGGCCTGAGGAAAAAAATGTAAAATCAATGAGGTTGCTGAGGCTTAGAGATATTTTGGCTGTTGAATGCAAGGCCAATGTAATTACCAAGCAAATACTCTTACTTGCAATTCATGGCGGAATTTACAGCTGGTTAAAGCAAGGCCGTTTTAGTAGTGCTAAGGGGCCAGTATTCATGAGAAAAACAATACAATTCGGTAACACAAAAAAGAGTAGTTTGTAACACCGGCGCATCAATGTATGTTTCAATTGCATAGTTTGATTTCAACTACCAAGTTTGTGTGCTGGGGGACTGTTCACGCCTCGAGAGCACTGCATTACTCTGTTAAAACTTAAGTCGGCGTTCTGTATGACTCTGGTTGTACTTAGTGGTGTTCCGAAACCGTTCTCTACTCGATACGTGTACTCATTTAAATTTTCGATAGAAGGAATCGAGTCGAAAAATTTATCTAGGTTAAATACTCGATAACTACTCATTCAGAGACGTGTGAAACGCATTCTAAAAAGAATTTGTTGGTTGAAACGACACCACCATAAGACGATGATAGAAAATAAGAGAAATGGTGAATTGAAATTGGATACATTCGCCAATAAGGGGAAGCCAATGTGTCCAAATTTCGGCAAATCTTACGGTTCAAGCGACACAAGCTGTAATTATTTCTTCCGTTTATATAATTAGTATTACTTGCTATTATAATTCCCAACCAGCTTATGAAATTTTCCAAAGATATAGTTTATGTTTTGCAATCCCTAAGGGGGGGATTCATTCACAGCAAAAATGAGAGGGAGAGTCCCCCGCTAATACCTCAGAGCCACAAGTGCTCGCCCCCAATTAATACATAAAAGGTGTAGCAGGTACCCGCACCCCACGTAAGGGGACGTAAAATGGGCAAATCTTACAAACTTTTTTCTGGAAATAATAAAGTAAAAAAGGCGTGAGCGCTAACTGGCATGGGACTGCCCTTTATACTCTCACCTTACCTTACCTTACGCATCCAGAAGTTTCTAGGTTGTTCGCTCTTCGTGCTCTCGAAGGGTGGTATTCGTAAACACTCGTGCGATTTCTCCTTATCCTGCTGACATGCATTACCTTAGCCATAGCTATCTCTATCGGTTAATTAGTGTTTAGTGGGAGTGTTATTAAGTTAGGAATGGTACAAACTTTAGAATATGCTACACAATACTGAGCTCGCCTACTCGATACCTGTATTTGCACGGGTACAAGATAATCGACTACAAACAAAACTTGGTACTGGACTATATCGGAGCATCACTAGTTGTACTGAATTAACAGCCCTTGAAAATACCATATTAGTAGCAGAAATTTAGCGTACGACACAACTATCAATTCACTTGCTTCAAAAATGTTATTTTACAAATTTCCTTTCAATGAGCAAGTAATTAAAGAGTGCATTAATAATAGCAGTCTACGTCACTCTTACTGCATTCCCCACCTTAAACTAAACCTTACTCAATTACAATTACAAAAGTGCGCCTGTCAACTTTGACGTGAATGAGTGAAATTCGCCTTGATAATATTCAGTATTAAGCGCTTACCTTGGCCGATGACCAAAATGCAGCATTCATTCATTGTATTATTAATATTGACGCCATTGTGCAGACATTTATGCAACCCATTTTCCACAGTTGACCTTCGATAGGTGAATGACGGCAGTTGGCAGTCGTGGCAAGAAAGAGAGAGAGAGAGATAGATAGGAAGTATTACAATGCTGTTATAGCCGTAAATAGGTGCAGTGCTTGGTAATTTGATGGTTAAATTTCGCGCTTTATCGGGAAAATCAATAATAGCAGCAATTGTAACAGTGGCAATTGGAGAATTCAAAATGAATGCACTACGGCTTCTGATTTCAAAGGATGCCAGCGACGCGCACTTATTGCTTGCTGTTTACTCAATTACAATGATTTTTTTTGTAGTTTTTGTTTGTTTGTTCCTTTTCAATATTATTGCACCATTTTGATCTGCAAATAGTTCGTACTTTAAAGTTAATTTGAAATGCTTACAAATATCCGCATATTCTTCTCATTTCCTCTTTGCTTTCAGTGGCACCGGCCAATTGCACTTGATGAATGAATGCGTTGAATGAAGTAATGAAAGTTGTTTAATTGCATTTTCATGCCACTTTTGTTGGTAATTGACCTTTGATTGAGTAACTGCTGTTTTCATATAAATTTCATTTTCAAGCAGCTTAATTGCGCAGAGGTGGGTGTGAAAAGGGGAAGTTTAGTGGGTAGAAGAGTAATATAGAGGTGATGCATGAAAATATGAAATGCAAGACATCGGAGAGTTCATAGTCCAACGCTGTATAAGATATTTTTATGGAAAATGTTTTTAAATGTGCGTGCAGTGAACGGCACACCATCGAATATCATCCTGTAGTTAAGTGAACCAACAAAATATCGGGACAGACTGAACGTTGTAAAGTGCGAGACTTGAACTGCGTGAGTCGACAATGCATTTCTTTAATTACAGCTCCGTGGACCTTCTCAAATATGATGGATCTTCTAGACTTTCTAAATTCAACGGAATGCTCATTTTCATACTTTATAGAAAATTGTATGTAAACACTTGAATTTATATACCCAATATTTGTAATTTGAGATTTATTAGGAAATAAATAAAGAAGTATATATGTATATAGAAAAAAAAATGTGTTTCTAAAAAATCCCCAAACATGTGAGGCTTCGCCACGCACCCAACTACTTTAGAAAACATCATATACAACAGCAACTGCAAAATGTATTCTATATTTCTAGATAGACCTTCAGCAAATGCATTGGTAAAAAAACCATTCAATTCAATACAGAGAGAAAGGGAGAAATTAAATTAATTATTGTGAGGCTCTTATCCAGTAGGCTTGTTCCAATTTCACCATATGTGTACAAAATTTAGAGCCAACTTTTACTGCCCCCACTGTATACGGAGGAAATAAAATATTTTCTCGCACTAAAATGCAGCGTAAACTTTAAGTTGCCCATCTTGCAATCCATCGATAGAAATTGCATTCAATACTATACAGTGCTCTTTGTGTGATGCGCGTACAAACATACAGACAAACAAACATTTTATAAACTGACTTCGACATTAAAACACGGAATTTCTACAAGTGTAGAATCTTCTATACTCCTTTATGTGTGCATTCGCCAATCAAAAATTGTGCCCGGATTTGTGGAAGCCACGCTTGGAATAGGCTTGTTTTTTCTCACCTTTGGTGCTCTTAATTGACATTTGAATCGTGTAAATAAAGATTGCCCTTTTTAAACAGAATCCATTGAGAATGCTATTAACATTCACTAGTAAATAATTAAAATATAGGTTATAAATTTAAAAATTTTTCATTAGTAAAATTTAGCTATAAAATTAAAATAATCGAACAGTGTTTACTATTGTGAATGCGTCTATCACACATTTTACACTTGTAGAAATTCACGACGACGCAGGAGACATATCATAGTCATTGCTTTGAGAATTCGAAGCCAAAAATTATTTATCAATGAATACTTTTGTTAACGTTTCGTGTAAGAAGCATTAAAACCTTTGAAATTTTTTTAATATTTTTATAATTTATATTTACTGAAATCTGCTTACTCAAGTCAAAGTAATTTCCACTGTCGAAGCAAACAGCTAGGGAGTTACTCTGTATTCCGAAGCGAATGGAATTTTGCTTTTGAAAAAAAAATGCATGTGATTTGACAGCATTCGCATCGCGATACAGAGTTGATTATTTAGGTGCCAAAGTCGTAAGAAGTCAAATTTGTGCACATCTTGTCTTTGGTTTTTAAGTCGAAGTATTCATTGTGTTCCTTTTCAGAAGTCTGCGTGTCGTAAATTTGCTGTCAAAGGCAAAGCCGGACGAAAACTTCTGTGTGTTTTCCGTTATACTATGTACACACTATCGTGTTTTGGAGCTCGTTGTCATTTTCGAGACAAAACATGTTCAGACCCTGCAGTATCGCCTTGTAAAATTTTCGCCGAAAACGTGATGAAAACTTCCAATTATTGTTGGCTCAAAATTTTATCAACAATAGTCAAACAACATACTGTCACAGTTATATAACTGATATGTTATTGTTCTTTATCATTTACTGGTTTAAGCTAAAACACTCGGTTTATGCTGTAGTGTGTACATAGTCTAAGGGAATTTTTTAGTAGTATCTGTAACATACAGCGTTTTATAATTTTATTATATTTTCGAAACGTCGAAGTGATTTGTGTGAGTAAAACGTGCCTAGCCAATCTACAGTTGAAAATCAAAGTTAAAAATCTAGAGAATATTTTTAAATAATTATATCCGTTACGGTCCTTGTAGAATGATACTTAAATCTAATTTCTGGCCAGAACTCATAATGATTTCGATCCCTAATTTGTTTCCATCATAAATGAATTGACAACTTCCTTAATACATATTTTAAACAACAAAACAAATTTTAATTACTGCAGCACTTAACCGGATTGAAAGCCCTGAAGTACTTAATAATCTCAATATTTTACAGCGCATAATTTATTCTCAAATATAATACCTTATAGCAAATACACAAATGTACACAAAAAAATTCAACATTTACGTTGTTGTTACTTTTTCATATCATTAATTTGTTTATCTAAATTTTATGCTTCTCTTTCTAAATGCTAATTAAAAATGTTTGCGAACCATAGCACTTAAGCAATTGTTTATTAGCAACAACAACACTCACGCCTCCAAGTACACAAAACTCATGTTTATAGTAGCTGTGTTCGGTGAGGATAAAATTTTTTAAAATTTTACTGAAAAATATTCCGTGACATATGTAAAACATTTGCAGGAAAATGCGCATTTTGACATTTCATTAGAAGAGAGAGTTGCCAGTTTCTGCAAGTTAAAAACAGCTGATCGTAACATAGGTAAGCAACAACAAAAACTAAAACATTTGGGCTACCTATTAACAAATCAAAAAAGCAACAGCTGTTTTGCTTGCAACTTTTTACAGATATAAATAAGTCGGGCATTGTGGTTTACTCTCGTTGTAAATAATTTCCATACTCGCTCGTTCCACTCATTTAGCTATCCACCTGCATCCTTGGGCTACCGCAACTGTTTATATTAAGAGCCATTAAATTGAATTACGACCGTCATGACGATTTAATTGTTCCGTTGTTGATGGTTAATAAAGTGCTGGTTTAATGACAATTCCCCTTACCCGTTTGTTGGCGTTTTCATTGCGCTTTACTCTATCTTAAGTAAGGATGTATGCATGTAGGTATACACTATATACATATTTATCAGTGTAAGCTCACCACATCTTCCTTTAAGATTTCATCTTCATCACTGTAATAGACGTGTGAATTGCCAATAAATTACACAAATTAACTATATGCAATATTGTTGCATAATTAGCTGAATGATTGCATCTGACCTACAACAAAAAGAGGGAAAGGTGTTTAAAATTTTTTGTGCAACAATAAAAATCGCTGAGTTAGTATATTTTACTATGAGTTGCAATGAAATATTGAGAATGAGGGGAGGTCTTTTCGCTATGGTTGAGATGAAAACTGTTAGGTAAGTGGAAAGAAAATTACTATTTCATTTTGTCTGCTCAATTCTCCTCTAACCGTCCGATAATGCCGGCGGAGAAGATCACATTTTTATTCCTGCATCGTGATTGGTGTTTCAAATATCAATTTTAAGCCAATATCCGCCTCATCATTCCAATTGAATTGGGCCCCTCCCTTTCCAAGACGCAAATACGATAACTCTTCGGTCATCGCAAGAAATTCGGGCGTCGTGATCCTGAGCCAGATACAAAATTTTACACATAAATGCAACAACAACGATTGGAGCCAGATAGATCCAATTGCATGTCTGGTTCAATTTGTGAGAATTCTGCTTTTTTCTTATCTTTAGTATGAGCATATTTGATGAACCAAATTTTTTAATAGCAGATGCCACTGCTGAGCTATGATTAACATGTTTCATTGAGGAGTGTTATATTGTAGTTTTTGTATGGATTTCGTGCCGCCAGATGACGCCTATTGTATTTCATACTCGAGATGGAAAAATGTCGATTACAGTATCGATACATTGATTTTAAGTGGGTCATTGTGAATGTTTTTGGGAAAAAATTTACAAAAGTTGCTTTATGAAAGTACTAAAATTGACAGCTGATTTTCTTTACAATTTCAGTAGAACCATTTTGGCATATAAATTGCGATTGCCATATTTCTTTATATGGATATTATTACATTTTTAAACTCTATTACTAGCAAAATTTGTTAGAAAAAAAATGTATCACAAAATCAGTTGTAATCACCGAATTGTCGCTAATCAGATATAGAGTAAACGGTTGTTGGATCAACCTCTAATAAAGTCATGATTTAGTGGTTAATCAGACATTGAGTAAAAAAGCAAGTAGCATCTGTACTGGGAAATAAAATAAAAATATGTACGAATATTTAAAAAAAAAATGACGAATAACATGTAGTAACAAAAGCATAAAATAATTACATAAGTAAATTTACATTGAACAACTTACGTACATGTGCAGATGCTCAAATACTTGGAAAGCCCTTATAAAAGTAGACTCACTTTACAGCTGGATCGTGCTCATATTTATGGTGATTAAATTAGAGAAACAGTCCATTCGTGCTTTTCTACACTTCGTGTCTTTTTTTCTTTTTTGCTTCTTTCTTTTAAAGTTGTTTACATTGAATTATAATTTTTTAATAACTTTGGAAAAAACATTTTTTATATTCTTGTGTGACATATTTCTTTTCATTTCAACTAAGAGTAGTATAAAGAGCGTTAAAAGACTATTTTGGGCTACCTCGGATGCCATAAATAGAGCAGGGTTTTGTTTAATCCAAATGTTTGTTACATAATACTATATGCACACTACATCATAAAATGCCTCTTTTTGTAAAAAACACATCACATAAAACAAGTGCGTTCATTCTTATTTTCACTTGTCAACTATCTCAACCCCCAAAGGGACTATTTAACTCAATTATAGGTTAGCGAAAATGAGAATTATTGTATGAAACCAAACTTGACAAGGGATGACGGAAAATCGTTCCAACAAAAATCAGCTTACTACCCTGTCGGAAGATCAACACAACAAAACAAATCAGTATAAAATGTTATAATTTAGTGTTAATGTTATAGTTTATATAATTTTGGGGTAGTGATAAATAGAAAAGAGACTGCGTTATGTCTGCCTATAATGCTTTATATCACTAGCAGTGTTCCGCCAGGGAAAGCACAATGACATAACAGTTTTGTGATAGTACATTTTTCGACTATTATCGAGAAATTTAGAGCCGACACTGATTAGAAGTAGTATTCGGTGTTGTTTTGACATAAAACGGGGGGGTTTTATTAGGTTTTTGCCGAAAATTTGAAAAGGCGAAAACATCGGTTTTCAACATGTTTTGCCTCGAAAATGAGAATGAGCTCCAAAACGCGATAGTGTGTACGTAATATAAATTGGCTATTTAAAATAATTCTTTTTTAGGCTGTCAACCTATATTTTTAGTGCCAGTGGGTTGACTGCTTTTAAAGTTACGAATTTGTTCTAATGTTGAGTTAAGATTAATAAAATATTTGACATTGGTTGAGTATTTTTGGAGTACCCAAATCTATAAGTATTTTTTTTTTCTTTGAACTTTCTTAAGTGGATTTCTACACGTGCACCTCAACATGATTCAAAAAGTTTCTAACATAAGTTTATTAAAGTAAGTTAATGGCTACTAAGGAAATAAGTTGAATTTTTTTTTATATTATTTTCTTTTTATTATATTTGATTTATTGTTATTTAAGTATGACTGTTAAAAATACCTTTCTGCGACACACAAAAATAGAAGCTTGACAATGAGCACAAGCCGCCTGATTACCTTTTTTGCTTTCACCAAATATATTCTATTATGGCGCATACGATTATGTATGTATGTATGTACCTATGTATTTCCATCTATAAATCAATAAAATACAGATGAAAATAAAACCTGCAGTCAAACCAACTAGTTGCAAACTACTTCAAAACTAGTATGTACACCAAGCCCAACTAGTCAGCCAACTAACTGTCCTTTTGCCATATAATCAACAAATATTTTTAACATGGTGATGTCCCACGAGATGTCAATTGTCGGATTTCGGACAGAAATATACCAGTCCCAAGCCGTCGGACTCTGTGGATTACTGCTCGATTCAGATCAGTGATATCACTGGTTCGAGTCCCAGTGAGGTAAAATGTAGAATTGCAATAAGGAACTTGATTCGGATTTTTTCACCTCTGTACATAACTTTGAATTTTTACCGGTACAAGTTTAGTCCTTTTTGGACTGTTTCGGTCGCAGTCAGAAAATTCTAGTTGTACATTGGTATGTTTCCTGACTAGTTTGGTGCTTCACCTCAGGAAAGTTTTTATGTGTGAACATATGTACAACCACCATATAACATGTACTTACACGTAAAATCACTTACACTTTCGCTCTATCTCTTTTGCACCTGTCTAACCAGTGTCGTATTTAGAGGCTATTAGGCTCTTTAAACGGAATGGGGCTTTTAGATAATACTAAAACAAATGGTGTCCGGCAGACCTTAGTTTGCTTGCATTGTAAGACCCAAGACTTCATTCACTTGAGACAAAAATAGATCAAATTAAGAATTAATCGGAAATCTCGTCTCTGTATAAAGGTATTCTTTCTTTGAAGCCTAAGGATCTTTTGGAAATATTTTACAATCTACTATTTCTTTAAATGGCGTCTTACCGTCCAAAATAGCTTGCCAGTCGTTTCTTTTTTCTGCCAACTGGCGCCACGGGATCAGAAGTTGGTCCCCATTTGGTACTTCCATTGGAGTGGTGGTCTCCCTTTTACTTTTCTACCACCGGAAGGTGCCGATAAGAAGAAGATTTTGCAATCTACTCCTTATTTTTAAAGGTTTGACTTGTTATATTACTTTTAAAAGGTCTTTATAATCATGCAAAAACCGAAAACTTGGTAAATTAAATAATAATTTTTTTGTACAGAAAACTTGTAAATTTGGCTTAGCTCGAAAATTCGGTTGTTTCTCTGTGCGAGATTTTTTTAATTTTTTATTTTTTTTTATATTTAAAAAAAAATTTTTTTTTTTCATTTATTTACAATATAACATTAGCATTGATCTTTTATAGTACCACAATGGTTCCGATCTTTTTGTAAGATACAGAACCGCCGATTGCTAATCTAAACTTATTAGCCGAAATTGAAAAATTGAGGTAAAGCAAAACGCCGAGGTTGTTAGCCAAATGACCAACATCAAATCTTTACCACAGTTTTAAGTGCTAAAATATTAGCTGTGTTTGGTGACAAAACTTGCAAAGAAGTGTTAGTAAAGTGAGAATGACGTAAAACTCTTTCGAAACGCAAAAAGGAAAAAGTTTCCGCCGAACAGGAATCAGTAAAAATTTTCAAGCAAAACAGCTGTTGCTTTTTTGATTGGTTAATAGCTCAAATTTTTTAGTTTCTGTTGTTCCTTTCTCATGTCACGATCAGCTGTTTATCACTTGCAAGTTTTACCGAGTGAAACTCCCCCAGCAGAAACTCGCAACTCTCTCTCCCAATGAAATGTCAAAATGCTCTCTCTACCTGCAAATGTTTTGTGTCACCGAACACTTTTCAGTAAAAATTCTATAAAGTTTTGAAAATTTTATCCAAACCGAAAACAACCATTAATTTGTGGGTAGGTAGCACAAAAACCAGCGCCATGGACTTGACAAAGGCCTTGTAGCCTCTATGTGTATGTGTTCTTTTTGTATTATTACTTTTCCGTGCAGTACAGACCCCCATGGAAGCGCCTATGAAGCCTTGCTTGAATTCGGTCCTGCTTCTACTTTCTTTGCATTGCTTGGTTGCTATTGGTAAAGTGGATATTTTGCCGATTTCGTTCAACATTAGTAATCGCATTTGTAGCATAATTGAACGCCAAAGGACTCTATTGAAATGCAACAAAATGTAGCAAATGCACCCGAACAAGCCTATATACATACTAGAGTCGCTTTCATGTAAATTTGTTCATGCGGGAATTGTCTTTATGTAGTTACTTATGCAGATCGAAGTGTAAGTAAACGCTGGTGGTTTATAATACAGGCATGTACTTAGCTACGAATGTACTATGTGTCTGCACATGAACTCACGAGTGTCCTTGCAATGTAATGTGTACATTTATCAACTCTTCTTATGGGATTCTACCTGGAATGCTGCATCTCTTATCATGATGATAAACAACCAAAACCACGTTATTGACCTAAATTGTTAGCTTTCAGCTTTTCGTGTGTCAATTCATACACATATATATGTGGTTCATATGTATGGATAGTATCCCAGCCAAGAAACATCGAACGACTTATCAAGTTTAAAGTTTAATCCAAAAAAAGAAAGAAGAGATTTATGTGAGCCAGGAGACTTTAAGATTTGGAGAATAATGAAGACCTTAGAGTTGGATAAAGACTACATTATGATGCATTATTAATCTTGCGGAAGAAGTAAATTTGGCTCACAAGAACTCAAAAAATCGACAGGTATTGGAAAAGCTTAATTTAAATGTGATATGTATAAGTTCTTTCAGGAAAGAATGAGTGCCACGATGTGGTCAAATAAAATCGTTCGTGCGGTACTCCGGCTATTAACCGAATTTGCTGGGAGTGGTTGTCCTTCAAAGGGCTTTTTAACGCGAAAAGTCGTTCGAACCTAAGCGAAGTGTTTTGTCGTTACACAAGCAAGCAAATATTCTACTAATATAATAATAATAATAATTCCCAAACGGATTACCCACCATATCCCGCCCGACCGGCGCGAGGGGCGCATCCGCATAACGCGCGGATTGTTCGTTCGTGCCGAGTCGTTGAAAGGCTTTGATTTATTAATCGTCGAGATCTAAAACTGCTCAGCTACAGAGCATGGCGAAATTATAATAAGTATTATGATTTATATAGTATAAATGATTATAATAAGTATAATTTCGCCATGCTACAGAGAAAACCACATCAGCTAAGTAAAGTAGATATAATATAGGTTACACATTAAGAAATAATTAGTTAACAGAATAAAATTATTGTTAGAAGTTAATATAAAAGTCAAAGAATAAGAAACAATTAGTTGATATGTATTTAGGATAGAAAGAATTGATTTTTTTATGCTGAAAAGCGAGTCTAAAATATCAAATCTACCAGAAAGAGAGTTATAATCTTGGCACAAGTAGCGAAAAGGCTCATTTAACTGAAAATTGGTTTGGCACCTATCTTTATTTTTGTTTTTTTTTCATTTTACTTAGCTTTATTTCATTTGTTTTATTTTCTATTATTTCATTTTATTTTATTTTATTTTCCTTTATTTTATTTTATTTATTTTATTTTATTTTACTATGATTTTATTTTATTTTATTTTATTTTATTACGATTTTATTTTATTTTATTTTACTTTATTTTATTTTATTTTATTTTATTTTATTTTATTTTATTGTATTTTGTTTTATTATATTTTATTTTGTTTTATATTACTTTATTTTATTTTATTTTGTTTTATTTTATTTTATTTTCATTTTATTTTGTTTTATTTATTTTATTTTATTATGATTTTATTTTATTTTATTTTACTTTATTTTATTTTATTTTATTTTATTTTATTTTATTTTATTGTATTTTGTTTTATTATATTTTATTTTGTTTTATATTACTTTATTTTATTTTATTTTATTTTCATCTTATTTTGTTTTATTTTATTTTATTTTATTGAATTATATCAACGAAAAATCCAAACTCCTACTCAAGTCATAAGCTGTTCTTTTTCCTGTTTCTGCTGTTGTTTAATACTTCCTACTTTCACTCACACAGTTTTGTTTGCTTCTTCACTGCTATGCTGCCTTCAAACTATTCTTTGTTGTTGTTGCATGATAATATAATTCTTTTGCACTTCGTGAGTTTGCGCCATCTGTGCACTTCCGGTTCTTTTGCATCAGTAATTCATTCCTTTTATTATTCACTTTTTTTATTTCACCTTTAACGGCTCTCTTTTCTGTTCCGCTTCCGTTTTGTATTTATACGAGTATATGTTGCTTTGTTTGTACCTTATACACAAGAAAATAATAATTTATATATTTAAGTGAGCATGCATATATGTACGTATGAAATGTATGCAAGGATATTCTTAAAATTATACTAATGTCAAACCGAACTCGATGAACATTGATGTCGAAATAAGCATCAGCTTTTGGGAACTTCTCATAATTTCTCCCTTTATTTGACTATTTATTTATTAATTGTCCCTGCAAAGCATTCGATTAGTCAAAGATGTATCCGGAGTAAGTCGCAAAGGAGGATGCGACAAATTCCACTTCTGGTGACACATTTGTTTGAGCATGTCCTATGGAGGGACGAATTGTACCTATTTATACCCGATCGGGTACGTAAGGACTAATCCACTTTCTACCCAAACGGTTACTTTTAACTCCTATGAGTATGCTACAAAAACTAAAATTGACTATTATCCCTTTGAGTATGCTACACAAATAAATATTTACTTACGTATATTGAATTATAGCCAACAGTAGGCTTAAGGGATTAATCACGGATCACTCTTTTTAGAGATAATTCGCACGTCGTGTCAAACACAGGTCCAATTTGACGGCAATCAGTGTCTTTTTTGCAAACGGAAGGGTACGGGTACAATGGCATACCTATTATATATTATATTTTTTTTTCATTTTAATTTTCTCTAAACTGTCAAACTTACTTTCAGTCGGTTTGTTCACATTTTAACATGCACTGTGCTGTTTTGACGTTTTAGAGAAGCGATTTACAACATGGCCGGCATACTGTTACCTGTTTTATTATGCCATGACGGGTACCGAGTTCTCTGTGCTCGATCAACACGCTTTATGTTGCCGTTCGTCTCAATTACTTTATATTGGCTGCAGTTTGATTTTGCCAATATTCTTCAAATTTGGTTTAATGCTAATCTATAATAATATTAATAAATTACAAAACGCAGTTGTTGCGACAACTAATTGCTACGATAAAAACGCAATTTTGATTAAGCAAAAAAAAAAACGGAAATCAGTTGCTGTGTTTAAACAACATGAGAAACACCGAAAGAGAATTGCCAATAATAGCAACTACGATCATGATCCAATAATTTATATGGTCGTCTCAATCGGCCAACAACACGAAATTACCGTTTGACGTCGTTTAATTCTTATGTCAAAATGCACATGTGAGAGGGAACGCGCAAAAACGATTCGCCTATGTTATTACAAACCACTCGTTAAATATCAATTCACAGCGAATTTTTATTAAAAATAAATAAAACACGAAGCGAACTCAATAGCTTTTCCAAGAACTGTAAACAAAGAATGTAAACAAAAAACAAAGATATGAAGTTTGACATAAGGTGTGGATGAGGAAGAAGAAGACGCTATGTCATCTGAGACGACCATATAAATTATTGGATCATGACTCCGATTTCCTCATGATTTAATGATTTATATGGTTGACGCGAACGGCCAACAACACGAAATTACCGTTTGACGTCGGTGAATTCTTATGTCAAAATGCACATGTGAGAGGGAACGCGCAAAAACGTTTCGCCTATTTTCTAAGCTTTTGACATAAGGTGTGGATGAGGAAGAAGAAGACGCTATGTCTGTTGAAGCGACCATATAAATTATTTGATCATGGATTTATTCTGCTTGGAGCATTGTGTATTCACAATAGTTTGGTTTATGTTAAAGTGTATTGTGAATGTTATTTAATCCACTTTACACTGTTCAACAACATATTTCTTACATGCCGAAACAACATAAAAACAAATAAATGAACGGATTACTGATATATTATTGACACAGGGAAATATCTAAACAATAAAGCATGGGTGCTGCAAAGTCTGATTATGTTATCACGACAAAGTTGGTCATTGTGTAAGTTTTTGGGAAAAAATTCACAAAAGTTGCATTGTGTGCGCATAAAAAGTGACAGCTGATTTTATTTAGAATTTTAGTCGAAACATTTTGGCGTAGAAATTTTGATTGTGATACTTATTTATATGGATATTACAATATTTTTTAACTCTATTACTTGCAGAATTTGTTAGCAACAAAATGTGTCACAAAACCATATTTTTACTTTCATCTGTCACTTTTTGTTTTGATAAGCACACAATCAGTGGTCCATCCTTTGATAACTTTTATCAGAAGATAATCAGCTAATTGTTACTAATAAGACATTGGGTAAACGGTTTTTGGGCCAACCTCTGATAAAGTCCTGACTAAGCGATTTATCATACATTGAGGAAAGGGTCCATAGGCAGGGTTAAACTAAAGGCGTTGCATGTGTACAGGGTTCGAACTCTATTGCAATTGCAGTAGATCTACTTCAGTTTTAAGACAAAAATAACTATACTGCTCCTGTCCAAAATTACCAGGCTTCTTTCGGATTTTTATAGATTCAAATAAAGCGTTATCCGTTCTAAAAGTTCTATAAATCACGTAAAAATAATTAAAAATAACAAAATTAGAATATTAGGAAAGCCCAGATACTTAAGGCTATGAAACAAATTTTATATTCGAAGAGTTAACATATTTTTCTATTTTGCTAATACTTTCCATTCGTCGTCTACTGCTGAAACGCGTCGAAAAATGCCAGAGCTTAAGGCATTCTTCGAATAATTCTAGATAGGGATTTTCTCAGATTTTTATGGGCTAGAACATTTTCGAAAGGTCAGCACATATATAAGATTTAAGAGTTTTGATGTATGCATTTTTATTGCAAAAAGTGTCGACTGTATCCATTAGTCAATTTGCTATTGGCCTTTTTTTTTTTTGATACTCAAAAAATTTGAGAGTTATATTTTATAGTACTTATTACGAACGTGGTGATTAGTTTTGAAATTATATTTTATACTGCGACTGATTCACAGAGCAGAAGAAGAATTTGGCAGTTGTTATGTCGCTTTCGCGCCTATTGCATAGCATTTTTCATCGTTCTTTCGTGGGTAGCGCGCAACATCCAACAACAAAAGCTTTTCACACTTTTGCAAAGTGCAAATTTGCATTTTCAAATTATAAATTTCAACAAGAAATTTATAAATTTGTCTTAATAAATATTGTACAAAAACAACAAGTGAAAAATCACATTATCTTTTATAGTAAAGAAGTGCCAGAAAGTGATAATAACATGGCAAAATTAGCAAAGCCGGTAGCAGAAAAAAAATCGGTAGAGAAAATTAACGAAGAGGCTGTGGTATCATCGTCTGGTGGCTTCATAATCGGCGAAGATGAAGCAGTGACTTCGTCAAAAGGTAAAGGACGCGGCCGTAAGGCCAAAAAAGAAGTAATTGCTGATGTAAAATTATTATCGGGAAACAATGATGTGAAATCACCGGCAAAAAATAATGGGCGCGGGCGAAAGAAGCAGACGAATGGTGTGGAGCAGGGACCAGAGCAGGCAGAGGCGCAAGTGGCTTTGGCGGAATTGGTAACATCACCATTAGAAAAAAAGCCTGCCAAAGGCCGTGGCAAAAAAGGTGAAACAAGCACGGAAGAGGCATCTGCGGATATGGTAAACAAACCAGCAGTAGAGAAAAAGCCTGCTTCGAAGGGACGTGCCAAGAAAGTTGAAGCTATAGTAATAGAAGCGACATCTATCGAGTTGCCAATAGCAGAAGATAAAAAGCTTACTGCGAAAGGTCGTTCCAAAAAAGTTGAATCTGTAGTATCAGATGTGAAAGGCAAATCTGCAGAATTGGCAATAGCACCAGTAGAAGATAAAAAGCCTGCTGCTAAAGGTCGTGGGAAGAAAGTAGAAACAGTAGTAGCCGATGTGGTTACGGCGTCTACAGACGTGGTAGAAGGAGATAAAAAGCCTGTAGCGAAAGGTCGTGGTAAAAAATCTGGAGCAGTAGTAGCAGTGGCTTCTCCAGGGAAAGTGGTAAAATCAACAGCAGCACGCAAAAAGCTTGCTGCTAAGGGTCGTGGCAAAAATGCTGAGCTTCCAGCTGTTTTAAACATTCCATATACAAAGGACGATGAACATGTGGAGAATGGTTTACCGGAATCGGTAGAGGTGGCTATAGAAAACAGTGTCGACACTGTAACTGCAGTAGCGCCAACAACAAAATCACGAGGTAATTATCTGTAACGTTTGTTTTTCATTTAAAAAAATTTTATATTTTCTACTAGGACGTGGAAAGAAAAATACAGCTGCATCTTCAGCGCCGGTTGAAGAAACCCCAGTGACACAGACCGAAGTTGAACAGGTCAGTAAACAGCGCGGACAGAAAAAGGTCATTAAGGAAATACCAATAAAAGAAGAAAAACAAAATGGTGAAAATATAGAAGTGGCCGCGAAGGAAACCAAAAAAAGAGAAGCGAAGGTAGCTAAAATCCAGCCGGCACAGTTGGAAGTAAATAGTGAGTCTGATGAGGCAGATCTCGACTTAAAGAGTTCTAGCTCAAGAGCAAATATTGTAAAAGAAGAGCCCGAAGACAAAAAAATTACCACACCCTTGGAAAAGCCCAAATCAACAAAGGCTAAAGCCGCCACTAAACGCAAATTGTATAACGAGGAAGCATTAACAGTAAATCCCAATGAAATAGAAGTAAAAGTAGAAGACAAGGAGGAGGGGGATAATCCAAATTCAAAAAGTATGTTATTAGAAATATGATTTATATTTAATCGTAATATTAATAACTTCCTACAGAAAAGTCTAAGAAAGAACCGAGAGGCAAAAAATCAAAGGAAGCTAAGTCCAGTGCTAAAGCAACTGAAGCTTCAGAAGTAGATGCAGTGGCCGAACTTGAGAAACCCAAGGGCATCAAATCAAGATCTAAAAAATCTAAAACTCCAGAGGTAGATACAGCAAATCAGTTGGAAAATGGTGAGTGTGAATCGAGCTGAACCCCTGTTATTCGTATAGAATTGTCAATTTCTGTTTATTGTTTAAAAATAATTTATTTTAATTTGGGTTAACTGAATATGAAATTTCGAAGTTCTTTTGATAACATGTAAAGAAGTGGTTTCTCGCACCATTTACTTTTTATTACAGGTGTTTTAGAAAAAGAAAAGAAGTCACAGGGTCGTAAGCGTGCAGCTGCACCAACTGTAGATACCGAGGGCAAAGATGATGTTGACGGTGCAAAGCGTAAGAACGTTTTTGGAAACTGAGTAAATAGCAAACTATTACAAATATATTTGTTTCTCTTTCACTTGCAGCTGCTAAAGCCAAGAAAACCAGTGGCAAACTGATGAATTCGACAGTCACCAAATATGATAAAGAGGATTTCAAACTCCAACCCGATGAAAATGGTGAAGAACGCTTCAATTTAAAAATTTCGAGCTGGAATGTAGCTGGTTTGCGTTCTTGGTTGAATAAAGATGGCTTACGTTATTTGGAATATGAATTACCGGACATATTTTGCTTACAGGTAGATGAAACGTAAAATATTTTAATTCATTTACTAATATCTGCTAATAATTACAGGAAATTAAGTGCACCACAGAACAAATGCCAGAAGAAGTGGCACGCATACCAGGTTATCACCCATATTGGCTTTGCATGCCCGGTGGCTATGCTGGTGTTGCTGTATATTCAAAAATAATGCCGATTAACGTTGAATATGGTATTGGTAATAAGGAATTCGATGCAGTTGGACGGATGATTACTGCTGAATATGAGAAATTCTTTTTAATCAATGTATATGTACCAAATTCAGGGCGAAAACTGGTAAATTTAGAAGCACGTATGCGTTGGGAAAAACTATTTCAAGAATATGTGAAACGTTTGGATGCTATAAAAGCAGTTGTTATATGTGGCGATATGAATGTTTCACACCAAGCCATAGATTTGGCAAATCCCAAAACAAATACACGTAGCGCTGGTTTCACACAAGAAGAACGTGATCAAATGACTGAATTGTTGGGTCTTGGTTTTGTCGATACATTTAGACATTTGTATCCAGATCGTACAGCTGCTTATACATATTGGACCTATATGGCAAATGCACGTTCACGCAATGTTGGTTGGCGTTTGGATTATTTTATTGTATCTGAACGCTTCACAAAGCGCGTAGTCGATAATTGTATACGTTCACAAGTGATGGGGAGCGATCATTGTCCTATAACATTGTTCGTAAAAATGTAAGAAGGCGACAAGTCAGAAATTCAAACCACCTACTCTTAAATATTTGTTTTTATTATCTTACATTTTGCGGTAACCTTAAAATCATCCATACATATGTATTGGTATTTTTATTTGTTTTTTTCGTTATAATTTGTTTAACTTCGAATGTCATAATGTCAGTGCATTTACATATATCACATGCGTTAATACTACGTACATTATTCGTATTAAATTAAAAGTTTATACTTTAAAATTTAACATAATTTTAGTAATCGTATTTCTATCAATATAGACTACAACTCGTAGTTATGATACTACACTGAATCGTAAAAAACAAATCCTATTTGTATGCGTTTTATGTATTTAAACTTTTGTAATTCCAAAAAAATGCAAATTTGAATAAAATTAATATACGTAAAACTTGAATTAACGAATTTCTGTTTGGATTCAAATTCAAGGCCCTTTTTATAAGACAATTTGTTGTAGTTTGGCATGTGGTAAATAAAGCTAATTTCGGCTTTTATTGAGGGCTTGTGTGGCTGAAAAACGAATGAAATCTTGAGCAATGTTATGCGTTATTGTTTCTCTGGAAGCGCCAACCGAAATGCAAATGTTCATTAAAAATGGAAAAGGCACAACTAACGCAAAAATTTCGCAGAAAAATAATATTAAAGCACTCACTATAAATGTTACTACAGAATTGCATTGAAAAAACATTTCTTTCGCATTGCGATACAGAGTAACCCCAGCTCCATTTTACTCTTTCTTTTTTACTAATAAATTTAATAATTTTTATTTTTGAAATTTTCTACAATATTTTTGATTCTCATGGAAAACAAAAACAAAGGAAATAAACTAATACAATGTAAAATTTTGAAAGATTTTGCAATTAGATGACTAGTAAACACTAAATTGTGAATATCTCAATCGTATATTTGTATAAATACTTCATGGTGCAAATAATTATTAAAATTTTAAAATACAAGCTATTTTGTCATGTATAGCTGATAACGACTTTAGTTGTACATCCATTTAAATTCAAGCTGTTGGCGCGTTTACAAATGCACCAGCAAATAAGATGTTCCTTTTATTCCAAATTGCATAGAAGAATGGGTGATCGGCGATAAATTCTAGTGGTGTCAAAAGAGCACGCATCATCATTATCATAGCTGAAAAAGAAAATATAACATTCAATATTTGCTTTTTTTATGAATGAGTAAGTTCAGTTACCAGTCGCAGCAGCTGCTTCAGTGCCTTCCTCGTTCACTTCGATAACGGCTTTGTGAAAAACGTTTGAAACTTTTAAACTTTCAGCAGATTCAAGCATGTTGGAAAAATCGGCGTCATCGCTGAAAATTTTGCTAACACCAAGCTGAAAGTGGAAACTAATTTTTAAAATAGTTCTACATAAATATTTATATTTCTGTCCTTATAAATATGAAATCCGAAAATCAGTAACCGATAAACAAGTTGTGGATAATGATTAATTCCCACTGTACACATAGTACCTTTATCAGCTATGTACCTTATTTACCTTGAATTATGTAGATAAGATACATACATATGTTTGCATCTGGTTAGTCATATATATTTTAGTACTACATGCCAAATATACTTAGTAAATAATATAAACCATTTATGGCTTTGTTTATAAGTAGCAAGCGCTCTGATTACTCAAGTTAAAGCTGACCTATATACTATTTTTGGAGTATTCGAATGTAGAATTTTCGGTTTTGTGTTTGTCTTCAGATGAAAGAGCATTATTGGCACATTTAGCTATATGTCTACCTTAAAGTCTCCATAGTGACATTAAACCCAAAACATAATATTAGGGCGCATTAAACTTTTTGCTCACCTTTTTCAATGTCTCAGTTAGTTCAACTTCGAACTCCACTTTGAATTTAGGAAATTTGACCAAAACTTTGTCGTTGTTATCCAATTTGCCTGCCAAGTCTACCAAATTCACCGATTTTAGCTTCTCCGCAAGCGTTTTCAATCCATTACGTTCATTGGGTAATAACACAAGCATTGATAAATCGGAATTGTAGTACGGCATTTCGAGCGCTTGGCAATCCAACTCTTCAAAGTATCCATAACCAAATTTCGCACGCTGTTCCATATATTGCACTTTAACAGTTTCCTCTTCGGAAATGTAAAAATCATCTTCAGCCGTTTTCGCTTCATTAAATTTGTGCTTCCATGAGCCCTTGAAATGTAATGCATTCAACAACACCAAACGTGTAAGTCCATTTAAAGCGGAGGCCTTTACAAGTTCTTTAATTTTACCAGCAGTTTTCTCTTCAACCCATGAATTAATGACTGCTGCAGTACTTTCACTGTTGGCGAAATTCACCGTTTCTGCTTCGGCATTGTAACTTTCTTTTAGTTGCGCTTCGTAAGCGGCTTTGAATTGTTGACCTTCCTGTACATAAACTTTGTTGGCGATTTTTACCAGTTCGCTATTTTTATACTTATCGAAGACAAAGTGAAATGTTTCAGCCACTTCAAGCTGACTATTCGATGCAAATTTAAGACCTTCAGCTATTTGATCGGCAGTTTCCCCACTTGCGCCGGCGAAAGCCAATGCAGCACATGTTTGCACTGAAAACGGCGAGAATACTATATTCCGCTTAACGTTTCCCTCTGCTAGTAATTCGAAAAGTTCTGTGGTTACTAAAGCGCCACCTCGAGCAAATTGTAAATTGAAATCGAACATATTTATTGACAACTTGATCTTATTGAAAAAACACGTCCTACCTTCACCACTTTTGCTGTTTATATGGTTGATATTTCAATTGAATGCTAGATCTACACCCACTTCTCTCCGTGGCCTTTAAACATTATGAGTCATCTACAAAAATGAGATTCGCTATTCCCAAATATCGTCTATGTATAATAGTGCGTGATTCCAACAAGCGACACAATTTGTGGAAGAGAATCCGTAACACATACATTGAATGGGAGCGCTCTTCTCTCAATTACTTTTTTTCTTTGCTCAACAACATAAACCAACTCTGGAATGTTTACAACTTTTTAACAATTCATCAGCTGTTTTATGTAAATAAACAAAAACTTCAGACGTCAGTTACTAGGTATGTTCCTCTACTCTTCGACAAAGGTACCTTATTCCCACTATTTTATTGTGTTAACAAGACTCTTTTTGCCGGCTTGAAAATAATCTGGAAGCCTTCCCTGCATTTGAACAATATATTTTACAAGCAAGTGCTTAAATATGCCAACTTGCAGTTTTAATACTATATGTGTTTTATAAAAAGAAGTTGACCGAATGTTACGGTCATGGCGAAACGGCTTTAAAATCAGAAAACTTTATGAAAATGTCTAAGAAAAAAATTTTCTCTTGCCAAGAAATAGAATTTCACAACCAATTTTACTGACACGCAATACACAATTAAATCTCAAGTTAAGCGGAAAAGTAAACAAACAAAAAATTCAGCGTTTGTTAACTTCTTTGGTTTTTCTAAGCATGCAGGCAATTCCTTTTCTTACAACTGTCATAAAAGTGAAATTGTGTTGATTTCAATACATTTTCATTCGATGAATTGGCGCAGTTAGTAGACAGGTTTAGCTGGATAATGTCCGAAAATTGCAAAATGCTGCATTTTTACTTCAGCATGAACACCCGCGTTAAAACCTCTCTACCCAATGCACCAATACATAGAAGGGAAACGTCACATGACACACGAAACCAAAGTCTCAAAAGAACTACCACAAACGACCCAAACATTTTACAAGACAAAAAAAAATATAGTGTATGATATAGCCGGCACTTTGAGAGACAAGAGAACATCCCGGCCTAATCAGTACTTCACGTGGAAGCACTCAAAGCCACCAAAAAAAAAGGAAACGTGTTTACACCACCACATATGAATCCCTAGTATACTGTAGTAAGTGGCCAAGCAACAGTAGAAGAGAGACAGAAGTTCATACGTACACATGATTTTTGGGTAGGATTGTCAATTCGCCTTTAATACCAAAAAAAAAATTGACAGCTAGGGTAGGCCTAGTAGCAATATCACAGCTAAATACCTGCTAGCCTATCTTTTTTTCTTGTGGCCTTGAGTACTTCCACTTTGTCTTGTTGTTGTTGTTGTTAACAGTGCTTCGCCCTGCCCCAGATTGGGCAGGGTTACACTGAAATAACAGCCCTTGGCCGGGTGAAAAAACCCGGGTCATTCTGGTGCGATATAACCGGATGTTGTGGGAATAAACTTTGTCTTGTAAAATATTTAGCTTGTTTGTGGTAGTTCTTTTGAGATCTGTCATGTAGATTTAAGCCTTTACAGTTGTTTCTATGTAAATTAATTTTAGGTCATAAGTTTTTGCACAACTTTGTTCACAATAGGTTTGTGGGGACTTAGGCGTTGTTTAATTTCTTTGTTGTTTTAGCTTTTGGTGCTTATGATTCCACCATGTGCTAGCTTGTAAGTGTTGCTGCAGTTGATTTTTTGTATCCGTTATTCCCTTATAAGTTCTTGTATGCTATATTCTTTGAGTCTTTCCTTATGCAGGCTATTTTGCTATTTTTTAGGTTAGGTTTTTGTTACAAAGTAATTTTTATTCAATTTGTTGGATTTTGTTCTTAATGTGTGTCATGTCCAGTTTAATTTTTACTAATATTTGATTTTCGTCTGCTTGCCTAAAACCCTGATGTCGTTGTTGGTGTAATTTGTCATGGTCCTACCTTGGAGTAATGCGTAAATTAAATGTCTTTGTCGGTCTGTTAGAAACATGGCCTGTCGTGTAATTTTTTACTTTGGGTTTGTTTAACTTTTATTTATGTGATTGTTCACTTGTGTTTACATATGTTATTGTTGTGTATTTTTCATATTGTGACGAATTCGATGATTCCTTGATTATCAATCCTGGGTTCGATCACTATAAAGTCGAATAAACACACGCGCAGATAATGTAACTAATAGCTAGTTTTATTTACTAGTAATAAACGCAATACAAATTTAAGAGGTTGGTAACTTCGCAGTAGTTCACTATTGAACGCTTGAAAATAAACTGATCAACCTGCCTTGCTTGGTCACCGCCTTATATAGTCCAACAGGGTGCTTGCCTACGCACCGAGAACTTTCTTGGTTGTTCGCTTTTCGTGTTCTGGAAGGGTCGGTGTTATTTATTGGCATCTCCTCTTTGCATTGTATTCGCAAACACTCGCGCCATCTCTTTTCCTCTTCCTAGTTATACGCTTGCATGCATAAGCGTAGCCATCGTTATCTCGGTTGTGTTAACTAGTGGTGGGAGTGTTATTGAGTTAGGGATGGTACATGCTTGAGAATAATCGCCACACTGCCCTCCACCTAAGTCTGATCGTCCCGATCAGACACATTGCCGGAACCAAACGCAGCTAGCCTTTCCAAATGGACCACCTTCATCTTATTCCTTGGCCTTCCCATAGTTTGTATGCGATATACCACATCGTTGATCCGTTTTATGACTTTGTATGGGCCTTCCCAGTTACATTGTAGTTTTGGGGACAAACCTTTCTTACGCTGTGGGTTGTATAGCAGCACTAAATCTCCTTCTATAAAACCTTCCGAATTTATTGCTTTGTCGTACCTGGCCTTCATCTTATCGCTCATGATCTTAGTGCGTTGTCTCACAAGGTCGTGAATTTCTCTCATTTCTTCTTCCAATACGCTAGTGGATTTCCGAGCATTTACTCCTGCATCAGCGTTTATCCCAAACTTCAAGTCAGCTGGCAATCGAAGATCATTCCCGAAAATTACCTTTGCCGGAGTCTGACCAGTTGTTTCATGTACTGCAGAGCGATATGCCATTAGGAATAAGGAGATGTGAGTATCCCAATCCTTCTGGAACTTATCCACTACTTTCTTCAGGTGCTCTTCCAAGGTTCTATTGAATCGTTCCACCATGCCATCTGACTGAGGATGTAGTGCAGTTGTTCGAGTTTTCCGAATGCCCAATGTCTTGCACATTTCCTGGAACACAGCTGATTCGAAATTTCTGCCTTGGTCAGAATGTATCTCCATCGGTGCACCAAACCTAGCTACCCAATTGTTAGTAAGCACTTCTGCTATGGTTTCTGCCTCTTGATTTGGAATAGGGTACACTTCTGGCCACTTGCTGAAATAGTCCATAACTACCAGGACATATTTGTTTCCGAGTTTGCTAGTAGGAAATGGACCAGCTACATCCATGGCTATCCTCTCAAATGGCGCACCTGAGTTATACTGTTTCATTTGGCCATGGCTCCTTGATTTCGGTCCTTTAGCTTTGATGCATACTTCACAGTTGGCAATCCACTCCGCGACCGATTGACGGCAACCAACCCAATAGAATCTTTGCTTGACTTTTTCCAAGGTTTTGGTGACTCCAAGATGACCTCCGCTTGGACCGTTATGTAATTCATTGAGTACATCAAGGATTTTCTTCCTTGGGACGACAATCAGCTTTCGAACACATTGACCATCCTCACTTTCCCATATTCGATGCAAACAACCGGATTCTAATTGCAAACTATTCCACTGTGCCCAATATGACTTGGCAACAGGACTTTCTGCTGACATCTCCTCTCTTGATGGTCGCTCGTTTCGTTCGATTCCTTGCATTACACGTGTAAGATTTGGATCTTCGTGCTGAAACCTCCTTAATTGATCCATGTCCCATTCGTCCGTAGATGTTATAGTCATGAGCCGCACATCTATAATGTCTTCCTTGGCCTCAGCTTTGGAACAATGCTTGCATTCCAAGTTACATGGTCTTCGTGACATTGCATCAGCATTTCCGTGGGTACTACCTTTGCGATGCTCTATGGAAAAGTCATAACTTTGCAGTCGCTCTATCCACCGTGCCAATTGACCTTCCGGATTACGGAACTGTAAGAGCCATTTCAACGCTGCGTGGTCTGTCCTGACATGGAATCGCTGCCCATAGAGATACTTGTGGAAATGCTTAACGCACTCTACCAATGCCAACAGTTCTCTCCGGGTTACACAATAGTTCCTTTCAGGCTTCCCAATTGTTCGGCTATAGTATGCAACTACCTTCTCCTGTCCATCAACAATCGGGGACAAAACACCTCCTATAGCATAACCACTCGCATCTGTATCCAGAATAAACTTTGAACCTGGAATTGGATATGCTAACATCGGGGCAGTGCATAGTCGTTCCTTCAATGTTTGAAAAGCCACCTCCTGTTCCTTCTTCCATTCAAAACTCATATTCTTCCTTGTAAGGTCATGGAGACTACTAGCTACGCTGGCAAAACTTGGTACAAATCGGCGATAATACGTGCACAGCCCAAGGAAGCTCCGTAACTCATGCAAATTTCTCGGTCTTGGCCAATCCTTTACGGCTTCGATCTTTTCCTTAGCAGTGCAGATTCCCTCCGTAGTTACCTTGTGACCCAAATAACTTACTTCCTTTTTAAACAAGGAACACTTCTTGGGACTTAGTTTCAGACCAGCACCAGCTATTCTTTGGAAAACTTCATCCAAGTTCTTTAGGTGTTCCTCAAAGCTTTTTCCCAGCACGATAATGTCGTCGAGGTACACCAAACATGTTTGCCAGTGCAATCCTTTTAGTATCTGGTCCATGAGTCTCTCAAAAGTAGCTGGAGCATTGCATAGTCCGAAGGGCATTACCGTAAATTGCCAAAGCCCTTCTCCAACGCTGAAAGCCGTCTTCTCTTTATCTTCATCCTTTACCTCCACTTGCCAGTAGCCGCTTTTCAAGTCCAGTGTGGAAAACCATTTCGTGCCAGATAACGAGTCCAGAGTATCGTCGATTCTTGGCAATGGATAACTGTCCTTCTTCGTTACGTCGTTCGATTTCCGGTAATCCACACAGAACCTCATTTTTCCATCTTTCTTTTTCACTAGTACTACCGGTGAGCTCCATGGACTAGCTGATGGTTCGATCACGCCGCTGTCACTCATTTCCTGTATAATTTCTTTAACTACTTGGCGTTTGGCCAATGGAATACTACGAGGAGCTTGGCGGATGGGCCTTGCATCACCAGTATCAATTTGATGCTTCACAACTTTGGTCCGACCTGGTTTAGAACCATCCCTGTCAAATATGGTCGAGTACTTTGATAGAAGTTCCTTTGCCTTTTTCTGATGATCTTTTTCGAGGCCTGCCGTCCACGACGTGATATCATCTGAAAGATTAATCTTGATGGTAGAATCATTTTCCTGAAGCTGTTCGCAATTGATAACTACCTCGACCTCTTGGCATTGTCCCAATATTGCTCCTTTGGAAAGTTTAATCGGCGATTTGAACTCATTAAGTACTCTTACCGGTACACGTCCATCTTGTTTTGTCATGGCCAGGGTTTTTCCTACTAATATGTTCGTCCTTGATTTGTTTGCTGCCTCGACAACCCACAACTTGTTTGTCCCATAATCTCCATCAATCTTTGCCCATATGATTGCTTCCGACTTCGGTGGAATTTGTTGGCTCTCCTCCACAAGCACTCGCTTACTAACGTATTTGTTTTCGTAACCAAGATTTAATGGCACATCCATGTTCTGGTAATTCATAATCCTGTTTTGCATGTCGATCTTGATGCCTTGCTCGCTTAAGAAGTCCACACCAACTATGATTTCGTCAACAATATCTGCTACTATAAAACTGTGTAGAACGGCCACGTTCCCAATTGCGATTTCACATGTTACTTCTCCTAGGACATGGGTGTCCTCACCAGTGGCCGTACGTAACTTTGCTCCATGCAATGGTCTCACCTCCTTGTTGACTAAATCAGATCGAATTATGGAATGCGATGCGCCTGTATCCACAGTTAGTAAGTGCTCTTTTCCATCCACATATGCAACAACAGTAACATTACTAGCTTTCCTTCCGATCTGTGAGACAGAGATTATGAGGCATTCATTTGCGGGAGCCAGTCCACGCCCCTTTCGGCTGGCTCGATTTAGTTTAACGACTGATTTGGTTGGGAAATTTGCTCATCTCCTTCAGCTTTGCGTTTTCGTCCACCTGAATTGCTGAGGTTACTGGAGCCAGTGCCGCAATAACGTGCTATGTGACCAGGTTTTCCGCACTTAAAGCATTTAATGGCACCATCACTTTTTTTCTGTACTCCGTTCAACGCTTCCAAAATTTTGTCTACCCAAGCCGGAGTTTCCACTTCTACACGATGAGCCTTGTACGCAGGTTTACTTAATAGCGAGGCTGTTTCCTGCGTTAGAGCATGTGATACCGTTTCAGAGAATGTCCGTTTGGGGTTTGCATATGTATGCTTCGTCTCTACATCGCGTATTCCATTTATAAAACTTTGGATTTTTACCCTCTCAGTGTACTCCACAGGTGCGTCCGCATTTGCCAAATGGGCCAATCTCTCGATGTCCGATGCAAATTCCTGCAAAGTCTCATTAGGTTTCTGGGATCGATTCTGTAGCTCTATTTGGTATATCTGCTTTCGATGTTCGCTACCATAGCGTCTTTCAACCGCACCCATCAATGCATCATAACTGTTCCTTTCGGACTCGGGAATAGTCTGTAAGATTTCTGCTGCAGGTCCCTTCAATGCCACGAATAGTGCTGCAACTTTATCTTCAGTGCACCAATTATTCACCGCAGCCGTCTTCTCAAATTGTAGCTTAAATACCTGGAATGGAACAGAACCATCAAAGGAAGGTGATTTTACCTTGGGCGTATTCCCTAAAGCAGATTGACGATTTAGTTGCAATTCCTGGATACGACCTCTCAATGCATCTACATCAGCATCGATTTTCTCCTGCAATTGTGCAATTTTTGCATCTTGCACTTCTAGTTTTGATGACACCTTTGCTTCCTGTTCTTCCAACTGCGATGAGATATATGCCTTCTGTTCTTCCATTTGAGATCTCATGTATGCCTTCGTTTCATCTAGCTGAGCTGAAATCTGGGATGTCATATGTGTCTTCTGTTCCTCGAGCTGAGATGCCATTCGAGATGTAATACGTGTATCCTGTTCTTCAAGCTGAGATGCCATGTGTGCCTTCTGTTCTTCAAGCTGAGATGCCATGTGTGCCTTCTGTTCTTCCAGCTGAGATACTATACAAGTTTTCTGCTCTTCCATTTTAGTCGACATCTGAGTTAATACAGCCAATATCATGTTTGTGTCGACGGTTGCTATTGGACTCGAAGACTCCTTTCTTTCTTCCATTTTTGTCGGTGCCTCCTCGACAAGATGAAAAACATGATCATCAACGTTGATTCCTTCTGCTTCCATAGCCTCTCGCAATCGTGACTGTAACTCTGATTTATTGCCTGTAGTGTTTAGTCCGCGTTGTTCCAACTCATTTTTGAGTTGCTGAATCTTTAATTCATTCAGCTTCGCCATGTCCTTGTTATCCTTGAAACCACTGGTATTTATTCAACAATACCGCTTCTGACACCAATTGTGACGAATTCGATGATTCCTTGATTATCAATCCTGGGTTCGATCACTATAAAGTCGAATAAACACACGCGCAGATAATGTAACTAATAGCTAGTTTTATTTACTAGTAATAAACGCAATACAAATTTAAGAGGTTGGTAACTTCGCAGTAGTTCACTATTGAACGCTTGAAAATAAACTGATCAACCTGCCTTGCTTGGTCACCGCCTTATATAGTCCAACAGGGTGCTTGCCTACGCACCGAGAACTTTCTTGGTTGTTCGCTTTTCGTGTTCTGGAAGGGTCGGTGTTATTTATTGGCATCTCCTCTTTGCATTGTATTCGCAAACACTCGCGCCATCTCTTTTCCTCTTCCTAGTTATACGCTTGCATGCATAAGCGTAGCCATCGTTATCTCGGTTGTGTTAACTAGTGGTGGGAGTGTTATTGAGTTAGGGATGGTACATGCTTGAGAATAATCGCCACAATATAAAACGAATCCAATTTAATTGGAGTGTGATGTCTTATTAAGAGTTTTTATTACACGATGGTACATTTTTTTCCCCCGATTATTTTAACAGTTGTCATTGTCCCGTTTAATTTTTTCTAGATTTATTATTTCATACATGAATTTTTATGAAATCTTGATTTGACGACACTGAAAAGCTAAGTGTGCTAGCCTATTTGCAGGGACATAACCTCAGCATGTCGATTTTCCATTAAAATAATCCGACATGGCAGCTCTATTACTGATATTAATTCTGGCAGCTTTGTTGCGGAACAGCTGTTGATGCCGCAACCAAATGTCAACAAAGCAATCTGTAAAATAAGAAAAAAAGCAACAACATATTTTGCAAATTAAAAAAATAGAAAAACAAGCTCAAACACACAATTCATTATGATGGTGAAGCTGAAATCTGAAACTTAATTTATACGTAAATTAACTAATAAAGTAAGCAACTTCGACAAAAAATGGATCCTTGGATATTCCTCACTGTCATCGTAGTGCTGTATGGCGTTTGTTTTTTCATTGATCGTCTTTTCAAGGTGAGTATTTTGCATCTGCACTTTGTACTTTTTGTAAACAAAAGTATTAATTTCCAAAATTTATAGAGTTGCATGCACTATCCATATGATGCGTTCCTGAAAAATACTGGGTTGACAGTGCAGTTTATGCGCCTGCGTTGGCATACGACCGCCTTCAATCGAGCTATGCTACGATGGGGTAACAACAGCGGTTGGATGCGTCTATGGTTAATACGCAGTTACACAGTGGGCGTTTTCGTAGCTTTGTCATTATTACCAATTGGAATTATTTTATTATTTATAACAATATTCAACAATGAAAACAATGGTACTGTAAATGGTGCTAGCGTTGGAAATAGCGTCAGTAGTGAGAGCAGTATGCTACAAAATGCGCCAAAAGTCGAAATTTTATTGCCTGGTGTGAATTTACCACTTGAAGAAGTAGGTTATTATACTTTGACGCTTCTATTGTGTACAATTGTGCATGAATTCGGGCATGCATTGGCAGCGGTACAAGAAGATATACCTGTTATTGGATTTGGATTTCAGGTACTTCATTTAATATGATTTTGCATTATCAAAAAATTTAAAAATATTTTGTTTTGTTATAGTTGTATCTGTGCTTACCATTCGCATACACAGAAATCTCCACAGAACATTTGAATGCATTGAAGTGGTTCAAAAAGCTCCGTATCATCTGCGCTGGAGTTTGGCATAATTTCATCTTTGCTTGCTTTTGTTATGTACTACTTTCCACTTTGAGCTATGTAGCTGCCCCATTTTATACCATGGGTCATGGTGTTGTTGTAACTGAAATGGCACGCAAATCACCGTTGCTCGGTGCAACTGGTAAAGGTCTTATGGTTGGTGATGTGGTCTCACAAATCAACGACTGCAAAGTAAACACAGAATCTGATTGGTATGCATGCCTTTTACGTTCGATACGTGGTGCACGTGTTGGTTACTGTATTTCACATGATTTTATACGTTACAATGACGAAAGCATCGAAATTTCACATCACAGCGCTGATGGTATGCTACAATGTTGTGATGAACGCAATGAAAAATTGTGCTGTTTCGAATCGGTGGCAGAGGGTCTTAATAGTTTGGAAACTGCCGATTTAACGGATGCAGCCGAACACGCACAAATTCCACAGCATGTTTGCCTAGATGTACGTCGCACTCTAGAAGATTCACATGGCTTCTGCAGTGGTAGCAGTAAAAATGGCAATACCAAAGATGGCGGTTTCTGTGAGAGTGGCTTTTGCTTACGGCCACTACTTCGCAATACAACCACAATATTAAATTTTAAACGTACTGCTATAAATGCTAACAGCCAGTCTCCGAAATTGCGTGATGTTATATACATTGGTCATCCTTCTGATGTTTCTAGTACTGTGCGCATTTCGCCATTTGTTCCACAACAATCATATGTATCACCACAATGGGGTGACTCCTATGCTCTCTTCCTCAAATATAATGTGATCTTCAGTTTTGGCCAGGCACTTTTGAACGCTATACCATGCTTTGGTCTCGATGGCTATCACATTACAAGCACGATTGTGCATAGTTTTCTAGTCCAACGTATTGCTGAACGCCCGAAGCGTGATTTTATTGCACTACTTGTGGCTGGCACTGGCACGCTGCTATTTGGTTCAGCGCTTTTGAAAGTGCTTTGGATGAGTGTGATGCGATTTGTATATTAATTAGTTCTAATTTTGGTGCTACTTTTAGTTGTGCTTCTAAACCTCTATCCCTTCAATATTTATTTTTTCCTTAACAAAACTTGGTGTAGTGTAGATTATGAGATAAATACAATAAAATATGTTGGTAATCGTTTTCCACCAATCACACATAGATACTGTAGCTACTAAAGAATCGACTCATTTGCTGCAAACAGAACCAATATAGATTATGTTAATCGAGTGCATTAAATCGAGTTAACATTTTCTAAAAACACGAAATACGACTATATTATTGAATAAGATTAGGTAATATTGCGGACTGTCGAAAATGCCACAAAATCCCAGCTGCAGAGTTACCAAATATTGTGCACAAAACTGGTAAATGAAATAAGAAAATGATAAATTCAATATAAATAAATTATCGAGTTTTATTTTGTAACAGCTAGGATTGTTGCATGACGCATTTACATACTATTATTATTTACTACTTTTGCTATCACACCAAAGGATTGTTTTCAAAGGAGAACGAAAATAATGCCTCTTTTTTCAATTAACTTCCAACTTCCTCCGTTTCAGATTTCTTGTTGTTTTTAGTGGAGTCCTGTTTTTTACTCAAACCACTTAAATCCAAACTAGTCCGCAGCTCAGTAAGATTGCGCCGCCCATATTGTAGCGTCATTTTTATAGCCAACTCATCGGTTTGTCCGCTATGCAAACGAAAGTCATGACGTGCCCAATCCCTTAGCTCTCGCTGATTGCTCTTGTCGGGCACAAGTCGTATGGTTCGAAAGATTTCGCGATACAATTTTAGTACTTCCTGGCGCAGCATGAACTGTGGGAAAGCAGTAAATATTATTTGACCAATGTACTTGTGTTTGATACTCAACTTACCTGTTTTAAACTTAATGCAGTTTTTGCAATTTTTGACATTTTTTTCAGTATTTTAACTAAATTTAAAGATTTATCTTAACTGAGGACAGCTGTTTTTATGTTTTATTTTGCTAAAACAATCGTTACTTTTGTTTTGCCACACTTTTAGTGCTTTCTGTTTTGATTCCATCTTTCGGTTTTATATGATGAATAAAGAAAGTGCTACCACACCATTACTTTTCCGGCATATAATTTTTCTGGAATAGACCTTATACTACATTTACACTGCACCAAATGAGTCATTTTGGGTGAAAAAATGCAAATGCGTCGCATTTCCCATACAAATCGCATTTCCCAAATGACTGATTTCATCGCATTCGCACGTATTTGCTCGCATTTGGGCCGCAACAACATGACATTATTGTGGAACGCATTGCGTTTGAAGTTTCAGCCAAAGGAAAATTACTCATTTGAAATTTCAAATACGGTGCTGTGCAAATGTAGTATTAGCTCCCGTTATATTTAAAACCAGATCGGCGCTACCAGACAATCGTGATGCGCACCAACACATGTAGACATTTGACTGATCAGTGACAGTTCAGCTGATACTCAAATGGCTCACACGTACACAAATGCTTTGCTAAGATTTTGCACCACCGCCATAGAAATCTTATCACAATTCTGATGCCTCTCTACTTAGGACCTGAATATCAGCTGAGCTGTCAAGGGACCCGTAATAGAGGGTAAAAAAGTGGATACTTTTGTATGGGCTGCGAGAAGATGTTACCCACCTTTTTTTGCACATGCTGTATACATGTGATTAGGCAGCGCCATAGCTGCACTCCTCTAACTAAAAAATTTCCCAAACCAAACTTGACAGCACAGCAAAAGCTGCATACTATTAGGCACTACCAAGGTTGCCATACGGTTGACTTCTACATGTATAAAACTTTTTAAAATACCCAATAATTTTCCAAAAATTATTTTTCATCATATTATGTATAAACATTAATTAAGTGTAGGAAATATATATAATCAATAAACCACAATGAAATTAAATTAAGTAAAATGAAACGAAATGAATATGAACGATATTAAGCGAAATGAAGCCTTCCACGCCGAAAAACCTGGCCCCATCGTAAAACTACAGACTGCGGAGCAGCTTGCGTTCTAGGTTACCTACCATTATCTTGTAGAGGTCACTCGTCCTTGACGCTTCCGATTTTGAGCGTAAACCAATGTAAACAAACATTAAAGGCCAATAAAATTTAATATTCGCGAATTTGTTGGGAGTGTCAGCAGATTGAAATGGGTGGCCGGAAGAGCGTAGGCTAAGGTTGACGTCCACTCCGATGTTACACTCATTCCCACATCATTCCCACAAGAGCCGGTTCTATCGTACCGGAATGACCCGGTTTTTTTTTACCCGGTCAAGGGCTGTTATTTCAGTGTAACCCTGTCCAATCTGTTCCGGCCCACCATTAAAGCTGGGTTGCTCCATTGTCTCTTGATATGGGCTGGGGTCGAACCCAACCCTGGACCAAGAGATTGGATTCGATTGGAAAAAAAGTGTAAGAGATGGCTAAATAAATCTGGATGCTCAGCGCTTAACCCTGCCATCCACAGACCCCATACTTTCTTTAGTACTTTCGAGGCACCATGCTGTACACGCCTAAGGGCGTCCCGCGGTACTCGTCGTTCTGGCGCTCCCCTACCGCCCCTACCACCTTCAAGTAGCCACACGACTGACAGCACTGCTGTCATTCCCGCCTCACCCACTCCCGACTGTCGCTCACGCTCCCCAGCGTCTCCATCTCGCACGGCCGCTCAACACTCCTATCCCCTCCGGAATAGGCCAGATATGAGCATCGTTCAGCGTCAGTCCGCTTTTCTCTGTCCACAATGCCGCCCCCTGCTTCCAGCTTGCACGTGGGCCAGGACCACCATCTCCTCGTACCTTTCACTACGTGCACCGTTTGTCGGCAAGGATTATACACGCCTGCGACTTCGGTCAAGTGCAACAATTGCCTCGGCCTGTGTCACACCCTTATGTGATCTGGGCTCGCAAGCGGTAACCTCTGGACGGATGCGTTCATAGCCCCCTGTTGCAGTACACAGCCGCCTTCCACGCCAGGCAACATCGGCCATGGCGCTGTAAACTCTAGACTGCGACATAGTTTAGGCCTTAGCCTACCTCGCTTCAAATGTTGCACTCCAAAATTTTGCGTTATTCCTATCCATGCTTTTATACCGACTGCAAACGGCGCCAAAATCTTGACTATGATCATAATCCTTTCCCCCAACTGGATCCGATATCAAAGTTGCGTTTTGTGACTTTCGTTTGGAAAAAAATTTAGATTTTGACAGAACAATAATTTATGGAAACAGCTGTTTAATTTGCTTTTGTTATAATTTTGTTTTCAATTATTAAAATCTTACCATTTCATTCTTATAAAAAAGGGAACTATATTTCTTTGGTAAGTGTTTTGAAGTCGATGCCACACAGTGGTAAAGTAGATTTCGAACCTGCTGTGCCAAAAATAGTAAGATTTATGCAGGAAAATGTACATATAGGTTAGCTTAGTTGATCTAAAAAAGATCTAATTTTCTTTGTTGCCACATGTTGCCTTCGAATTCAAATAGAGTTGGAATTTAAGGAATAACAACATTCAAATTTCTCTATAAAGGAACAATATAAACTGGCACATTAGAGGAAAATAACATCGTAACATCACAGGACATCATAGCTGAGTTGTTAGAGGGCTAGCTTTAACAGCGCCTTTGATGCAGACACTTAGGTTTGCATCCCAGTGTGAAGTATGAATGAGAAGTTGGTGACTTCGAAACATATCATCCCATACCGCACATCGTTGTAATTTTTCTCTAATATCAATCAAAACAATTTTTTACATTTTCCCTCAACTAATTTCTACAACCACCTTAATGTCATTGCACACTAACTCACCACTTTTGTGTTGAAAATGCGCTCAAATCGCTCAATACAATCAGATGTTAATGAATAACGGTTGCGAGCGGTGGTTTTAGACGGATATAAAAGTGAATACAACGGAAATTAAAGCAAATATCAGTTACCGGTGAATATGCGTTCATATTAGTCTTATTTTGTGATTTTAATAGATACTTAATTGTGAAGAAAGAAAAAACAAAACTCTAGAAATGATTAGTTGTAAATTAAAGAATGCTAAAAATCTGTTTTGTGGGTGGATACTGAAAAAAAAAGAAAAATCAAGCCAACGTTGTTAACAGTAGCTAAAGTACGGGCAAAACAAATGTGCAAACGCAGAGAAAAGAAAATTTCTAATAGCAACTTCGTCATCAACACACGGACAGTTGGTCTGGTCCTCTTACATTAAAAAAAAAAAAACAATAAAATAACAAAATTAATCAAATGTTTATATCTATGTACCAGTGCCAATATATACATACATAGTTTGCTGTGCAAATCTCTGAAATGTGATCAAGCGAAACCTCAAAAATAAAAGCAAAATTTCAAAAAGAGTCCCCCTTACATGGACACCCAACTAATTTACAAAAGTGATGTGAAAATCGCTTTATTTTTGTGTTTTATCATGAAATTAAAAATTTGGGATGGGTTAACGTATGGGCATGAAGATACATTGCATCTTCATATGCTGTTGCTCATACTCTAGTTTATTGAATTCATTTCGCTTCTGCACAAATTATAGAAAATGTCTAGGCAAAAGGTCTGGTTATAACAGTAAACAGAGTAGCGGACATGTCAACATACAGGTAGCTAATTTTCGACATGTCCAATGCTGGTTCAAAATCGACAAATCGATTATCATACAACGTAGGGATCTATCAGCCTTCCGACGAAACTGCCGACAGAAGAAATGTAATAGATCATAAGAAAACTCATCCATTAATGGGGCCTATCAGCTGTTCCGGCGGAACTGCCAGCGGAGAATAATTGTAATATAGTTTTGAGATCTCCATCGACTTTATCGAAATTCACTGCCAAATTCTGATTAAATCGATTGAATTCCCTCATGATCTATTACGTTTCTCCCGTCGGAAGTTTTGTCGGAATATCTGATAGACCCCAAAATTTTTTTTTTATTGATATCTTAACATCGGATCAGGGAATCGAATTCTTTATCTCTCTCCCTTAAGTACACCCAGTAAGTTGATTACCAGGTCACCATGAAATTGGCTCGCATGTTTGTTTTTTAGAATTTTGAGTTTTTTCTAACAGCCTGAGGTTAAAAAATTTACCAAAAACCGCTATCTTACAAACCATTTTATTAGACCATTTATTATTTGATTTTTAAAAGTGAAGGGTGCCTGCAAAAAAATGTGACTTGGAGGGATAACTTTTGTTGGCTTTAAATGTGTCACAATTTTTTACAAAGTTTTAGTAATCTTTGTAAGTTAATGGTAAATTTCGATGGTCTCAAGAAAAGTTTAATATTTTATGTAAGCATTGCTATAAACGCCTCCAAAATGAATTAGTCTAGGAAGAATCTGGTATGAGTCGCAAAGCATCATGCGAATAATGCTCGTTCTGATTCCTTTGGAGAGACCAATTATACACATTTATACCCGAGCCGATACAATAGGACAGTTTCTCTTTCTAACCCTACGGGTACAATACGACCTGTTTTTCTACCCATTCTACCCCTATAAGTATGTTACAGAAATTAAAGTTGACTGATATTAAATTAAAGTAAACTGTGGACGAAAGTAAAGGAATAACTCGCGGGCCTACTCTCTTTAGAGATTAGTCATACGATTTTTTGCAGTGTACGTACAACTTATCATGTAGACTATGTTTACTAATTATCGCCTGTGCCGTACAAACTTGAGAAATTCTCTTAATTAACCCACAAAGTTGCAGTTCTTATAAAATTATTAATTTATTTTAAATTTTTTTTTATTTTTTGCAATATCAGACTTACAGTTGTATCGAATTGTTGTTATCGAATTGTTTTTCATAAGCAACAAAAAATTTAATTGGTCGGTATGCAAAATTTTGCAATTTGATATGTGGAGAGAAGGTTTTTTCAGAGTTGCTAAACGTTTGTTAAACTTTGTTATTGGCTTGAAATGACATTTTACATTAATTGCCAAGTCATAAAAAATATCAGAGTGTTAAATGCTGGTGATCAAAGTGTAGTAAGAATATTAAAATTTTATGCTAAAATCATGCGAGAATCAAGAGCAATCTAAATAATTTCATGGAAATAAAAAGGTGCGAATAATACTTTGAAATGAAACCAAAGAAAACTTCTTTGAATGTATGTATGTTTGAAAAAATCTTAACATTTTACTTAATTTCTGCACTCGTTGAAAATGCCTGCATTTTCAGATTAGTTTTTGTTTTATATATGCTTTGCATTTGCCTCTTAATTTCTTTTCGTTTTCATTACTGTTTTCAATTTCATTCTGAAGCTAAATCACTAGACAAAAAAAAATGTTTTTCAAATTAAAAAAAATTAAATAAAATACAAATTGAAACGTAACCGAAAGTTAAAAATAAATAAAACTCTCTCAAATTGAGAGCTAAATGCTGCACTCACATGAAATGCCTTCAATTGAGTGAGAATTTCAATAATTCGCTCTTTGGTTTGCTCACTTCACCGAACAGAGATATGCACAAATCCCGAGGAAAATGCAGTATTTTGGAGTAAAACAGGCAGAACGTGGCGCGAAAGGCTTATTTGTTAGCGAAACGTGAGCGTGTACGGTTGTTTGGCCAATGTGTTCAGACGGTTTATGAGTGATTCATACGGATGAGTAAAATATAATCAAAAATGAATGTGTGTATAAATAAATTGCTTGTTAATTAAATCTTTTTAAGTGTTTAGCTGTTATATTAAAAAAAAAATTATAGATGTTTAATAAAATTTATTGTATCTACATAGTACAACTTTTTGGAAAAATATTTATTTCACATAAATTTTTGTGCCCGTGCCTATATACACTCACGAGTCAAAAATATAAATGAAAATCGAAAGCTATTTTTGGATTAAAAGTGGCATGCGTTTAGTGAAATATGGAAAATATCAGCTATAAACGTTTTTTTTGCGGTTCAACTGTGTTTATGAGTGTGAAAGAATATATTTATATATGTATTAAGATTCGAGATGCATTTTGTAATATTTTTTAATGATTCAAAATAAAGAACAAAAAAATTGAATGAAAGAAATACAACCGTCGAAATTAAAGAAAAAAAAAATAATTACAATTAATGCTTGAAATAAAATGAAGAACTAAAAAAAAGTAAAAATTAAATTAAAAAAGTTAAATAATAAGTAAAAAATAAGTGCTGAGGAAGCCTAAGCTCGCTTGCACTCTAATACTGTATACTAAGTTGTGAGATATGGTAGCAATTCCAATAAACTAACTTGGGTTTTTCATATAGCATCCCACCATTATGCCATTATCCGAGAGTGGCCGTGTTTGTCAATCTGTTCTATCCATTTTTTGTGTGAATATGCTCTAAAGTAAAAGTGGTGAGTTCACTTTGTGAGTGATCGGCTGTCAAACTAAAAGAATTTGTACACATGTGCCACGCCCAGTTTAAAAAAAAATTATATTCCTAAAATTGACTTGCAGAATTTATTATTTATGCAAAATGTTGCTTGTGCGCCATATATATTAAAGAGATATAGCGTTTAAAATTAAAAAAATGCATATCATCAGCAATATTATAAAAGTGGGCGTGCCTCTCAAACGATTTTGCTATTGATTTTCACAATAAACACTTACCGACTTGAGAGTAATATTTAAAAGAGGGATAATTCTTAAGCCAATAAAATTCAAATCAATAGTTTTTAGAATTTTTGTCTGTCTGTCTGTATGTTTGGTAGCTCATCACTCAAAACCTGCTTCATGGAATTAAATGAAACTTTCACCGTTGCGTTACTAGATGTCTAACTTAAAATTTAAGTTATCGATTATTTCGATACCTCTACCGCTTTTAGAGTTATGGACCAAAACGTGGACCATGAATCTGTCAATAACAGAAAAACGAACCACACTTTATATAACAAAGAGTAGATATAATATGAATGAATGACTCGCAACAGAACTAAAAAGAAATCCACACACTAAAATACATACAAACATTCGTACACATATGTGAAATAAATTTAAAATAATTTTTTTTTAATTTTGCTGCCTACAAACATTGATATTTTCCATACTATAGCATCATGTCATTTATTCGGAACTTTTTTACGTTTTCCAAGTGTTGCCGAGCGTTATACGATACTTGGTAACAATTCAACAAAAGTATTAAGTTACAGTCAAGTTGACGGGATAGCAGACATGAAACAAATGCACGCAAATCAATGTGTAAAAAGATATGTTGGCTCAGGGGTTTGAGTGGATGTGTGTGAGTGAATTTAGTACTGGATTTATATACATATATGTACAATTTACATATGTAAATAAGTAATCACTTCACAGTCGTGTTGAAGGAGAAACAAAAAAAAAACACAACAAATAAAAGAGAAAACACAAAAATTCAAAGCAATTCGCTGGTAAAAACAAATAAAAATTTCATAAAATACAAAATGGATTAATAATTTAAGAGGTTAAAAGCATTACATTTTGTTAAATGCCAGTCGTTAAAAATAAATCTAGAAAATGAAGACATTGTAAATATCAACTATTAAAAATTTAAAAAGAAAAATCAAGCGCTATCGTTACATATACAAACACATTTAATTTTCTAAATATATTTCTATGATATTTCACAGTGATTAGAATGCTTCGGTAGTCAATTAAATCAGTACCCAACGCTAGTGCTTGTCAATAAAAAAAGAAAGAATATTTTAATGCAAAAATTGTAGATAGTTAATTGTTATCTCTAAAAAATTATGTCAAAAAAATCCACACTTCCAGGTGTTGGTACGAAAATAAAAATCAAAACAGCTACGACACAAGTAGCAAATACTACAACAACATTAGCAACGAATCCAACTTTGAACACAGCTGTGAACGACGACATAAGCAACGCAACAGCAATGCAAGCGGTCAAGATAAAAAAGGAATTGCCCAGCGATGAGATAAAGGTAAATGAAAAAAGTATTTATTCACGAGGTGTGTTCAAAACGTATCGCGAATTTTGAATTTTCGCTGGTTACGTATATTCGAATTTCGAATTTTTTGTGGCGTTATGTTGGTACTCATGTCTCTCACTTATGCCGACAAGCTCGGCCATTTTGAATGTTCAGTTAATTGTTGACAGCTGCTTTGCTTACACGTGTTTTGGATCGTCTTCGATTTTTACCTATTCAAAAAAATGGATCAAAGAACCTGTATCAAATTTTGTGTGAAAAACGAAATTAAGTGCGCTGATGCATTCCGAATGTTGACTGTGGCATACGGAGAAGCTACCTTGGACCGAAGCAACGTTTATCGGTGGTACAAAATGTTCTCAGAAGGCCGAGAAGATGTGCAAAGAAGAACAAAAATTGGCTTTTGCACCACGATAACGCCCCTGCTCACGCATCGTTGCTTGTGCGCGACTTTTTGGCCAAAAACAACACACTAATGATGCCGCAGCCACCGTATTCCCCAGATCCGGCCCCCTGTGACTTCTTCTTGTTCCCTAAACTGAAGAGGCCCATGAAAGGACGACGTTACGCTTCTCTTGACGAGATAAAGACGGCATCGAAGGAGGAGCTGAACAAGATACAAAAAAATGATTTTTTGAAGTGCTTCGAAGATTGGAAAAACCGTTGGCACAAGTGTATAATATCTCATGGGGATTACTTTGAAGGGGACAAAATAGATATTCATGAATAAATAAATAATTTTTGACAAAACACAAAATTCGCGATACTTTTTGAACACACCTCGTATAGTCATAATCCTACTAAGAGGTTCGTGTCATTAGGCCAGCTGTTTTTTTTTTTACTTTTTTCTCGCATTTTGACAGTACACTCATTTCTCCGTGCGATTTTGACATTAATCCCCCGATTCTGTGTTCTTGACAAATTGTTAAGCTTGATAAATAAGCAAGAAAAAAATATTTGTATCAAGAACACAGAATCGGGAGGTAAACCCATGCATTACAAAAACAAATTATATTGAAAATGTATGTATGTCTGTCGAGCTGCTACGACCTGTTAGCTGGATCATGTTTATAGCCATGTATTTTAATTGATACCTGGATATAAGATTTTACATTCGAGAAACATATGTAAGCTAGTGTTTAGATTAAACTTGAACTTAGTTTAACTTTCCCACCGTACTCCTCTAAACTATGTTGTTTTAAATACACAAACGAGGAAAAAGGGTTAAACTCAATTCAAGCCATAGCAAAAACTTAGCAAAGAATGCAAACAGATTTTGAATATTTACTGCATTGATCTAGGTCTTTCATCCAGAGTTGGCATTAAGCAGCACCCAGCCTGAAGTTTTTTCACAGTTTTATTAGTCAGAATATGAAATTTACCTACTCACTGACTAGAATGTTCTGCGTTTTTGATCTGAGGTCGCCATATTAACTACCTTTTTTGTTTTTCATTTAAATCTTTAGAGGCAATGTTAAATTCATCACTTTCACCTTCTCATAGACATTTGTAAACAAATGAGAAATATGTACTGTCAAAATTTTTGCAAAATGAAGACTGCGTGGTGTGCAAAAATTAAGTTTATAGCATAAAGATATACAAACAATTTCTACATCTACATTAGAGTGTTTCAAGAATAAAAAAAGTTTTTCGATCAACAAAATCTCTACATATAATAAAATTGTAACAGGTCGATGTCTGTCTGACACGAGGGATCATTATTAAGCCAATAGAATCCAAGTCAACAGTTTTTAAAATTTGATGTCTGTCTGTATGTATATTTGGACGCGCATTACTTAAAAATGATCACTGGTATTGATTGGAGCTTTCAGCGTTGTACTACTAAACATCTAACTTAAAATTTAAGATATATCTTATTTCGTTAACTTGACTGATTTTGGAGTTATAGACCAATATGTGAACCAGAGTGGCGCCCAAAATGTGTTAGTGCAATATGGGTATCAAACGAAAGGTTCTTGTGAGTGCTGCAATATGCGATGTGATTAAGTTTTATGTCTCAAATAGTTTCTTACATATAATGATTCAAATCGGACTCAGTCTATTATAAGTTCTGATATGCAGGGAAGCCTGACCGGGTTTATGAATAAATTAATGTTACGAAGTTTTTGTAACTGCTATTTTTACGTGAATTGGAGGATATAAAATAGTTTTGGCTGGTATAATAGACAAAGAACAGCCAAATTCGTTTTTTCATTTTTATTTTTGGTACACTCTAATGTAGATATGTAAACATTGACATTAATGCACTTATGAGTGCTTTTCGAAAATATGTAAGGCTTTTACTAAAAAGACTTTTACGTCTCTCATGCATAATAAAAACAATAACAATTTAGCGCTATTTGCTTCCGCGTATACTAAGGCCGAACTTATCATTCATTTTGTGATGATCTACTTTAAGTTTTTCCATCGTTTTGGCGGGACGGTCAGCTTTATGGATACTCCTAAAGTATGGTTAGTTTTTTTGAAAAGTTTTCTATTAAAGAACTGGACTCAGTGAGGTTTGCGAACACTGCCGAGGGCTGACCGCAATTTGAAAAACTTGTTTAAAAGTGGGACTTAAACTTGTAACTTTTGGTGTTGTACTTACGCACATTACCCACTATAACATGGGGGCCGGTAGAAGAATTTCTGATTACTTTTTGTTTACTTGCGTTTTCAGTGACACTGAGTTGGTGGCGGTGTCATTGTTTGCATTAAATTTATCACCATAGAGAGGGATTTCACTTTCTTTTCATGAACTAAAAATATACAGACCAATACATGAAAACGAAAAAAAATAAGAAAACAAAGCTAAAAGGAAAATTGATGAAAACAAAAAAATAAAAATAAAAAATTTAATTAAAAAAATAAAATCAAAATATATATTAATAATAAAAATATACAAGAAATATTATTTAATGTTTATAGACCTGATATTAGGCCAAGTTAAGAAGGCGTATCAAACTTAAAATAAGACCTGTTTGTAGTGTAGTTTTGATAAATATATGTATATGTGTGTATAAAAGCAATTTGCTTGCAAAACAGATTTTTAGTAAAATAAACTTTGACTTTGTTCAAAAATCGTATTTGCTTTCATTTTGGCACTTTTCCTTCTGGGATAACTTGGGTATGTTTTATTTTGAATTTCAATTTTAGCAAGTGACTTAATGTTAGACATCAGCGGGGTAGCTCTGGTTAAGAGGAGAAAAACGCAATATATTTCTTTGTTGGCAGATTAAAGACAACAATGTATATGAATGTATACATATGTACATTAGGGTGTTTCATTTTCAGTTGCATTTTTTTTTTAAACGCCATTTAAAGAAAGAAACTGTATGTAAGTTCTTTACAGGCTTAACTCGTTAAATTAAAAATGAATGTGTGTCTGTGTGTCTTTTATAGGCGTCTAAAGTACTCAACCAATCTTTATGAAATACTCACAGTATACATAACAGTACCAGCAAAGGAAAATGAAGAAGAGCGGAAGTAGGAATAGAAAATTTGAGATGTAGAGGAGGTGTTAGGGGAAAATGAACGAAAAATGACATCGAAAATGGCACATCGCCGAAACCGGTTTGTCTCCAAACCAAATTTGATACGAATGACGGAAAATCGTTCCAATATATATAAGCTTTCCACGCTGTCGGAAAATCAACAAAACAAAATGAAAATAAAGAGAGTTAAGAAGAGTAACGGAATATGGGGGTGGGGGAAAACAAAAGTCGAAAGAAAAAGGAAGATATACGAAAAAATGAAGAGAAAGCGCCGAGTGGAGAGGGAAGACAGTACAGTTTGTTAAATGTAGGCAAGTCAAATTTTAGTCAGGACAACGTCAGCCGGGTCAGCTAGTAATTTATAAAATGTTGGTATTATCAATCTAATCTAATTAGAGCACCTTGATGTAATGGTCTAATCAATTTACGAGTACCAAAAGTCAAAACGAAAGTTTTATAATTATGTTTGTCTATCTGTCTGTATGTATGTATGCGCATCACTTCAAAACTGCTATATAGAATAAAATGTTATTTTCGCAGGTATATTACTAAATGAATATTTTAGGTTCAAGTCCACGTTTTGCACCAAAAAAATATTTTGTTCTCGGTTTATACAGTGGTGGCAATAAAAGTTAGCTTTAAATAATTGTATACATTGATATTGTAACAGACCTCTATATACATATGTATTATGATATCGAGGGCTGAGAGCTGAACATCACTCTATTTCAAAATATTAAATAGAAAAACGGCCTGTATCAAAATTCGTTTAAAGAACGCCATATCTCAACATGAGTTTCAAAAAGTAAGTTATACCTTTCATGAACACGCAGCTATGTGGGTAGAGCAGACAAATCTGATGCGGGAGCGTCGGTTTGAGTCCTGGCAACTGATACAAATGTTTTTTTATGTTTTTCAATTGTTACTAAGACATTTCTGGTTTAAAATTTAAACTCTTTTCTTCACGGTCATTTTCTCGAAAACTGGCACAATTTAAAGTCGAAACCAAATTTGGTTTGGACATATATGTAGCCCAGAAAAGTTTAAAATTTAGATTAAACTACAAACTCTTCAAAATTTTATGGTAAATAGCCTAACCCCCGTTTATCGGAAAATGTGTTGTATAGGGGATATACAATATATTGGTCCGATCTTGATGATTTTCACTAAACACAATAAATATGTAATAAGTACTACAGCTGCCAAATTTTGTGTTCCTTGCTGTTAAATTGCAATACTTATAGCCCAAAGCCCATTTATCGGAACAATCGATTGTATGGGAGCTATATGTTATTTATGTCCGATCTGGCTGATTTTCATTTCTCACATTACATATATAATATGTACCAAACCTGCAACATTTTACGTTCCTAGCTTTTTAATTGCAAACATTTATAGCCCAAAACCCATTTATCGGAACTATCGATTATATGGGAGCTATATGTTATGTGGTTCCGATCTTGCTGATTTTCACTAGTCACATTACGTATATAAAATTTATGAAACCTGCCAAATTTTAAATTCCTAGCTCTTTAATTGCAAGATATATAGGTCAAAGCCCGTTTATCGGAACAATCGATTGTATGGGAGCTATGCGTTGTATTGGTCCCATCTTGTTGGTTCCGACAAATGATGGATGTTTTACAAAATTGCGACCCCTTAGCAAAATTCAGGGAGATATCAAAAACTGAAAGACAAGTTTGCGTTCAAACAGACAGACGGACAGACGGACATGGCTAAATCGACTCAGCTCATCGCCCTGATTATTTCGGGATACTTATTGTTGGGTCTATCTCTTATTCTTCTTATACTTACAAACATCGGACCAAAGTTATAATACCATTTCTATGTTCATGAAAGGTATAATAATATTTAGTTATAGCAAGCAAAATATTTAAATACAAGTAAGTTCAAAAACATTTGTTTCAAGATATATTTGCTTATGCAAATGAAACACATTGACTATGTGAGTGATTTGGAATTTTTTTGTTTTTTGCTGAAAGTAAAATCAAGTAACGTCCATGTAAAATATACTCAAGTGTGTGATATGTAAAAATATATATTTTTTCATGTTCGCCTCATTGATTTTTCGAATGCCAACGTTGACGTGGCATGATCTCTTGCCGATCGATTATACTCTCAGTGACTTACGTTATTGTTTATATTACAATTAAACAAAAAGAAATGAATAATAATACAAAAGCGCACACAACACTTAAGTAATGTACAATGTTCATATGTATAAAGATCTGTATGCTGAATCCTCATGCTATTTTTATGGGAACACACACATACACATACATACCTTTGGGGAGGATCGCGCAGCCTAAGCAAGAGGTGTGTCTAACACATTACATACATACCATGCCTTTATGTTCATACAATAAATATGTTCTCGTTCATATTCAAGTGGCATCTTTTGATTTTCGTGCATTTCTTCGGCATTTTCCTCCATCCTCAGCGGCATGATCTGTGTGCGCTCAGCCTGTGGGGTATCGACCTGTTTATGCCATAGCGTATTTGAAAAGCATAAAATTACAGTCACAAGAACTCATAGCCGCAACATAATGTAGTCGTATATCTCTATGTATAGATTGTGTTCAGGATTAAAAATAGCATTTTGTATACGGAAAAACGCTTTTTTTTAATGAAAGCTAATTTAAGCAACACATCCAAGTAGCAGGCAAAGCAAGCGGTGGAATGGCTGGGGAAGACCATATGTTTTTAAAGAAATTGAATTTATAAGGCAAAATTTTATACATTTATAGAAGTAAATCAATGAATTAAAGCATTAGAAAGCATATCAAGGCAAGCGTTATGTAATTGAAAACGAGCACGCTGACTGCAAGATTATGAAGAAATTACACACAAAAATCAAACATTGCAATATATATATATATATATGTATATTCTTATTTCAAATGATACATTGAATGTTGTAAATTTTAATTAATTGTTAACAAATACGGAGAACGATTAAGATGCAGCTATTACTTTACTCAGACCTCTTAAGTAACGATTACAAATCGTAATTATTACCGGTTTGATTGATTATTTTTTGAAATAGCCTACTAACGACTGATTACACATTGTTTTTAGTTTTTAATGATTATTTTAAAAAGTAATCGACAAACAAAAAATTTGAAAAATCAAAAACAATACATTTTTTTTGATTATTTTTGAATTTTTTTTTACTTTTGATTAATTTTTGTGCTATTGTTGCAGACAAAAATACGCACATGCTGCAAAATAATAAAAAATAATCAAAAAAAAAAACAAAAGAAATCAAACAAATAAAGAAAAAATCAAAAGTAATCAAGAACAATAAACAATTTTTTTTATTGTTTTTGATTATTTCTAATTTTTTTGATTATTTCTTGATTTTTTTACAATGGTAGTCAATTAGTAATTAAATAATCATTAGTGATTGAAAGAGCCATGCAATCAATTCATTACTCAATTCTAATGGAATTTTGACAGTTCTGTTTTTACTTCTTCGGCGCCATTCCGCATGTGAAAGAATTTGAAATATTTTAAGTTAAAAGAATATTCAAAAAAATTATATTTTTCGATTTTTTATGACCTTTAATTTTGAGTTTTAGAGATAAATCAATTAAAAAAAAATCATGCTTGAAGTTCATAAAAAGTTAATTTTAAACCTTCAAATAAATTACTACTGAAAATTCTTAGCTCACGCTTATTAAATAAAGCAAATTTTAAGCTATTTTTGGAAACTTTAACCGAAATGCTTGTTGGGTCTAAGTTTGTTGGCATATATTTAAGAACCTTTCTTAAGATTTTGTTTACTTTTAAAATTTCTGTGGGTGAAAGAATAGCGACGCCTATTTTATCTCAAATAAATATTCTTTACTGACCAAAAAGGTTACGAAAGCGCCATTGTTATGACTATTGACCATTGCCACAAAAAAGCATAAAAGCAGTAAATATCATATTCTAAATGTCCTTGCTTCTTTTAAAATGTGAAAAAATGTACAAAAAGAATGTAATTTGAGGAGATTTTTACAAAGTAAAAAGCTCAGCAAATATCATATTGCAGTAGTACAAATGCATTGAGTATATTTATACGCCTACATAGATTTTTCTGTATATATATAGATTAGAGTGTCTCTAAATTTTTTTTTACAAAATTCAAAAATATTAATTTGAAAAATTTTTAGTTGAAATAAAAAAACCTTGAAAAACAAAAACCTTTTTTAAATGAAATTTTTATGGACTTTTTATTTTCGTTACTGTTCTCTGGCAGTATCTTTCCTTGAATCGCAAAGTTTTCTTGTATAAAAATTTGTGAACTAAGCCACCTAAAATTTTTTCGAACGCCATGTATTTTAAACTAATTGGGTGGCATGGCTCACAACGATTAAAAAAAATTCGTATTTCATAGTTTTTTGAAATTCGAATTATTTTCTTTGTTATAAACATATTTTTGAAGTTTCAAAGTTTTTTTTAATTTCTTGGGATTGACTACTCCGATTTTGCTTATTTTTGAAATATATATACAAGATGGTATTCTCTTCTAAACCGCATTTCTTATTTTACCATATTTATTTTTAAATCATTTTGACTTTATTATCGCGCTCAGATCGCGTTTTGGGATAATTGGCTTTGAAATTAATTCCAATTTCGAAAAATTATCCCAAACGTATTTTTTTGTTGTTGTTGTGAACTATACAAACAAGTTTCAGGAAGAAAGTCGAACTTCGAACAAAAAAAAAACTGACGCACTTTAAACATTTTTACCCCTAACCTATAAAGTTAAAACGGTCTAATACGGATTGTGGTTATATTGGGGTAAATTTGACACCAGGAGCTTCTTGAGATTGCTGATCCGCTATCAATTTGTCATATTTCATTATGCTGGATTCAATATGGCCATGTGGTTGTTGTTTGTAACAACAACCAAAAAATTCAGAACTTGAATTTTGAAAAACCTACAACTAACACGTTATTAGCAAAGAAATTCGAGCATATCGAGAAATTCAAGCATATCGAAAATCCAGGGACCGGACCTGTTATCAGTTTTATTATAAAACTCGCTTTTTGATCATTATTTTCAGATTTTTTTTTTAATAAAAATCAACAATAATAGGTATCTTCAAATTTAATTTTTTTGATTAAGGATAGTGTTTATTTATTGAGCTTTATTTTTTTGACAAAAATAATAAAAATTTTGAGTTTTAATTTTTTTTTCACTGATCGCAAAACTCAAAAAGCCGATGCGCCTTTTTGGCAAGTAATTGATCATAAATATTGGTTGGTATAATCTCGTCAACATATGTACTCAATAATTAAAACATTTTGCATGCCTACATATGTACATATACATAGGTTTGCATGCAAAAACGCTTTTTGAGTTTCGAACTGTGAAAAAAGTAAAATTTAAAATTAAATTTTTATTCTTGAAGGATAAAATACCGCTCAAGAAATAAATTTTACTTTCATCAGATAATATAAAACTCAAAAAAGATTGAATAGATGTAATTTATATAGGTTTCGCTCAAATTTTCTTCAATCAATGCAAATTTCCGTTGAGCACAACGAGACATGCACGTTCATATACTTTCAACTGTCCTCCGATGCTGGGAAGCCTTTGATTTTTTACATTAAAAATATAAAAATAATCATTATCGGGGGTCCCTGCTAAAATCCCAATAGTGTTCTAAAAATTAAATTTCATTGACCGCTTTCCCTACTCGGCAGCTGTTTAATCAGTGACAACTCAGCTGATACTCAGGTCTAAGGTAGTGACGCATCAGAATTGTGATAAGATTTCTATGGCGCTTTTTACACAGTTTTGAGTCGTTTAAATACTTACATGAATATCCTGTTATGATATTTCCAAAAACAATATTTATTGGACACACTCTAATAAAAATGTGCTTAGGATTCTACTCAAACATCCGAAGATTATTAATGCAGTAAATGGGGTAACCCGACTGTTAGTGGCGGTTGGCATAGAGAATAACCTTAGAGTGTAGCATTAGAGGCAACCGAAAACTCATAAACTATGAGATGTGCTAGACATTTGTAAACACATACACACGCACAGTTTTAAGAAATTGTAAACCGTCCATTGCACACGCACCCGAACTCCTGCAACTAACATACCCCCTTACTTATTCTTTACCTGAAAAATCTATGCCACTAGTCTATAAAAAGAGTCATCCTGGACACTCCTTTACAGGGTGCACTTGGGGAATAATTGAGGCCAAACAAATATATAACGGATGTATTTGGTTGCATAAATTTTGATCTCGCACGGATGCAAAGTTTTGGAGATTTTTTAATATACAACAATAACAAGAATTAAAACTATTCATGCAATTATTTTACGTTGATGATCCTAATAGCCACACTTAATCAAATTTACTTTCTTTGGTATGTGAAAAAGATTTAAGAAGACCCGCTCCAATAAAAGCCGAACTCCGTTTTATAAAAGAAGATTAAGTGAAGCGCTATTATTTGCACGTTCTCCTGAGAGTAGTCCCGGACACATATCTAACTACGCACATTTTTTGCAGGGACATGCCAGTTACATGTATTACATATTTACAATATATTAGATACTTAGTGCCTCGTCTCGAATGACCGCTGTCTTCTTTATTAATGAAAAAACATATCAAATTACTATCAACTGTAAGATAATATAAACAAATGGCAGTAAAAAGCAAGTTCTGATAAGGCAGTAGTGGTGTGAGTCGTGCTCAGTACATGTGTGTGTGCAATTGAGGTGTAGTGTTTTGAGTGAGTGTTGTGTTTGCTGTCCCTGCCCCTGTAAAAAACGATGGAGCATCAGAGTACTCCAACACTTATCCTCATTCATATAAAAAAGGTGGTCCAATTTACATAGCGATGTCCGGTGATTGGATCACCTAATCCTACTCGGAGTACCATTTACTTTGCTTCCGAGTAGTCTATAGAGCACCCACGTTGGAGTACTTTGAAAATGCTACCAAAAGATTACTCTACAGAGTATTCTAGACGAAAGCGAGAAGGGAGTATGTGTTCTTTTGAATACCACCTACTCCCACTCTCGCTTTGCTGTTGAATCCTCCATAGGTAATCCCATGGGAGTATTTTGAGAGTACTCTCAAGTAGGTGGTCTATAGAGTATTCAAAAGCAAAGAAACGGAGTACTCCGAGATGGATTAGGTGATTCAATCACGGACATTGCCATGTAAATTGGACCATATTTTTTGTATGAATGAGGATAAGTGTTGGAGTACTCTGATACTCCTTTAGGAGTATTCTTTGGAGTATGAAACGGAGTATTTCCGTTTTTTGCAGGGTGCCAATCAGCAATGGATAAAAATCTGGATATACAGCGAGTCGCACTTACCAAAAAACTGGATAAAAAAGTGGGCAATTTTGTTCGGCGGGGTTCACTTTTTAACTATGTTGAAAATGTTTTTCCCTGTATGTGTGAGTTGTTGTTTCCTTACACTTGTTGTTTTCCATACATATTCCAAAAATATGCGTTGGTGTTAGTAAAAATTTGTAAATTTGTGGAATTAGATTTCACCACGGTTAGCCAAGGTTGGTAGGGGTGGAGCGCGTTTACTTTTAACTGGCTGTTTGAGTGTGTGCATGGAAAATGAGTTTGCTCTCGACTTGCAACTCAAAAAAACAAGCCACTTCGACATACTCGTATGTGAAATCCGAAGACGAGTTCGAAAGAAAACCGATCTTAATATAATGCGATATGCAAAAATTAATTACAAAATATATGTAGCAATCAAATATGGGATTATGTAGAGTAAGTTAGGGTATTGTGATATAGGCATTAAGGTGGGTCGATTTGTATGGACGAAAGTTAACCGCAATTTAATTTTTTTGAATTTTTTCCACTTTGATTTTTAAGGTTTTTTTCATGACCTACTAAAAAAATTTTCATTTGATTTAAAAATTTTTATGTATACCCTGTCCGACCCAAAAATGTCCGCTAAAAACGTTGGCGATAACAGTTTTTTGAAAAAAAAAAAAATAAAAATATTTTTTGGGTTTTGGGGAGTGTTTGGTCAAAAAATTTACCCTTTCGCCATTTTTTTTAAGGGTTTTTTCAGCATACATGCAAAAATGTTTTCGATAAAAACGAATTTGTCTCATATTTCCTGTTCCACTCAAAATTATGCGCTAAAAACGTTGGCGATAACTGTTTTTCGAAAAAAAATTTTATTTTCGGGCTTTGGAAAAGTTGATTTTTCGACCAAAACAAGTCCCAAAACCCGGAAAATAAAATTTTTTTTCAAAAAACAGTTATATATATATAAAATAAAAAATTTACGCTTTCGCCAAAGTAAAAAAAGTCAAAAAAATTAAATTTCGCAGGCTCGAAAATTATTTTTTGGGGTATGCGTAGTGGAACTTTTTTTTCCTGAGCCCAAAACCTATCGAAAAATCGATGGCGCGATATCGGTTAACTTTCGTCCATACAAATCGACCCACCCTACTAAATATGTTACATTGTTTTTATGAATCCTACATATATAATTGTTTTTACTTCAATTACAGTTTCCATTTTATTTTAATCAAAGATACAGGGTGTTTTTTTTACAGGTTTGTTTTTCGAATAGAGATAAAACTGGCATTTTGTGGTCAAATCTGGCAACTCTAATGTCATTTATGTTCAGTTTGGCTTGCCATTTCATCATGAACAGGTTGACAAAAGAACAACGCTTGCAAATCGTGCAAATTTATTTCGAAAATAATGGTTCAGTTCGCGAAGTTTACCGTGAGCTCCGTCCATTTTATGGTCGACATAATCGTCCATCAGAGCAATTAATTCGGTTAACCATGGATCGTTTTCGCACTACGTTTACTCTATGTGATAATACGCATCCGCAGAGACGTCGAACAGTGCGCACCGAAGAAACAATTGCCGCTGTAGAGCAAAGTGTTGAAGAGGATTCGAATGAATCGATTCGCCACCGTGCACAGCAATTGGAGCTTTGTGCATCAACTTTATGGAAGATTTTGCGCAAAGATCTTGGCTTGCGACCTTACAAGATCCAGCTTGTGCAAGAATTAAAGCCGCGAGACCATGCAATGCGTCGTGATTTTGGTGTATGGGCCGAAAATGAGATTGATTTCGATGCTGATTTTCATCGCAAAATTTTGTTCAGTGATGAGGCTCATTTTTGGTTGAATGGCTACGTCAACAAGCAAAATTGCCGCATTTGGAGTGAAGAGAATCCACATGAGACCCTTGAAACGCCATTACATCCACAAAAACTGACTGTTTGGTGTGCTCTATGGGCTGGTGGAGTCATTGGGCCATACTTCTTCCGCAATAATGCTGGAGAGGCAGCTACCGTTAATGGAGACCGGTATAGAGCCATGATAACCGACTATTTTGTTCCCGAATTGGATGGCATGAATGTGGATGAGTTGTGGTTCCAACAAGACGGCGCTACATGCCACACAGCGCACGTCACAATCGATTTATTGAAGGAAACATTCGATGAGCGCATAATTTCGCGGAATGGACCTGTCAATTGGCCACCAAGGTCGTGTGATTTGACACCATTGGATTATTTTCTTTGGGGATATGTGAAGTCGCTCGTCTACACCAACAAACCAGAAACGTTAGGGGAATTGGAAGCCAACATTCGTGGCGTTATTGCCGACATATGGCCCCATATGCTCGAAAAAGTGGTTGAAAATTGGACCTGTAGAATTGGCTTTATTCGAGCCAGCCGCGGCGGCCACATGCCCGAAATCATATTTAAACATTAATGGCATAAAATTATCCTTCCAATAAAGCCAAATTGATGGACCTTAAAACGATTTTCTTGTGTTTTATTTCAATTCGAAGTTCTATACCCCTAAAAAAAACACCCTTTATTATGAATAAAGAATAAAAAAATAAAACATAAATTTATTTGAACTATTTTTAGGAATCAATTGTCATCTTTATAATACGATTCAACCATAATCAGATAACTTTTTTATCACTGTCTAAAATATGAATTGTTATCCTCATCCAATGACATCATAATCAATATCAGCAACATTTAGTACATTGCACAATCCTTTTGTAACTGAGAAGGTCACAACGAATAGATTTAGAGAGCCATAACATGGGTATATTTAGCATGCCAAAAGCGAATATGATTCAACTGTGTCTACTATATGGAACACCTTGTGGTGCCAGCAGATATTTGTATGTTTTGTTCTTTGTACAACAGTAACAGTCATAGTAACAAAAAAAAGCTAAAGCTAAGAGTTATTCAACACCTACACTAACACCGGCAATAGCACGCACCCCAACGTCAAATTGCAATAGCAACATTTTCAAAATATCCCAACCCCCTTACACCAGCTAGATTTGCTTTAGAATAGTCGATATTTGCAACAAAATGATTGGCGTTCATTCAATGAATGTCTATTCGAAACAGCAAACATCTAACACCCATCCACCCATTTTGCCTCACCAACCATATGCGCACAACCAAGTGCTATATCTCATTTCCAAAGTCTCTATATTAGGATGATGATTTAACACTCAGTTTCATTTTCTATTTCTCTAGTTAGTTTCCTTTTTTCATGTAATATTTCTTCAATGCATTTTTTATTGTTGTTGTTGCGTTTGTTCATTGGTTTTAGGTTTTGTTGTTCTTCGTTTTAAACTTTGAAGTAAAGTCTAGACTTACAATCGAATATCATATGTCAATGTTGGAGTACAATGTACCACTAGGAAGGTATCCACCTAACTCACATTCTCAGTTGCCTTATTAGTTATCGGTACAGTGTGTTAATTCAGTAGTAAAATATTATATTTCAGCTTTTCTTTTTTGAATAATGGTTGGATGTTTCCGAAGATGTAAAAAAAAAAATTATTTTGGAACAGGGACGGAAAATAGTGTTAATTTTTTGTTCTACTCCAGAATGATAATTATTTTACTTTCCATAAAAAAACTCAAAGCTTCATATATCCTGAACTATACAGAATTTCACCTTAAAAATTTAAACGAACACCCCTCTTACTTTGGAGTGTTTGATGCCAAAGATAACTTATTGAAAATTCTACTTATAATGGTGGAAAATGGGTATGAAAATATGCGTGCCTCCATTTCCATCTCATAAATAATCCGCCATTAAATACCCACTTAAAAGTAGAATTTTTAATAACTCATCTTTAGGATAAGGGACTTGAGAGCAAGAGGTTTGTTAATTTAAATTTTAGAGCCGCAGTTACGCTTAGCTCATAATCACTATAATAATTTTTTTATATATATTTTTTTTAACTGTTTTTAAATTTTTTTTAAAATAAAAGTTTTAAATTGAATAGAAAACGAAAATTTTGGAGACAACCGCCATAGCTTTTATCATAGACTTCTTCATCAGTTAAATTTTTAGCACCCTCTCCCAACTATTAAGCCAACAGAGCGCTGGTTTTTCTGTCAGCTATACTCCTATTTCTATTCCCTTCACCATATCTAAGAGCAACCCTGCCATCTGTCAGTCATTGGTTGATCTGCATGTATTTTTTGTTATGTGTCTGTATTATCTTCACATAACGTAACGACGGCCCTTAGGTTTTGTTGTTTTTTTTTATTTTGTGTACAAATAATTCTCTGATGAAGAATTGCTGCGAGACAGCTTCAAAATTTAATCTATAAGAAAGCTATGTCTCTAAAATGTATTTTTTTTTCAATTGAAAACTTTAAATAATTTATTAAATTAATCAAAAATGAAAAAAATAAATAAAACAAAAAAAAATATTATTCTTGGCCTTGAGCTCGTTTATGGTCATGGATACTTTAAAAATGTACAGACAGTAAAACAACAATTCAATTGAATTGTTGGTACACAAAATAAATAAAATAATCATAATTCTTGAGTAAAACGTAAAAATTATCATTATTTTCCGTGCCTGTTTTTAAAATGATCTCCAGATTTTTTCTAAAACTAATAATATCGTACCAAAACAATTCATATTTTTGGTTATTAGGCTTCAAAAGAGCAGTTAGGAATTTATTCCAAAACGTCAGGGAGCCTATTGCAGCTGCCTAATAGTAGGATAGCCCGACCGAAGTTGAGCCAGAATTACTAGAGTTTCCTTGTGAAGAAAGCCTTCTTCTGAAGATACAGTTGGTGTTATTAAATTATTTGACTGAAAAATACATTTTTTTTTATTTGCTTCACTTACAAAACCGTCCCACTGTGCAACATCTAATATTACTGACAGTCTTGGCAGTCAGTTTTAAGTTCTCGCCAACTAATGATGTTAGTGTTAGCGAAGTTCTTGTAGATGTGCCAAGCGATAAATCGGGCCAAACAGTGGTGGGCGTTTCATCCGCACACAGTTACTGCCTCCTGCAGCCATTTCGGTTTCCGTTAGCTTCATTGCTAAATAAGCTAAGTTGATGCATTACTAGTGCTCCACGATGTAAATGCACACATACAGTGTAAGAAATGCGATTTGTCTAGGATGCGTCCGAGATGAGTCGCAAATGAGGATGCGACTAATGACAGTTCTGATCACTTTGTATGGGCTGGACTGTTCACATTTGTTTCAGTATGTCCTATGGAGATAACAATAATACCCATTTACACCCGAACGAGTACGAAAGGGCTAGTTCACTTGCTAACCAAACGGGTACTTTAACTCCTAAAAGTATGCTACAAAAACTAAAATTGACTTACACCCAGACCTGTTAAATTTAATTAGTAATTAGTAAACAATTAATTAGGCGGCTTGGTTATTTTTTATTTTTTTAAATTTATTTTAGTATTGCTTGTGTGCATATTTATGTGCAAAAATAATGAAAAAAACTTAAAAATAGTCAAAAGTAATCAAACTTTTTTTTTTGAACTATTTTCGATAATTTTTCTTTCTTTGTTTTTTTTTTTTAATAATTGTAAAAAATTATGCTTATTTTTTAATTAATTGGAAAATAGTCATTAAAAATTGAAAGCAATTGGTATTCAGTCATTAAATGAATTCTCAAGAAATTAATTAATCAAACCGGTAATCATTACGATTAGTAATCATTATTTAACAGGTCTGCTTATACCCCTTTCAGTATGGTACATACATAAATAAAAATTTACTTATGTATATTGAATTATAGCCAACTGTAGGTTAAAGGAATAAAACATGGATCACTCTCTTTAGAGATTAATCGCACGATTTTTTGCAGGGTATATACTCACCTACTACATATAATGCGTAAGACTAATAAAATTCAATGAGATAATGAACGTATGGAAATAACATTTTATGATAAGCAAAGCAGTCAGTAATTTTTACTGTTGTTGTGTCGTTAAAGGAAAATTTTGTGAAAACTTTGTGATGAAAACAGAAAATCACTTTTTGAAGCCTCAAATAAGTCGTACTACAAACTTTGCACATCAAGACGCACAATATTTAGATGCTCGAGAGGTAGGACGTTAAATAACCATCGATATCACATTGCTGATATCCTCACCCCTCCCAAACTCTAAACGAATTCTAATGTTGCGCTGTTTGTCTACGATTTGTACATATATACAAACGGGTATGTGCTTGGAAAAGTTTTGGGATTTTCTACAAAGCACGATGTATATGTATTATTGTACGTATGAACCTAAATTTATCAAATCGCATACGAGTATGAGTTCGCAGTCTGGTTAATGCACAACAAAAAAAAAGTATTGAATTTGTACTAACTCAAACACCGGGTACCAACCAATGTGTAATCGAATATCGATAGCTTGGTATTGAATAACGCGTGCGTCCTTCTTCTTGGTAGCACTTTTCTTACATATGATGTATGTATGTATGTATTTAGATATATCGTGCGAGTACATTTGTTTTGTTGCAATTTAATATTTTCAACTATCATTTATTTCTTTTTGCGCAACAACAAAGTGCTATTGGAATTAGGCGTGTACGTATTTATTTACATCATCATATACCTTCCTAAGCTCATATCTACATATGTATGTACAAATGTATGTATTAAAAACAGTATTTAATAACACTATATAGTTATGTTTGGCTGTGCGTTTGCTACTTGTGGCGGATATTTGAGTAATGTGTTATAAATATTCAGAAGATTATTATATTACAAGGCGTATCGCAAAATGCATTTTTTGATATTAAATAACATTTTTGTAAAATTAAAAATTTTTAACATAACAAAAGGTTCTAACACTTGTACATAAGCGTATTCCATTATCCTACCTGAAAAGCAGAGTTTTTCCAGAAAATCAAAATTTGTGGGTCATCACATAGTTGGAAATTTGGAGAAGAGGTTCCGTTTATCATGAAACAAAGTTCTGCTGAAGAAAAAAAAATTTTAAATTTTAAATAATTAACTAAAAAATGATTATTAAAAAATAAAAAACAATAATAATTTTCATAAATTCAAAAATTGAAAAATTATTATTCTTGGTCTTGAGCTCGTTTCATGAATACTTGAAAATGTACAGGCCGTAAATCAACAAAAATTGTTGGTATAAAAAAGCTATTACAAATTTTTATTTTTTTTTTCAAAAGTTGGGCAAATTCAAAATTCAACTTTATTTCTGTTTTGTAAAGGATACTTACTAATTTAAAAAAATTTTCGATTTTTCAAAATTTAAGTTCGCCATTCAATTTTGGACAAACAAGTTTTTTATTATACTTCTGATATATCTAAAGATATTCTGAAACTTTCAGAAGGGTGTTTTCTGTTCTTTCAAAAATATGAATTTTTAAATTTTTTCCAAAAACTTTTTTTTAATTTTTCTATCTTTCTAGTCGAGCTCAATTATTTACACGCAAAGTTACACAACTTCGATCTCAGAAATTTTTTTTTTGTGCAAGTGGAGTGTAAAGACAAAAATGTAAAAATTAAAATTTTAAGCATATTTTTGTTTTTACATTCCACTACCACAATAAAAAATGTTTAGTGGTCAAAATTAACAAGGTAATTATGTGTGTTACTAATTGAACTCGAGTATAAAGTTAAAAAAATGAAAAAAAATTTTTTGGAAAAAATTCATACGTATGTATTTTGAAAAAGAAAAATCACTTTTGTGAAATTTCGAAATATATTTAGATATATCAGAGGTATAATACAAAAAAATTTTAGTATAAAATTTAATTGCGGACTTTAAGGTTTTGATTTTGAGAAATCGAAAATTTTGTAAAATTGGTAATTTAAAAATTTTTTCAAAATATTTTTGAAAAATAAACTTTGCAAAACAGGAAAAAATGCGAAAATTTTGAATTTGAAAAAAAGAAATATTTTTCAATTTTTTTTCTCTGCCAGAGCTTTGTTTTATGATAAAATGAAGCTATTCACTAAATTTACTTCAAATATTAATCAATTCCAACTGTGTGACGATTAGACATGCGAGACCCATATGGGATCAAAAAAAAAATCCAAGCATTTTACAGGTAACAGCACTAAACGTACGAAAAGTGTTTTGCAGTTAAAACCACAACAACAACAAAACTCATTAAAAATTTATATTTTCCAAAGTGCTTGGAAAAAACGGGTTTCGATACAACTTCATTTTTGGGTTTCAGTTTTTTTTTTAATGAATCAGTTGATGCATGTACAATAAAGTTATCCTGTAGAAGCCTGTAAAGACATTGTTTTTTTTTTAATTTAATATTCTTTTAGTTTTTTACTAGCAGACCCGGCCACGCTTCGCTGAGCCTCAGAACTTATTATAGACTAAGTCCTACTTAAATCATTTTATCCCCACAACCAGCTGAGTAATGAAACTTAACCTTTCTTTTGATACACATATTGTAATAACATATTTTGTGTCACCCTGGTCCACATATTGGTCAATAACTCCGACACCGGTCGAGATTTAGAAACAAGGCATATCTTAAATTTTAAGTTAGACGTCTAATAATACACGTTAAAAGCTCCAATCAATTTCATCAAGCAGTTTCGGAGTGATGCGCGCACAAACATACAGAGAGACAAACAAAATTTCTAGAAACTGTTGCTTAATAATAATAATCCCGCCTATACATTTTTCTTGAATATCTGGAATGTGCAGACATCAACTTGTTATGACCTGCCAAATTCGAGTGCCGACAAAAAACCTTCTAGGCCGGAGCACCTTTGTTGGTATTACTCAAGGTTGTATTGCCAGAGTGGATATTAGAACCGTATAAAGCTTTTACTATAAAAATCAAACTATCTAATATAAATATAATTAATTGCCTGATTATTGATAGAAATTTACCTTTAGCGTACAACGAAACGTGACGGATATAAACATACCAAAACATCGAATGGCCTTCTCAAACCTTAAAACGTATGGGCCGCTTCATAACAAATTTCTTATCCTTGCATACACAATAATATTCAATCTGTGCCAAAAACGTGGTTTGCTTTGTGAACATTTTCGACATACAACCCCATCAAAATTATAATTGTGATTGATGAGAGTATTATAGAATTAAAGCAAACAAAGGAATTACAATACTTACCGAATTACCTCAGATTGCATGATGCGATGTGCTGAACAATTATCCATATTTTGCTAATCGATTAAGTTATGAGCGTGCTGCTTCCTCTTGCTTTCAAGATTTTTTAGTTGACTTCATGCGTCAATAGGTTTCAGAAGAATTGTAATCAAATATCAGCCAGAAGACAAAAGTATTGTTATACTCAGCTGATTAGAGCTCGCAGAGTATATTAATATTGGTGACATAACGGTAGGTGCCAATGACATAAGCAAATCAAGATAGATATAGACTAGATATCAAAGTGTTCCGAAGAAAAAAGAAATTAAAATTAAAAGATCTGTGAACACGATAAGTTAAGCTAGGATATCATAAGCAGCACACACATGGCTAAGAATGTGTTTAAGAAAAATAACCCAAATCGATCAACTCACTTTTCTTAAGGATTTTTTAAGGGATCATAGGCGAATTTAATAGCGAATCAATTATAGAAAAATAACTTAAGGTAAGGCAGCTGATAAAACAGATCTGTCAAAAAATCTATCATGATCACACTACTAACTGTCAAATGCCGGAAGTGGTTCATGCATATGGTAAAGAAGAATGGACCTAGCAGTTTAGATGACATCAAAACCAGCTTATTGTTAGCTTAATGGTTAGCAATGCGTGCCAAAATTTCTCTGATTAAGAAGCTTAGCAGCTTCCGAAATGGATCTATATGAAAAGCTATGGCGGTTGTATCTAAACATTTTTCCTACTCTATTCAATTAAAAAACTTTTAATAATTAATTAAAAATGATTATTAAAAAAATAAAAACAATAATTTTCATAAAAATTCAAAAAGTGAAAAATTATTATTCTTGGCCTTGAGCTCGTTTCATAAAAACTATATTAATTCTATTGTATTTTCAAACTTTCGCTGGAAGATGTAAAAATAGAAATTTTTAAAAATAGGCCTCCTGAAAAATTTTATTGAAACCTAGCTGACCCGCCGAACTTTGTTCCGCCTTAAAAGCACAAATCATGCAGTCACCCTGGGTCCACATTTAGGTCAATAAATTGGGAACCGGGTAAAATATCGAGGTGAAAGATATCTTAAATTTTAGGAGAGACGTCTAGAAAATGATTATTGGAAGTTTCATTCATTTCTATTCAGTCGTTTTTGTGTGACGCGGGCGTTATGGTAAAAAAACCACATTTTTGGTCACATTTTTTCCACATTTTGGTCAATAACTCGGGAACTGGATGAGATATCCAAATGAAAGTTGTCCTAAATTTTAAGTTAGACGTTAAGTGATAGAATGGTGAAAGTTGCATGGAATTCTATTCAGTAGTTTTTGCGTGATGCGCGCACAATCATACAGACGGACAAACAGACAGACAGACATACAGACAAAAATTCTAAAAATTGTAGATTTGGGTTCCGCTGGTCCAATAACGACCACTCCTATCAGTTTTTCTTGAATATCTTCAATGTACAGACATCGACCTGTTACAATTTTATTATATGTAAAGATTGAATGATAACGCCATACAATTTTCATAGTAGTTTCAAAAATTGTCTCAGCATATTTGGAGCATTATCAAGGTACATCTATCAGGGTGAAAATAATTCCAATTTTTTTTTTGCTAAATTTCACAGCTGAGTATAAAATGTTCAGTTACACTCGGACTGAGACTCACTTACTTTTTATTTACATTATATAATTAATACCTCGCACCTATTAATATATCATGAATTTGAGTGCATAACAAAAACAATAATGTTATGAATGAGTAATACATATTTTATTGGCATATCCTTTGACAAAAACACGCAATGCGCACGTTTCACGTTGAACTTTTCACTCCCATTTACCTTATTTTATCTTACTTTGCCATGTGTACTGTGTTGGAGATTTTTCCGGTGTGTTAACAATAATAATTTTGCTTGACAAACTTTATAGAAGATTCAGGCCGAACTTTTTCTGCAACTTGTGGTGTGGTAGTTTCCTACAAAACGCCGGCACCTAGAATTTTAATGCCAACTTGTATGATAACTACTAACACATATTTGTTGAGAAACTCTTTCAGACCAGAAAGATACTAGAGCGTTTGTTAAACACTTCCGAATAACAACTTTTAGAAATTTTTTTTTGTTGATGGGACCTGAACTTGTAATCTTCAGTTTTTTTAAGCGCACTTACTACCCACCAAATCACGTCTGCGTCGGCTTGTGTTCACTAAGGCGCCTTATAAAAGACGTTTTGAAATTTGATAACTTTCACGCTTTTTTTCTCACTCATAAGCTGATACCATTCCACCAAAAGGAGCAACAAATTATGTGCTAAGAAATAAACAAAGCGCTTCAGCTCTTGTGCTGGCAGTCTTGATGCAATCAGGATGAAAGAAGCGTGTAATGTTATGCGTTGCGAAGGAATCAGTTATGGTGCTAATAATAGATGCATAAATAAGAGATGGAAGCATTCATAACAAAAATGTTTCTCATAATAAGATACAGTGTTCTGTGTGAAGAAGTTCTTTTTTGTTGTTTGTTTTTACAAGAGGTTAGCATCGAAAGACTTAAAACGACTCTAACTTGACTCAAATTATACCCCTGATATTCATGTAGAGAACCACGGCACTCCCATTTCATCAGGAGGTAGTTAAAGCACAATGAAACATTGGCCTCGTCTACGCCGATCAGAAAACACATGGACGAGAATATTTACTTAGACGAGCTAACTTAAACTGTTGAAGAGTTGAGCGATTTTTATGTATATTCACAACCGATAATCTCTCTAACATACTATTAGCACGAAAATAATTCATTGTTCCTTCAAAGTTGTCACTTATTTATATATGTGCATACCTGAGCTCCAAAATAACTATCGCCTGTAATTAATCAAAAAAAAGCTATAAAATACAAAAAAAAAGGGTTTGAATCAATTAGCATCAAAGTAAGAGTAGAAAAAATAATAATAAGGGTAGAAAAAATATAAAAAAAATTTATATTTTAATATGAAGATTGATTAATAAGTTCATTAAACAAAATTAAAATATACAAAAAGTTTAATAATAAATAAAATAAAATAATCTTGCCACAAACCCTTTCACCAATACTCGAACTCACTCGATATGATGCTAAGCCGTGTAATAGAGCAGACATGAGCTTATTCCTAATATCTGCTGCGTGAGTTTATTTTTCGTTGGGTATGAAGGTAGTGTTGCTGGCCGAAGTTCTCAGTTTAAAGTGGGACAAGTAGCATCAAAATGTTTGAAATGTGACGTTTAGTCGCAAAAAAAAAAAAATTCTACAGAGGCACGTTTTGATATTTTTTTGAGAAACTAAGTGCATTTTGCTTCATATAAATCAATTTGAAATAAAATTTTTCCTATAGGTACCTCGTTTTAAATAAGTATAATTTTTTTTTTGTATTTATCAATCGGTTTTGTTAGAGGAAAGTTTTGCAAACGTCTCAAGTTTTAAGCTATCTAGCAGTGAAAGTCTCATAAAAATCCATTTTTTAGTTTTCGAGATGCTTGAGTTCAAACATAAACAACCAGTAGAGTTTTCCCAAAATACTTCATCCTCTCCATTTCCTTACCTTCAATTCCTCATCTGCCTCTAATTCTACAAATCGATCCCTATCTCAGCATTGATAACCATACCCATAAAAAGATAGACAAAAAATCAAAAAGTAATTCAAATGCAACATTTCCTACGTCACTTTCAGTAATTTTTTAAAAGTTTATTCAATGTACAGATACGACTTTTCTAGAGTTTTATTAAAGATTTGTGGATGAACAGATATATTTAAAAAATTGAATTCATAAATTTTTCGGTACGCCACTGTATCTTTGCTCGAAATGGATTTTCAATTTAGCTAAAATTGAAAAAAAAGTAAACAAAACGATGCTCATTTTGCTTCATATTGTCTAAGTAGTTTTTTTTTAAGTTAATTTATTGTATACTATTTTATTATTTGTTCAGAGAGTAGAACGGGGGGTGCGGAGCACATGTTACACCTTTTATGTATTAATTGGGGGGCGAGCACTGTTGGTTCTGAGGCATTGCGCGGGCTTGGCTTCCTCATTTCGCTGTGAAAAACCTCCATTTGGGATTGCAAAGCATAAACTAAATATATCTTTGGAATATTTCATAAGCTGATTGCGAATTGCATGCAATGCAAATGAAATAAACGAAAGAAATGACTACAGCTTTTGCCACTTAAACACATATAAATCAATTTGAAATAAAATTTTTCCTACAGGTACCTTTTTTTAAATAAGTATAGCTATTTTGTTTACCATGCGATTTTAATAAAACATAGTTTTGGAAAGCCTGTAATCCAAAACCCAAAAGCTTCATAAAAATCTATTTTTCAGTTTTTGACATTCTTGAGTTCAAACAGACAGACCAAAATTATAAAAGTGGATCAGATGAATTCTACAACATTCCCTACACCAACTTGGGTAATTAAAAAAAAAAAAATATTAAATGTACAGACACAACTCTAGAGTTTTATTATAGTTTAATATGGTACAGATGTATTGGGTTAGATTAAGGGGCTCATTATAGCAAACAAAAATGGTGAAATAAAAATAATATTGGCGGTTAGTCCCTAACAGATATGAAGGAGATTAATTTATTTCCCTAGCTAAATAATAAACATAATTTTGAACAAAATACCTGCAAGTGTGCTTAGGTCTATATTATTCTCCAGTTTATGGAGTTCTACTCTTTGGTATTAAACTTCCAGTTTGTATCACGGCTGGGTCTTTTTTTTATATTTTGGAAGTATTTTATTGTTAAACTTCACTGGATTTAAACTTATTGGTCCTTAATCATAGTCGTTGCTTAACACGCGTTTTAATTAAAATCTTTACTTAACTTGAAAAGTCATTTAAAATGTTGGCCAATCATAGTCATATTAAACAAAGATTTTAGCTAAAATAAAATGTAACAGGGTCCCCTTATAAAAAAAATTTAATTGGTTTGTGGTATGAAAAAATTGTTTATATTTTGCAAGACCACCCTGTGCCAACTATTTTATTCACAAACCATAGTATACTATTGTATGGTATTGTATATATCTTGGAGTAAGCAATGTCACTAACACAACCATAGACACATACTGTGATTTTGAAATGTTAAAGTTACGTTTTTGTCATTTTAATATTAAAACTCCGTCTTAGACATAAAATGTATTTTAAGTTGACTATGACAGACATGAAATAATGTTTATTTTAGAATCATGTTTAAGTAGATAAAACTTTATTTTAGTTTGACTATGACTACGGGCCCCTTACCTTCAGTGCCTACCATAACAAGCTGTTGTTAATATTTTCTATTATATTAATTATTTTTCTAATATGTATTATTTTGGAGCACTGACATGGCTGTATTTGAATGTGACTTGACAATATTTATGCGAGTTTATAATTACGTGAAATTTTTTCACTCACTCATTTGATTTTGATATTGATGTACTTTTTGCCTATACGTTTTTTGAAATCTCAGCTTACAAAAGCATATCATATTTATTTTATAATAAATTGAGCACAAGCACACAACCATGCATATGACTTTGTAGAATTGTATGTAAGTGTAAGTGCAACAAATGTTGCAACACCCAAACAATACAAAGCGAAACATATCTACAGGCGAAAGACAGCAAGCAACAAATACATTTGTGGCACCTTTCCTGTTGCAACTCACACGCTGCGAGTTCACTTACAACAGCTTAGGCATTCCAAAAACTAAAATTGAGCCTTAAAGCTTATGCTATAGAGCCTAGTTTCTAGCGTTGGGTGTTGTTGCTTAATAAGAATGCCATGCAAGTGAGGTAGGGAGAGTGGTTTTGCAATTCAGAGGCATTCATAGAAATTCGATAGCGTTTTGAGTGCGTACATGTGACCCAAGGAATTATGTTGCAAGGCGTAATACGACACACAATTGTGTGGATGTATGTACTCGTATGTATGCATGTTTGCAAGTATCAACATACTAATATAACGAGCACGTAAGTAGCAGAATATGCATTTTTCTTTGGTATAATAACACTTGCAAACGATGCAGAAGGGGAAAACTTAAACGAAATGGTATAATAAATATTACTCGCCTCCTCGACCAAGGCCACCCCACTCAACAGTATACATATGCTGTTATTCTTCTTTAATCTTGAGCTCCTAGCAGCACTTTGCCTTTTGGCAATTCGAATACAAAGCAACAACAACAAAAAAAAGCTATGAATAATAATCTATCGACACACATACAAACACATTGCTGCATGCAACACGTTTTATACCAGCCGACATTTTGAAATTAAAGTGAATTCAAAAGGGGTCACCTGGCTAAACTTGCGCCAACTAGTTGGCTAAGATTTTGTTAACGAGTATGTAATGAACTTGGTTAGAAAAGGCTGCCACACGGCGATCGCGTCCATATGAATCTAGGTGATTTTGACCTTAGCGTAACAACGTTAGCGCAAGTGGCCCTAAATTGGTCGAGCCATAAGAAAAATGCCACGCTTGTTTATTTTCAACTTTGTGGAGGGCCTGCTTTAAGCTGCACCGACTTCATGTTATCACATAAAATCGCCTCAGCAGAACCTTTGGGCTTTAATTCGCTGCAGTTCGCTCATATCTGTATAAAGCTCATCATTAAATTTGCTTGGATACTCTCGTCGGATCAAAAGTAAGAGTCATAAACCTTCCGGAAATTCCGAAAAATTTTCGTTCACAACTTCTTTGGATCATCTCATCTTACAGGACGTTTCGTTCATCGAAAAGGACTTTGCTTCCCAATAGCCTACTCAGTGCAAAGTAGTACAGTGATTCTCAATTAGATTTCGAGGCTCGTAATATTTTCGCTGTTGACCCGAAAACATTTGAGGTCCTTCACAGTTTAAAAATTGTCAGTAGCAGCTTCTTTATTTGTACACAACAAGGACTTCGTCTTGTTCTCATTCAATGCAAAACGAGAGCTACCTGAATTCTTCTCCTTAAAAATACTGTCAAACCAAAAAATTATTTTAAAAATGCTGACTGGGATAACAACAACATATGCAAACAACCGCTCTCCTAGCGAGCGCATGCACGACAACAACAAAAGTAACAAGAAAGGTAAATAAGCAAAAGCAACCGAGAAGCTGTCATTACCCTGATATTTGATATGCGCTCTCTGGTTTTGGCTACAAACTATGACGGCAATGCATTGCTGGCAGGATGGTCTGCTGTTTATGGGCTCCAGGGGGTATGCGGCCAATAAGCAGGGAGTTTAGGTGGCAAGTCAGTGTGATTCATTCCATACAAACAGTAATTCATACGCACACATACATTTGCAGATATATCAGGAATTGCAATCGGTCGGAAATGTAATGGGCTGACAAAATATAATACATGACAAAGGATATCAAATTACATGTGACAAAAAAGCACATCGTTAGACTTACGTAGTTTCAAACAAAATTTTAAGAATACTGTCTTCTGGAATTTAATTAACTTTCAATTGAAATAATATACAGAACGATAGTTTGGAAACAAATTGTTTTTCCAGTTAGGGGCTTAGAATAAACCGCGGTAGGTATGACTGTCGTAAGAGGTGTCTAGAATACACCATCCTAAGATCCATGGGGTCAAACAAGTCGTTCCCGTGGCAGTCGGCCAAGTACCAGAAGGTGCTAGTACCGTATTCATTCTCCGCAAGGACTGGACTGCTAGTAAACACGTCAGTCCGCAAAGCTTAGGCAGTGTTTTGCGTTACAACAACAACAACGGGGATAATCCGAAAACGCGAACCGGAATCGAAACTATATTTTTCATATTTGATTTATGGGAAACGAAATGATAATCGAAATCGGATGTCGGACCAGATTACAAAAGACAAAAATTTAGTTAAATGATAATATATGTACAGCTGTGTTCAATATAATAGTAGTAAAATTAAAATATATATCGTTCGACAAAACAAGAAGCAGCTGTGATTTGAATAATTTTTATTTAAAATATAGTGAATTTCATATCAGAAACCACATAAAAAGAAATTTCAATGTTTACACAAAGTTCAGGAAAGCCAATTCAACTTTAAAAAATGGTCATTAAAAAATAAAATTTTTTGGCCGAATTTCTAAAAAAATGTTTGAGTAAGCTGCTTTGAAGACCAATCAATCTTTGTATAACATTGTGCAAGTTAGAACTCGCTCAAAAATTTCCATGAATTTTTTTCGTCAAGGGTGTTGAGTGATTTCTTCCATACAACGCATAAAGAAAAATTAATTTTGTATGGAAACAAGTAAGGAAAGGGCTGTCTTCGACTGTGCCAAATACGCATCACGGTTTTAAGTATCTAATCCTTACTTACAATTAGTACAAACTCTGCTAAACTGTAAATTTAAAGATACATAGCCCAAACCCCATTTATCGGAACAATCGATTGTATGGGAGCTAGATGTTATGTAGGTCCGATCTGGCTGATTTTCACTACACACATTACATATATAATAGGTACAAACCTGTAAAATTTTACGTTCCTAGCTTTTTAGTTGCAAAATTTATACCCCAAACCCCATTAATCGAAACTATCGATTATATGGGAGCTATGCGTTGAATTCGTCCGATCATGCTGGTTCCGACAAATGATGAATGTTTTACAAAATTGCGACCCCTTAGCAAAATTCAGCGAGATATCAAAAACTGAGGGACTAGTTTGCGTTCAAACAGACAGACGGACGGACAGACGGACATGGCTAAATCAACTCAGCTCATCGTCCTGATCATTTCGGTATGCTTGTTGGTGGGTCTATCTCTTCTTCTTCTCATACTTACAAACATCGGACCAAAGTTATAATACCATTCCATGTTCATGAAAGATATAAAAAATATCCAACATCCTTGACAAAAAAAATTCTAGAAACTCAGGGGGAATTTTGAGGTACTTCTAACTTGCACATTTTTATGTTAGAATTGACTAAGCTATAAAACTGCGTACTCAAAAATTTTGTAAAAAATCTTTCCAACATATTGAAATTTTGATGTAAATTTTGAAAAGTATAATTAACTTTCCTGAACTTTGTGTAAACTTTGAAATTTATTTTTTTATGTGGTTTCTGTTATGGATTTTGCTATATTTTAATTGAAAATTATTAAAAACACAGTTTCTTTTTATTTCGTCGAACGATATCCAATTTAAATTCGCTACTATTATATTGAACACAACTGTATATACGGGTCGTATTGTACCCCACATATTTGGACGCAAAATTCGAATCAAAAGTTTTAATCTATCGGAAGTTTAGACCTTACGTCATAAGAGTCTAAGATCCGTAACATCCCTAATATAGCGTGATTTGAACGGAACGCTCTCCTTAACTATATTATGAAATATGTTGTTCTTCAACAGTTTGCTGAGATAAGCTCAAGTTATTGGTGCGTTATCGGTAGCCTTATAAAACAGCTGATTCGACCAACCAATGCAGTCGATTATTGGTGCTGTATCGTAATTCCCTATCCGTAAAGCAACCTTAATGACCAATTGCATGTTGGTTTTTCTCTTACGTTAAGGATACGACTACAGCGATACGACAAGCGCACCAATAACTTCAGCTTTAGGCCGTTTTGGAAGCAGCAACGACCATAGGACGTTTCTCTACTCAGCGGGTTATATGAGTTTATATTGAATTGTGCAGTATTATATGTATGTACATATGTAAGTAAGTTCGTTTATATATATATATATATATATATAAAACAATAATATGTACAATAAAAATTTCAAGGAATTTGTTTTATTATATTATACAATATATTCTGCTTTTTTAAATATTGTCGATATTTCGAAATTCTTCCAACAACTTTTCAAAGGCCGAATAACACAAAAGAAACAAAAAACAATAATGTTAAAAAAGCGCTTTCAAGTGCTTTTCCGATATTGCTCACATTTCAAAACTTGCATATCAAAATCTCAAATCACAAATTAAAGTTCGTTTTTTTTTTACAAACGAAAAGCATTCCATGGATATGTATCTGCGCCATCAGCATTTTAGCGAATCCAATCGGACCTTGTAACGCCTCTCGACTCTCTTGCATTCAATGTGTTTCTTTCATTCAGCATTTAAGCCAAACGCCTCTTCCTGTTCCATTCATTTTAAATATAAGTAAATTGTATTATTCACATTATACGATTCATTTAACATGCGAGTTGTTGTTGTTATTGCAGTTTTATTTTATTCAAATTTGTTCATGTGTTATTATCGCTGCTTGTGCTATTATATTAATCTTGTTGTTTTTATTTGTATGTATGGATGTATGTATGTTGCGTATACAATTACATTTGCATCTCCAATTACACAACGTTTCGTTGTTTACATAACATTAATTTTTCACCATTACACCAAATGTTGTTGTTATTGTTGGCAATGGGTATCTCAACCCCGTTGTTGTTTGAATTTGTTGATTGTTGTTTTGTTTCTATCGGTCGCTGTGTTGTTGTGCGATTGTGCAGAGGCGGAGTTTGAAATTTTTCATTGCATTCAGCGCTCTTTTTGCTATTTTGCTTGTTGTTGTTGCTGTTTATTGCTGATATTTTCGCGCCACATGGCGTGTATTTTCGCGCACCACAACGCATTGCTTCAAAAGTATTCTATTACAAGCTTTTGCGCTAGCGTACATTTTGTTGGTTGTGATTGTATTGTTGTTCTTCTTGTTGTTGTTGTTTTTGCTTGTGAAAAAGTGCTAAATTCAAATGTTTTTAATAACAATAATTTTTCAAAATATTTAATTACATTAAATGTTCAACGGTTCATTTTACAGCATTTTGCTCTTAGTCAGATTTGCTGCAGCGCAATCCTCCAGCTGTCATTGCACCCTCGCCCTCACGAGACCCCTTTACGTTCACATTGGTGGTTTTTGAATTTGCTTTTATTATTGTAAAATTTTCAAACACATACAGTAAATCTATTCATGTATAATTGCGAATATTTGCACTGCAAAAGCGCTCCAATTACACAAAAATAGTTCCGTTGAATTTGTTGTAATAAAATATCAAACAAAGTTGTAAGCAGAACAAAAATTTTGCAAGTTAATGCTTAAAGCCATTTGGTAGCCTCATATGACAGTTTTTGTGGGTGGGCTTATATAATTATACTAGGATCTCTTCATGTCAAATCGGCCCATTCCGGTTTGAATAAAATTTGGTAAAGAGTTAACTTTTATTATAAAACAAAGTTCTGCCAAAGAAAAAAGATTAAAGTATTTTTTTTTTAAGTTATGCAAATTTAAATTTCACTACTTTCTTTTTTTTTCCTGTTTTGTAAAGTTTATTATTTCAATATTCGGAAACTGCTGTAGTTGAAACAATAAACTTCGACACTTTCCAAGGGGGTACTTAGCGGTATAAAAAAAAATATTTAAAAAAAAAATGTTCAAATTTCTAATATTAGAAAACTATCGATTTTTCAAAATCGAAAAAATTAAAGTGCGCCATTAAACTTTTTTACGTTATACCTCTGATATATCTAAAGATATTTCAAAATTTTCCGAAGGGTGTTTTTGTTTTTTAAAAAATATGTATTTTCGAATTTTTTTATAAAAAATCTTTTTAAAATTGCTTTAACTTTCTAGCCGCGTTAGGTGAACACAAAATTACATACATACATACATTAAGCACCAAAAAAATTTTCAGTGATAAAAATTTAATAATTTTGCGTCTAATAATTGTCTCTAAACATTTTTCCTTCTCTATTCAATTAAAAAAATTTAATAATTAATTAAAAATAATTATCGAATAAATAATAACAAAAAGTGAAAAATTATTATTCTTGGCCTTGAGCTCGTTTTATGAAAGTTAAAAGAATTAAAAGAAGTTTTTTTTGAAAAATATTCAAGAACTCAAATTTTTGAAAAAAAAAAAAACAATAAGCACCCTTCTGAAAATGTATAGATATCTTAAGATATACCAGAGGCATAATACAAAAAAATTTGTGTACAAAATTTAATGGCGAACTTTAATTTTTTCTTCTGAAAAAGCAAAACTATACGACTTAGTCTGACGAGAATTCGTGGCTATTTTCGAAATAGTAACAAACTATAGCCTGTATATGTTTGTTGCTTTAAATTTTTAGCTTAATCAAAAATAATAACTGACTAAGAATTATTATCAACTGGTATTGAGGTCGTAAAGCTTACAAAAATATGTAAAAATGAAAAGACCGTAAAAACCAATAAAAAAAAAAATTCGGAAATTTAAAATTTAAAAAAAAATTTTTTTTTTATACCTCTAAGCACCTTTAAAAATGCCAAAGCTTATTTTTTTCGCAAAAGTAGTGTCCGAAAAAATAAACTTTACAAAACAGAAAAAAAATTTGAATAACTTTTGGAAAAAAAAATTTGAATTTTTTTTTCTTCGACAGAACTTTGTTTTATAATAAAAGGAAACTCTTTAACGAATTTTATTCAAATTCCAAATATGTGACGATTTGACATGGGAGGCCCACTATATTTATTTTTAAACATATTTGCTATAAGCAGACCCTGCAGATGTTGTCTATCTTGAATTTTAATTCAAAAATATCCTCATGTCCTTGTGTGGTAGGAATCAGAGAAATAGAATCTGTAGATCGCTTGTTTTGGCCTTACGACGATTTGTGTATTACAAATAAAGATATCATTAGGGGTGTCCTTTTTGCCAAAGATAGATACATTTTTCTAATTTACACATATGCTACTTATGATAATTTAGTCCTACTTTTTTATCGTTGAACCGACTTATAAGTAAACTTAGAGCTTCAAGTTGCTAGCGTTTACGCTTGAAATAGGCCACTATGGTCAGAAAGGCGAGGAGAGGTTTGTAATATAATATCCAATGAGGAGAAGCCTCCTACCGCCTTTTTATTAAGCTAATATTTATAGGTAAAGATGTTGTTCGTCGCAGTAACGATATGTAGTCTATTACACCACTCTTGCCGTGTAATGGTCTGTAAATGTCGATACTAAGAGGGCTAAGCCCCTTTAGAGTTGACGCCAAATTTGAATTTACAACGCATATAGTTATAATAATTATAATTTTTTTTAAGCAGAGTATTAATTTCAAAAATATTGTTTAGGCTCGAGTACATAAATATTAAGGTAGTGAGCGCTTGAATGCCAATAGCCAAACTATCAAATATGCACACTAGGGATGCCAATCCCGAGATTTGCTTTCTACAATACCTAGATTTTCGGGATTGCCAATCTCTACATTTTATAAAATTATAACAGGTTGATGCCTTTATATTGGGGATATTCAAGAAAAATTGGTAGGAGGGTGCCGTATTGAGCGAATAAAATTCAAGACAACGGTTTTTAGAACTTTTTGTCTGTCTGTTTGTATGTTTGGGCGCGCATCACGCAAAAACTGCTTAATAGAATTGAATGCAGCTTTCACCGTTGCATTATTAGACATTTAACCTAAAATGTAAGATTTCCATTACTTCGATAATATGACGCATTTCGCAGTTATCCACCAATATGTGGACCAGCGTGACCCAAAATATGTTAGTACAATATGGGTATCAAACGAAAGGTGCTAATGAGTGCTGCAATAAGCGATGTGATTTAGTTCCTTAACTTAACTGGTTTCGTTGATATAATTATTAAAAAACGGATCCGTTGTTTATAATTTCTGAGAATAACGAAAACCCAACCGGTATTGTACAAATCGAAAAAATGCCTTCCCTAATGCAAACTAAAGTTATTAAATAAGTATCATTGAACATAAGCGCGCAACGCTACTTTGATTTAATTAATAACTTAAATTCCCATGAAAACTCAGTAGATTCGCTTTCAATCTTGGAAACTTCATGCGTGTGTAAACATTGCTAAAACCTTTGGCGCACTTTAAATGCTTTTTAAAGCTGATCTTGACTCCAACTACCACTACACACAGCCACTGCTGCTCAACCAACAACCATTAGCTACGCTTGACGACGACAACGCTAACGAAAAATACTAAAGAGACTACGACAACGATATGGGATCTTTCAACTGCTCAAATTACAAACTGACAATTTTTTTACCTTACTTATTTACTTCTTTTCTCATTTTATTAATTTTAATTTATGTGAGGTTTTTAATTTCTGATTTGTGCTCTGCGCGCAATAAACACGATTCGATTGTGCCGCTGATGAGTTGCGTAGCAACCCCACACGCCATGCAAACGAACAACAGCCAAGAAGCAACTTGGAGCTAGAGCTATTTAGCTGGCTGGCTGCCTCACTCACTTTGTGACGATTTTGCTAGTCGGCTAGTTGGCGGCAGCAAATAATATCATTTAACAGCCAAGGAGTGGAATGTAATGAAACAGATGCCACTTGATCGAAGTCAAAACAAGAGACCCAATGAAAAAGCAAAGAGAGGTAGTAGCAAAGTGTGGGGTAGGCTCAAGCCAAAAAGGAAATTGAGCGAAGCGCTGTATACGGCATTGATAGCAAATTAATTTTTAAAAGGTTTAGTATTTATGCAATAGTTAGTGATGTTACAAGCTAAATTCGATACGTTTATCCTAGCATAAGAATGGCTCTATTTCACTGAGTTGCAATTACCTGCCACAATTTGCTGTGCAAACTCAACTAGCCCATTACGTATAATGCTTTCGTGCTGCCAATATCAAAACTTGAAAGTTATTGGCGGAGCAAAATTTATTTATTCGTCTCATGTCGGACTCATTTATTTACAATTTTTGAAATTTAAAACTAGCGAGCTTCAATGCGTTTTCAGTCTCAACCATCTGCAGCTCTGTCAATTTTGCTAACGATTTTGTGCAATCATTAATTTCTGTTAAAGAAGACAATCATGGAATTCCAATACGGATTATTTACATTGTAAAAATACCAAAATATATATTAGCGAATAGAAACTCATCGAATGCCTTTTGTATTTTTAAAATGCTCAATTTTCTGCACGTGTTGTTTGTTATTGTATCAGCAAAAGCATTTTCTTATGATTTTGACGAAATTTCTATTCAATTCTATATAACCTTTGTTATATTCACTTTAATATTGCTCTGTCTTGGGTTGGGAAAGGCCCCGTTAGTAATTTTTTTGAATAATATCTGATTTTGGTGCTATATAACTCCGAGAATGAAGTAATCGAGAGTAAATTTCTACTGAAAATTTATGGTCCTTCCCGTGATGCGAATGGACAAATAAGCGACTGTGCCGAAGATTTTATACCTTTCATGAATACGCATCACGGTTTTAAGTGTCCGATCCTTACTCACAATTAGTACAAACTCTGCAAAACTCGATTGTATGGGAGCTATATGTTATGTATGTCCGATCTGGCTGATTTTCACTAGTCACATTATATAAATAATATGTACTAAAACTGCAAAAAATTTATGTTCCTTGCTTTTTAATTGCAAAATTTATAGCCCAAAACCCAATTATCGAAACTATCGATTGTATGGGAGCTATGCGTTGTATTGCTCCGATCTTGCTGATTCCGACGAATGATTAATATCATGCAAAATGGCGACTCCATACCAAATTTCATCAAGATATCTCAAAAACTGGGGGACTAGTTTGCGTACAAACAGACAGACGGACATGGCTGTAACAACTCAGTTCATCGTCCTGATCATTTCGGTATGCTTGTTGGTGGGTCTATCTCTTCTTCTTCTCATACTTACAAACATCGGACCAAAGTTATAATACCAGTAAATGATGAATGCCAATAAATGATGATGATGATAGCTACGGGAAGCTTTAGGCCGTGCTTCTTCTTCAACTTATCGTTTAGTCTTCATTTTACGTTTCCTACTAAGAGTTTTAAGTATCGAAATGGGAAACTTATCCCATATACATACGTACCTTTGACTTGAAGTATCCGAGCAGCTTGCCACAGATCTTATCCTTCAGTACTGAGATGCTTTCGAAGAAGGATTTTCTATCCGGCTGAGGATAGTGTAACGGTATATTAATCTCTACATATAACTGCAGATATTTAAGAAAAATTGATAGGAGGGATCATTATTATGCCAATAGAAGCCAAATCAATAGTTTTTAGAATTTTTGTCTGTCTGTCTGTATGTTTGGTCGCGCATCACGCAAAAACTACAGAATGGAATTAAATCGAACTTTTACCGTTATATTACCTGACGTTTTACTTAAAATTTAGGATATCATATGTTCCGATATCTCTAGCAGTTTCGGTGATATTGACCAATATGTGGACCAAGGTGACCAAAAATGTGCTAGGTACAATATGGGTATCAAAAGAAATAAGTGCTTCAATAAGCGATGTAATTAAGTTCCATATCTTAACTGGTATGTGTGGAAGATATTATGTTTAAAATTGGACTCAGTCTATTATAAGTTCTGAGACGCAGCGAAGCGTGGACGGGTTTACTAGTATTAAATAAAATTCTACAACGTCAGAAAAGCACAAGAGGATTATCATGTAGTTCTGGCTTAACCATTGTAAGACGCTCAAATTTAGGGACGGCAGTGTTTTCAAATAAATACAAGCTTAAGAGTCTAAAAGAATCCTGTTTTTCAAATACCATGTGGGATTGCCTAAACCCAGAAGTATTGTTGGGTCAACTACCTAACCCATTGCATTATGAAGGACGCCCTGAAGTATGCACCTTTTTTAAAGCTTCCTTATATTCACTAGAATATTTTAAGCTCGTGCGAGGGAGCGATAATGGTTTCCAAACTTCTTCTTCTTGTTGCAGTTCCGAAACGGTGCTTCTTCTCCGTCAGTCTGCTTACTTTTATATGTATTTGCAATTCTGAGAAGAAATCAATATAAATTTCCAAATAAATAAATTCTTCTGACTTCAAAGCCAATGAATAATTCCGTATACATATGTGAATACGATACATTTTTACTTTTAAATTTGATATAGACTGTTGTTTTTGTTTTAGTTAAATTGTGTGCGCAATGCTTTTTAATATGAAACTCGTTTTTATCCTACACTCAGATTTAAACAAAAAAATTTTCTCATTTCGTTTTTTATATACATTATTTTTGGCCTCGTATGGCGAGTATATGCTATAGAAACCAAAAATGTTATTTGATATCTTAAAAGAATCAAAAAAAAAAAAACCCAGGCGCAAAAATGAAATCAGAAACGAAACAGAAACGAATAACAATGAATTTAAATTTTGCAGAAGTCTTGTTGTCAACATGATACTGTATTGACAACAACAACAATTTCACAACTGCTTGAATATCATAAAATCATACCAAAGGCGACGCATGAAGCAGCAATGAAATGGTTGCTTGTGGTGCAGCCAACAATAAATTGGATCGTTGGCAGTCGTGTGCGGCGAACTCGGCGCTGGGAAGTTTCTGTTGTTAACGGTTGCCTAATAGAGTGACTGCTCGACACATGTCAACTCACAAACGATCGCATTTGTAATTGAAATTGGAATAATTTTACACTCGCTTGCGCATATGAATAAATATGAGCTTGTTTGTTGTGCCACTGTGTACTTTGTGCAAATGCATTTTTTTTTGTTGGTTGTCACTAAACACCTCTGCCATTGGTTGTCCATATCAAATTTGACACTTGGACGAGTTTGAAGCGCATGCTTGAAGGCATCAATTGACGAGCCAACAGACCGTTGCATTACATACAAACATACAAATATGTGTGTTGGTTTAGTTAAGCAGCGCTAAGACAAATAACAATCAAATGCTTGGTACCAAATAAATAACGAGAGAAAAAAGAAATGTAAAAATACAATCAAAGTAAACACATGACCAAAGCACGATTTTAGTGCCTTGCGCCGCATGCGTGATCTTCGATTGTTGTTCGTGCTATAGGCGATGAGCATTGTTGGCGTTGGTGCCACCAGTTGCAATCGTTCAAAAAGCAGATGCAAAAATGTACACATCAAGGAAATCAATACTGAACACCAGGCGGTGATAAGAAGAAGAACTTTGCAGTAATAATGCGAAGCGGCAACAACAAGGAAGGAGTTTTTAACAAAGAGGAATACGAGGGAGGTTTGGAAATTCGATGAGTTTTTAACCTCTTCAATCTCGCACCGAAAATACCCTCAAAAAAATAATTTTTTTTGATTTATTTTTAATAACAGGTGTCTAAAGAGTTTATTTCAAACAAAGTTTTTATTTTTTTTTAATACCAAAAAACAGTTTTTCGAAATTTTTAATATAACTGAAAAAAAAAGTATTCTTATGTCACTCAAAGAAAAAGCTAATTCAATGTTTTTTTATTAAAAATAAATAATTATATATTAAAAAAAAGTAAAAGTGTTTATGTGTACTCAAAAAAAATATTGACTCATTTGTGACAAAATATGATCCGATCTTGCATATTTCAGTCCATTTCAAAATATCGTATGAACGGGACAGAAAAAGTAAAGACAGAAATTAAAGATGTAGCGAATATGTTCCCAATAAATTGTTATATTATTTGAGAAAAATAGTAAAACATTAACACTTATTTCACAAAGAAAACTTTTGTCCACATATATGGGCATTATGCCCGAAGAGGTTAAATAAAAAATAATTTTTTTTTTTTTTGCAAAATAATATTTTATTTTTCAACCTAATCTGCTAGTCCAGGGTTTTTCCAATTTTTGCATTTCTTTCAAATTAAACGATTTTTAAAGGCTCTTGAAATATTCATTTGTTTCAGTGATGACGTCTTCATTTCAATCGAATCTCTTGGTCGGTTGGCTGGTTGGAGTGTCAAGGCTTCTATGACTCCAATTAGCGCTAATGTGCCGTTTTGATACCACATCTCGTGAATTAACCAATGAAAAAATTACAGGATGTCCCAATGAAAGCCATGCCGCAGAGTTCAAACCCTTTGAAAGTTCCCCTTGCTGACGCTAGCTCCGAGACGCTCCCGAAACAGAGTTTGTCTAGCAATTTCATTCTGCTCCGAAAGTGCGCTGCCTACGGAAGGTTGAAGCTGTGACACAAGGTATTGTATTCTAGATCCATCCATGCCTCGTGGACTCAAATAGTCTAATGGCCAGTGAGCACTGCAACTAATCTGAAAAGGTCCCTTCTACTCACCCTCAGCATACGCTTCTACCAATTATCAAACTACTCAAGCCAGTGCTGAGACACCCAGAGCCGATTTTGCCATGGCAGCTCGTCAGGCAGCTCATTTCCATGTATACTACATAACCCGGCACCCATATCAAAGAACCAATATGTCGACTTGCCAAGTTCAGGGCTCACCCCCTGCACTGACCTACCAGGCTCGATGTAATCGTTGCTGACTCGAGAGCCTGAAGACCCGACTAGCTGTCAGAGATTGCTATCGTATTACCGGCTAAGTCCGTACATAGCAATGCCATACATGGCTCCTGGAGAGCTTAGATCTTGGATTGAAATACACTCGCTGTATCTAGGAGACGCATGGATAGCGAATTGGCTGGGAGTGTTTGCAAAAATGCCCGCTCCCACTCCACAGGACATACTGGATTCGTCCATGAACACTGAAATGTCAAATTGTTTAGCAAATTCCGTTACTCTCCAGTCCTTCCCCGAAATGAATAGAATCCTGAAGTTTGTATCAAAGACTGCCCTGGGACAGATGTAGTCCATCTTCGTTGTTATGTAGGTGTCGTTGACATTCAACGGAATACGGATGCGACCGTACGTGCGCTCTTTCCAGAGTCCCAACTTCCGAAGCCTAATTACACGCTTGGATGCTGTTTTCTCGATAAAGGGATCGATCGGTGGCATGTTGCATATTACGTTCAGAGCCTCTGGGGGGGCATGATCTGATCGCCGCGGTGATCGCGCCACAGACACGAAACTCAATTTTTCTGTTTTTGTCAAAACTACGAGGTCGTGGGCTTTAAATTTCTGTTAAACACAAATTGAATGGCACTGCTTGCTTAAACTTTTGCAGTAGCTTTTAACGAGATGGTAGTTAACTCGAGCAGTATTGAATTTAAATTGACAATTTTAAAAACTTTCAAACTGCCCTCGTATGCATTCAGTAGAAAAAGAGATAAAGGATCTCACTTGGTTTCAAGTTTTTATTGCTATCTTTAAAGAGAAGGGGGTTGAGTTTGTTTTATCGATAAATGAAAATGTGCAAACGGAAAAGCGATGGTGTTACTTGACAATAAAATTTTGAAATGTTATTTAATACTTATGTGATAAAATATGTATGTTTCTTATCTTGTTGACATTCAGTCCTTTCAGTCAGTACCTTTAATTTGATATTTTCCCTATGTAGGTTTCGTATTAAGTATGATTTTGTGGGTCTTTGCGGGTCTTTGCGGTCACAATTATACGAGGACATATGTATCTTGAATTGAAATCGAAATTTATTTTGCCACAAAAAACATATGTACAAAGTATTAAAGACGTGCAAATATATATATAAGATAAAGGTTAAGGTCTTATCTGCTTTTAATCAGCATAAGTTTGCGTTTTGCGGCTTCGTTGTGGATTATATGGGACGACTACAAATATATTGACACACATGTGCGTTTGATTACGGACTCCTTATTCTTGTTTATATTCGTATGCCTAATTGTATTTGTAATAGAAATCGTGTACTTCGGCCATGCAACACCTTGGCCTAAAGAATGCAGGGCAAGTGCCGAGTAATGGAGTTTTCCAAAAGTACTAGGTTACTTTGCACAAAACCGGAGCATGGACTATCATAGACTACGTTCAAAGAGTTATTGATGTGTTGCTCAGTACCCAATTTTTTTTAGACCTGTAACCGACCTTCTTGCTTTTGGGGGGGAAGTGACGCTTCATCATGTTCCAACTAAATTAAATAATAAGTAAATACAATATGTGAAACTCGGACCCTACATCAAAAGTTAAACTCCATACTTCTTTATCATTACAGGAATTCGCCGAGAACACAATGAACGAACTGCTCGGTTGGTATGGATTCGAGGGTGTGGATCGTCTCGATTTATCTACGAAAACCAGCCGCTTGCTGCAATCAGCGGCAGTTGCACAAGCCAACAATGCTGCAATCACGGCAGCTAATAACAGCAACACCAATCACAACCACAACAACAACTCGAATAGCAGCAGCAATGCATTAAGTCAACAAAGGCATTGTATGGAGAAGAGACGAAGTCGCAGTCGTGCCGCAACATTGCTGCAATTACAACAACAGCAAAGCGATCATGTACGCAGTATTATCAATAATAATAACAACAACAATAACAAAAACAACAATGGCAGAAAAGTTGCGCCAAATTATCGCAACGCCAGCAGAGGAAGTGCAAGCTGCGCAGTAGGCGTTGGCAGTGGCGGTGGTGGTGAAAGCACAACATCGGATCATGATACGCGCAGTTCACGTGAAGAGGATTCCAAGAGTCCGCTTTCGGCGGGGAAAAGCACTATTTTGGAGGAAAAAATTGGTGAGTATCGAAATAAAGAGTGGAACGACAAATTTTGAGGATTATAACGTTACCTAGGATTTCTTCCGGCGTTCTGAGTCAGTAAAAAATGTTCCGATATGTTTAGCATACTTCTGAGTTTGCTGAAGAGCCAAAGGAAAGTATCTCAAAAATCCGATGTCATATAACCATGGTAAAATAAAAATATATTTCTGTTATTTCTTGAGGAAAAAGAATTGTAGCCGTCATCCGGTCGTCATGATCCTGGACCAGATACAATTTTTTTACATGGAAATGCAGCAACAACAATTTCAACCAGATAAATCCATATAAATGTGTTCAATTTGTGAGCAAAATAATTTTGCTTCTTTCTTGACTTTAGTATGAACACGCTACCTTTTGAAAACCCAAGTTTTTCAATAATAGATGCAGCCGGTGAGCTATGTGAATATTTTTCATCGCGGTGTGTTCATATTGTAGTTTTTTTTATGGATTTCGTGCAAGATTTTTAATCCAATGAACATGAGATATATAATTGCCTTCTTTATTTATATTTTATTAACTCGAATAAATATATATATTATTTAAATTATCATACTATCATCGTATTCTTAAAACAAATTCCATAATTTTCAGTACTAATCAAAAATACTTGGGGTATTTTTTTAAAAATAATGTGTCTACTTGAAATGAGAAGCAAGGGCGCTTCTGAAGTCTACTACAGCATCTGTTATTGAAAAATTTGGTATATCAGAAGGTAATGTGCTCATACTTAAAATAAGAAACAAACAAAATTACCATGGATTTATATTGGAACGAATTTTCGTCAGCCCTTGTCAATTTTGGTTTTGTAACAAACCGGTTTCGGCGAACCGCCATCTTCAGTGCTTGATTTCGTTCTGATCTGTGTCTATCCGTTGTCATGTATTTATAGTCTGGATGCTCTATCAGGTAGTATTAGTATTCGTGTATATGAGTCGTGTCTTACGAACGTATCCGAACGGGTACCTGCAATGAGGGTTGTTTTTAACGCTCGTTTATTAGTTGTGGTGTTATTTCGGATAATTAGTTTGAGGATGTTAGGTCAGGTAATGTTAAGTGTATACTTAAGGGTGGGTTTTGACGCTCGTTAGTCATGTAGAAGTCATTAGTTCTGGTTTTAGATGAAGTAATTACCATGCTCACAAATTGAACTAGACATCTATATGAATCTATCTAACTCAAATCGTTGTTGTTTAATTTATATGTAAAATTCATTGTTGTTGTTGTTGTTGTGGTAACGACAAAAACACTCCCCGAAGGTTTTGGGGAGTGTTGTCGAATTAACAGTCCTTGGCCGGATTTGAACCCGGTACGCTCCGGTACTCCCTTGTGGTACTGCCCGACTGTCGTGGTAGCGATTTATGACCAGTGAAACCTTCTAGGTCATGTCACCCCTCCTTCCCTAAGGAAGGATAATATGGGAAATGAGAGGTGAGAGGCATCATATCCGTCGATCAACCATCGAGTTGCACGTCAATACCTTTGTACGACCGGTATGCCTACCTCGGGCATATTTTAAACCTCTAACCCGCAGGGGCAGTAAAATTCTTTCAAATGGCTCAGTATCACGACGACCGGATGACGCCTTTTATTTGCTCTCTGATGAAATCATCTCATCATAACATTAAAATACAGGGGCGCATTTTTTTTTGGCCCAGTCAAATGTGCATGTTAGTTCGTTTGGCAGTAATTATTAAAAAGAAATTCAGCAGCGGACACAAGCATCTCCTCTTTCTCTGCTATCGGTGGTCTGTATAGCACATCAACTGGCAGAATTCGACACCCAGAAAAGTTGTAAAATCGTTTATATATACGTCTGTATAACTTTAATGTACTACATATGTACTCTATCCTTCTGGGTAAAATTAAGCAAGGATACATTTCAGCTGACTTGCGGCAGGAGGTTATTGGTCGCTTGCCTGCTTTGCTTAACGTAACCAAACCAAACCAAAAGAAAAAACCTCTTATTATATACATTACATTAACAACTCACTAAAAGTACGCACAAGTGATGCTGATTGTTGGGATTTTAACGATAACGGAATTTTCGGATTCTGATTTTACAATCCTTGAATTAATCCCGGGATTTCGTTTTCCTATACGAGTACTTCAACAGTTTAAATTGAAAAAAGTGAAGAAACTGTTTGGGAAACAATCTGAAATTAAAATATCGAGCCCAAAGAGCCATTTTGACGTAACTAACAAAATTAAAAAATTAAAGAGGAGAAGGTTTTTTAGTTTGAAAATATGAAACATTTTAATCCAAAATTTTATTTTTGTAATTTTACATATAGAGTTGTAATATTTTGTGTGATAGTTAAAAACAAGCAGAATTATCGATATCTGTCAAAATACGCATTTTAGAAATTTTGTTGGTTACGCCAAAATTGCAGTTAGGGCGCGATATATCACAAGTTTCTAAATTTTTTATATGTTTTTTATTTATACGAAGCGAAAGTTATTTCATTAAAAAACAAAAAAATTCATAAAGATATACTAGTTTTTCTTTTTCAAAAGTGGTTAACTTTTTATTCGAATTTTTGAGGCTTTTGTTTACGCAAGTTTTAAATCTATATATATAAAAGAAAGTGACGTTAGTTCCAACGATTTTGGATGATTGACACTAATTTAGATTGTTCTCTGACCAGAATAGGAGAATACCCAATAAAATTTCCGAAAGATTCGTGAAAAAAAATTTTATTTTCCCATACATTTTGTATGGTGCGAATTTATATAATTTTTTTTTTTTGTTAGAAAAGCTCAATAATGGATCGATCGATGTTGAAGTGGAATTGTGTGTGTGTAAAATAGTTACATCTATAGGTATAGGGATAGGAATGGGGATAGGGATAGTGATAGAGATAATGTTAGGAATAGGAAAAGCCAATAAATCCATTCAGATAAATATCTGGGCAGGACAAAGTCTGCCGGTAGCTCTAGTTTGTCATAAATACAATTTCTGTAAATAAAAAATGTGTGCTAATCAGCCCGATAAGGTTAAAATTGGCATGAAATAATGTCACTTTGCTAAAGTTTAAATCTGTTTTAACTTAGGTTTTCTTATCAAACAAATAAATCAAATAAAAAAAGGGAGAAATGAATATGAAAAATATGGAAACATTTCTTGCTATTTTCAAAGCAAATTATAAATTTGCACATCAACAAAAACGTTATGATAACTTTCATAAATATTTAGCATAAATATTTTCATTAATATTTCTAGCAATATATATGTTAATTTTACTTGCGTTGAATTATTTTAATTAAAAACCAGCGTATTGTTAGCTTAATGGTTAGCAATGCGTGCCAAAATTTCTCTGATGAAGAAGCCTAGCAGCTTCCGAAATGGATCTATAAGTAAAGCTATGGCGGTTGTCTCTAAACAATTTTCTACTCTATTCAATTAAAAAACTTTGAATAATTAATTAAAAATGATTATTAAAAAAATAAAAAAAATACTAATTTTCATAAAAATTCAAAAAGTGAAAAATTATTATTCTTGGCCTTGAGCTCGTTTCATGCATAATTAAAATTAACTTTTATCCCATCCAAAAAATTCGGGGATTTTAAGAAACAAACCCTATGATTGACGGCACTTAAAAAATGCACGTGATCCCGGGATTGGCATCCCTAGTACACATTCATACAAAATTACTTCTTCTTCCACCACTCACATTTCGTCCATTTTGGAACCTTATCAATATCAATAAGGCCATTCCCCTTACACTCCCACTTCATGGTTACCTGTGAACGGAATCCCGCAGTGCTTTTTGAGTTCATAGGTAGTTTTCATTTTGTTTGGTGTAAAATTTCAAATTTTGCATAATGATTTTATCTGATTTTTGCTTCATTCAAGCTCATTTTCCTATGTAACCAACGTTCACAAGTAAAAATATGGAAATCGTATAGAGGATGAGTGAGTAGTTCAGTTAGCAATCTATTTTCCTTTTCTTTGCACTTTTACTTTAAAGTTTCCATGAAAACTCAAGAAGTTTAAGAGGATTTAATTGTTGAAGGAAATGGCGAAACTTCGTAAAATTTCAAATAATAATTTAAATCATACTAAGATAACTTTAAATGGCCACTGGTGATTGTCGTTACAGCGCTGTTTCCAAAGAGTATTCGTAAAATTTACTCGCTTGTGGCTGCTCTCTCCGTTTCCATTACTCTTCTTCTAGTTGGAACTTAATAAACATGCTGAGAATTTTAAACATATTTTGTCTACGATATAAAATTTAATAAAATTTGTTTTCTCTTATTTTCAGACCTAGAAAATTGTTGCTGGTGTCGTCGTCCAGTACCCGAGAACGGACCCGAGTTTCTTACCACCTCCGATGGCCCACGCTACTGCTCGGAATCTTGCTTTACGCAGTCACGTCGTGCCTCTTTTAAGAAGGCCAAAACTTGCGATTGGTGTAAACATGTGCGACATGCTATAAGCTATGTAGACTTCCACGATGGCGCCTCTCAATTACAATTTTGCTCCGACAAATGCCTTAATCAGTATAAAATGCAAATTTTCTGCAAAGAAACTCAAGCACATCTGGACATGAATCCACATTTGCGTGAACAAGGACTAGAGGCGGTGGCTTCGGGTAATGGTGCTGGACTTATAACGCCCGATTTATGGTTGCGTAATTGTCGTAGTCGTTCGGCATCACCAGCATCGACACTGTCGGTCTCACCAGGACCCTCAGCACCTGCCGTTGTTATACCAAATACTACCAGTTTAACTGCGTGCTCTTCATCATCACCAGCTTCATCGGCTGCCTCGAATTTGGGTTCTGCTGCCACACCGCACAAGCCTGTGATCTCATTAGCACCTGTTTCAAAATTAATGTCAAAAAGTGCGAACATGCTAAGCTCTACATCAGTGGCACAGCCATCGAATCGCATCTCACCGAAGCACAATCGCAAGAAGCGCCCGCTACGATCTAGCTTGAGCGGTAATGCTGATTTGTGCACTGTTTCCATCAAGGGAAGTCATAGCGTATTGGGACGTGAAGCAGCCAATATAAATAGTGCGAATGCTTCTACAGCCTCTAGTTTATTGGGTAAGACGAAACCATTGCTTGGTGCTACCGCCAACAACAATTTGCGTACTAGTCCTGGTGTACATATGCCATCCGCTGGTGCTGGTGGAAGTACCGTTAATCCAGGAGCATCTGCCCTTAGCCAATTCGCTGGCTCAAGTGTGCAGGATTTGCATATGAGTGTGCCACCACTTTCACCAATGCTTGAACAACAAACTTCTCCTCATGCGCTGCCTCCTCATGCCATGCATACCAGCGGTCGTAGTTCAACAAGCATGCCACCGACGTTCTTCGCTACGCCCACCATTAGTCAAACGCCGAATACGCTCGGACCACATCAACAATTACCGCACGGCCCGTTTCCACCACATCCGCCACCTTACATGCCAAATCCAAGATTCTTCGGTGCGGGAGGCATGCCTGGATATTCATTACCACCACATATGATACAAAGTCCTCCTGATTTGTTGAGTGGTGTGGGACTTGGAGGTCTATTAGGTGCGCCTCCACCAGTCACCGTCATGGTGCCATATCCCATAATTATACCGCTGCCAATACCTATACCAGTGCCACTGCCAGTAATGGACTTCTACAAAGCTTATCTAACGCATGAAGAGCGTGCCAAACTTAAGGATGAGGAAGAAAACAAAGTCAAAGAAACCTCCTTGGTGCCAAACGTATCGCTCGAGGGCACGCCTACTACAGCTGCAATGGAGGATAGCGATAGAGAGCAGAAGACCCACACAACCGAAGAAGCTATTAACGAAGAACCATTAGACTTCACTAAATCCAAAGACTGCTTAACTGCACAACGTGGTGACGATCATTGCGACCAAGTGGGGTCTATGTCTGCACATTCGCTTAATGACGCAACATCCCATCTTAAACGCGCCGCATCCGAAGAACACTTGGCGATAACGACAAAGACAACGCCATTATTATCACCAACAAATACAACCACCACCGTAACATCCACACCTGAGAATTCGCCCTGTTCACCGTCCACACCAACCAACGCAACTCATTGCATCGTACGTGCGGACGATTCGGAAGCGCCAACACGCCGCTTAGGAGCGGACGATCCAGGCGATTCACATGCCGCGGAGGGCGAATCGGACGATGTCAAGCAGAAGTTACCGAAGTTCAAAATAACGCGACTTCAAACGAAGCGCACGCTAATCCAAACCAAAGAATCACCTACCACGCCCACATCAGCGGCTGCCGAATGCAGTCGACCTTTGCGTAAACGAAAGCGTATAATCGATTGCGATTTTCAGAAGCTGGCTTTGAGGGAAGCCGCAGAGTTGGAGGGGGAAGGCGAAGAAACTGCCAGTACTCCAAATATGGACGCTGAAGCAAAGGTGACTATAATAGAAACCAGTGAAACAACAACAGCGTGCAATAGTAATACTAAAATGCAAAATAAAAAGTAGAGAATGATAAAAAGTTTTAATACTTTTTTATGTTTAATTTTAAATTATTAACACTCTAGTAGATAGGTACAGTCAGTTCAAAGATTATTAAATAAGAGCTTAAGAGTGAACTCAAAAAAATTGACTTCATATGCCGCAGAGTAAAAGGCTTAAAACTTAGATACACTGAGAAAAATAATTTGTTTTGTTATATGTACATAATTTATTATAAAACAAAAATATGTAGTAAGCTAGATTTTTCGTTACAAAATATTTTTTTTTAAGTTACTTTAATATTTAATGTATAAAATTTGATATTTGATGATTACAATAAAATTACTTTTATTTGGAAATAATTTAACTAATTCACCAAGCTACTTAAATCATTTTCAACAGAAGATATTGTTGAGTGTACTTTTAGGCCATAAATGTACAATTGTAGAAACAGCTATTACTATGAAAAAAAAATATTAAAAATAAATGTCTTGAAATAACTCGTTACAAAAAAAAATTGTCTCGTACTTTATTTAATACCATGTTTATACCTATAAAGAAACGGTTTTAAAAAAGTGCATTTAGTGAACACACTTATTTAAGTGTTTATACGAACACACCTAAATCGATAGCGAAGAAACCGCCCTACAAGAAACGCTGATTTTGTTACTAACACCAATCCAATAATACAGGTCGTGTTATTAGACCAGCTGATTTTTACTTTTTTCTCGAATTTTGACAGTACACTCATTTCTCAGTGCGATTTTGACATTAAACTCACAAATTACAAAAACAAAATACATGCAAAGTTTATGTATGGATGTCGCAAAGTTTCCACCTAACTAATTCCGCCATGATGCTGCTACTTTCATACTACGAGTAGTATGTTTGTTTCTTAGCACACGGTTGTCCGTTGTTGCCAATACCCACAAAGAACTAAAGGAGAGAACACGAATTGGGCAGGCCGAAGCTACGTGGGCGATAACAAAAGAGCATACCGTACTCACACGGGCATGGTTGTTGACATCATTTGTTGCTATTCGCTTTAAGAGTATGATGCAAGTTCCTGATAGTAAGAGTGACAGGACTCACTCTCAGAGGTCGTAACAAATGACTGTCAGTGTGCTTTTAGGGCATCTTGAACTGACAGTTTGGAACAGCTGTAAATTTCGTAAAAAGTGTGTATAGAAAGCACTTGAATTATTTTGCAAAATTATAAAAATAAAATTAATATATTGAAATATATAAAATACTAGCTGACCCGCCGAACTTTGTTCCGATTTGTAGCGCAAATCATACAGTCACCCTGGGTCCACATTTAGTCCAATAAATTGGGACCCGGGTAAAATATCGAGGTGAAAGATATCTTAAATTTTAGGAGAGACGTCTAGAGTATGATTACTGAAAGTTTCATTCATTTCTATGCAGTCGTTTTTGTGTGACGCGGGCGTTATGGTAAAAAAACCACATTTTTGGTCACATTTTTCCCACATTTTGGTCAATAACTCGGGAACTGGATGAGATATCCAAATGAAAGTTGTCCTAAATTTTAAGTTAGACGTTAAGTGATAGAATGGTGAAAGTTTCATGCAATTATATTCAGTAGTTTTTGCGTGATACGGGCACAATCATACAGACGGACACACAGACAGAGAAAAATTCTAAAAATTGGTGATTTGGGTTCTGCTGGTCCAGTAACGACCTCTCCTATCAGTTTTTCTTGAATATCTTCAATGTACAGACATCGACCTGTTACAATTTTATTATATGTAAAGATAAATAAAACAAAAAAAAAGGAACCGCGTGTACTCAGCCAGCTGTTTTTCAATTCGCTTGGAGTATGAGAGGTGTTTATATGCTCTCTCTGCGTATGGAGATATAACTGACTAATTTGAAAATGAGTTTAAGTCAAAACTTATAAGAAAGAAAGAAAATTATGCTGAAATTATGTAAGAGGAACGGAATTTACCGAGTGCAGTAAAATATACAAATGCACTGACTCCATCTGCGAAGACACAGTACTTTGAATTGTTCTCCTTACGACTTACACTGACTTTTTTTTTAGCTTCTTATCCTGTTCTGAAAAGGCAGAAGTAACGGGCCGATAGCATCAATATCCTCAGCGTACCTTAGCTGTTGCACATTCTTTTAATAGGTATTGACTGCGCAATTTAGCTCCTCTCTTCCGTATATTTTCTCTCGCAACAGGCAAAAGAATACGCATGACATGGTAAGCTTCGTAATCGTGGAGACGATTTTCACTCTTTTGCTTTCACTTCACATTGAGTTTTCGTAGTCGAGAGGTGATACTTATTTCCATTGACAGGAATTGACGTATCAGGGCGCTCCTGAGGTGTAAGTCACTTGAGGCCGAGGGGCAGATGGCGGAAGATTGCCAAATATCGAGTAAGACTGATACAAATATTTGTATTATTTTGGAATATATTTGCAAAAAGCTTTTCGAAATTTTAATTTTATGAAATTAAGATTTCTGCTCGGAAATTGGCAGTTAAATTGACCAATATGCCCTTAAAAATAATATGAATTAACCGGAGCCGGATTATGATTTATAGCACGTGGTTTAGCAGTCGGTGTAGTAAACAATTACCCTTGAAAATTGCTTTCCTAATTTCGTATATGTCTTTACGAAAAATAGATTGGGCGTGGCCATTTAAAGCCGATGGACTCTTAACAGATAATTCCACCACATAACATAATACACATAACATGTGATTTGTGATTATTTATATACTGGCCCTTATTTGAAATTCAAAATCCAATATGGCAGGACTATAAGAACCCATACAACCATACAACCCTGCGTTTGCGAAATTTTGCAAATTCTCCGGCTAAACAGATCGCGGCAAAACAAAAATATTCTGTTCAAAAACTAGTAAAAAGCAAACATTTTTCAAAAATGAGTGAAGAAGTTGATGCTGAAGATGTGCTGCGCATAATGGTGGCTACCGATAATCATTTGGGCTATGCCGAAAAGAACGCAGTACGCGGTAAGTTTGACTTTACATACGTCCAGTTAAATCAATTGTCTGAAACGGGTATTTCATCATGGCAGGAGATGACAGCTTCATTGCTTTTGAGGAGATATTGGAAATGGCAGTAGAGGAAGATGTGGATTTCATATTACTAGGAGGAGATTTATTTCATGATGCAGTACCCAGTCAAAACACGATGCACAAGTAAGTTTGCGCTCGCTGATTACGATGAATATTAAACTGTTGAAATTTTATTTCAATAATTAGCTGCATGAAACTGCTCCGACGTTACACTTTTGGCGATAAACCAATCAACATTGAAGTGCTCAGTGATCAGGCAGTAAATTTTCATAATGCGGTTAATGATACGGTGAATTATGAGGATCCTAATCTCAATGTTGCCATACCAGTGTTCTCCATACATGGCAATCACGATGATCCGAGCGGTTTTGGGCGTCTTAGTTCACTTGATTTACTTTCTACTACAGGCTTAGTGAATTACTTCGGCAGGTGGACTGATCTAACGAAGGTTACTATTAATCCAGTACTGCTACGTAAAGGTCAAACCCAATTGGCCCTTTATGGCCTTAGCCATATACACGATGCACGATTGCGTCGACTCTTTGAGGACTTCAAAGTCAGTATGGAGTATCCTGGTTCCGAAGAAGGTGATTGGTTTCATTTGATGGTGCTGCATCAGAATCATGCGGATCGTGGGCCAAAAAGTAATATTCCAGAAGAAATGTTGCCCGAGTTTTTGCATTTAGTAATTTGGGGACATGAACATGACTGCCATATTGAGCCGCAGTTTAATGCAAAACGTAATTTTTATGTTAGCCAACCAGGTTCATCTGTTGCCACGTCGCTGGCCGAGGGAGAGGCACTCAAAAAGCATGTTGGCCTATTGGAAATACATAAAACACGGTTTCAAATGAAACCATTACCATTACAAACTGTTCGCCCATTCGTATTTGATTCGGTTGATTTGGCTTCATTGGCGGAAGAACTGAAATTGGATGAGGGTGATGTGACCAATAAAGTGATAGCTATGGCAAAAGAGCGTGTGGAGGATATGATTGAACGTGCAAAGAAACAGTTGACTGAACATCCGAAGCAACCTAAATTGCCACTTATACGTTTGCGTATTGTATTTTCGAGTGAGGACCAAATGTTCAATGCAATACGTTTTGGGCAGTCATACAATGAGAAGGTAAAATTTACTTCATGCGATTTAAAATAGAAAGTAATCATTTTATGGGTTTTAGGTGGCTAACCCTGCAGATATGATACATTTCAAAAAAGTAATAAAACGTGTCAAAGGGGAATATACAGATGCAGACAAGGAAGCACTACGTGGTGCTTTAGAAGGCATACAAATAGTAAGGAAATTTGTTTATTATAACCGCTTAGCAGTAATACATACTCCTTTCTGTAGGACTCCGCCAGTGATTTAAAAATTGAAAATTTTATAGAGCGTTATTTCCAAGAAATTCCAGCCAAGCGTCAACTCAAGGTATTAACACCAAAAATATTGTCAGAGATTTGTAATCGTTTGGTGGAAAAGAATGATGTGAATGCAGCTGAAGGCATTATAAAGTAATGTTTTTTTTATATTTACTCACCTCTTAATAATTAATGATATTTACTTACTTGGCAGACATTGCAAACACAGCGCTTTAGAGCATTTAATGGAAACCTTACCAGCTGATGATGAAGTTCAAGAATCACTTAAAGCATTCAATAAAAAACTATCGCTTGATGATGTAATAAGTCGTTTGGATAATCTTGGTTCGAAAGTAAAACCCAATACAAGCAGTGTTTCTCTAGGCTCCACGAGCAGCCGCAGTAAGCTGCGTGGTGCAGCTAAGGATATTGAAAACGATAGTGAGGATGAACCACAAGCCAAAAGAGCGCCAAAAAGGCAAACAAAGCAAGCAAATCCTGTTTTCGAAGATGACAGTGAAGATAGTGATGAAGCATCTCATACAGCTCCTTCTAAAGCTACAACATCCACACGTGGACGCAAAGCAACGAAAGCTGATACTACCGCGAAACCAGCCGCCACTCGTGGTCGTGGTAGAGGACGTGGGCGTGGCGCTGCTGCTGTTGCTGCTCCAGCACGATCCACACGACAAGCATTAGATGTTTCTGTAAACTCGACGGTGAGTTGCTTGTTTGCTTTATTGAAAAAGGTGTGTAACTATCTAGTTTTGTTATGAATTACAGCGTTCAAGTCTAATGGAATCCCTGGCAAATGCGCGTGCCAAAAGAAGCGCCAAAAGTTCAGCAGTTATAGATATATCTGACTCGGATTGAATTTGGCCAATATACTTATTGTAATTATGAAAAGTTTTAAACTTTTAGATAAACTTGGAGAGCAGTTGGAAAGCACTACCTCGACACTCCCATTTTTCATGGATCTGTCTTATTCACATAAAACTGTAACTTCCAGTGACCTTCCACGTTTATCTTTTCATGGTATACTCCATTTTTACTTTGTTAAATAAGGTCCATTGTTTAACTGTTTTATTGTTCCAGTGAAGTTCTATAACACAAAACTGAATTTTAAAGCATTTTATTTTTGATTAAACACAGGAGGTTTCACCAGTGGTTCACGCACTTACAGTCGACTTTGAAGATTAAAAATAGTTTTACAAGTATTTATGATTAAAGAAATAATAGCAATTAAGGTAATTCTTATTAAATAAAGACCTTCGAAAATGCGTTTGAATAATTATCCAAATAGGTTTTGGTTAAGAAAAGTAGTTTTTTTTAGCAGCACTGCATTCCCGAATAAGATAAAAATATTGTTGCTAAAGTCGAAGGGGAAGTTTTACGTTTTTTGACTTTCGGACAGTTATCTCACTGTGAGTCTGCTAAAGCATACAATCTAAAACTTCCTCTAACTACAATTCCAAAAATTAAGTCCTTTTCACAGCTGCTACAATTAATTATACAAATCCCAAAGTGTAATTTGGCCATCTGTGCCTGCGGCAGCCATAATGCGCGATTTCCACATTGAAACTTTATCATCTGAATAAGCAATATCCATAATACCACCGCCTGAAGCAGTCTTATGTTCAGTCAATACAGCCAAAGGACGTAGACTGCGCCAAGAGAATATACGTACGCGTCCATCCCAACCGCCGGTGGCAAAAACCTTCTGATCATCACGTATGCGTACACAATTGATACCAGCATTTTTTATGGCAATATCATTGGTACGTTGCAATTGCATTGATTGATGCTGGTACCTGATTGATATGAGCTTTTCCGCTGTAAGAAGTTGGGGAAAATTAAATATAAAATAAAAATTTTAAAAAGATAAACTTACAAGGGCCACCAACAATTCCTACATTTGTTAATGGATCATAATCCACTGCCATTGGCTCTGGATCCAATTGCAACAAATCCACAGCAACACCAGAACTCAAATCCCATGTTAGGAAATGTCCAGATTCATAGCCGGCTAGTAAAAATAGCTGTGAGGCACATTCAAATGGCTTGAAGCACGACACGTTTCCCAATTTAGGTAGCTGTGGATCGCTTGGCACAAGCATTTGCAATGGCGTCCCATGGTTATTCACGTGAAGTACACCAATAGAATTCTCATCACATGGATAAAAGAGTAGCGGATCATCATCGCCGGCCGGTGACGTGTACAATGCTGTATGACAAAATGCAGCAAAATTTCCTTCGATTGTACGTTCACGTACGTAACCACTATTAGACAGAGCCCAAAGTGTGACCTTGCCACCCTTCTCCTGTGTAATCAAGATGTCATCAGTGTGATGAAGAGTAGTAATGGGCTGCTGACCCACTTCAAAATGCAATGGCGAACGATTTGTCTACAAAAAGTTTAGGTAAATTTACTGGACGTTAATAGGGCTACCTAAGAAGTTGACTCACCTGCAAATCCCACAAAAACACGCTGCCTTTGAGTGTGCCGGCTAGCAAACGTTCGCAGCTGTGGAAACATATCGAATTGACCGGTCCCATTTCTGGGCAACGCAGGTTAAAAACTGGATCTGGTGGCAAAACGGCCATGGTGTTGTTACAGTGAATTTAAATTATTCGGAATACTATGAAAACACAAAACTTTCTACTTCTTCTATTGGCACATTAAAATAGTTTAAATTGTTTATTCAATTAATTGATTAGCAAAAAATTAAGAAAAGTCCACATTAAACAAAAACGAAACACACACAGCTGACAAATGATAAGATAAATGCCAGCGCATTCGATTGCTGTTGTTAAATAAAAGTAGAAAATAAGCGCAAAACATGAGCGGCACAAAAACAAACAGCTCGCAATAGCAAACAAGCAAAAATGGGTCAAAATTATTGAATGCTAAGGAATGGCAGCACTTGAACAATTTTGGTGGTTTTCTGTGGTGTGGAGGAATTTTTGCGTCCAACGGAAATGACAAGTAAAAGCCGTTAGTTTGCTGAGAAATTGTTGAACGTGGATTTTAAATGGAAATGGAAAGATGTGATGAAAGAGGAGAAAATGAAATGATAAAGAGAAGCTGGAAGTGACATATAATTTGAAAATTATTATCTTACAACGGAGTCTGCTGTTGGATTGTTCTTTTTTTAGTTTCCGCTTGCTAACATTTTTTTTTGTCAAATTTACAACAGATCGTTTAACAGATTTATCAGAAGTAGTCAACAAACATTCTTTTGAGTAAAACGTGCAATTTCTGCCTAAGAGATACGCTTATTTAATCTAATTTTTTGTGCTCTTAAGTCAGGGAGGGTTTTACAATCTATACTTAAGTTGAACTTAAATTTTAGTTAGGAAAAATCTTAGCCAAACACAGCTTAAATTTTTGATCAAGCTTACGTTTTACAATGCATACTTAAGTTTGGAAAATATTTAGTTGTGAGCAACGGTAAAACTGCAACGAAATCTTTTGTTTACATACTTCGACGACAATCCTTGTACTAAAAAAGATACTTACGGTAAAAGTTTGGATAATTTATCAGCGTATATAAAACCAACTCTCTAAAACCGCTTATGGGTTTCAGCAAATGGTCAGCTTTTGTCCTTGAATAACTTTGTAATGGTCACATTATTGAAAAAAGTGTAGAAGACCATTCCTTGTAGAGCGTTCAATTTCCCGCAAATATTGAGGAAAATATTGGCTGAACGATCTTTTAGTGATAACGGGTATTCATTTCTATAGAAGCGAGAATGAAAAGCTGCTGTGAGCATGTCTTTTCCATTAATGAAATCAAACCGTATTTGTGATGACGAGAAAAGTACCAAACAACTTTTCAAACGACAATTTTAATTGATAAGCATATTTTTGCCTGAGTAGCTTTGTAATTTCTTATACTGAACTACGAAGATAAGACCAACTTAAGTCGTCAAAGTTGGAGACTTAAGTTCAACTTAAGTTTAGAATTGTTAGTAAAACGCAAAATCTTAAACTACACTTAAGTTCGAGTTAAAAATGCATTGCAAAAACTACGGAATGGATTTCCAATAACTTCTGACACGTAAGAGATCACAACTATTGTAAACATTATCTAAGCTGTCTGCGGTGACAAAACTTCCAAATAACTGTCCGTAAAGTCAGAATGACGTAAAACTCTCTCGAAACGCATAAAGTAAAAAGAATCAGCAAAAACTTGCCAGCTGTTTCTTTTTTGATTGGTCAAAAGCTAAACATTTTTAGTTTTTGTTGTTGTCACGATCAGCTGTTTCTCATTTGCGATTTTTACTGAGTGGAATTTCCCCAGCAGAAACTTGCAAATCTCTTAACAAATAGTAAGTGTCGCCGAACAATTGTCAGTCAAAATTTTATAAAATTTGTCGAAATTGTAACACAGCTCTGGTTGAAGCTAGATCGATCACACAAAAAGTGCATGAAAGCCACATTATTGGTCTATATGAGAAAAATCCGGCATATTTAAAAAGCGCACTAGCTAATAATTTTTTTTGAATAACGTCTGAGTCTGTTTTTAAATTCGAAAAATCAATACATATTCAGCCAAAGCAAATTCTGGAGTAGGACGTCTTTCAAAAAAATTCTGCCGAAGGGCGTTCTTGAAAAATATTTTTAAAACTAGCAGAGTACCCGGCACCTCTCGCGTTGAGCATGGTTCATACATTTCTCTTACCCTTAGTCAGGCTATACATCTCCCTTACCCATTTTCCATGCATTTCAAGCTCCATTACAATCGTCTCCGTTCACGCTTCTTCTCATCTCATATTCATCTCCATACTTGGCTCTATCTCAATCTAAACTTTTATCCTTACCCTTATCTTTGTTATGATGGGTTTTGACAAATAGTTTTTAAATTTTTCCTACGTAGCTTAAAATCTGTTCCTTTAAATCTACAAATCGATTCCCATCTCCGCATTGATACGCACCCATCCCCATTAATAAAAAAACGAAAAAAAATCTACAAATAGTTCAGATAAACTCTACAACATTCCCTACGTTACCTTCAGTAATTTTGTAAATAAATTTTCAATGTGCAGACACAACTTTTCTAGAGTTTTATTAAAAATATGTGGATGGTTAGATATTTTCAAAAAATTAAATCCGTAAATATTTTGGTACGCCACTATATCTATGGTCGAAATTGATTTTCAGGTTAGCTAAAATTGACAAAAAAGTAAACAAAGATTTACAGACGCGCGCCTTGATATCTTTTTTTCAAAAACTAAGTGCATTTTGCTTCTATAAATCTATTTGAAAGAAAATTTTTCCTGTAGGTAACTCACTTTAAATAAGTATATCTTTTTTGTTTATCATGTGATTTAGATATAACCAAGTTTTACAAACGTCCACCGTTATAGGCTGTCCAGGCAGTGAAAGTCACATAAAAATCCATTTTTGAGTTTTCGAGATTCTGGAGTTCAAACCGACAGACAAAATTTCTAAAAGTGGTGAGCTATACAGCATTTAAAACGACACCTTCAGTCATTTTTTCAAAGAAATATTCACTGTACAGACACTACTTTTCTAGAGTTTTATTATAGTATAGTTGAAAAACATTATTTTGCTTTTGTTTGGTAGTAAGATTTAACAACCAACAGAATGTTACTTTTTCTTAAAATTAAACCACTTATTGGTTTGGAGATACTGAACTGGGGCACAACACTTTTTGTTTGATCGCTCTAGCTTCTACCGTTGTTAAGAAACGTGATTTTAAGACAACTTTTTCGAAAATTTTCCAAAGACGGCGCTTTCTTGTTGTTGTTGTTGTAACGACAAAAACACTACCGAAAGGTTTTGGGGAGTGCTGTCGAACTGACAGTCCTTGGCCGGATATGAATCCGGTGCGCTCTGGTGCTCCCTTGCGGTACTGCCCGACAGTCGTGGTAGCGATTTGGTATAACCAGTGGAACCTTCTAGGTCATGTCACCCCTCCTTCCTTACGGAAGGTGAGAGGCATCAAATCAATAGACCAACCATCGAGTTGCACGTCATTACCTTTGTGCATATTAGTCGCCTCTTACGAACGTTATGCCTACCTCTTTCTTCAGTCCACTCTTCTGAAATGAATTTAATTAACCAAGCTATTGCAGCGAAATTAACCCTTTAATGCCTGTATTTTTTGTATACTTTTTGGTTACGACTTGAATATTATGTATGACATATGTATTTTAAATCACCCACTCAAAGTCAATTAACAACATGTTTTAAGCATCCATAAATTTCAAAAAGCTGCTTTTGGCTGTCAAAATAAAATAAATAAAAGGAAACATAATTAATATGTTAATTTCCAAAAGACACACGTTAAAGACTTATCTATATACACTTTAATATTTTTTGATAGCTTTTTTTTTTCGTATCAAACAAAGCAATTTTAATTGAGTGTGAAAAGATATTTCATTAATAAAGCGCCAAAAAGTGCAGTAATAAAAGCGAAACTTGAATTCCATTGAAGCGTTTACTAACATAATTTATGACACTATTTAGGTAAATGAAAAGGATTCAATTTGGGCTCTACTTGGAATCGCAGCTAAATTATTTGCACAAAAAATATTTTTGATTACTTCAACTGTCGTAAAGGTGAACGGCTATTCGAAAGCACAAAACACCGAGTCTTCTGAAAAGAGATTCAACATATTTGCTGCTGAACATGGCTACAATTCATAGGAAATTCCTTTCAAGTACATATAAAACAAATTACAAAAAAAAAATTGTTTTAAAGCACCACATAAATTTTGCAGGCACCTTAACTGCAGCATTAACATAAAAAATAATCATACATAAAACATTTGGCAACTAAAAAGAAAACGTTCATGCACACACGAAATATAAAATTCCCCAATGCGGGCAAGCACACTGTATCGGCAATAGAATTAAAAAAAAAAATCGGGTTATTTCGGTCTTTTTTTATTTGATACCAAGTTTTGCCAACTTTGCGTATTGGTCTGGCATGTCCGACAATGTGATAACTTCATTCGCTATACGTTTGTGTGATTGGTAGTTCTCGTATTAAACTCAAGCCAAATAACATGAAAGCGGGGTGAAAAGAAAAAAAAAATCACAAACAGCGGGTGGGAGATGAATTTCGCCGCTATTTCGAATATTATCGAATGGTTGGAGAGGAAATCATGTGACCACGGTTGCCGTTTGCCTAAAATTTTGCGTACCAAAATTCTTACCAAACTGAAAAAATCGTACAAAATAATTTGCTAGGCAAACAATGTTTAAACATTTATTAAAACAATTTTAAGCAGTTCATCTGCTGACATAAATTTACACAGAAACGGGGGTTAATATACAGGGTGGCGCAAAAGTAAGCTTCCGATGTTCAGCATATCGGTTGTGGCACGTGCAGTGTGTGCTGCTGCACCGTCTTGTTGGAACCACATGTTTTCCAATACCAATTCATCAAGTTGCGGCAAAAAGAACTCGTTGATCTATGCTCTGTAGCGCTCACCATTCACAGTAACCGTTTGGCCCCGACCGATTATTGGTCAAATAAATAGTCAGCAATATTCCGCGTTCTGGAGCAGTGTAGCGTAACATTGTTTATTAACGTGTATTTCGCATGTGTTTACTACACAAATGTCAAAACAGAACTGACTTTAGGGGCCAATCGCAAAATTTATAGCATTTTCTGATAGGAGGATTACTTTTGCGCCACCCTGTACATATGTGTATGTATAAACATAAAAAGACTAAAAAAATATAACATTTTATTCTTCTAAATATACCCTATAATCAGTAAAAGTAAATAAATAAATTAAATTGTCCGCAATTCCATTCATTTGCTTGCGCATATTCTCCCGATTATAAAACTTACCTATCCATCTTTATTTTTCCGCTTCAGAACTAAGACAAATATCATAACAATTTTAATTTCATTAGCACTACTTGATGGTGCTATGTTTTATTAAAAACAAATAGTGGTATCTCATTACAACTTTTTCTAAATATATCAAAGCGACGTATGACAGAGAAAGACTCCTACAGTTGATACAAGTGTTACCACTTCACTTCTACTGTCAGTAAAGCAGGAGAGTGAAAGAGACACAACATTATGAATAAATAATTTTTTGTAGTCATTCAAATGCAGGTTTGACATTTGTAGCAGCGTTATCGGAGTTGCGTTGAAGTAAAAATGTCAAAAACGTACCAAATTTGGAAGTTGCGTACCAACGTACCCGGCGAAAAAATGCGTACCAAAAATGGCATGCTTCGGCCAAAACGGCAACCGTGATAGTGACCGCGGCGTGCATTCTAATGTCCATTGAATAACATAAGATATGAGAGTAAATGTGAATAGTGCCATAAACGGCAGCAAATTACACTTACCAGTCTACAGTAACCATTGCCACCAACAGCGAGTAATCAGCATCCAACGAGAAAGTTCCTGTTGCCAAGAGAGTTGAAATCAAGGTGACGAAACTACTGTGCGTCAAAACTGTCTTGAAGATCATATAAAAAAAAAGAAGCGAAATAAACTTGGTGTAAAGAAAACGGGATTATGTTTATGTGCATGTTGTAAAAAAACGGTGTTGCTATAAATATGCGAAATAGCTAAGAACAGTAGGTGCCAAAAATAAGAGGAAATAAAAAGAAAAAAAAATACACTATCGCAGTGTAGTGACAAGAAGGTCGCTGAGAATATGCTAACTATAAAATAAAAGTCCCTAATTTTGCAGCAAGGCAATTTTGGCAAGGATGAAGTGACAAATCTATGAGAATAAAGACTCAACCTTTATTTAGTGAAGCCTCAATCAGTGGAACGGAATGGGTTTGAGCTCTTCCTATGACGTTAACGAGAAAAACTTTGAATGTGCACTGCTAAAGGCACATATGTCAAGTTAAATATCTAACTTAATCTATACTAAACCAATTGCTTTCCAATATGTCCTCGAGAAGTAGCCAAATAACAATTTCACCCACATTCGCTAGTCCTGAACATCGACAAAATGACAATCAATGCCACTTCCCTCATATAGTGTCAGCTTCAGCAAAAGGAAGCTTAATCGTCCGATGAACCGTTAAATGAAATAGTCAGTGCTGTCGTGGAATCCAATAGTTGTCGGAATTGGATTGGAAAGCGACAAAAAAATTGGATTGATGTCATGAAATCGAATGTTATCGGTGCGCACTGAGTAGTGCGGGAGCACCACAAAAGGATACAAATGATTTTATAAGATCCTTCAGCTAAAAATCGCAACGAAGCTATTAGCTGCAATACTGGTGGAACTTTAGAACGTGTCAAGTGCCCGTCAATGGTGTCAAGTACCATTTAGAAAGCATCTTTGTTTAGGCGATAATACGCTTTGAAGCTGAAAATATGCTATAAATAAGTATTTAGAAGCGCACATTAAAATAATGTACTTCGCTGTTCCGGCAGCTCAAGCGGGTTGCTGCAATCTCTTAAAATCTTTCTTTTTGACTTCTCGCGGCTTACTTCTTCCAATAACATGAATGCTACAACTGCAGATGCCATTTTTTGCTCACTTATTTCTGTTTAAAATGGAAACAATTAAAATTTTATAAAATTCTGTCAAAGAAATTTGCATTAAAATTGCCCATACACATGCAAGTGTACAAAACAGCTCATTCGAACATAGGTTTTGCTTAAGTTCGAAAAGAGAAAAACCAGTACGGTTTCATGAAACCAAATGAAATCAATATTGGTTTGCAATTCCAATAAAATGCAAAAGCGACTTGCATTCCATGACAGCCCTGAGTGTTAAATTACATTAGAAAATGGCGCCCCACAGAGGGAGGGTTGCCGATGTGACTGTCCTTTGCCGGATATGAACCCAGAACGCTCCGTTGCTGTCTCCCTCATCATGCTTAGCAAAGCCTGACTTTACCAAATTTAACTTTTAATTAATATTATGAATTTTGATTCCTAAATTCCTACTGACCGCTACATCCTTCACAAAAAATAAATTAAAAAGAATTCGATCGATGGAGATCGATGTACCGCTGCGGTCATGCACGTAAAAAAGAGTATGCAAAGCTGGAATTTCAGTTGAAAATACTTTACGGTCGGTAAATTATGTGCAGGCTAGTTTAACACCCTTGAATACAAATAAGAAAGCGACAGCTTAGACTTGTGCTTTTTTTGGCATTAGCATTAGAGCATTATTGTTGTTTGTGTGGCTCAACTGATTTTGTGGCAGATAGCACAAAATTTATGACTTCATTAGGTTAACAAGCAAATATGTTAATCTGCTTTGCACCTTTTTCGCGCCATGCTGCAAGCTGTGCCATATAAAGACTCTGAAAGCTGCTGACCTATTTCAGGGTGCTTTATAATGTGGACTAACCGGGTTGAAGTAACACTAAGTTTTAAGCAGTTTTCCTCACTGGCTGCGATATGTGACACACATAGATATTTATTAAATTAGAAAAAAAGCATTGTGCGTTATGGTACATTACTATAAAACCGGACAACTTAAAGAAGCATGTCTTGTAAGGCCAATGAAAGAACATGATCCGTTAGATATACCAAGCTTTATTAAGATCTGAACTTCCCACAGTTAATATAGCCTCGACTTGGTCTGGAACTACAGGTACATCGGTAGTAGGTACAATGGAGATATACCGAGGAGTGCTTTAGGAATCACATTTCACTAATCTTTTGCCGGTATACACAGCTAAATTAAAGCGTCAGACATACTATGTATCGCTTTGGGATATTTTCTTTTGGCTGGATCACTTCTTGATGGAACAATCCAGCATGGCCTTCCTATACAAAATAATTTAACGGGTTAATATATTAGTACCTGGGTGACCGAGCCTTGCTCGGTATTTTTCGAATTTGTCGCATAATCAAGTACCTCGAGATGCCACGAAATTATGTCCACATGCGCACTCCAAATTTCATTCAAATCGGTTAAACCGTTCCCGAGATAGTGGTCGATATAAGAAGGAATAATTAAAATGCAGTCAGGTGGCAATCCTACTTAAAAATACTCTGGTTCGTATACGGCCTCAAATACCTTCCGTTTGATACCCATATTGCCATATATTGCTTAATATTAAAAAAAATCGGAAAGGTGGCAATCCTCTAAGCTTCCTTTAGTGGCAACATCCAAGTAGAAAATCTTAGAAGGAAGCATACTATCCATCTACCAAATTTCATCGAAATCGGTTTAGCCCTTCCCGAGATAGTGGTCGATATAAGAAGGAATAATTAAAATGCAGTCAGGTGGCAACGCTAGGTGGCAACCCTACTCGAAAATACTTTGGTTGGTATACGGCCTAAGATACCTTTTATTTGATACCCATGTTCCCATATATTGCTTAATATTTAAAAAAAATTGATGTAGGTGGCAACCCTGTGAACCACCCCAAGTGGCAACACCAAAGTAGAAAATCTTAGAACAAAGGATACTACCCATATACCAAATTTCATCGAAATCGGCTAAGTCGTTCCTGAGATAGTAGTGGATATACAAATATACAACTATACAAGAATAACTCGTTTAAAGTTATAAGATAATTGTATTGTCACTTCCATTATGTGAAATTCTGTGGAATTCTATTACGCATAACATCATTAAATATGTGGCACAATCAACTCCCTCAAGCACACACAATCACATTTAAACTTGTTAATATTGTCACCATCTCCTTTTGAAGGGACATTTTGACCCAACACAAGAATCCACAGCGTTTATTTCCTTTGCTTAAGGTTTATAGTAAATCGCTTTTAATTTCGATATAATCGAATTATATGCTTGATTGCCTCATTGTCGTCGATGCAACGGTACTATTAAAATTGCATGTGCATATGAGAGTTTATTGAAATGTTCGTTCATAAAGACGAAACACAATACTTTTCAATGACGAATTTCGCTAGGCGAAGCGCCCTAGAGTGCTGGATTTGACGTAAAAACACAATTAAGATGAAAAGAAAACACTTGGAAATAACTTTTATAAAATTAGTTTTGCGAAAAAAATTAAATAAATGAATTTGCAGTAAAAACAAAGCGGATTCGGTTTAAAAGCCTACAAAAATGTGCTGGCTATTTCAAAATATTTTCCAGTAATGCGCAAGCTATTTCACATTTTTTCCAAAAAAGGCTTATCTCAGCTATTGGCGCGTAGTCATAGTGAAATTAAAATAGAGTTTTAAACATCATTTCATGTCTGTCATAGTCAACTTAATATACATTTTATGTCTAAGACGAGCTTTAATTTTTTCGTTTTCGTCATTTTAACATTTTAAACTCACATTATGTGTCTATGGTTGTGTTTGCGACATTGCGTACTCCAAGACATATACTATAACATAAAATAGTTGACACAGGGTGACCTTGCAAAACATAAACAATTTTTTTATACCACCCACCAATTTAATTTTATTTCATAAGGGAACATTTCATTTTGGCTAAAATCTTTGTTTAATATGACTATGATTGACCAAGATTTTAAATGTCTTTTTAAGTTAAGTAAAGATTTTAATTAAAACGTGTGTTAAGCAGCGACTATGATTACGAGCCATTGAATTTAGATTGTGACAGAGCGTTTTTGAAACTCCTTGCTAGATATGGCGTTCTTCAAGCAAATTCTGTCGTAGGCTGATTTTCCTCTCCGCAGTCGGTACGTCTGTCTTTTTATCCCATATAATCCCAACTTTTTCCACTCATACTTTGAAGGAAAGAAAGCAACCGTGGTTTGCTATGAGACCCCAATCACCAAGTCATTTACGTATTTTTTCATATCTCACGTCGTTTTTGAGAAAATGGCCGCCCCAAAATTGGGGCTAGCACAAAAAATTTATTATGTGGCTCAGTATAAAATTTATGACTCCAGTTTATCATTAGCAGTTAAATGAATTAAGATTAATATAAACAAAATTAAGAATGAAAAGCGCAATGAAAAAAGATGTCACATATTTCCTAAAACTTAACAAATGTGCACAAACTGTTCATGTTAAGTCATGTTAGCATCTGTGTTCAGCGCCCCAAAAATGGGGCGTCACAAGAAATCGCTCACGAAACTTCACAGAAATAATATAAACAACCTTTTCTTTTAGTTTCTTTTCTAAAATTGGCACATTCATAAAATATAACAAAAAAAAACTAAACATTTTGAAGAAATAACTTAACAAACTTACTTAAAAACACCAAAATTCTTTCATAAATTTAAAAAATAAACTAAGGTTATGTTGAAAACAAAGCACGTGCTAGTGTTGCCGCACTTTACGAAAATATAGTACTAAAGCAGTTGTTGTAAATAAACAATTATGTTTTTTAATAACTCATAAGTACCAGACGCTCCAAAAATGGGCTAAACTTCTGCCAGCGACATTTTAGCGTATTCTTATTTAGCAGTCGTATTTTCTCACCAAAGAATTCGTGATTCGTAGCTAATGTGTTTTGGCCTTTTTGTATATTGTAAGTATGTAACTAACGCCTTAAACAGTGTTAGCATTTTTGTTGTTGCAAATTGTATGTTTGTTGTTGTCATCAACTGCATATTGCAGTTAGTAGAATTTCATGTGGCTTTTGCCAACTTTTATACGGAGCAATCTCAGCTGACAACTATTAAATTGTATTTGTATGTTTGTACTGTATATCGACGTTTATATTGACTAGACACTTATTTAATTTGATTATTTGGTACAACATGTTGGCAATTTGTTGCACACATTGCTGTTGGCGACAAGTGTTTAAGCAAAGTAGCAAAAACAGTTTGCAATAAAGTGTAATTGAAATAAATTGATTGAGTGTGGAGTTGCAGACTGAGACAATATGGGGACAAATTGGAAAAGTGGAGGAAAAGCGAGTTGCCTTTGTTGACATATGCTCCACTCCAGCAAAACGTGTTATACTAGTCCAACAATTGTTTAAGAATTCGACTGTACGTGATAAGCAGGGCCCTTACTCTGTACTTCTATTCGAAAGAAATCTTGTTCGCTTTCGAGTGATTCGTACTCTGTAAGAAATTTTCGAGTAGAACGCATTCGTTGTTCGAGCTCCATTCTGTTCCCTTCGGATTTGATTGTAACCCTTTCGATTGTAGAAAATTTGGTACTCACTATTTCGAAAGCATATGCCAATTTGGTCGAAAGTTAGAAAATCCTATTCGACAACAATTAGCAAACGGAAATCCACCAAAATGTATTATCTTATGATTACAATAAAACAATTAGTATTTTTTTTCATCAAGAAATCATGTTTATAGCATAAAGTGGTAAGCAATCACTGTCGGCAGAAAATAATTCAAGAATTCTAGTTAAAAAAATTTAAGAAAACAAAATTGTTATACATAGATTAGAAGTATTTATATATTAAAAAAAAAATTTTATCAAATAAATATGAAATAAAAAAATTTTAATTACTTGTGCAAGTACTTACGTTCGAGCCTGCGACCACACGCGCGGTCGTCGGGATTTTTATTACTTGAGCTAGCGGGACATATAAAACTGCGCCGCCTAATACTGCACTTAAGATTTATGCAATTTATTTTTGTATTTTGCTTTGCGCTTGAAATTTGTGAAACAGTGATGCCTACTATTATGGAATACTTTCTAAAGGAAATTCTAACTACAGAGTGCCCATGTGTATTAGAATCGCTTTTTGCTTTCGAGTAGTACGGCCTTTCGAATAGAACTACAGAGTGAGGTCCCAGGTCCCGTGATAAGATATGCCTTTCGCAAGAGGCGACTAAAATCCACTACCCGAAGGTTAAGTGGTTCGACCAAATCGTTTCCGAAGCAGTCGAGTGCCAGAAGGTGATAATACTGGAGCTTACGAGATTCATCCAGGCAAAGGACTTTCCAAGCGTTCGAGGAGTGTTTATGTGGTTACAACAACAACGCCAATATAATTCTGTAGGATTTTGATTATTTCTTCTTCAATAAAGTTTTGTCTAAGAGGTTCGTTTAGCCTTTTTCTTACAAACTGACGTTACTAAGTTAGGTTCATTCTCGGAAGGAAGACCAGTTTTAAAGAAGAAATTTCGCCATGCTGAAAGCCAGTTAGAGAGATAAACTAGATTAACGTCGTATGTTTAAGAATTTGATGGGTTTACTTACCGCTATGAGTCAGAGTTATCCGAATAAGATCAATTTTTTTCTATAACGGTATTTAATCCACATCAACCAGTTGACGTTCCTACTAACGACGTACTATTATGAGGACACTAACCAAATGTTAGGGTTATCATAAACTATAGTTTGATATCTATTCAATCGCAGATGATAGGAGTCTTACTTGCAAGAGGTATTTCGAAAGGGAGTACTTTCATGAGGTCAGATTTAGGTTAGAGCTTAGCGCTCCTGACATTATCAAACCACATGGTTGGTTGGCTTTGTTCCGTCATTTAAGACGGCTACTACATACTTCTTCTTGAACCTCCAACGGGCTAGGGTGCTTTGAATATACCCACCCAGTAGCAACATTGTCAAGTGCTTCCCCTAATAAGGCATAGCAAAACAGCTTCTTAGTAAGAGCGACGTACGCTTCCTGTGCCCCTTCTTAAGAAGCAAGATGGTAAGGTGTCAAGCATAACAGCCTACAAATGCAACGAGGCATATATGGAGTGCTGGAAGCGAACTCTGTTCTATAAGCCATTCCATTGGCCGCGAAAAGGCTAGGTCGCATTTTGGCTTGTTTCGTATTACGAATAATTAGCGAATTCATCGAGATGGCAAGACTCTCTGGACAGAGCAGAGCTTTCGTAAGTGATTCTTACTCCTTCCTTTCCAACTGGGGGGATATCATTACTATATTTATATAAGGATAAGAACTGCCCACATCGCTGACATAAAAACAAAAACAACCACGACAGTCTTGTTCTTGAAAAAAACCGACCCAGGTTAAAATACGGCATGAGAGGGAGACCGTTACTTGACACGGAGAGAGCATATCCCCGTTTTGAAGTCCCCAACTCCACCGTTAAATCAATATTTACCACTGAGCGACAATAACGACCTTCCCTTTTGAGTCTGAACGTGGAGCTATCTGGTTTCAAATCGATTGAAACACGGCGCTTAAACAGCTAATGAATAAAATAACTCTACGCAGAATCTTCACTCTTCCTGCTATGCGTAATTTACTTTACCACTGCAGTCTCTATGAACCCAAAAGCAATGCAATTTTTGTGGCATGCCAATGAAGCTGGTCTGTGAAACTTGAACTTAAGTGCACTTACAGCACTTAACCTCTCCGCCAACCGCCTCCCTTTTGACACTTAACTCACGCCTAATTGACGATGATGTCAAAAGTGATTGTAGCCTCAAGCGAAATTCACATTAAATATGCCATTATTGGCAGCACAATTTATTGTAGGGAGCGGAGTTGTAGCGGGCGACACGAGTCTGAGAGAAATTCCAACAAAATTAGTGGCAACAACACAATAATTCAACAGAGGTCAGTAAATGTTTGTTGCTACTTGTTGTCAACTGTTGTTGCTGCTACCTTGGCAACTATTCACAGCTACTTGAACTCGAACGAATTCCTGTAAATTTGCAAATGAGTTTGCATTAAAGTGGCTTTTAAGGGGTCCACTTAACCATAAATGATTTACAACATTAATTCACGCAATTAAGGCGGCATGATTTTTTGAGCGGTCATTGTGTTACTCTTGTTGCTTTTAACAAAAAATTTGAATCAAAAAAGATAGCTTCAAAAGAAGAAAAAAAAAACATAAATCGATGAGAAAAAAATTGACAGACGCGTTGCAATCAACACAACACTCGTTCCAGCGTGCAAATCACACATGCTTGAGTGTGTTATACATGTCTGTTACCATACAGCGCAAATTTGTTTATATACCTGTCCATTTAGCCAACTTATCTGTTAAATCCCATTGTTCCCCAATATTCATTCCACCCTGTTTTGTCTTGTTCGCTTGTCATCGGTGACACAACTCCCTGCAACTGACCACCAATCCTTTGAAGCATCTATCTGTACTCCCCACGGTATATTCTGTGTTCATTGTGCTCTTCGGTGTTGAATACCGTGTTGTTTGAACAATGACAATCAGCTTTGACAGCTCAATGGAGCTGAAGTTATTGTGAATCCAAAAATTAAGTCAAGTATCATCAACGTATACGAGCGAGAGAAATTTTACAACAACAGCAGCAACTAATACAAATGCGTTAGTTGTTGTTGCTGTTAACCAGTCAACCATTCACTAATGTCCAGTTCAAATTTCTGTAGGTACATTGTTTGTACAAATATGATGATACATATTGACAGCGATACCGTCGTATGAGCAGGGGCTTTTGTTGTTGTTAATATTGTTGTCTTTTGTTTCACTTTCGTAAGGTGTCAAACCATGTGTATCGGGCTGACATATTTGGATGTGCTTAATATCCTTATCATCTTTGCGCTCTGCACCCTCATCATCTCATTTTTTGTGTACCTCTTTATGACATACCAAACGTTTTTGTACTGTTATTAGTATTGACAAAATTGTTTTGACACTTCTGCGCCAATGCGCCAACACTTAGAGGCATACAATTCCATTTGGGGGCGTTCGAAAGCATGAGAATATTGACACATGCAAACCATCTGTGATTGGGGAAAACATTTTACGTCAATGAAAGCTTTAAGTGGCGTGGAATTGGTTAATTTGTTTAGCACTTAAGAGGCGATGACTATCAGCAAAAAACGATAAATGTAAAAATTAGACATTTATACTTTCAATTATCAGCAAAGAACTAAGGGACACGGTTTAATGTGATCATGGTGAGCGCTACCAAAAAGAAGGGTTCCCGCTCAAATTAGTGGTACCAAAATGGTCCACCCAGCCTAAAATTGCCTGTCTACTATGCTGACTATCTAAATCTTCATTGTAAGCAGCCTTCGATGTCCAGTTATTGTTTCAATAGTAATTCATCCTAAGTCCTTACTCTGTAGTTCGATTCGAAAGAAAATTCGTTCGATTTCGAGTGATTAGTACGCTCTAAAAAAGTTCGAGTAGAAACAATTCGCTGTTCAAGTTCCGTTTTGCTCTCTTCGGATTTGATTTATCCCCCTTCCTATTACAGAGAATTTGGTACTCTTTATTTCGAAAACATATGCCAAAATGGTCGAAAGTTAAAAAATTCTATTCGAAAACAATTTAGCAAAAGGGAAATCCGCAAAAATGTTATTATGAGGATAATAAAACAATTACTACCATATTCTTAACAAATAAAAAATGTTTATAAAGCATTTATAGTTCAAAATTTATATGGAAATGTAATTTTAAAAAGCTTTATAAACCAGTTTTATTTTTTATGAATATGGGGGTTAGTGTGTTTTTCATCAAAAAGTAATTTTTATAGGAAAAAGAGTTAAGAAATCGCTGTTGAAAGAAAACAATTGTAGCAAGCTGGGTAAAAAATTGGAAAATAGGAAATTTTTGTAACAGTGGTGCCTACTATTATCAAACATATTCTAAAGTAAATTCGTTCGAACTACTGAGTACCGATGTGTATTAGAATCGATTTTTGCTTTCGAGTAGAACAGCCTTTCGAATAAAACTACAGAGTAATGTGCTGTTCATGCTGAACTTAAAATGCAGCATTTTGCATTTTCGGACATTGGTTTCGAAAAAGCGTTAATGGTGGCGCATTTATTATATGCACATTTAGCAAGTTCGAGTCATATGTTTTTTGTTTACAACATTTTTTTGAGGTTATGAAAATTTTGCAGCACATGTGCAAAAATATAAACATTTTTATTTAATCTTTCGATTAATTCCAGTAGCTGTGTTCGGTGACAACACTTGCAAACACTTGAAAAGAACTGCCAGTAAAGTGAGAATGACGTAAAACTCTCTCGAAACGCCAAAAGTAAAAAGTTTTTGGCGAACAAGAGTCAGTAAAAACTTGCAAGCAAAGCAGCTGTTGCTTGTTTGATTGGTTAATAGTTCAAATTAAACAATTTTTGTTGTTGCTCTCCTATGTCACGATCAGCTGTTATTCACTTACAAGTTTTACTGAGTGAAATTCCCCCCGCAGAAACTTGTAACTCTCTCTCAATGAAATGTCAAAATGTGCTCTCTCGCTGCAAATGCATTGTATCACCGACCACGTTCTAGTAAAACTTTTATGAAATTTGTAAAAATTTTATCCTCACCGAACACAACTAGTATAAATTTGCTGAATGTTTACGCATGACAGAGAGCGAGAGAATGCCAAGAAAAAAATACCAATATTGCCACTCTTTTAAATTCGAATCGGGATTTTCTTCGAAGATTGCAAGGTTGTTTTCAGAATTTATAATGCTAATGCGAAATGCGAAAAATAAATGCTGCATTTTGGTCTAAATGCTAAAATGTGTGGTAAATGCAAAATGCAGGCTCAGTATGAACAGCACATAAGGGCCTTGCTCAGTTATCACGTTCACTAAGCCAGGGTTGTATTGTACTTTTCTAGATAGATAATAGAACTTTGCAGCTCGACACAAAAAATTAAGTCAAGAAATCTCGTTATGTCTATATGCAACAACGAAACGAAAATGTACACCCCGAACCCACCAAAGGATCGTCAGCACTTAACATTCGATTTTAATATATTCAACAGTCATATGCATATGTGCGAGTATCTCCATCAATCTTAGCTCAAATTGAGTTATTGAGAATGGCATTGCACAGTCTCATTAGCATTGGCAATAGCAAATCAATGCATTGAACAAAACAACAACAAATAATTCACGTCTCACACACGCCCGCCAAAAATGCATATTGCAACAATTTGTCAAAAATGACAGCTATAAATCGATCATAAAACACTAAAATGACATTAAAACCACGTTACACCAAGTGACGTTGACAGGTTGGGTCGAACCACGTTGGGTGTGAAAATACCAATGTTTTTGCCACACTTTGGTAGCATGTGTGTAACGTCAATGTGGTTACAATGGAAATTTATTGTCAAATTAGGCATACTGTCAAATGAGCTGACAAGTGTAGCCTAATAGGTGGAAGCGCTGCAAATTTGCAGATGAATGGTGCCACAAGAAAACCACGACGCAGTGAGCGCAGCGGGAGCTTAGCTTGAATTTTAATGCAGCAGTAAAAGGCGTTAGAAAGAGGGCATTACAACAACACCCATACTAACATCAAGAATTTTGAATGTATTGGGAGAATTAATATGTATGCAATACGTCAATCAGACACTTATTAATATGATGAATTGACAGATTGGCGTACAGCAAGTGCAGTCAAATCGCTGGCAAGCTAAAGGTGCGCTCGCGACTGTACGTTAATTACAAATTCAACGCCGTTGGCTAAATATGACCATGAGGTGCGCTGTTGGGGTTCATTGTGAGTTGCGCGAATCGATTTAATGCTGCAGGTAGTATGCAAATAGAAAGCATAGAAAGAAATGATTGGTGGAAATTGATAATTGATATAAATGTGGTAGGAATTTCTAAACTCGGCAGGAGCAGCGCAAATGATGTGTCTTATATGAGCTTCCACCTTGTGGCGAGCATCTTTTGAACAAGTTTTGTATTTAGGGAATGTATTATAGAACACTATTTATATGTAGTTGCAGAAATCCTGTCCAACCGCATGCTTGAAGCCAATTCTTCCACTGCCACGAGGTATTCCCTAAAATGTTTGAGTAAAACCCCGATACATCCTGTGCAAGTTGCTAGTAGGTCTTTGATTTGAATTACACGACCTATAATACACCAACTCGGCTTTAACCCAAAGAAACAAAGAGTCGGGGCGAGACAGCGCATATCGAAAATGCACAACAACAACAACAACACTCAGACTATATACAGTCCATCCTACTATATTTGTGTGCCTATTAATCTAATTTCAAAAACTACCAAAAAGTTCAAGGTTCGTCTTCGAAACACATCTTTCCCAAAAACTCCATATATAGCACGAGTCTGGTTGGATAAGTGCCTGCTCAGAACAAAGTGATTAGTCGTCTCTTTCTGGACCCTGCACCCAGAGTCAATTCAGCTTTCACTGTTTGCTACATAAAACCCCCAACACGCACACGGCCGAAAAAGGTTCAAAGAAGTTTTTAGTGCAGTCGTAGATTTTAGTGGTCTCTTAAGCTAGGCATAATTTAGAGCGGGTATATACTAAGCCTTTAGCCCACTGAGGGTATCATAGTACTTAATAGGTGCGGAAGCTTAACAGATGGCTCCAGTCGTTTCGACGTTTTGCAGGCTGGCTATAGTTCGCAATACCAAGCGACCTCAAATCATCATCCACTTGGTCCTCACATCGAAGTGCCGGTCTTCTTATGCCTTTGGTTTGATTGTTTGTTTTGTAACAACAAAAACTCTCCTCAAATTGTTTGGTTTGTTTTATTCCTCTTTTCCACCGCTTGGTGTCGTTGGTTTTTAGTTCAGTGAGCTATACATATTGCCTCAAGATTGTATAAGCTCGGGCTTATAAATCCCCTTCTATCCCCACACTCATTGTCAAATCAATGCCATTCCTTTTAATCAGACCTGTTAAATTTGATTAGTAATTTTCTCTATCTCTATGGCGCGATATACAACAGGTATATCATCATAAACCTCCTAAGAGATTTTTGCGCCAAGCTTCTCTTCCAATTTGTGGTGTGCCGATTTGAATTTTCCCTACAAATTGGTGGGACCTACAGTTTTTTGCCGACTCCGAACGGCATCTACAAGGAGACGAATTTTTGCTGAGAAGCCTGTCATGGCAGAAATACACTCGGAGAGTTTGCCAAACCACTGCCGAGGGGCGACCCCGTTTTGAAAAACTTTTTTCAAATCACTTTTGATGTTACCTGTACCAGGGCTCGAACCATGGACCTTCGGTGTGGTAGGCCGGCAACACTACCTTCACACCACGGCGGCCGATTAGTAATTAGTAATCAATTAATTAGACGACTTTTTTAGTTTCTTTAATTGTTTTTCGATAAAAGGCAATTATTAATTGATTACGATTAGAAAAAAAATCAACAAAATTTTTTTTTTAAAGTATCAAAAAATTATCAAAAAATAATTCAAAAAAAGTGGTTTTGTTTACTTTTGATTGTTTTTTGCTTTTTCTCAATATTGTTGATGTGTATATTTATGTGCTTCTATAGCAATACTGGAAAAAAATCAGAAATTATAAAAAAAATAAAAATAAATAAAAAATAATCAAAAGTAATCAAACAACTTTTGTTTGATTATTTTTGATTTTTTTTTGATTTTCTTTAATAATCGTAAAAAATAATGATTATTTTTGATTTTTTTTTAATGAATTGGAAAATAGTCATTAAAAATTAAAGTAATTGGTAATCAATTATTAAATGGATTCTCAAGAAAGTAATAAATCAAACCGGTAATCATAACGATTATAATCATTATTTAATAGGTCTGCTTTTAAACAGGTGGGGAACTTTATCGTTAAAGGCTGCCTATTTGTTTAGGCGCAAAAAGATAGTAAGGACGCTCTGCTGGGGTCGAGAACTGATACGAGACTTTTTCTTTGATTTGCCATTAATGATTTATACTCTCCACTTAAGGTCACGAGCAGCGAATATTACACCGTAAGGGCTCATGCTTTCCCGAGTATATACCCATCATTTAGTTCTTATCAATATGAATTTATGGGCTTTATATTTAGAGCAGGTTCAGGATAAATAATGTTTTCAAACACTTACCCATTATTTCCCAGTGTAGCTACATTTCGTTCAGTGCTTCGAGTTTTTGCCAAGTCTCTCAAATAGACTGCGCATTTTGGCAAATTAATTAAAGCCACGCACTGAGTTGCAGAAACCACAATATCGAAGGCAACTATTTTTATTTGTTGGTAAAAATAAAAAATTAAAATGCATGCAAATATATGCCAAACACTGGCTGGGAGACCACTTAAGGTCGCCACCTATTTTAGCCTGCAGCAACAACCTTGTTAGTCACTTTTTGAGTGGCAACTCAGCGCTCGAGGTACTGGGCGTTGAGTGGCAACCCACTTTGAAATTTTAATTTTTTATCTCAAGGCATTTTTGAAAAACTTTTTTTTGTACGTTTTTTTTTTTGTTTTTTTCGTTTTTTGTGCGAAAATTATTAGTTGCTATAATTATGCAACTGACATTGTTGTTTATTCCCTGTGAAAATGTAGTAAATCATAAATTCGAAAGGAATAAAACGTATATTTGGCATTTATCAAAATATCAACGTTCAATTATTTATGAAAAAACATTTATTCTATACTTGTGTGTGTAGTTATGAAATTGCAATCAAACGCATATGCAACAACAAACAGCCATATGGCAGCTACGTTAATGTGCACACAAATCGTTTGCAGTCAAAATTAGTTGTTGCGTATGCGCGTACAAATGGCTGTGGTTATGAATGCGTCTGTGCGTAATGAGCCACTCGCAGCAAACCAGTTGGCATGGTAAACCTCTGCGTATTGCATACGTGCTTGAATTTATAAAATTTTAGTTAGATTATCGAGTGCATTCATTATTACATTCATTCATTACAACGATTTAATTAACTTAAATTTATTGTTTATTTCCAATGGTCATTGCAGCTCGATTTTTATATACATACATACATACCTATATTGGTAATTTTTTTTGTTGGTGTTGCTGCGCAATGAGTTGGTTGCAGCAGCTTTGCTAAAACTAAAAAGTATTCAAATGTCATTGATTGGTTGCGTGCATATTTAATATTTTCCTATTTCTTTTATTGCATATTATACATTTTTAAATGCTTGTAAGAGTTGGTGCGGTTTTTCCAAATTTTTTTTTTAACTTTTTTTAAATTTATAAATTTTACTGTGTCCCATACCAACTGTTTAATTCGCCACAGCGCCCGGCTCTATTTTTTTAGTTGTCGGCTTAGGCGCAGGTTTTTCACTGGAATCAAAACCACTTTTTTTGCCGACAGTTCAATTGCCACTGTAAAAAAAATAATTGAGTTCGCTCAAACAAAAGTGTTGAAAATATATTATTTGTTTTTTTGAATTTTAATTTTACTGCGTCTAATGCCGCCAAGTGGTCTTGCATTTGGTAATTTGGCTGGCAGGCTTAAAGTCCATTTGTTGCATGGTACTCTGAGAAAAATCGTTACGTTCAACTAAATTATGAAAAAAAAATAAAATAAAATTAATTGAACACTGCTTCGGATGAGTGGAGGCACACCCTAACTCCACTTATCTTAGAATTTATTTCAAAACTTACCTACTTCAGCACAAAAAAGGATTTAATTTACCTTGACTTTATTTTGAACGTGCAGCGGCGATGGGGGGATCTTCCTTGCAGACGACTATATACATACTTTTTTGTTGTTGTTATTGTTTGTACAAACAAAACACTCTCCGAAGTAATAGTGGAGTGTTACCGATGCAGACAGCCCTTTCTCAGATATAGATTCGGTATATTCCATCAAACTTTTTCCCGCAAATCCCTCACAATCATTTTTTTTTTTTCGCGTGGGGATGCAAAAATGCCTAATGCACCATAGCTGATATCGTTGCTCCAACTGTGTGTTCGTGGACTAAAAAGTTTATCTAAATTTTGGAAACGTCGCCCACCCCGGGAGCACTTTTGTATTGCTTCAGGGTGTCAATCCATATTTCTCTTTTTTAAGGGACTTCTTTTGTACCTGCGTCCAGGTCTCGCCTTTTTGCTCTGAGTGTAGGTAGTTTCTACAAAATTCGCTGATTTGTTTCCAGACTTCTGGGTCGCCTAATATTTCTTTTATTACGTTATCGGCAGTGATTGGGCCGACACTTCGCTTCTCGCTCCATCTTGAGCGTTTGAAGTATGTGTGTTGAGCATCGTCTTTGTCTGACTTTTTCCATTCTATATAAGTAATTTTTAAAGTACCCGAGCCCAGAGAGCATTTGGGTAACCTCACCAAAGTTTCTAGTGCTCCATACCTTAAGGTCAGTCTTGCTGTCCATCAGCTGCGGTGTTCACTTCCTCAGCGCGCTTGCTAAAGTCTAAAGGCATCCACGCTGAATTCTTGGTGAGCGACTCATATCACCTCTTCATCCATGTGCTTTCTAGTTTCCCATAGTATTTTTCCCATAGTATTTTCGATGTGGTTATCACCTGGTTTGGCTGTTCTCAAAGCTATTGTTTGCTGTACAGATGTTATGAGTTTACAGCGGTTCTTTATCTTAAGTGTGTCTACCCATAGCTCGAAACCATATAGCAGAGTGGAGAGGGTAATGCCAATCAGTAGCTTCTTTTTTGCTTTCTGTACATCCTCCGATGTATGCCATCAGCATACTTAATAACGCTTCACTATCGGGTACCTCATTAAGGAAGCGTTGAAGCTTGGCCTAAGCCTGCAATCAGCTCAAATGCTGCACCCAAATCTTGGTTTTATTGACACTAATGAAATTGTAACAGCTACTTATTTAAATTATATAAATTTAACAACAACCAATCTTTATGGAGGCTCGGCTTTTCTAGCTTTTCGAGTTGAGTCTTTAGCTCTAAATATTTCTTTTTGTCAGTAAAAATAATCCTGACAGCTGGATTTATTGGATTAACTTTAACATTAAGTCTAATTTGGGATAAGAGCTGTTGGTAGTTCATGAATTAAATTTCTATTTAAGCTACAAAGTTTTATGTATTTAAAACAGACCTGTTAAATTTGATTAGTAAGTAGTAATCAATTTATTAAACGGCATTTTTTTTTTAAATGGTAATGATTATTTTAATTGTTTTTCAAAGAAAGGCCATTATTAATTGGTAACGATCAGAAAGAATAAAAAAAGTAATAAAGGGTGTTTTTTTTAGGGGTATAGAACTTCGAATTGAAATAAAACACAAGAAAATCGTTTTAAGGTCCATTAATTTGGCTTTATTGGAAGGATAATTTTATGCCATTAATGTTTAAATATGATTTCGGGCTTGTGGCCGCCGCGGCTGGCTCGAATAAAGCCAATTCTACAGGTCCAATTTTCAACCACTTTTTCGAGCATATGGGGCCGTATGTCGGCAATAACGCCACGAATGTTGGCTTCCAATTCCCCTAACGTTTCTGGTTTGTTGGTGTAGACGAGCGACTTCACATATCCCCAAAGAAAATAATCCAATGGTGTCAAATCACACGACCTTGGTGGCCAATTGATAGGTCCATTCCGCGAAATTATGCGCTCATCGAATGTTTCCTTCAATAAATCGATTGTGACGTGCGCTGTGTGGCATGTAGCGTCGTCTTGTTGGAACCACAACTCATCCACATTCATGCCATCCAATTCGGGAACAAAATAGTCGGTTATCATGGCTCTATACCGGTCTCCATTAACGGTAGCTGCCTCTCCAGCATTATTGCGGAAGAAGTATGGCCCAATGACTCCACCAGCCCATAGAGCACACCAAACAGTCAGTTTTTGTGGATGTAATGGCGTTTCAAGGGTCTCATGTGGATTCTCTTCACTCCAAATGCGGCAATTTTGCTTGTTGACGTAGCCATTCAACCAAAAATAAGCCTCATCACTGAACAAAATTTTGCGATGAAAATCAGCATCGAAATCAATCTCATTTTCGGCCCATACACCAAAATCACGACGCATTGCATGGTCTCGCGGCTTTAATTCTTGCACAAGCTGGATCTTGTAAGGTCGCAAGCCAAGATCTTTGCGCAAAATCTTCCATAAAGTTGATGGACAAAGCTCCAATTGCTGTGCACGGTGGCAAATCGATTCATTCGGGTCCTCTTCAACACTTTGCTCTACAGCGGCAATTGTTTCTTCGGTGCGCACTGTTCGACGTCTCTGCGGATGCGTATTATCACATAGAGTAAACGTAGTGCGAAAACGATCCATGGTTAATCGAATTAATTGCTCTGATGGACGATTATGTCGACCATAAAATGGACGGAGCTCACGGTAAACTTCGCGAACTGAACCATTATTTTCGAAATAAATTTGCACGATTTGCAAGCGTTGTTCTTTTGTCAACCTGTTCATGATGAAATGGCAAACCAAACTGAACATAAATGACATTAGAGTTGCCAGATTTGACCACAAAATGCCAGTTTTATCTCTATTCGAAAAACAAACCTGTAAAAAAACCACCCTGTACTATAAAAAAATTAAAAATAAATAAAAGAAGTTGTTTTGATTATTTTAGATTTGTTATATTTTTTTAAATTATTTTTGATTTTTTTCAGTATTGTTGTTGTGTAAATTTATGTGCTTCTACAACAATACTGAAAAACAATCAAAAACAATAAATCAAAAATAATCAAAATAACTTTTTTGATTATTTTTGATTTTTTTTAATTTAATCGTAAAAAGTCATGATTTTTTTGATTATTTTTTTTTTAAATTAATTGGAAAATAATCATAAAAATTTTTAAAAAATGGTAAACAGTCCTTAAAGGGATGCTCAAGAAAATACTTAATCAAACCGTTAATCATTACTATTACTAATCATTATTTAACAGGTCTTATTTAGAAAAGTCGTAGCTTGAGAGTGGGATCCCGAGCAAGCTTCTAAGCCTTGAAACTACCTTGCAGCCTAGTCGATTTTAAACAAGAGCTTTGAAGTGCAATTATCAGGGCTGATGCAGAGTGCAAAAGGCTGGAACAATCTTAATCGATACCAATGCGTGTAATAATAATTATTAAAAAAAAAAAATTTATTTATTATTTATTAAAAAAAAAAAAAAACTTAGAGCAGCAAGTTCGGCCTGGCTTCCAGATTCGGTCTGACTTTCAGATTGAGTATTTAAAAAATGTTTACACTTTCAGCAATGCCAACTAAAAGAAAACTGTATTAAGTTTAATATAAAAAAGGTATTTATAATCAAAAAGTTACTCAACAGTTGTCGCTGGCGTCAAATTAGCACTAAAATCCGCATAGCTCAAATAAAAGCGAAATCTCTTAATATCCAACTAATAATTGGCCAAACCATTTATTAAAGCATAATTAAGATCAAGTTTCTGAGTTTGCAAAATGCAAACTGTTATTAAAGACAAACAAAAAAAAAACAATCTGAAAAACCAAAAATATTAACAAAAATTAAATAGAAACCACTTTAACATTTAGACATGCGTGGCAAGATTCAATTTGCCTCATGTGAATAAAAAATAAAAATAAAATAAAAATTCAAATGCTAGCATTGCTTAAATACTGCAAACGACAGGTTGTGCATTGCAGACAAAAAAAAAAAACAAAAAAAAAAAAAAAAAGCTTAAAAAAAGTGTTGAATTTAACATAAAATTGCTTTTACAGCTGCCTTCAAGTGCAACAATGTAGTATGTATTTAAATTTTTAAGTGCCTAAGCGTGAATACTTGGCAGCACTGTTTTTACTAATTAAACTTTTTCGGCGCCAAACTATTTGCATGTTATTGCGGAAAAATTCGCCTACTTCATAATTTTAAAAGTTTTGACATACGAATTTGGTAATTTGGCCGTTAAATTTTGGCAATGATCAATAACGAAATCTTAATGAGCAAAAAAGTTTTGGAGTGAATAAGTTAAGTATGGGGCAATGAGACAAAATCTGTGACGTAATATGTTTGATAAGAGCGTGTGAACTGATGAGATTTCTTTGTAGAAAGGTGAGAGAGACATAACATAGGAGTATGAGGAGAAAATTTCCTACTAAAATGTCGACAGCAACGCACAGGGGGGTTACTCTGTTTTGCGATGAGAAAGAAATTTCTTTCGCATGTGAAAAAAAATTTATTTGATTTGACAGCTTTCAAATCGCACTTGGTTTTGCATCGTGATACAGAGTATCATTTTACGAATTCGACATACTTTTCTCAATGTTCGATAACCAGTGAAGATCAAACCTCGAATGTATCTGTTTTTGTAGTTATTAAAAGTGCTTCGTCCTGCCTAATGGGCACTATCACTCTGAGTATCGTCATCAGGTTCTTCTAACGGAAGTCCAAGGAAACACACACTTTCAACAGGGTTTAACAGGTGAAGAGATTTTAAGTATCATGAGGGGACATACCACATGCAGGGCAAGTATTTGGTATGGTGGGGTTGAGCCTAGATAAGTAAAAATTTAAACTATTACAATATCTAGAACGAAGTTGTTCTATCATGACTTTAGTCTGCTTTGGAAGGAAGCGCTCCTCTTTAGCTATTTCAGGTGGTTGGATTGCAATTACGAGGTTCACATGTCGAGATCTGAGGGATTTGTCCACCGGCACGGTGTGGAGGTCATTTAGAGCCAGCCTTTGATTACACAGCTCAAACGGCAAGGTAGTGTGGTGCCAGATCTCATTATAGTGCTGACGGAGATGTTTCCTTATGTCTCTATGATGTGGAGCTTCATCCAATAGATGAAGGTTTGGATGACTAGGTTGGTGGCAGTGCAGTAAAAACTGTCTCCTAAACAGTTCCGCTTACTTACGAACTTTGAGTATTTTAATCTCTTGATGAAGGTGATACTCAGATGACATAAGAAGACATCCCGTGTCGGTTCTGATGTCGGTGTTTTGGCTGACTTGCAGCTTCCTCCAGTTGGTATTAGCAAAGTTGGACGAACATATCGGCGTAGTGTAATCAAAAACCGGTCGGTCAATTACCTTATATGTAGCAAGCATAGTTGCCTTATCTTTACACCAAGTGCTGACGGCAAGTTGCTTTAGGATATTGTGGCGGCTCTGTAGCTTTAAGGCTATTGCGGTGGCATGACCAACGAATGTGAGGACGTTATTAAACGTCACGCCCAAGATTTTGAGGTGATTGACAGTAGGTAGAGTTACACTAACTACATGGACATTTAACTCTTCCTCGTCTGCGCATATACGTCGTAAAGAGAGCCGCCGTCCATTTGGTCGCAGATAGGGTCAGATTTCGCTCGGTGTAGAAGCTGGAAAGGTCGCGGAGATAACAATTGCTCCTAGTACAGAGTTTGTCAATTGAGGGGCGCTTGCCGAAGCCAGCATAGAAGACAACGGATACTAGCTCTGGTGGAGGAGGAAGCCTCACAATATCAAAATTAAATAGAATATATCTTATAACAGGCGCCCAAAAGCCCATTTGGTCCTTGGACCACTTATTTAATCACATTTTTTGAGTAATCGATAAATAAGCACCAACAACAAAGTAAAACATGTCGCCGTCTTCTCACATTGCTCCTTATTTTGTTTTGTAATATTTCCTCGGCCATTTGTGCTCATATAAATTACAACATTTGATCCGCCACTTGTGCCATTCCGCCCCATTTTTGCGGCAACCCATTTTCAAGTAATATCTGTAATCAAAACCATTAAATTATCATCCGAGTTTCATCAGCTATTCACTTATGGACGCACAACAACGACAAAAACAACAAACACAGAGCCTGCCAATTAGTCAACTTAATTTGCAATCGCAAGAAAGCGTAAAATAACGAGACAATCAGGTAAACAGACAGATAATGATAAGCAACCAACAAACAAAAGAAAACAAAAAAAGCACATAAATGGACAAGGAATGTGGCTAAAAATGCCTTCAATGCGCCATTCACACCTCCCATTTATATTGCGCTGTTCAATTACAGTAATTAATACGAGTTGATATAGCGCGCAACTTACCACGAGTGTTTGCGCATGCGCAATTGCTAGTAATACAAAAACAAACAAAAAGAAATGATGAAGAAAAAAAATAAAAAAAGAAGTGGCATGCAGCATGGTGTTATGTGTTTGGTCACTCACCAACATGTCGGCTATAATTATGGCGAGGCTTTCCACCGCTCAGATGTGTGTGTGTGTGTGTATCTTCGCCATTTGTAGTGTGTGAATAATTATAGTTTTTGTACTATTAAGTGTTTGTGTTTTAGCAGCAGTTGTGCCTTGCTTGATCTCTTAAAATTAATTAAATAAGATAAAAATCTTTGCGATTAAATAAATAAATTGAATTTTTTTTTTTTTTTTCAAAATTCAATTTAGCGCCATTTATGTAAATAAATTGATTTAATCTTTCCCGCTTTATCGCTCTCAACAGTTAATAAAATTAAATACCCCCAATAATCTAATCGAAATCTGCATGTGACACATGTCTCCCGTTGTTGATTGATATCAATGGCGAATGATGGTAATTTGTCATGCTTTTGTTGCAAAAGCGTTAACAACAAAAAGAACAACACAAAATGCGATAATTTCCAATTGGAATGCTAATCCAATAATAGTACAATTTACGTGTGGAGTCTCCCCCATCATCATCATGCATCAGGCGGCACATATCGACGCTTACAATATGCCACACGCCGTACTCATGCCAATTGTCGTGATGCGGCGGGTGTTTCATTTTATTTTATTCAGTCTGCAGCTTATATCTAGTAGGTGAGTAGTTGCACTAGGGTGTCACGATGTTACAGTTGGGCTTTGCATGCAAATGAAGCCAAGCGATTGTATGTGTGGTGTAGATAGTCGTAGTCAATTTGTGTTGATTGTTGCGATTAATCTTCTGCAATGGCATTGGCGCCAATTGTATGCACTTACATATACATTAGACTGTGGCAGAAATTTTATTTTGTTTGTTTGAAAATTATTTTTAAGAATGACAAAAAGAAATTACTGTAACCGTTTCAGAAATAAAAATTTTCGCCATTCCGTTGGCCGTTTCTGTGTAATCAAGGTTTAAACATTGGTAGTGTTTTTTGATTTCACGTTTTTATTTTAGGAATTTGTAAATATGCGCAAAAATCAATTAGATAAATAGAGATTTCCAAAAAATTGAATGTTCAAAGAAGGTAGGAAAAAAATGTGTTTAACTACTTTTTCAAAATTTATTTCTCATTGAGCAGAAAAAAAAAATCTTTTTGCTACTTCATTTTTGGTTTATTCGATGAACTCAGTTGCTTTTCTGCATCAACTTATATTATTATTTTATCAATAAAATTACTTAAAATATACAAATATCATAATTTATTTAAGCTTATTCTTGCGCAATAGCTGTTTACTCTTCGACAAGGTAGTTTTACTGTCTTGAATTAACAGAGCCACGAAAAGGAAGCTGATCTGGTAACTATAATATTCGAGGTACTGCATAGAATGGCGAACCATAACCTTAAAAGACGAAAACCCGCCTGAATCAAATTTTCATTTCGCACTTTTTTTTACGAGGAATTTAGTTTCCCCTTATACTATACGCAGCTAATTTACTTCAATCGTTGGGCAGTTTTAACGCAAAAATGAGATCAGTCCTAAAAAAATTAAACCGGCAATGATAGATACTTAAAAATTAAATATAACTTTTAAGGAAAGTTTCACGAAATCATTTTAAGCTTAAAATTATTTCATGGAAAATCGAAAAAACAAAATCATTAAATCCACTTTCCAGAAACCGCGTAAATTCTGAGAAAAAATTACACCTGTTTAGTAAGGATTACTAATCGTAATGATTACCGGTTTGATTGATTATTTTTTGGAAAAGCCTAGCAATGCTTGTGTAACCCATTGTTTTCGGTGTTCAATGATTATTTAAAAAAAAAAACAAATCAAAAGTAATAATAAAAAAATTTAAAATAATAAAAAAAATTTTTTTTTTGATTGTTAGATTACTGTTGATTATTTTTCAAAAAAAAAAATCAAATATAATAAAAAAAAATCAAATATAATAAAAAAATGCTTTTGATTGGTTTTTGATACTTTTTGGTAATCAAAAAATAAATCAAATATAATAAAAAAAATCAAAAATAATAAAAAAGAGTTTTTAAAAAAGTAATCTGAAATTAAAAAAAGTTTCTTAATTTTTTTTCATTATAGTAAATTTTTTTTTTAAACAATCATTAAAATGTTAATTGAAAACTGAAAACAAAATAAAAAAATTTTTTTGATGGTTTTTTTTTTTTAATTTTTTTCCAATGGTAATCAAATAGTAATTGTAGTCAATTAATATAACCATACTGAATAGAAAGAACCATTCAATCAATTGATTACTCAATTCAAATGGGAATTTAACATTTTAAGTACAACAGTAAAACAGAAACAGTAAAAGTTTTCAAAACCAAATTTTTTTGGCACAGTCTAATATACACATATTCGTATGTTTGTATGTAGTAAAGTGTGAAAAACCCTTTTGTATTACAATAGATACCAACGAGTGGCGGTAAATTTAAAGGGCGCTAATAAAATGTAGCAAAAACATATTGTAGTGCGCTGTGTGTATGTTTGTGTGGGGCACATGTTGCGAAATATTGGCTGAAATGAATTTACAAAACACGTAAAATGCTCATAGATCAAGTTGTAAATGTAATAAAATGTTATTGAGGTGAAAGTAATTTATATTCTAATTTTATTACAAAATACAATTTATTTTATTTACTCATTTGTTAAAGCAGATAGTTGCCACACAAGTTGGCACTTATTTACGATTTCGAAATATCCTTCTTTGAACGCGAACTAGGCAATTACAAGTTAGAACTTTGCGATCCGCAAAATTTCTTTACCAAAATGGTTAGTTTAGCAAAGTAGGTATACACGTTTTTATATTTTAGCTGTCCATTCGTCTGAAGTCTAGTTTAGTTTCGAATCGCTCGAATAGAACCTTCCCTGCCAAAATAAAAAATCGTAATTTTTTGTAATCGAGTTGCAAAACTATGCATCGCACGATACTGAAAATCACGGAAAACAACTCGAGGTTTTTTCTCGATCTATTTTGTTACTAGGGAAGTAGAGATGCTTTATCCACTTACCGCAACTCCCTGAGTGTGTCACTGCCTTCTTCTTTTGGTGGGATACTCACTAAAAAATAACCTAGATTCACTTCTTTTCTGAGCGAGAAGGCAAGTCGGCATGGCTTCCGCAAACACTTGGACAGCGTCTGCTGAAACCTTGCGATAGGCTGAGGCTATTCGCCTAGAAATTTCTTAAAGCTGCTTGTTTCAACTGGTTGGCTCTCCAACAGCCTCTCAGGTAATCTCCTTAATATATCTAGCAGATCTATATGTACCTTGAAGGAGTATTTGTGCGCATTGAGTATGTTCTTGTTGTTTTTAGCGACAAAAACACTCCCCGAATTTTTTGGGGAATGTTGTCGGAAGTGACAGTCCTTTGCCGGATATGAACCCGGTACGCTCCGGTACTCCCTTGCGGTACATGCCAGACTGTCTTGGGAGCGATTTGGTGGGACCAGTGATTAGTAATACATTTCTGTTGGCGCTTACGAGTCCCATTGTGATGCCTTGTAGGTTAGTTTAGATTAAGAGAGTGTACATGGGATATTCCAAGCTTCCACTCGGAGACACCTATGTACATTGTGAATGCTCTCATTGCGTGCCCGGTGGGGACACATCCGTCCAACCAGGTACTACACACTTCATCCTTTTTGAACCACGTATTCTTCCATATGAGCTTGAGAAGGAGCGTAAGATCCACTTCCCTCACCGCTGCCAGACTGTCGAAAAAGCGTGCTCTCAAAAATCTAAGACGACTTTACTGTAGTCCTGGACATCGATAAAAAAGTGATGAATCAACTCCTCTTTCTCCTCATCCTGATGATCCCTGGTACGTTCAATGTCTTCTAAGTATAAACAAAAGTCTCGCCAAAAAGATTTTTCATCACAACCCTTCGCAAATCGTTCAGCCTTTTTGTTAAGTAATACGCCAAGTTTTGCATTATATTGACATTTGGAAAGTGATGAAACTAAACAGAAATTCCTTGCCTGGAATCACTTACTTTAAGTTAGAAAAAGCGTAAACACGAAATGTCCGACAGTTTGAGTCAACCAACGGATACACCACAAAGCAGGATACCGTGACGCTTTAACACAACAAAATCAAGCTGCCCGCATACAATGCAGTCGAGCAAACAATCAAGCAACCATACAGTACAGCCCAGCGCGGCAAGTCAACGCAACTAACCAGTTCTCAGACGTGTGGTGGCGTCGGCGGCTGTGGTGACGCGGTTAGAAAATAAATGTCAACTTGTCACTGCCAAAGTCATCAATCAAAAAGGCAGTAATTGAGTAACAGAGAAAAAGTAACGGCTAAGGATGGTGTAGACGTTCGTCCAGCGTTGGGTTTAGTGGGAGTGGTGGGGGCGCTGATGCAGAGTGTAGCATAACAACATCTTTGCACAACGCAATGGAAGACAGTTGCATGGAGGTTGAGTGTGAAAAAAATGTGCGTTGTTATTTGTGTTTTGTACAAATATATTTCTTGTACGTGCGTTCTTCACATACATATATGCAACAACAATAGCAATAGCAACAAACATATGCACAAAACAAAAACAGAAAGCAAAAGTTACTTGATTGAGTATGTGGCGTGGAAATGCCTACCGCAGCATAAAAAACAAAAAAATAAAAATCAAAATTGCAATGTCAATAAAAAGCAGTATTTGCAAAAAAAGAAGAAGAAATCGCTGAAAGAAGAAAGAATAAAGCTAGAATTTGAAACAGCTGCAAAGTTGACTCCTTAGTGTTGCTGCTGCTGCTGTTCCTTAGTCCATTGTTCCTGACCGTCTGCTGATCGTGCAAGTACTTTGTCAATGTTGACAAATAATGAAGCACGTTTGGGGCAGTGAAGCAACAAGCAATATTGCACCGTCTAGGCAACATGCATGCAACAAATCGGACAATCTTCAGCCATCGAGATGTAAAAGAACAAATTGAGCTTATATAGTACATATAGTTTTTTATATAATATACATCAGCTCAAATGTTCTAGAACACTTTTAAAATAATTTGGTTACCTTTAGAACAAACCAGAGCTTGGAAACATTAATTCTCGTTCGCTGGTATTCGCGAAAGTAAGGCATAAAAAAGTACACATCGTTCACATTCGCGAATCTATGTAGGAACATTCTTCTTGTCATTCAGTGGGTTGGAGTATTAAATTTCAAAAATACCAATTCAGGTATACCGACCGCAATGTGAACTAAAAATGGTATTTGGTATTAAATAATATTTTCCTTGAAATGTTTAACATTGCTAAACGACACGCGAGATGGTCTGAAAAGGTCCCGAAATTATCCCAATCTCATTTTGAAATGGCCCCAAACAAGTCACGAAATTATGGTAAAACAATCCCGAAAAAGTTCCAAAATGATCTCGAAAAAGTCTCAAAAACATTCTCAAATGATGCGAAAGTAGTCTCGAAATGATACTAAAAACAATCCCTAAATTCTAACGAAAAATACGCAAAAACAATCCAGAATAAGTTTAAAAATTATCCCGAAAAAGTTCTGAAATGGGGACGAAAAAGTCCCGAAAATATTCCCAAATGATCCGAAAATAGTCTTGAAATGATACTAAAAACAATCCCTAAATTATAACAAAAAACACCCGAAAACAATCCAGAAAAAGTTTCAAAATGATCACGAAAAAGTTCCAAAATGATCCCGAGAACAATCCCTAAATGCTAACGAAAGAGTATCGAAAACAATCCAGAAAAAGTTTCAAAATAATTCCGAAAAATTCACAAAAACATTCCCATTCGAAAATAGTCTCGAAAGGATCCCAAAAACAATCCCTAAATGCTAACGAAAAAGACCCGGAAACAATTCAAAAAAAGCTTGAAAATGAGAAACGAGAAAAATCCCGAAACGATCCCAAAAACCATCCCTAAATGCCAACGAAAAAGTCCCAAAAACAAATCAGAGAAGAAGAAGAAGTTTCAAAATGATCCCTAGAACAATTCCATAACCCCGACAAAATAGCTTTTTTTGTTCACATTGCGGTCGGTATACCTGGAATAACATTTTTCAAATTTACTACTCCAACCTTCTGCGAATATTCCACGCAACATATTGTGGACGCACTCATAAAGGACGCATTCATAAAGTGTATGGAGTATGTACGGGGAAGATCAATTGTTTAGTGTACTTATTCTCAAAATGTATAGGGATTTAGTCTACATTACTTTGAGAACGCCGAACTATTCCTCGAGTCTAACAAAGTTCCTTTCTATTCTCAATTCGTGGTTCCGTCGCCAATTTGTAGTCTGCTCAGGGTGCGCCTCAACATAGCGAAAACCCCTTTCCGTTGAAGTTTGTATGGATAGTAACGAGATTAAAGCACGGAGTCATTTAATCCTTATATCGGCTTTGGATGATTCGGTTTCCGGAGGAGTAACTTCTAGCCCAGGTTAGTCTTACTGCTAAATGTAGTTTCTACACTCGACTTGGTTGTGTTGTTTAGCATGACTTTAGACCCAGTATTCTGCTGCGTAAGCTTTTGCAACTCGGTGTCTAAAGAATCTCGTGAACACAAAGCGTTACGCATGCGCAACGCAGTTCAGAACAATGCGTGTGCGCGCATTTTTCTCCCCCATTTTAATATTTTTTTTTTCAAAATTTTTTTTTTTATGGAAATTGATAGTTTTTGCCTCAGCCCATTTTTGTTGTTGTTGTTGCAACACCTTATTATAAAATTGTTTTGTGCGTGCGTATACATGCCGCCAACGACAACGACACCGACGCAGCTTAATAAAAATGACAAATTTCAATGTTGTGACATTGTCCGACACCCAAGTGTAGTGTCACAATGACACATGCTACAAGTGCTTCTTGCATTGTGCGGCAAATATTCTTGCTGCGCGTGTGAGGTTTGTGTTGTGTGGAAGTAAGTAAGGCCGCTTAAGTCAAGATTATTTTGGTATTTAATATTATAAATATCCGATAACCAAGGGCTAAGTGCAGCTTAAGTAAGGTGCTGCTAGTACGGTGGCCATGTTGGGCTTACGCGTATGAGTGCAGCACGGTTTTTGTCAGCTCAATGCCAGCCATAAACTAGCTGCTTTTATGTACTCTTTCTAGTGATTAATCAGTGTCGTCGGACATAGCTAGTTACCTGCCAAAACCGATTGCCCTTCAAAGTGTATCGTTTGATTTATGCCCTTTTGCTAGATAAGTAATATTGGTCAGTGGGCTTTTAGTTAAGCTTATGGCAAACAAGATTTCGTGATTTCAATATAAGTAAATTTACTTTAAAATATTAATTACGTCGAGCGCTCTTCAGATTAGAATGTCTTGTACCGAAGATTTGTCAAAAGTGCGAGTAAAGATTAGTTAGTACAGAAAATATGGGAATCGCAAACAAAGTGCGCCAGTTACTGCTTCATTTTCCTAATTGGATAACACGAGGGGATCCCAAATCTTTCATTTGAAATGCGCTATATAGGGCTCTTATATTGTGCTACTTACATCTTTCTTCGTTTAGATTTGCATATGATGAGGCTTACACCAGATACTTCGGTTTAGTAAACTCCTGCATCGTATGGAATTAGCCTTATGTAACCAGACCTGTTAACTAATGATTGCCGGTTTGATTAATTATTGTCTCGAGAATCCATTCAATGATTGATTACCATTACTTTCAAAATGAAAAATAATCATTAAAAAAAATAATCATGATTTTCTACGATTATTAAAAAAAATCAAAAATAATCAAAAAATGTCGTTTTGATTAATTGTGATTGTTTTTGATTTTTCTTTGATAATTATTCCTTTTTTTCAGTTTATATAAACATCAACAATACTAAAACAAAAAAATCAAAAAGTAATCGAAACAACTTTTTTTGAATACTTTTTGATTACCTATTACCGGAGGTAATAGTTTATCCTAGTACAGAGTTCGTCAGTGGAAGAGCCCTTACCCGAAGCCATAATTCTGCAGTCTTCTGGGTAGGAAACAATGGAGACTCCCTCTGGTGCTACCTCCTCCACCAGTAATTAAAAGGGGGGTATAACATCTCCTGCGACATCCTTTGTTTAATCCTTCGAGCTCTAGATTTCGTGCATCTAAACTTAACTGACTTGGTTAGTGTAACCCTGTCTAATTTGTCACGCTCTTCTCCTTGCTTCAATTCAGTACACCTCCATAGAAATTCTAGTTCCGGTTTTGATGAACCTATTTAACAAAACATTCGAAAAGTATCATGAAAAGAGCTAGTTTTTCGTAGGAAACGTCAGAACTGGAATCTGCAATGCAACTCAATTCACCCCCTCCCCTACTATTACCTTGGAACCCTTTAAATTATTGCTCTTCTTATTCTCAAGACTTCTCTTGAACTTGTCACTCAGCCTTCATTCACAGCGTATTTCGCTGCTGTTTTCAAAAGACCACACAAGTTGCAAATGTCGCCCAGCTGACCTTGCTAACATTGAGTTTGTTGCTCCGTTGCTTCTACTTGAATCTTGTGTAGTTGGTGCTAAATCATCAGCACTTCCTTTGCATGACTTTCCTTTTAATCATATGCATTTATGCTAAAGCTGTGGCGATGACAAAGAAGTTTTTTAATTAAAATGCAGTGCCAAAATCTTATCCAAAAAAGCTTTGCGAGTTTGTCTTTAAGCCAAATATGCTCCAACAGTTTTTTTGAATCAATTGCCTAACTAACTGTTTCTGCTTTGTTACCAAAAGTAATAAAATTCTTAAATTTTTCGCATTTTATCTCATTCTTCTGTGGAGCCCTACCTCTCATTATTACTTTGATAAACATTTTTTGTTTTTGTTGTTTGCATTTTCGTCACGCCACTTATCGCCATACGCCAGCGGTAAACACTTGGAGCCATGTTAGCAAGAGCCAGCCATTTTCGGCTTGCGAGCCACATTCATTCACATTTATTCTTCAAACTGTATGTTGCATCCTTTTTTTCGTCTTGCGAGTGTCCATGTAGTGTTTCAGGCTCTTGGCGTCTACCATTGCAGCTAACCGTACGCAGCTTCAAGCTTTTATTACCTTCGTTTAACAGGAAATAATTTCATATTCTTCACTGATGTTGAGTCTGATTTCATTGTCGGCGAAATTCTTTTCAAATTCACCGCTGAAATGTTTGCGACTCGACCAGTGTTTGGTTGGTTAGTTGGCTGATTGCTTGGTTGGTCAAGTGAAAATACGAGGAAGGTGCATAAAAAACGAAAAAGAACTAAAGTAAAAGAGTGCAAATCAGAAAATAAATAAAAGCAAAAGAAAGTACAACTAAACGAAAGCTCAAAAGGTGAGGCAATATAGAATAGCAGATGTGCTACAGACATCGTGCAGATAGAGAAAGAGTGAAAAGTGATGTTTTTTGTGCTAAATGTTCAGAGCTAACTTATTTTATTTTCTGGACTAGACCTTAAATGTTTGAGGATCTGATGTCTCTTAGATATATCCTCTGGGGACACGAAAACATTCACCCCCAGAATATTTACGCCTTTGCCTTCCATGATCCAGGTTTGAGGGTAAGAATATGCCCGAAGTAGGCATACCGATCTTAGAGGCGACTAATGACGTGCAACTCGATGGTTGATCTACGGATATGATGCCTCTCACCTCTCATTATCTATCTTTTCCTTCCTTACGCAAGGAGGGGTGAAATGACCTAAAAGGTTTCACTGGTCATAAATCGCTACCACGACAATCGGGCAGTACCGCAAGAGTGTACCCGAGCGTACCGGGTTGAAATCCGGCTAAGGACTGTTAATTCGACAACACTCCCCAAAACCTTCGGGGAGTGTTTTTGTCATTAACACAACAGCAACAACAACACCCTAGTAGTTCCACTGATCGCTTAGCCAGAAGTTTCTCTACACCTTTCTAAAAGCGCCCTCAGCTCAGCGCTAACTTAGAATTGCAAGGGTACAACCGTCAGCTTCCTCTAATTCACAAGCACCCAAGGTCAAAGACAAACATACACTTTTTTTTTGGAAGAAGTTCAAGTTAACTGCCATCTAGCATTGCCTAATCGTAATATAGTTTCCCGAGATCCCTATCTCAGCTAAGTTCTAACCCCACTTGTCACTGAAAGATGTATAAGTGGTAAAAATAAGTCCATCCTGGTTGTGATTATGTGGGAGCTAGATAGACTGCTGGAGTTTCCAAGTTTTTATCCAGCGTCTAGTTGTCTAATTGCAGCCCGAGCTCTATTTTTTTTCTAACAATGCCAACCAGACAGTTTCAGCACAACATTCTATGCCAGGTACTTGGTATGGCCTCACAGATTTTAGAAAGTTCAACACTTCAAAGAAGAGAATTGGCTTGATCACCATATCGTGCAACCTTTCGAGTTTTGCCTTCTTCACTTCCGCAGGAGGATTTCGACTAGCTAGTCACAATACTACAATCTTAGCAGAACGTCTACCAAGATACTACGATTTTTTTTTTCAAGCACCCCAGGAGGGGCTAAACGTAATATTCCACCTGGTGCTACTGTACGTTTTCGTTTAGGGTTTGGCCGCAAAAGTGAGCTCTCAGACTGAGGAAATCTAAAATCTGGAAGCCAGAAAACGATGATACTAGATGACATGACAAAGGGATTAAATATTTTCTCTCTGCTGGGTCCCCGGACACAACGGTATTGATGAAAACGAAATAGCTGATGAGACGGCCAGGAAGGGCTCCGAAATGGGCATACACGAGGCAGACAAATCCGTGCTACCGCCATTGGGAAATCTCCTAAGGAAAATCGATGAGGATTCTTTTCAAGCAACGAATTTACTATGTAACAACAGGGAGGACTGCAAAGCCTCAAGGTCCATATGGCCAAGTTTGGACAGAAAACAGAACCAGGACATTGTGCTATCGCACCAATGCTTCGACGATGGCGTATGCCAACAAGTTCTCTATGTAGAAGCTGTCAGGATGAGGAGGAAAAGGAGTCGATTCATCACTTTCTTTGTAGATGCCCAGGACGACAGTCAAGGCGTATCAGATTTCTGACAGCACTCTTTTTCGACAATCTGGCAGAGATGAGGGAAGTGGATCTTTCACTCCTTTTCAAGTTCATATGGGAGAGTAAATGGTTTAAAAATCATTAAGAGAGTAATATCTGGTGGGGCGCCACGAAATTACAGCTTTCACAATGGACATAAATGTTTCCTAGTGGAAGCTTGCGATATTCCATGCGCGCTCTCTTAACCTACCCAGAAACTCCCCATGACCACTTTTTCCAGGCCGTCAGCATAGGCAGATTCTACTTTCTAAGCCCTGGAGCAAGCCGTGCCCGACTACTACCTACCCACTACGCTATAACAATCCTGTCACAAAACAGACTGCTGATAAATACCAAAAAAGTCAACTCGAGCTTGAAATTTACAATTTTTTATGGACCATCACTAGCAAGACATTATTGCAAGCTCCTTCGATATTCAGAAAGGTACCCAACACAAATTCTTTGTGCTTGACCGACCACACTCTAAGTTTGACAACCTAAAAGATTACCGGGTCCGTAGACCTGATTTCTCAGTAGAGATGTTGCGATGCAGAAAATAGCCTCAACAAATCCTACTAGCCGTTACAACATCCCAAAGACGTCTACCAATATTTTGCTGGACGGACCGTATCTCCCAAGCACATCGAATTAAAACGCAATCTTGTTACTAAAAAGTCAAAAATGTTCTCGAAAGTCTATGCCGATTGTAGCTCCACTCTCACATCAACCAACGCGCTACATTTTTGAACTTGAACATTTTTTACTGAGACGCCGGCATTTTGTCATCTCTCACCTATAGCTGGCGGACAATTGACCATTTGGCGGCTGCCAAAACGCGCTAAAAGCTATTGCATGCATGCCAGAGGCTGTTTTTATTTTATTTTGTTTTGCAGCGATTCTGTGTGTGTGTGTGTGTTTGTGTATTTGAAGAATTAAGAACTCAGGCATGTCCTCTATGGCCTCTTGCTGTCGCTTAAACATTTGGTCGAACTCTGTGTGCACTCTAAATTTTTGTTTATTTCCTTCCTTTTGGCGGGATGCTTTGTGCCATTATTGCTTGTGCTGCGTGTGTTTGCTGTCATTGTTGTGCGTTGCTGTACGTGAAGTGTGCGTACGCATGTGCAGCATTTTTCATTTTGGTCACTTGTTGACTGTTGTTCGAACACTTTTTTTTTTGGGACTTTGGATATAACACACGCGACAAGCTTTTTTATAGTGGTTTTTTGTGTGATTTCAATGTTTTTGTTGTTGCTTTTCCGCATAGCCATTTAACAGGTAATAACAGCAAAATATGTAGCTGAGATTTATGAACGTTGACTTTGGTTCAGAAAAAAAAACAAAAAAATTATTTTAATAAAAAAAATTTTATTCCAAAAAAAAAAAGTTAAAAGAGTTATTGCTCTTGAGTATAGCAAAGTAATAAATTTTGGTCCACGCCACCTCTCCAACCTTTCTCTGTCATTTGAGCTCCCACAAAAAGTTATATAAAACTGAAAGCTGGCTCCAAGATTTTACTCTCACTTTTTTTCTACTATATATTTTCTCTGCTATCGCAGCTATTAACTGCCATCTACTCAGGCATCAGTTTCACTTTGATTTCTACGATTCTTGGAATTTTCATTTTATTATCAACGACCGCCGAGTGTTTGTTGCAAACACCAATGAGCAGCTCAAATAGCAGCAAAATCACTCATTAAGCGATTCTCAAAATAAGTTATATATATTTTTTCTTTTTTTTTTTAATTTATTTCCATCTCCCGCTGCATGGCTGGTATGCTTTATGCATATCTACGGATACACGCACACATGTATGAGTACCTTGCAGTAAGGCAACGCACCAAGCAGACAAAATACTAGTTTTAGTAATACTATGAAACTAGTCCCAGAAAAATATACTTATTTTCAATACTTATGTAAAACTTTGAGGAACACTGATATGTCTAGTTATTGTTGTTTAATATAAAAACACTAACCTAAGCTTTTGGGGAGTGTAGGTGAAGTGAACGTGTTTGTAGCCATGAGTCTGATACTACACGGTATTAGACTTAATTCCAGCTATGAATACGGAAATCTCCCGAAATAGCGGCTTTTGGTATCATTCCTATCATTCTTTGTTGGTTGGGCCACTCCAACTTTCAGCTCGTAGTTGTTGTTGCAACAACAATTCCCTTGCTAAATCAATACGTAGGGCACAAGAGTTGTTATCAAGCTCTTTTAACTGAAGTCCTACGACACTGGCTATTTCAAACCTGTTGGAAGCGAATTTAATTTAATAATTTATTTTATTGTTTCTTTCCTTTCCTTTCCTTCCCTTTACTTTCCTTTTCTTACCTTTCCCGTCCTTCCCTTCACTTTCTTTTAATAAATTTTATTTTACTTATTTTGTTTTTTTTCTATTCTGTTCTTTCTGTTCCATTTTGTTTTGTTTCATTGTAGTTTATTTTATTTTAAGTTATTGTATTCCATTTTATTTTATTTTACTTTATTTTATTTTATTTTATTTTATTTTATTTTATTTTATTTTATTGTATTTTATTTTATTTTATTTTATTTTATTTTATTTTATTTTATTTTATTTTATTTTATTTTATTTTATTTTATTTTATATTATTTCATTTTATTTTATTTTATTTTATTTTATTTTAACTTACTTTATTTTATTTTACTTTATTTTATTTTATTTTATTTTATTTTATTTTATTTTATCTTACTTTATTTTATTTTATTTTATTTTATTTTATTTTATTTTATTTTATTTTATTTTATTTTATTTTATATTATTTTATCTTACTTTATTTTATTTTTTTTTATTTATTTTATTTGACTTTATTTATTTTATCTTATTTTATTTTATTATATTTTATTTTATTTATTTTGTTTTATTTTATTTTATTTTTTTTATTTTATTTTATTTTTTTATTTTATTTTATTTTATTTTATTTTATTTTATTTTATTTTATTTTATTTTATTTTATTTATTTTATTTGAATTTATTTATTTTATTTTATTTTATTTGATTTTATTTTACAACCAACAAGAAAATAAATTTTATTTTATTTTATTTATTTTATTTTATTTTATTTTATTTTATTTTAGTTTATTTTATTTTATTTTATTTTATTTCATTTCATTTCATTTTATTTTATTTTATTTTATTTTATTTTATTTTATTTTATTTTATTTTATTTTATTTTATTTTATTTTATTTTATTTTATTTTATTTTATTTTATTTTATTTTATTTCATTTTATTTTATTTGACTTTATTTATTTTATTTTGTTTTATTTATTTTTTTATTTTGTTTTGTTTTATTTTATTTTATTTTATTTTATTTTATCTTATTTTATTTTACTTTATTTTATTTTATGTTATTTTATTTTATCTTATTTCATTTTATTTTATTTGATTTGACGTTATTTATTTTATTTTATTTATTTTATTTTGTTATATTTTGTTTTATTTTATTTTATTTTATTTTATTTTATTTTATTCTATTTTATTTTATTTATTTTATTTTATTTTATTTTATTTTATTTTATTTTATTTTGTTTTATTTTATTTCAAATCATACAAGCCCAACCACAAATACAAAACTAACTCGGTTGTTGAACACTCTTTATGAATAATAATTTTTTTATTGTAAACACTGTTTGTATTATCACGTTTACTCACACAGCGGCGGCTCCATAGTGGGAATACGTGGTTTTCATTCGTCCACTCTCAACTCTTCGTAATACAATAACATGCATGACATGTCTACTCACACAACTACTTTATAGATTGAATACATGTTTGGCATTTGTAGTGGTGCCATTTTCAAACCGATTTTTTTATATTATAATAAATTTTTTTTTAATTTTTGTTTGACTGACGGCACTGCTGCTTGGATAGACCTATCCATACATATATAATTATTCATACTTTAGATTTATAGTTTGGCCGTAAAGCGGGACAAACTCTCTCAACTTACGCATTTATATTTTAGATGTTTCGTAAAATTTCGGAATTTAGTCGGCACAGGTAAGAGTTTAACTTATTACATCACTCAGACCGGAGTCGGCTCTGAAAAACTCCTTATAAAGGTCACTTCAGTAGCCACAGATGTTGCTTTGGCTTTTGTGAAGGCATTGATAGGCAATAAGTTGGCAGAGGAACCTATTTTGTACATTACTATGAGACTGCCGCTGCAATTTTGGATGAAATGGCCCCATTATATGATACAGGACCTCGTCTTAGTGCTTGCGGATCTGCTTATTAACATTTCCTGCCGTAAAACTTGCTTGTACAAAATGAATCCTAACCAGTTCATACCAGGAAGACTACTCCACATAAAGAACATTTATTACCTTTTAAAATGTAATAGTTTAGGTTCACTTTAATCCAAATATCCGACCATGTTAAGGTAGTCCCACAGAAAATCGATTAGGACATCCAAGTAATTAACATGGAGCCTTAACTGGACGGGGAATGTTGCCGGTGGCTCAAGTGAAACATCGAATTTCTAACTTCACTAAGCTATTCCACTTATTTTGGACAGCCTGGGATAATTCAGAAACAGCAATGGCAGGAACCAACATTCTGGAAGCACTAAATACAATATTCGGGTGGTCGGAATAGGTTGGTTGACAACAACAATAACAACGACACAAATATATTCCTGTGATAAATCAATGAATTAGCTGAACTTAGTTATTTTCCAACTCAGGACCTCTCACATGTGAGCTTAGCAATTCCACTTTCTTTCTGTTATCCCCTTTGCCTATTTAGAACTAGTATAAGACTGGTACATTTGGGATCACAACCTCACAATTACAATGTCAATAAAAAAGACCGTTGGTTGCTTTTAAAGCTTGGAATTCCTACTGGTTGCTTCGACTGCATGTACTGCGCCTTTGATGCTGGCACAAAACAATAACAAAAAAATGTAATGCAAATGCTCCAATTCAGTTGAATACCAAAATGGTATCGATTTCCTGCACCTGCATTGGAGCAACAGCAGCAACAACAACAGCAAAAATAGCCTAGCAGCAATCACTAAAGTAGTTGTTGTGGCTATTCTCGATAGGCGTCGGAGTTGGTGCTTCGTTGTTGTTGTTGTATCTACTACTGTAGTGGCAGTCAAAATGACATTTTTTGTGTTGCCGACTGTGGGGCAGTGTCCTGTTTCAGTTTCATTTACGAGCGACTATAAACTTAGCTGACATTTTTGTTGTTGTTGTTGTTGCTATTTTAGTATGTAGTTCCATAAATGTGCGAATGCTTTTTGCATAGTTTTACTGGTTCATTGCTTGCAAAAACATAAATATTAAAAATAGTACTAAAAGTAGTTGAGTTTCGCAAAAACAATGTCAATAATTTACAACAACAACAGCGTGCTAATATTAATTACTGCGGCACCACTGACCGAGCGTCACACAATGGCGTGGCACCTAGATGCTGTGTGTGTAAACGTAGACGCATAACTAATTGTTAAAATGAAGAAATAAATGTAAAATCAGAAAAACAATAATAACAAAAATAACAACTACTTAATAAAGCAATTATGTTGCAGAAAAAGTTTTGCTTTTGTGTTTTTATGTATTAAAGCGAACACAAAGAATTCATTTACAAGGAAAAAATCCAATATGCTTTCGGCTTTCAGCCTTTGGAACCATTTTGAAAAAAGGGTCCAGGTTCTGACTAGAAATGCCGGGATAGTTAACATACATCAAATTTTGAGATTTTGGAAATCAAAATCGATATCGTTCGACGAAATGGGAAGAAGCTGTGTTTTTAATAATTTTTATTTCAAATATAGCGAATTCCATAACAGAATACACATAAAAGGAAATTTCAAAGTTTACACGAAGTTCAGGAAAGTTAATTAAACTTTTAAAAATTTACATTAAAATTTCAATATTTTTAGGCAGATTTTTTAGAAAAATTTTAGCATAATAATGTGCATGTTAGAAGTACCTCAAAATTTTCCCTGAATTTTTAGAATTTTTCCCATCAAGGGTATTTTTTTGCAGACCTGTTTCATTTGATTAGTAATTAGTAATCAATAAATTACACGGTTTTTTTAATTGGTTAAAATTATTTTTATTGTTTTTCAAGAAAAGGTAATTACTAATTGGTTACGATCAGAAAAAAAAATTAAAAAAATCAAAATAATTAAAAATAATCAAAAGTAGTATACAAAGTTGTTTTGATAACTTTTGATTAATAATAATTTTTGATTTTTTTTGATTATTTTTAATTTTTTTTAGTAGTATTATTGGTGTGAATATGTATGTGCTTCTAAACCAATACCGAAAAAAATCTAAAATAATAAAAAAAAAAAAAATACTAGTAATCAAAACAACTTTTTTGAATTTTTTATTTATTCATTTTTGTTTTTTTTTCAGTACTGTTGTAGAATCACATATGTAGATATTAACATTAAAAATACAAAAAAAAATTTATTATAAAAAAAAAACAAGTAAGGACGGCGCTGTCTTCGGCTGTGCCGAAGGCTTTATATCTTTCATGAATACGTGCAAACTTAAAGTTCTCTAAAACTTTGTCAGCAATACATTTAATTTTCTTTTATAGGGTGTTTTTTTTACAGGTTTGTTTTTCGAATAGAGATAAAACTGGCATTTTGTGGTCAAATCTGGCAACTCTAATGTCATTTATGTTCAGTTTGGTTTGCCATTTCATCATGAACAGGTTGACAAAAGAACAACGCTTGCAAATCGTGCAAATTTATTTCGAAAATAATGGTTCAGTTCGCGAAGTTTACCGTGAGCTCCGTCCATTTTATGGGCGACATAATCGTCCATCAGAGCAATTAATTCGGTTAACCATGGATCGTTTTCGCACTACGTTTACTCTATGTGATAATACGCATCCGCAGAGACGTCGAACAGTGCGCACCGAAGAAACAATTGCCGCTGTAGAGCAAAGTGTTGAAGAGGACCCGAATGAATCGATTCGCCACCGTGCGCAGCAATTGGAGCTTTGTCCATCAACTTTATGGAAGATTTTGCGCAAAGATCTTGGCTTGCGACCTTACAAGATCCAGCTTGTGCAAGAATTAAAGCCGCGAGACCATGCAATGCGTCGTGATTTTGGTGTATGGGCCGAAAATGAGATTGATTTCGATGCTGATTTTCATCGCAAAATTTTGTTCAGTGATGAGGCTCATTTTTGGTTGAATGGCTACGTCAACAAGCAAAATTGCCGCATTTGGAGTGAAGAGAATCCACATGAGACCCTTGAAACGCCATTACATCCACAAAAACTGACTGTTTGGTGTGCTCTATGGGCTGGTGGAGTCATTGGGCCATACTTCTTCCGCAATAATGCTGGAGAGGCAGCTACCGTTAATGGAGACCGGTATAGAGCCATGATAACCGACTATTTTGTTCCCGAATTGGATGGCATGAATGTGGATGAGTTGTGGTTCCAACAAGACGGCGCTACATGCCACACAGCACACGTCACAATCGATTTATTGAAGGAAACATTCGATGAGCGCATAATTTCGCGGAATGGACCTGTCAATTGGCCACCAAGGTCGTGTGATTTGACACCATTGGATTATTTTCTTTGGGGATATGTGAAGTCGCTCGTCTACACCAACAAACCAGAAACGTTAGGGGAATTGGAAGCCAACATTCGTGGCGTTATTGCCGACATACGGCCCCATATGCTCGAAAAAGTGGTTGAAAATTGGACCTGTAGAATTGGCTTTATTCGAGCCAGCCGCGGCGGCCACATGCCCGAAATCATATTTAAATTATCCTTCCAATAAAGCCAAATTGATGGACCTTAAAACGATTTTCTTGTGTTTTATTTCAATTCGAAGTTCTATACCCCTAAAAAAAACACCCTTTATAATAAGCTTTATTTGTTTAAGGGAAGTTGCCATAATCCTCTTATCTGAACGATCGGTTGAATGGGATATACTCGTATACTATATTTAGCTCCGATCATGCTGACTTTTTTACGAAATATTTTACTATCCATAAGAAACTATCTCACCAAGTTTCAAGTTTTAATCTTTAAAAATGAGGGAGAAATGGACATAATCCTCTTATTTGAACGATCGGTTGTATGGGAGATATATGATATAGTGACCCGATTATACCGGATCCGACAAATGTCTGATATAATACAAAAATACATCCGTGTGCCAAATTTGATCGAGATATCTCAAAAATTGAGGGACTAGTTTGCGTTCAAACAGACGGACGGACGGACGGACGGACGGACAGACGGACATGGCTGTATCAACTCAGTTCATCGTCCTGATCAATTTGGTATACTTAATGGTGGGTCTATATCTTATATTTCTAAACGTTACAAACAAAGTTAATATACCATTTCATGTTCATGAAAGGTATCAAAACAAGTAAGGAATGGGCTGTCTTCGACTGTGCCGAAGACTTTATACCTTTCATGAATACACATCACGGTTTTAAGTGTCCGATGCTTACTCACAATTAGTAGCAACTCTGCAAAACTCGATTGTATGGGAGCTATATGTTATGTTGGTCCGATCTGACTGATTTTCAAAATAAAGCGTTTGCGTTACTACTTGGTTTTTTTTCGGGATATTCCGGAATTGTTTTAGGTATTATATTAGGCTTTTTTTGGGACAATTTTGTTGTTCTTATAGGTATCATTCTGCAAATTTTCATGGTCATTTCGGAGTACTGTTATATTAATCTAAAGCTTCTAGGGCTCAGTATGCTGCATCATACTTCTAACCTCTTCGAGATTTTTGTATTTTTTTCTGCTTCATTAAACAAAAATGTAAAGTAGGTGTATGCGTATTAAGCTCATAAATAAATAAATATCTTTGTTTTAGCCTACAAAAAAGCTGAACATTAGTTAAATAATTAATTTTAGCAGTAATTTTAAAAATAAACGCTTACAGTGACTGCTAATGATGCACCAGCTTTTGAGGTGTCTCATTGAAAAACAAACCTAACCTTGACTGCCTTTCGAAAACCACTCAAGCAAGATTTATTATGAATAATATTTACAACGAAGTTTTCATTAATAGTTTTAGGATAGTTTTTGTTTAACTTGAAAACTTAATTAACTTGCCGATGAAGTAATTAGCAAAACAATTAGGCATTCAAATATGCGTTTGTATATGTAAACGACTTTATGTGTCTATATAGTATATATGTATGCCAGGCAATATTACATATTTTATAACCTGTCTGCTTTGCAAAAATGCCGACAGAAATGGTTTTGAAAACTAATACGGAATTGATTTTGTTATACGAAAAAAAAGTAAGGAAAGGACTGTATTCGACTGTGCCGAAGACTTTATACCTTTCATGAATACGCATAAGTGTACGATTCTTACTCACAATAAGTAACAACTCTGCAAAACTGATAATTTAAAGATACATAGCCTAAACCCATCATCATCAAGATATCTCAAAAACTGAGGGACTAGTTTGCGTACAAACAAACCGACGAAATCGACTCAGGTCATCGCCCTGATCATTTCGGTATATTTATTGGTGGGGTTTTCTCTTCTTCTTCTCATACTTACAAACATTGGACCAAAGTTATGTTCATGAAAAGTTAAAAAAAAAAAAAAAATTTAACTACCACAGAGTCGCTGGGAAAACAACCGTAGCTCAATTTTTTTGTCAATTGAAACTTAGCTGTAAGCAGTTGGTAAGCATGTTGCCCAATTACTGAATAAATAAAGTATAGACACGCACATTTAATGGTTGTCGCAAATGATGTTATGATTTTTGTTATAAAAGTCTTCAAATCGGTTCTTTGTACGAAGGTAGTAGAATACGTCTTGGCTAAAAAGGGCTATGGATTTTGGGTGTTAGAAGACTAGACACACAAACCGATTATAAGTCGCTATAAGGGAAATTGAAAATTTTAAAAGGCTTCATAAAATATGCTCAAGCAGTACGTAAAGTTTTTCTTGCATGGAAAAAAATTTTAGAAAACTCAGCCCTTGATATTTTTTTTAGGTTAGGTTGCAGTGGCAGCTAGTTACCACTAGCACACTTAGGCCACGAAGGGCCCGATGTGACACCACATGGGTCTACTGACCCCTTACTTAAACCATCTTGTGGATTCCGCAAATCGGAGAATGTTCTTCGGCCTTATTTTGGAGAATTCGGCGAGATGATTGAAATAGCCACTCCCCATGTATTTCAATATTTTCCCCACAGTGCAGGCCATTCACAGAGAAGATGCTTCACTGCTTCAGGCTCCTCCTCATCTCTGCAGCTCCTGCAGAAGTCATTGAAGGGAGTACCCAGCCTTTCGGCGTGTTTACCTATACATGTGTGTATACATGAGTCCCCCCCCCCCCACCTATTCCCCCTCTCCCCCTACTAAGTGAAAATAAATCTTGCGATCTACTCGCTTCTACACTTGATATTCTTGGAGTGCTTAGAAATATTTTAAAAGCAATCTTTACCTTACTACTGGTCTCAGTTTCGGTTGCTAAGGAGCTTGAGTGAGACGCGAAGGTAGCTATTGATGCAGCTACTGTAAGGCCGATTGAGTTTAAGTGAGGCAAAGCTGCTGTTGCGGTAGCCATTATATGTTTCTCCAGCTAACCTAGCTGCACAATTTCCTTCGATACTCGATACTCTGCTGCCAAACTTTTTTTCGAATACTGCAACACAGTTCAAAATTTGGAACTAACAACAGGGACGTGGCTTCCAATTAGAATCTGCTTCTATTATTTATATGACGACGGCAAAAGCTCACTTCGTCTTGTCGCCGTTCACGACAAGACCCACTTGTTTGGCTCTTTATGTAGGCTACAAATATTAAAATCACCAGAATACTTCGGGAATCGCACTGTCTTTTCGATAAATTGTACGAGTGCGGTATAACTCTGCTACTCAAATAAAGTTAAAGAAATGGCAAAGTAGGAAGTCACCTTGTTGTGGGTAGTCGTAAGTTGGTACGCTTTCTCAGGATGATAATTATCAGAAATAAATTCGCACACCCCGTAGCCAGTGTTAGGCAGATGCATGACCGTATCGCCATATATTTGTTTTGGTCGAAGCCAAAACAAAAAAAATAACATAAATTCTAATTTGTCTAGTTGTCAGTGTACTTATCGCAAATTCATTCGAGCAGACACATAAAACAATCGGAAATCGCTAGCAACATACTGCCAAATGAATTTATAGATGTGTGAACTGTCTCTGCACACTAATGCCGAAAAAGGAATTCGAGTCTAATGAAAAAAACTAAAAAATAAATAACACATACATATGTATATTAAATTGTAAATAAATAGCAAATAGTCATAAAATGTTTAAAACAAAAATAACCTTAAAACACCTGCACTTTTTTGTGTATGATTTGCTTGCTATTTGTTGTTGTGGCGCTAAACGCATCTGCAACATTCAAAGTTCATATGGTTTCAAGCGCCCATCGTTGTATGTGTGTATTGTATGAAACAATGTTGCTACAGTAAAAACACCCAGCCAATCAGCAAACATACTGGTACACAACTAGAACTTTAGACCCGAGAGGGTACTAGTCCGAAAAAGAATAAGTCCCAGTACGTATTCAATGTTGTGCATACTACTGATATGTTCAGTCCCGAAAATACGACCTAATCCAAAAACTTTCCCAGGTTAGCGGAGTGCTCTTCAGAAACAATACAACGTACTTCAGCATACTCAGTTCAACTTCAGAAATCGTCAAATTAATTTCAGAATATATAATTGCTTCTCAGAAACTATAAAATGTACTTCAGTGTACTCAATTCTAGTTTAGAAACCGTCAACTTAGTTTCAGAATAAAAAAATGAGCTTCAGAAGGTGTAAAATGTATTTCGGAGCAGTCAGTTGTATTTTAGGAATCGTAAAATAATTTTAAGAAAAAATAATTGCTTTTCAGAAACTATAAAATGTATTTCAAAGTAATCAGTTCAAGTTCAGATATCGTCAAATGAATATTAGAATATGTAATTAATCTTCAGAAGCTGTGAAATGTATTTCGGAGTGGTCAATTGTACTTTAGAAATTGTAAAATAATTCTAAAAAAAAAAACTGCTCTTTAGAAACCATAAAACATACTTCAGTGCAATCATTTCTAGTTCAGAAACCGTAAAACTAGTTTTATAATATGTAATTGATCTTCAGAAGGTGGTCAATGTATTTCGGAGCAGTCAGTTGTACTTTAGAAATCGTAAAATAATATTCAGAAAAAATAGTTGTTTTTCAGAAACCATAAAATGTACTTCAGAATAATCAATTGTACTTAAGAAACCGTAATGTGTACTCCAGAACTCAGCAGCTGCATTTCAAGGGACATCTAACCTGCATTTTATGATTCTGAAATACAGTTTACAAATTCTGAAGTACAAATAATTATCCCGAAGTATATTCAATAAGGTCCAAAGTACATGCTTCCGTTTCGGAAGTACAATTAACAATTTCTGAAATCAATTCACAGTTTCTTAAATATAGTTTACGATTTCTGAAGTGCAATTGACTATTCTGAAATACATTTCACGATATCTGAAAAACAGTTTTTGCTTTCTAAAGTACATCTGGAAAAGATTTAGTTGCTTGTATGGAAACAAAATACGCTTTCATTGTTAACCAGGGATTCGTTCTCGTTTTGCAATAGTTTACATCTGGTTGACTTGCCTGTCCGGGTATTGACGATAAATTGTAATTTGTGCAAAAATCATACACAAAAAACTCGTTAAAAGCGCTATAAAATTGTGAGCACGCGGAAAATTTAACTCGCCGCGCAGTGAAGTTGGCGTTGAACGCTATGCTTTTTTATGTTCAATATTCTGGTTTTTTATTTTTTATTTCTTGTTGTTGTTGCAATGGCTGGTGCGCAATTGCGCGCACTGATCATGGCAATAAAATTATGACTTCAACTTTTGCGCCTCTTTGATTTAATGACACGTCCATTTAACTGCGCATGCGCGTCCAACCAGCTGATCGCTGCTCATGTGTGAGCATATGTTTATGCGTGTGTGTGTTACGCAGTATGTGCAACCGCATAGCTACTAGAGATGGACAAGAATAACGGGATCACCGCTTAACTCGGTGCTAATATTAAATTTGGTTAAATGTGCGAAAAAATGGAGATATCTTGAAGCTTACGGAGCAGGGGCAGAGCGTGGCTAGCGTTTTGTTGAAATTTGTAATTTAGAAAGCTTTAAATTTTGCATACTTCTAGGTTTTATTTAGCAAAATTTTTTTCTGCTTTAGTGCGATTCAAGCGCTCACTATAGCGGCAATTTTTTTTAAATTTTATAATTACTTTACAATAATTGTTATAGGGTTAAATATTTTTGACACTTCTATTTTGACGTTTCATATGGCAACCTTAGTACTGTAATGCTTCTTTGAATTGAACTGCGTAGTTCGAAACGATAGTAAATTTGTTCATATTCAAATATTTGTCACTATGCAAGTATTAAGTCATATTTACATGGAACTTTTATCTATAACTTTGACTTTGACAAATAACTTTAATGTATAATTTTAGTAGAGTCTTGATATCAAAAGTTTTTCGAACGTAATGCTGATCAAACTTCTATCTTCAGGCGCGTATATCTCAAAGAAAAAGTCAAAGTTACAAAGTTCTATATATGTCAGCCATTAGAGATCGGGATTTGTTACTAAGTCCCGCACACATCTATAATAGCTACATATGACTTTTCGTCTCGTAAAATATTATCTATCGTAAGCCAATTTTATGTCGTTTTTGCTTTGTTGGTTGCTCCATGCTTATGATTAATAAATTGCATCAAAATGCTGAAGAAAATGAGGACAAAGATAAGTTATTAAAAATAGAGTTGGAGACTGACGTTCAATGTTGAATGTGTGCAAATAAGTGTTTACTAGATTTTCGATTGTAAATGTTTGAGATTCGTGGGTACCATTTAATTAAGTGGCTGTGTTTGCAATCTTTAAAAAAATGTGTGTTCAGCCACTAATTAGACTTATTTGGACTAACTGAGATTATGCCAAATTTTGTCTCATATAATAGAGGCATTATGAAAAGTGGTTGTTGGTTTTATGGTAGGGTTGCTTCGAACAAGTGCAGGAAAGTATCACAGAAATGATTAGTAGAGAGAATAACGGGATGCCTTGCTGCTTACCAGGAATTCACCACATGCGTGAATGAAACTTTTTTACTTCGAATGGTTTGTGGTCTTAAGACTAGCTTACTAGGTTACTCTATATCACTAGACAATCTCTTTTTCAGTTTTCATTAGTGGGTTAGGATTTTCACAAAATCATATTCAAAGCCATATTTGATGTCATCAGCGCATGATTTTGTTGAAGCTTTTTCGTTCTAATGAGAAAAAGTCTTCTTCGGAACTATTTATAGAAAATCCACTAGGAAGGTTACAGAGGTTACTTTTGATTTAGTTAGGCTTCTGTTTCCATTTTCTTTAAAATCTTAAATTTACTCAATAAATAAATAAAACTGCAATTATTTTATTTTTTTTTGTTTAAATTTTTTTATTATTAAATTTATACGCAGTTTTTTCCTCAAGTACTTCCATTTTCAATTCATTTACGTTTCTCATAAATTCTTATGACTTTGAAAATTAATGTAGTAACTAAGAATTCGTTTTCTAAATACTTTATTTTGTTGTTGTTGTGTTCATTATTTCGAATTGGTAGTATTGGCTTGCCTAACGTTTTTGTTTTATTTGAGTAGATAGTATGTATGCATCAATTTTTGATTTTTTTCGTGCTTCAATAAACGGATTTTAATATTTCTCCTAAGAATATTTGTTTTTTAGTGGAAAGAAAAATAATTTAACGAAAATGTTTTTGAAAAATAATTTGAGATTGTGACAAAAAAAATATAAAAATGTACAATTTTATTGCATACAGAATTTAGGTTGCCTCTTTTGCATCGACTTATGAGAAGCACAAAGTCATGGAGGTGAAAATTTTTTGGTTGTTTTCATTTAAAATTGAATTAAAATCTTATATCTGCTATAGCTTGGAGTAAAAACAATATATAACCGGCAAATGTAACCAATATTTCAAGTTAGGCATCTAGCAATATATCCGTGAAAATTTCATTGCATTATAATCAGCAGTTTTTGAGTGATGTGCTTACAAACATACAAACCGATGGACAAAAATTCTAAAAACTATTGCTTGCGATTCCGTTACTGTAGACAAAGTTTTGAATGGCTGTAATATGCAGAAATCTGCCTCTTTAAGCGTGTTTAAAAAGTCGCATTTTCTAGCAGACCGATAATTACTTTTGTCGTTAAATTTACCACTTTTGCAAACTTACTAAACGATGGCGCAATATTAATTGAAGCCGTGAATCGATTTATTAGAAAATGTAATTTTTGTTTTATATCTAATCCAATTAAATTTTTCCACTCAATGATTTTTTGCTATAAATAATTATTTATTAGTTAATTATACAGTTATGCAATGTAATTAAAATAAAAATAAAAAAATAAGCAAAAAAAAAAAAAATATTAATTAATATATATATGTGTATAAACGTATTCCATTAATATTAGCTGCTAAATCTATAGTTAATTTATATTTAAACTAAGAAAAATTATCTACAAAGGTAATTAGTTTATAGAATGCAAGCCTTAACGAGTTTTATTTAAATTAAAGCAAGTGAAAGCTCTAGGCAGAGCTTTGACAGTTGTAAATTGTTATTGGTAAATGTGTGAGAGTGAAAGCGTAAAAGTGTGTGTGTGAAAATGAAAGAGTATTTCGAGTACGAATATGGGTGCTGCGTTGAAAATCATGTTTGGCAAAAAGTTTTTAATATTCAAATCATGAAAAATCGTTTGCTGAGTGGAAGAATGCACTATTAAGGCTGTTGGTTCCAAAACGACTTATCTTAGAATTTGCTTAATAAATGCCATTGCCCAAATTAAAAAAACTTGCTTCGAAAATGTCTAATCTCAGCTAGTAGTACCTTGAATTTACTTTGAAACATATCTTTTTTAAAACAAAGATGGATAGTTTTATACAATTAAAATAAAATATTTATAAAATCTAAAATTTGTAGTTCATTTTGAAATAAATTAGCATAAGTTGTTATGCAAATAAACTCTCTGATGTGGGTTTGCTGAAATAGGTCGTTTTGCACACAGCCAACCTAATAGTGTTAATGAATAGAGAATTAGTTAATATATATTTTTATAATTTATTTATATGTTGAGGCAGCAAAATTAATTTACAATATTCAAAACTTTTAAAAGTTATATTCTGTAGTATATATTTTACTCAGTGTTACACTATATATATTATATTTATAACCATTATATTTTCATTAAATAATTTGTTAATTACTTACATATATTGTTTGCATTACATTTTAATTTTTGCTTACATTTTTTATTCGTTCGTTTCAATACTCTACATATGTATATAGTAATTCTATAAATATTTGAAGCCTTACGCAATTAGTAGTTAACTCAAGTTTGAATTCTAATTATTTTTTTTTGTAATTTTTGCGTATTTTTTTCTAATTTTTCTTTCATGCTTATATATTTTAAGCTTAAATAATTTTTGTATAAGCAAATTTATGCTGTGTAATTAAAAAATTAATTACATTAGCACATAGAGTTGAAATAATTGGAAAAAATATATATTTTTTTTAATAAAAATTAAAGTAAACAAATAAAAATTAACTATAACTAATAAAGTTTAGTTACTGTTTTTACATAAATATTTATATGTGTTAGTGCTGCTTTTTTATTGTATAACATAGTTTTTTTTAATTGGTTACTAGCCGCATGACAGTGCCTTCTAGTTCTTTTTTCTTTAATATATTTAATATTTTATGTATATATTCTTTCCTGTATATATATGTATTTTTTGTTTGTTTTTTTTTGTGTGGTTAGTGACTTTTATTATTGTGTTTTAATTATTTGGTTTCCTATTCTTTTCTGCTGCTTCCAGTATAGTGCATTTAAATTTGTATTATATAATTATTACCTAGATAATTTTATTGTTTCGCACGCTGCTCTATCTCTATACAAATTCATACGCAACTCTAGTTTAACTTTGTGTGTTTCTTATTTTCTTTTTTTAGTATTTTTTAGGGAAATCTAAATTATTTTTTTTATCTACAAAGAATATGTTTCTTTCAACTCTAATTCGGTTAGGTCTTCAACTTTTCATGTTTCCATTTCTTCCTTAGTTTCTTTTTATCCAGTTGTTCTGTTCGATAGCTTCAGTTTTGCTTTATAGTTTTTGATTTCTTATAAATAATTAATAGTTTATGCTGTTGAGAATCTTTGGAACATTGGAACCTAAAATATATAGCTTCTGCAATCCATGTCTAGTAGCTGACTTTAACCGTCTTTTCCATAACTTGATAATTTCACGTTGTTTTAGTGTTTCAAACCATTTATTGAATTAATTTGTTGCGAAATATTAAATTTCAACAATGTCTTTTATGCGATCTAGATCATATATAGCTGTGATTTTGATATCCTTTACCATTTACCTACTGCACTTGAAGATTTTACCGCCCTTAATGAGGAAGTTATATCAAACAATGTCCTATCTGAAGTGGGAATTATGGGAGAGCAGTAGCATTAGGAATTCCGATCTGAGTGAAAATCTCAGAAAATCTTAAGTGAGGTTTCACGATCTTATCTGTCTGGAGGAGCTATGTAGAAAAATCCGATGCATTTCCAAACGTTTATAAACATTTCATGCTCATGAAGAAGAAGAAAATTAAACGTTTATTTCGCAATATATTTAATATAAAGACGCGACAACACTGGTACAAAAAATTCATTTGAATTTGCGATATTTTCTATTTACATATTGAGATAGTTCTTTTTGATTCATATGCACTTTGAAAAATATAAAAATGTGGAACTGATTTTTTTTGTAAGCACTTGGCGACTTATGAACAGACCTGTTAAATGTGATTAGTAATTAGTAACCAATTTATTTGACGCCTTTTTTAATTAGTTATGATTATTTCGATTGTTTTTTAAGAAAATTAACTGACTGCGATTAGAAAAATTATAAAAAAAAAGTAAAATAAAAATCAGAAAAAATCAAAAATAATAAAAAATAATCAAAAAAAGTTGTTTTGATTAATTACTTTTGTTTATTTTTGATATTTTTTTTGATATTTTTTTTGATTAATTTTGCTCTCTCAGTACTGAGAAAAATCAAAAAAAAATTTTTTTTTTTAAATTAAAAATAATCAAAAGTAATCCAAACAATTTTTTTGGATTATTTTAAATTTTTATTTTTTTTATTTTTTAATAAACGTAAAAATTCATAATTTTTTAAAATTATTTTTTTAACTAATTGGAAAATAAAAACTAAAATTGTAAGTAGGGGTAATCAATTATTAAATGTATTCTCAAGAAAATCATTAATCATACCGTTAATCATTACTAGTAGCAATCATTATTTAACAGGTCTGCTTAGAAATAAGACAATAAAATAATTTTTTTTTTTCAAAATCTGAAATTTTCTTCGAAAACGAAATTTGAACTTGTCGCCTGCAAGATAGCAACCAAAATTGTGCTTGCTTATTTTTTTCTTGTTTTCAATTCGCAAATTTTTTTAGACAAGCAGTAAAAATTTTTATCTGGAAATGGCGAATAAAAAACCGACAGTGAATTTTTTTTTGCTTGCTTAATTTTTTGTTGTTTAAAGTTTTTTTTAAGCAAGCAGAGAACACTTTGCTTAGCAACGAAATGATGTATAAAACAGGCCTAATATACATTTTAGAGAATTTAATGGCATTTTATCATGAAAACTTTCAAATTTTGTATTTAATTTAATTCCTTACACATGTTTTACAATTATCATTTAATTAAATTTTTAATTTTTATTTGAAATTAGTTATTGCTTTAAATTGGTTTGTGTCTAATAAAATATTTCTCTTACTTTTAATAGGTAGTGCCCTTATATGTTTTTTTTTTTTAATTTTAATTTGATAATTTTTTTTTTATAATTTGTTTCCCTATATTTGAAAAATTGTAAGTTCTTTTTTTGGTTTAATGCAAATTTTTGTGTTTAAATATTTATAATATTCTTTGCTATGACTATTCTATTACCATAAACGCTTGCTAGGAAAATTTGAAACGTACAATAACTTAAGCGCTCGAAATTTTGAATTCGGTTTACAGATGCTAATTTTATATCATCTATTCCTGTTTCAAATGAATAAATTTCGTTTTGAATTTGAATTTTTGTTTATTTTTTTTAATCAACCATAGAGTTCTATATCTGTGACAACAAGTAACAGCAGGCAAAGTCAATTTAGAATTTTTCAAAATTGTGTTTAGAACGTTAAAATCGTTAAATGCAAGGAAGGAAGTAGTATTTTAGTCTATAATTTTTTGTTGTTTTATGATGTAAAATTTATAATTTATCTGCCTGAATAACACTAAATGCTTCTTCGGACAGACAAATTTTATAGCTTACATGAGGAAACGGATCTAAAAAGATATAAAACGAATTTGTCTTTTTCCCAAAAATTTTAGTTTGAAATTAATTTAACTTTAACTATTTGACCGGTATTTTTTTTTTAGTTTTTATTTTTTCGAAACTTATGTATATTATAAAAGAAAAATCTACTTGACTTTGGCTGTTATTCCTTTTTGCCAAAGCATTGTTGGTTTTATGGTTTTTGATTTACTGTGCAAATATTATAACATATAATTTACAATTGTTTTTTAATAAATATACTGTTTTGTTTTAGTATTTTGGAAGTTTTATTGTGTGCGATTAAGTTGACAAAGTTTTCGTTTTTCAGCGTTTTCTCTTCCTTAGCACTTTTTATGTTGACGCTTTAATTTCTTTCGCATTTCTTTCAATTTAGGGCTTTTGTGTATTTATTATTTATGTTTTACTGTTAGCTAAGTTTTTTTTTATACCTATTTTCACACAGCGAAAAGCACATTTAGTGATTTATTAGAATAATTTTTGACAAAAAAACTTTGTGCTTCGGTTACTTATTCGTTCTTTCAAAATTATTTTAATTTCTTAGCCGTTTTTTATAATTTTCGCATATTCAGTTATTTTTGTTTAATTCTTTAATTTTGTTTTTGGTTCTCCCTAAATCGCATATGCTTGCTCAATGCATATCAGCTGTTTATTGTCTCATTTTTTTTTCTTATTTTCTGCAACAAAATTTGCATTCAACAGTATCTATGTATGTATTTACTATATACTCAGTTTTTGAAGTTCTTTTAGGCGACCTATTAAAGAAAAATAAAAATTTTTCAGTTTTGCATGGAATGCGGTGTTGTCTGTGAAATCATGATTTACTATGTTTGTCTAGCGAAACTCGTATTTATGTACAGTGTGTACCACTCATAATGGCACACTTGGTTATTCTAATATATTTCGTAAAGTTCTTCAACTAAATTTAATCTGCTAATTTCATATTTAATATTTCTGTCATAAGTATCGTTTGAGCTAATGTTTCCCAGTTTATGGAAACATTCTAAATATTCTTGGCGAACTCAATGCAAAAATTCCGAAAATTCTTAGAAAAATTCAAAAAATTCTTGGAAAATTCAAAAAACGTGCTGGAAATTTTCAAATCTTAAATTTCACAATAATTTCTGAGTATGCAGTTTTGCAGTCTGTCTAATTCTGCGCTCACAAAGTGCAAGTCTTAAGTCTCTTGAAAAGTCAATTGATTTTTGGCAATTTTTTTTCTACATGGTGTTTGATGTTTTTTTCCATGTCATAGTTATTGAATTCGCATGGAAGAAAATACTAAAGACGATGTTGAAAAAAAATTGTCAAAAATCAACCTACTTTTCAAGAGACTTGAGACTTGCACTTTGTGATACTAGAATTTTTTAGGTTACAAAACTACATACTCAGAAATTATTTTAAAATTCTTGTCCTAAATTTGAAAATCTTAAAAATTTTTCTTGAATTTTCCAAAAATTTTTGCATGTGCTTGGAAACACTCGATCTAAATATTTCAATGACAGAAACATCTATATGTTTTTATGAAATTAAAAAACTATTTTTATTTGTAGTAGTTTTTGTGATATATGTATTACAAGAACCAACTGGGCCATTTTAAGTGGCACTCACTGTATTGTATTTGTATATGTATGCGTGAGTACGTGCGATTGCTTAGTTTGTTTTGTATGGTATTGTTGTATAGCCTTAATTTATTGGCGTAATTACAAATTTTGCTATATGGTTGTTGGTTTTTTTTTTTAAATTTATTTTAAATACAATATCTATAAGATATAATTAATTATGCAACACGTACTAAGTTTTAATTACTTTACAGTTTTTTTTTACTATTTTTCATGTTAGCACAAATCTTAAGCAGCAACTTTTTATGTAATACCGAAAATGTTTATACCAGGATTTCTCAAGGCGCACGAAAGTCTTCTTGATACTTCTGTACTGTTATTAGTTCAGGATTTGAGCTTTCGAGCGGCGAAAGCTATTTTGTAGCTTAGAAAACTAATCAGATTCGGCTTTTTACCTCAGAAGCTTTCAAAACAGCTCTGAAAACTAGTCATATTCAGATTTTAAACTTCCTACCTCAAAAACTTTCACATCTTGCTGATGCTTTCATTAATAACTCATTATACATTTGAGCAGTAGAGCTTTCACAACGAACAACAATATTTATAGAAAATTTAAGTCAAAATAGATACAGCAAGTATGAACTAGTTCAAAAGATACTTAGTGGCTAAGGAAAATTTTTTTCAAATGTGTAATTAAGAGAATAAAATAAAACAAGACACAACAAAAACTTTTGGTAATCATCAAAGCTTTCAAAAAGCAGCAAAGTGTCTTATACACAGCTGATTGATATCCTGAAGGAAAGCTTCTAAAACATTTGAAAATGAAAGCTGTTTTCTTGAATGTTGAAAGCCTCATACTTTCACTAATAAAAATTGACGAAAAGCTGTGTGTTATTTGACAGCTAGTATGGAATCATATGCCAAAGCTTACGGATGTATATTAATGAGTGTATATTTGTCATGAACAATTTTTCACACAAAGTTATGGGGCTCTGGCAACAGCCTCAAGGAAAAGTGCAGCTTTCAAAGCGCCGGCGTTCAAAGCCAACCATTACTTAATATTTCTTCATAAGAAAGCTTTCATTGGCGTATAGAATATTAGCATAATATAGAATGTGTGACCGCTCTACAAGCTCTCCTTAAGGCTCATATTAGACTTTTAGGTTTGATGACTTCAAATTTAAATAGAAAAACTCGCAATAAGTAGCAATCGATCATAATAAAATTTCAAATAGTCAAAGCTCACGTAAGCTCTTCAAGCAAAGCTTTTATGTTTAATTTTATACGACCAAAAACTAATTAACTTGGCGTAGTGTAACCTCTTTTCAATTTCTTTGCCCTGCTAGCCAGTAATCTACAACTTTTAAACTTGCGACTACGCAGGACGTCTAGCATGCCTTTGTCTCAGCCCCATCATACGTTTGCGCTCCTTATTAATTTTAACCTTAGCTAGTCGTATAGATTCGGGTAGCATCGCTGTTGCCGAGGTCGGTAAATAACCGCTTACAATTGTCAGGCGGCTGTTACGCGTCACATCTGTAGATACGCGCTCTGTCGAATGCTGCTCCGCCATTTCCACAGATTCGTCTAACAAATCTGGATATACGCTTATATTATCGATGTTATCGATATCGATATCACCGGCATTGTTGCGCACATAGGTCAACTGATGAAATGGTGTCGCAAGTAGCTTTTGCGTTGATATGCGTAGCGACTTCTTTGTAGTTGCGCCAGCTGTTGCAGCAACCATTGTAGGAGACATTGCGCTGTTGATGTTGGTCGAAGCAGTTGGCGCTGCAGCTGCAACAGTTGTTGTGGTGTGTGTAGTTGCTGTTGGTGATGTGTGTGACAAGTGATTGGTGTTGCCATCAAAGTGTTGTGCTTGCGTGTTACTGTGTAGCACTGCAAAGGTTTTGTTGCCCAGCAACTGTTGTAGTGGGTAGATGTGGTGCGTAGTGGTTGTGGTAGCCTCAACGGGTCTATTGTTTGCTGTTGTAGCAACGGTGGAATGCGTTACGCCTGCCAAGCGCGCTTTTGTACTTGCAGCGCGGCTTGTTGTGGGCATTGTGCTGCTGTACGCTTGTGTTGTTGCTTTCGCCAATATAGATAGCAATTTGTTGCTGTGCGCACGCGCTTTGCTCGCTTGCCGCTGTGACTTGCTCTCCGTTAAATATTTTTTGCTCTGACTAAGGCTGGTTGCGTCGCTAGTTAGCAGCGCTTGTAGGGGTTGCTGGGACACCATTTCGGCACCTCTGCTGTTGCTGCTATTGTTATTGGTTTTGCGATTCTGTTGCCTACGCTTGCTGATAGTTTTGTGTTTGTGGTTGCGCGTATGCCAATCATATTCATTGCTTGCAGTGGGCGGCACATCTTCGAAACCTTTGTCCCAAAAATAGGTGCCGCTGTGATTCATATGTTGCTGCCACCATGTGGCACGATCACTTTCAGCGATTTCAGTCGTTGACGCTGCCGTTGTTTGGCGCGCCTTTTCCGCTTGTATTTCGTCTGAATATTCGTCACCGTGCTGCGGCCTCCAAGCGTATTTATTTTCTTGCCTGCTACTCGTCGCGAGCAATTGGTTGTAGAAGAGGGTGGCGATGCTAGCCGCTATGCTCGTAGGCTTTTTCGATTTGCGTTTAAAGATCGTGCTAAAGTTTTTAAAACGTTCATGGATCGTTGGCGCGGTGCTACCAATATCCGCCAACGTTTCAGTCAAGTCATAACTGCTGCTGCTGTCCGCTTCGATATCACTAGAGGTAGAGTTCATTACTTCATACAGCTCTGCAGAGTCTGCGATTGTTTGCGACTCCCTTGTCGCATTATCGTCGTCAGGTAAAAAGGAGGTGGCTGCAACACTTTCAGTTTCCAGTGGCGCTGTGGGCGCTAGCAGCATTGTGTCAGCAACATCGTCATCGCTTACCAATCCCATTGTTGCTGGTGACCAACTGTGATCGCTGCTCTCTGAAAATGTTGTTAATGTGGGCGCTAAGGGATCCTCTTCCGACACGGATGCCACCCCATTTAATGTTGTTGTAAGGTGTTGTTGTTGTTGGGAATTAATACTGTTTAATTGTGCGGCCGTGACCAATGTTGGCTCTGGCGACCAGCTGCCATCGTCCATTTCAGACACAAGCGTGGCATTGAAAGCGTCTTCCTCATCAAAAGCATCGCTCGTGAAATCGGTGATATTGTTATAATCGCTTGTTGGTGTAAGCGAGGATGAGTCATCAGCAGAGACGGTAGTTGACAGCGCGTAACCATGCGTGGACGCTTGAGAAGTACTCGATGAAGTAGCTGACGACGACGACAGCAACAAAGACGACGGAGACGATGACGCTTCTGACGTCTCTTCAGTAAATGTTGCCAGTGAAGATAACCACTCGCCGCTATAGTCACCATATGTTGTTGGCATTGATACGCTGCTGCCAATATCCGTTTCCGTCTGCGTAGACGAGGGTGACACGTCGGCAGGCGTATGCGATTCACTAAGCAGCCAAGTCGGCAGTGTTGATACTGACGCAGCATGTTTAGCTGTGTGCTCTTTGACTCTGAGTGGCTGCGAGCGTAGTGGCAACATTTGTTGTTGTTGATGCACTTTTTGTTGTTGTTTTCTATGCTTGCGCCCTTTTCTTCGTCGACCTTTTCGCTTATTGGCTATTGTTGTTGATTTCATAGTGGTTGTTGTTGCTGTTGCTACTTTCTCAGCCACATTCGAAAGCGTTGTAGGCTGTTGGTGCTGTTGTTGTAATTCATGCGCACTATTATGTTGCCGACTGTTGTTGTTTAGCGTTCTTACTGTTGGTGTCACGCTGTATCCAACTTGTGTAGTTATTGTTGGCGCTGAAGCTCGGCTATGAGCTAATGTTTCAGCTGTCGTTGTTGTTGTAGTTGTTGTTGGACTAGTTGTTTTGCTGCTGCGCAAGCGCTGTTGCTGCCTTTGATGTTGGCGTCGCTTCTGTTTGTGCTCATGTTGCTGGCGGCGTGCAATCAAATTGGGATCGTTGTGATGATGACGCACTTGATGTTGTTGTTGTTGTTGGTGGCGCACATATTCGCGTGTGCGACTATTGCTATTGTTGTTGTGGTGGTTGTTGCTGCTATTATTGCTATGGTTGTGATGTTTTTGATGACTTACAACTACTTGCTGTTGTTGTTTATTACTAACTAATTTACTATTGTTGCTGTTGTTGCTTAAATTGCTACTATGGCCTTTAGTGTACTCTTCGTTTTGGTTATTGTTGCTATTGTTGTTATTATTATTTTTGTTTTTACTATTATTATTTTTGTTGTTATTGTGCATGCCATTCACACGCTTATTTTCATTGTTGCTCTGTGTTCGATGCGCTGCCGTCGCCGTCGCTGTCGCTGTTGCTGTAGTTGCTGCTGCTGAAAGCGCTGCTCGGTGTGATGACATTCGTGCTGAGGCTCCTGATGTTGTATATGTGGTTGTTGTTGTTTGTGGCTGTGATGTGCTAATGCCATGATTGTTGTTGTTTTTGGTGCTCTTCGATTTTGGTGCTAAATAATCCGTGTGCTGGTGGAAAAATTGATCGGCCTGTATTTTCGTGAACAAATAACAGGCGTCGTTGATATTCTTCTTCGGTCCGACCGCTTTACCTCGGTGCGTGAAGCCGACACGTCGCTGTAGATCGACTACGGAACGAAACACGAAATAACCGTGTACGATGGTTTCGTTGAAGTAGCAGGTGTCGCGCAGTTCTTTCTGCAAAGTAAAGTAAGAAGAAGCAAGTGAATATGGAGTTGGAGTGATAAGAGATACTTAGGACTATCTTTTGTGGGACAAATGGTTATCAGGAAGTAAATAAGTATTCGTGGTTTCACTGGCAAGACTTTTTAGAGCTAAATTGGATATATCTCTGTTCGAAGATTATTTTAAAATTAGTTGCGGGTCTACTTTGGTTTCAAATTAGGACTTCTCTAAAATTATGGTATATAATTCTGATAGCAAATAGTCCCCAAACTGTTTAGAGTTAATCCTGAAAGGATATCAAAAATAGTTTTAAAATAATCCCAAAGTGAACTCGGAAGTATCCAAAGTGATCTTGCAATATTCTTGATTATAAAACGAAAACTTTTAAAAAATATCCCGAACCAATACTAAATCGACGGCTGAGCAGAAGGTCACCCTACTTTATATTTATATTTTTGAAGAGCGTCCGGTATCAGACTTTTTTTTATTTCAAAAACGCCATGTTTTAGAATTTGAAAAAAGCGCTGATTCTGATGATTGTTATCTTTTATAACTAAAGTAAATTATGGGTCTTTCCCTGTGAAAAGTTATGCATTTAAATTATTCCGTTTTGTAAAGTTAAAAAAAATAAACGTTGGCACTTTCTACTTAGGTATAAAAAAAAAATTTTTTCTAAAAAAAGATTGTAAAATTTCAAATTTTAGAAAAATTTAAATTTTTCAAAATAGAAAAATTTAAGTTCCTCATTAAATTTTGGACTCAAAATTTTTGTATTATACCTTTGATTTATCTAAAGATATAACGAAGTTTTCAGAAAGATGTTTTTTTTTTTTGTTTTCTCAAATATCTAAATATATGAATTTGAAATTTTTTCCAAAAAAAATTTGATCGGAAAAAGTAATAGCAGTGTTAAATTTGGTAATTGACAATTTTTTTTTGCTTAGTAGAATGTAAAAAAAGAAATGGAAAAAAATGTAACATATTTTTGGTTTTAAATTCCACTACCACGAACAAATTTTTCAGCTACCAAAGCTTACAGTTACATTTTTTAATAAAAATTTAAAAATTCATATATTTGAAAACAAAAACCGCCCGTCCGAAAGTTTTACGATATTGTTAGATATATCAGAGGTATAAGCAACAAAAGTTTAAACCAAAATTTAGTGTCGAGCTTTTCGAAAATTTTCTAAAATTTAACATTTTTGTTTTTATTCAAATTTTTTCTTTTTATACCTTTAAGTACCCCCTATGAAATTGCCAAAATTAATTTCTTGAACTACCTACAACAGCTTACGAAATATTGAAAAAATAAAATTTACAAAACAGGGAAAAAAATAAATCATAAATTTGGATGATTTTGAAAAAAAAAAAAAAATCGGAAGGGGTCGATTCCAACTATCTGACGATTTGACATGGAAGACCTTTATTAGTTTAAATCAGACCTGTTAAATTTCATTAGTAATTAGTAATCAATCAATTAGACAGCTTTTTTAATTGGTAATGATTATTTTAAATGTTTTTCAACAAAAGGCAATTATTGATTACGATAAGAAAAAATTAAAAACTAACAAGGTTTTTTACGATTATTAAAAAAAAAATCAAAAATAATCAAAAAAAGTTGGTTTGATTACTTTTGATTATTTTAGAACTTTTTTTACTTTTTTATTTTTTGAAATTTTTTCAGTATTGCTGATGTACATAAATATGAGCTTCTTCAACAATACTGAAAAAAAAATAAAATAATCAAAAAAATATAAATTTTTTTTTAAATAATTAAAAGTAATCAAAACAACTTTTTTTGATTTTTTAAATAATCGTAAAAAATCATGATTTTTTTTTTGGATTATTTTTTTTAATTAATTGGAAAATAATCATTAAAAATTTAAAGTAATGGTAATCATTATCAAACCGGTAATCATTATTTAACAGGTCTGGTTTAAGCAAAATTGAAGCTTTTAACAGTCCAATTCCCCTCTACATTCCATACCCAACAACATTTTCTGCTTTCTCACCACACTTGTTCTTCTTTACATAACATTTTCAAGTGCGCAGACAGCGACAGACAAATTTTCCAAATATTCACGCTGCCACTGTCAATCATTTGTTACAAGAGTGCCTTGTCTGACTGTTGGCTATATATGTACAAGAGTGTTTGCGCATGCGCAACACATTTCTTCGCACTTGTCACACGTACGTTGGTGCTCACACGCTGCTTACATGCTCAATTGCTTTTGGCACGACTTGAAATTGCTCGCATTCAAGCAGCACGACAGCAATGCAACAACAATTACTTAAAACAACAGCAACTACACTGGCTGTTGTCAATTATTGTAAACAGATGTGAGTAATTTATTTCAAACGGAATACCAAAATTACTTTCGTGCTACGTAAATTGCCGGTATATTGATAGCGTTGTTGTTAAACTATGCAAGGTAATATGTAAACAAGTATGTGGAGCCGAAAATATTCATAAAAATACTTAGAGGAAATGCCAAGAAAATTTGAATCTTTGTTGTTAATATGAGCGGAAGTGTTTTAAAATTAAGGAGTTGTAAGTGAAATGATTGGTGGCTGTCTGGGTCTAGCGGGTTGTGAGATTGACTTGCAAGCTGTTCAAAATTGCCAATACATTATGCAGAGCGTATCCAGCTAAAATATTAATTTAAATACGAGCTATTGGCATAAATTATTGCATGACCACCGAAATCATTTACCGCACGCTGAGCGGGGAAAAAACTGCTTCCAACTTGTGGTTACTTACTCTTTTCCTCAAAAAACGCGGCACTCTTGCTGGGAAATCGACGCAAATTGGCGCAAATAGGGCACCTTTAACTAGATAAAATTGCTGAAAATATTTTTCGAGCGAAACCTGCCTGTTAGAATTTCACTACATGTATAAAATTGTCAACTATTATTGCCACCACTGTGTTCACAAAATGTATCTTAAACTTCAAGTTGGATATCTAGCAATACATCAGTGAAAATTACACTCAATTCGATACAATAAGTTTTGAGTGATGTGCGAACAAACATATCTACAGACATACAAAAATGCTAAAATCCTTCTTGAACTCTAATCTGTTACATTTTTATTATGTGCAAAGATGACTCACATTAAAAATATGCATGATAAAGTACTTCAATACTCAAGTTGTTAACGATCTTGAAATATTTTGAGTTCATTCCTGCCATAGCTGGCAAAGTTCAAGTTAGATATGACAAGTTTATCGAAAGCTAATATCAAAGTTTGATATGCACTTCAAAAGTGCAACTCAGTTAGATATTTTTGCAACAAACTTAGCATAGTTGGGGCTTTCCATGCCAAATAGTCACATAAATGGAATCGAAGAATTTCCTTTTATCATGAAACGAAGTTTTGCCAAGGAAACAATTAAATTTTATTTTTTTTGAAAAGTTAAGCAATTGCAAAATTTAATTTTTTTCTGTTTTGTAAAGTTTATTATTCATTATTATATGAAACTACTTTACTTAAAAAAATAAAATTTGGCAGTGTCAAAGGGGAATAAAAAAGTATAAAAAGATACTTAAAAAAAAAAGTTTAAAAAGAAAATTGTAAAAATTCCAATTCTGTAAAATTTTCAGTTTTTCAAAATTGAAAAAAAAAATTAAGCTCGCCTTAAAATTTGGCAGCGTCAAAAGGGGTATTTAAAGGTATAAAAAATATTCAAAAAGAAATTGTAAAAAAAAAATTAGAAAACAAATTTTAAAAATTCTATTTTTAGAAAACTAAAAATTTTTTAAAATCGAAAAAATTCAAGCTCGCCACTAAATTTTTGACCCGAATTTATTTATTTATTATTATTCTGATATGTCTACAGATATCCTGAAATTTTTAGAAGGGTGCTTTTTGTTTTTCCAAAAATATAAATTTTTGAACTTTTTGCAAACATTTTTTTTAAATATATTTAATTTTCTAGTCGCGTTCAATTAGTTAAACAAAAGTTTCGATAACTAACCAAATTTTTTGGGGGCTAGCGGAATGTAAAATCAAAAATTTTAGAAAATAAATTTGAGCAAATTTTTTATTTTTACATTCCATAACAACGATTTGTGTTCAAAAATTGAAAATTTTCTAAAATTAGAAATTTTAAAGTTTTTTTCAAAATATTTGTTTATGCCTCAAAGTACCCCCTTTGAGAGTGCCAAAGTTTTGTTTTAACTACTGTAGTTTCCGAATTATTAAAAAAAAAAAATTTTGCAAAAAAAAAAAAGTTTCAAAATTAAATTTTAAATTTAAATTTCTTCCATTTGCAAGACTTTGTTTTATGATAAAAGAAAACTCTTCACCAAATTTTAGTCAAATCGAAAGGCGTCGATTCCAAATATGTGACGATTTGACATGGAAAGACCCAGTTGATTATGCTTTTAACTTTTGCTTATGTCTCTACTTTTTTAATACGAATAACACTAAAAGATTTTAAATGTGCATTTTGTTGTTGTTTATTTTGATTTCGTCAAGTGGCTGATTGATTCGTAGCGAAAATGACAGTGACTGACGGTTTTATATAAATATTATGACTAAAATTACTGCCATGCATGAATAAGCAGGTAACTCAATTGTTTATATTGATAAATATTTTTTAATTTATGGGGATTTTAGTAGGTGTGCTTTAGTACCACGGCGTCAACAAAAATCGCTCAAGTACCTTCAACTTCAGGCTTACGTATCTTTATTGATTGACAATAGAGCACTCGTCTAGTGATTTGTTGCTTGTTGCATTTATTCATTAACAATGCTTAAACATACATAAATTTGTATATATATATATGTCAGAGTCAAAAGCGCAACAAGGCTAATGTGAATCTTAAGAGTTTATCGAGAACTAAATGAATGTGCAAAATAAACTAGCACTGAGTGTTATTGTTAGAAACAATAAACTCTTCGCCAATGACCTAGATTTGAGGAATAAAGTGTAAAACATTAAGAGTACTTTGGTCTAGTCGATTCGAGTACGAGGCATTGGGTTCAGAATCTATGCGCTGATGACGTAAGGCGAAAGAAATTTGAAAAACAGGAAAGTCCTTAAGTTTTTAAAAAAACTTCGAAATAGCAGAAAACCTACGTGACCTATGTGATTTGAGATGCTCGTGGCACTTGACTTATCCAAAGCGTTCGACACGCTCGACCACGTCACACTTCTAAAATACCGGGAAGACACACCGCTACCTGCCGGCCTAAAAGGTGGACCACTAACTACCTCAACCGTCGACAGACGTCAGTCAAGTTGAGGAACATGAAATCTAGACCTCAAAGAATAAAACAGATGTATCACAGGCTGGTGTCCTATCCCCCTTTTTGTTTAATTTCTATATTTCGTGGCTCCTCCTCCACCATAGCGAGTCTCTGTTGTTATCTCTGCTGACGACTGTAAGATTATGGTTTCGGGTAAGGGCTTCGCCATTGACTTTCTAGTTACTGATTACGACCTTCACACTAAGTCGATAGACAGATCCCTTATATCCCTGCCTGTGAACCCCGTAATTGATATACAACCACCTGCAATAGCTGTAGAGGAACGCGTCTTTCAGAGAGATACTAGAGTCATGCTAGCACAACTTCGTTCTGGATATTGTAATAGGTTCAACTCTTACTTATACAGACTCAACCACACCGTACCAAAAACTTTCTCTGCATGTGGTATGTCTTCTCACGGTACTAAACAGCTCTTTACCTGTTCAATCGAACATACTCTCTTAACACTAATATCACTCTTGTCCCACCCTGTTAAAACTGGGCATTTCCTTGGACTTTCTTTAGAAGATCTCACAGTGATCGTGCCCAACAACAACATAAAATATAGCTATGTTCAATTTTAATATATTTGTTTGAATTTTTATAATTTTTTTTTTTAATTTTTTAAGACCCTTTCAATGGTAATATTTTCTAATATCTCTGTTGTTTTTCCCAAATTTTTGACAGTTCTGAGGTGTATATAACTCACCATACTAGAATATATCTCACCATGGTAAATTGGCTAACTTGGCGTTATCGACACCAATTCAACTAAATATTTGTCTCTTTTATTTTTATTTTCTCGAGGTAACTCATGAGAAAAAAATTAGCAAAAATTTTCCATTTCTATACTTTAAATACGCAAACATTTAATAAACCCAAACAACCTTACTTTTATTTCAATATTTTTCTAAGCTGTCGACTTTATTTTGTACCCAATACATGAGCCCACCATGGCGTATGAGTGTTGTTTTTTACACCACACAATTCTTCAAAAATACTAATCAATTTCCGTCGGCTTTAGACACATTCGCTTTCAAAACAGATTTAAGTCATAAAAAGTAACATCAAAAAACTTAAGTTAAAACGAAAATAGCGCGCACAAACAAATACAAAAAGCCGACCAGCACAATGGCACTTAGTTAATAACAGTACGAGTGTAATCATAATAAAATTAAAATAAATGCAAATAAATGCAATAAACACATTACCCATACCGTACTAAAATTCATTAAACAAATTTAAAAAAAATATGGAAAAACAAAATTATAAATAAATTGTACCGCTTATGTACATAAGCACGTACAAGCGTGTTAATATGTGTATGGATGTTTGTATGTATGCAAATGTTTATTTGACTTATCCCATTCTGATGAATGAATTTCAAAGTACTGTGGGCGCGACTCGATTTGTGCCATACGCGCGCCCACACTTATTTACTGGCTTATCTGTTTGTGTGTGTGCTTACAACTGCGTGTGCTTTGTGTTCTTGTTGTATGAGCTTTTGTACTCCAGTTATTTGCATAGCTGTATTGACAATATTTGACACTTTACATGAACACTAATTGTTCGCAAGCAGAATCAAAGAGAAATAAAGAAATTATTTTTTTTTTTTTTGAGTACAAAGGTGTGCTTACGTGAGAAACGTGGAAGTTGTAGGCTAAAAATAAATGCGTACTCAGCAGGTCTGTATTTAGGAAGATGACACCTCTGCCCTCTTAACCTATCGACTGCGATAAAAGGGAAGATATTGATACAGAATATACTTTACAGAAAGGTAATGGGTCCAAGTGGATAACGAATATCGGCCAAAGACTGCTCTTAAAGCTCCTCTGCCTATGGCCCTGATACTGAGGTGCGAGGTGAATTTTTTGGCAGTGGGAAAACAGTGCAATAAAGTCGGGGAGATGCACTGATACTTCAAATAACTATAAAACTACGCAATTGAAAATTTTCTATGACAATGCTACCAGTAATGACTGGTACTAATATATGTTTTTTAACATAAGGAAATAAATAAAATATCACCCCTGAGGAAGATAGGAAGTCTAGCGAAACGTTGGGTATGAAAGTGGAATAAATCTTTTTTTATTTTGCACTTAAAAACAAAATGGTGAAAAAAGCCTACATAAAACCATATCTACAAAATTTTATATTAAACTATTAAACCCGGCTCCGCTTCGCTGCGTCTTAAACCTAAGAATACACTGAGTCCGAATTTAATCATTAAATATCCCAAGATAAGATATGAAACTTAACTACATCGCTCTTTGCAGCACCTTTCGTTTGAAACACTTTTTGTATGAAACACATCTTGGGTCACCTTGGTCCACATAGCGGTCGATATCTCCGAATTTGGTAAAGCTGTTGAAACAAGTGATATCTTAAATTCTAAGCTAAGCGACTAGTAATGCAACAATTAAAGTTCCATACAATTCCATAAAGGTGTTTTTGAGTGATGCGCGAACAAACATACACACAGACAGACAAAAATTCTAAAAACTGTTGATTTGGCTTCTATAAGCTTAATAATGATCCTCCTATCGATTTTTCGTAAATACTTGCATTATGCAGACATCGAGCTGCTACAATTTTATTATATGTAGAGATAACGAAATTTGATTACGGAAAACTTGGCATATTAGGCTCAGATTAGTGATATATTAATCTGGATAAAATTTCGGAAAAACGGGTGGTGCCACGTTCTTATCAGGGAACAGTTGAATTCGCTATATTTTCGTAAAAATATGCTTTAGCTAACGAGTATTTGCTTATGAAGCATTGTATAATCAGAGGGGGAGGAAGTGGAAGAATAGAGAGCGAGGGAAGAGAGAACAGAAATGAAAAGAAAAATAATGTATTAAACCACCCATTGGGAATGTCGCTTAGATTTCGATTCCGTTTAGTCGGAATATTCGTTTTTTTTAAACCTCTGAAGAAGATTGCGATCTCGATTTCGATTGTTTGAAATTGGCTTTATAGCAAAAGTCTTGATACTGCTAAAACAATTTTTTTTTATCTATTTCAGTCTACTATTATTTGGATCACCGCCGTGATGTGTTTGTAGTGTTGCTGGCCTATCAGCAAAAATTTATCTGCATTTGCAGGTGCATCAGCATGTCGTTCGGAGTCCGTATTAAACATGTAGGTCCCTGCTAATTTCGGGAAAAATAATTCATTACATTTGAAATACCCCCTGCCTGAAATGAGCCTACTGCTTTCCTTCACATAAAGTGGCGTTGTGAGCTCCAAATATGTTTTTGGAAAAAGATAAAGAAGTTGATTTTTAATGATTATTTTCTAATTAATTAAAGAAATAATCAAAAAAAAAAAATTATGATTTTTTACGATTATTAAAAAAAAATCCAAAATAATAAAAAAGTTTTGTTTTGATTACTTTTGATTATTTTAAATTTTTTTTAAATATTTTCTGAATTTTTTTTTGATTTTTTCAGTATTATTGTAGTAGCACATATATATATATATTCACATCAACAATACAAATAAAATCAAAAATAATCAAAAAAATAAAAATTTGAAAAAATTAAAAAAAAAAAACTAAAAATAATAAAAAAACAATTATCAAAAGTAATCATAACAACGAATCGGTTCAGTAGAGACTCTGTTTTGCCTTTACAAAAGTTTTTGTTCTCATTTTATGTATATTAGATATATATTTAAATAAAGTAAGTGGTAATTGGTATGAAAATTTGATTAAATTATTTTACGTCAAGAGTTTTCCTTAATTCATATTTTAGCATAGGTCTTATGCATGTATATATACCAATGTGCTCAATTCTTTATTTGCTTAAAAGAAAAAAGTCTAGCTGTCAACTCAATGAGAGAATGAGCACAGATCAAAGTGTCACCACGCTTTGACTCGAATAACTAAAAGAAAACCCGGTTGAATCAATTCATTTCAAATCAAAATCACACACAAATATCTTTTACTTATTAATTTATTCACTTAAATACTTAATCAATTTAAATTTCAACTTCTTAAGTCTTTTTTATTGATTGTGTCTGCCTACCTGCCTTTCTGTCACGCCATTGTTGTGACGCACACAAACTTGCTCAAAGCACCATTCACTCAAGCTGGTGTGTAGCAAAACACCAAAAAAAATATTGCAGGCAGTCATTTTGCAAAACAGCTGAGCATTCAAATATTCAACTGTCACTCAGTTAACAATTGTCATTTAGCTAATGTCAACTACCGTTAGACAGCTGATTATTGTCACATGAATGCCACTAAAAATTGTCACACAAACAAAAACACACACATTTAGGCACTCAATGCAATTAGTTAATAAAATTAAAAATTCGAAATAAAAAAAAAAAAATTTTAAATTGAATTGATAATAAAATGGTGTCGGTAGCGGCGCGCAAGCGTGTAGGCGTTTCTTAGTGCTATTTCGCCTTCGTTGCCACAAATCCTAATTAATGTACAAGGCGGCATAAAAGAGACACCCGCACGCAGTCTAACGCCTTTCCGAAGCATTACAACAACTTGACTTATGACATTACTTAAGGTGCTTGTATATAGTTCATAAAAATAGATTTCAATTGGCTTTTAATTTGCTACAAGCTGTAGACAAAATTCATTTCTTGTTCATTTTTTGCTTGCGTGAATGCATAGCGTACATAAAACCTGAAAGTAACTAACTCAAAAACAGGGACCGTAACTGTTATGAGTTTTATTATAAAACTCGGTTTTTGATTATTATTTTCAAACTTTTTTAATAAAAATCAACAATAATAGGTATCTTCAAGTTTTATTTTTTTGATTAAGGCTAACTTTTATTTTTTGAGTTTAATTTTTTTTTGCCAAAAACTACACTTATTCCTTGAGCGATGTTTTATTCTTCAAGAATAAAAATTAAATTTTGAGTTTTAATTTTTTTTCACGGATCGAAAAACTCAAAAAACCGCTGCGCCTTTTTGGCAATTAATTGATCATAAATATTGGTTGGTATAATCTCGACAACATATGGTCTCAATAATTAAAACATGTTTATAGACACATACATATGCATATGTGCATAAGTTCGCATGCAAAAAAAGCTTTTTTAGTTTTTCGAACTGTGAAAAAAATTAAAACTTAAAATTAAATTTTTTGTCTTGAAGGATGAAATACCGCTCAAGGAATAAATTTTAATTTCATCAAAAAAAATAAAACTCAAAAAAGATTGATTAGATGTAATTTATATAGGTTTCGCTCAAATTTTCTTCAATCAAGGCAGAATTCCGTTGAGCATGACGAGTAATGCATGCTCACATACTTGAAACTGTCCTCCGATACTGGGAAGCCTTTGATTTTTTACATTAAAAATATACAAATAATCATTATCGGGGCTCCCTGCTCAAAAATTGAAAATTTTGCAGTTGTTTAGTTGAATGACCACCAAACTGCATAAACATTACAACAATAGCTGCACTACTAAACAAGAAAAGTCTTTTTTAAAATAAAAAAAAAATTCCATAGCGCACCTAGGAAAGTCGGTCAGTTTTTGGCGTTTTGAGAAAAATGTGTTTTTTGAGTTGAGCGCTGTTTGGATCTAGATATTTTAAATATGAGTCTGTGTGTAGTCTGCAACGTAAATATGTTTTATGCTCTGATTTCTGGAACAAGCCATAGACGTGTCGCAAAGCTCAAGAAAACTAATTGAGAAAGGCGCCTTAGGCTATTCGGCTTGTTAAGCACTTAAGCGGTTTACAAGTTGTAAACTACCTTGATCATTGTTTGATATTTTTGTATTGGCAATCAAAATTTATTAAGATTTAATATTATGCGTGAAAAAATTCACAAAAGGTGCCAAAAATAGGTTTACAGTTTGCGAAAATGGAGATTAAAGGTGATTAGAGGAATTTTTTTTAAAGCTATTTACGAGTCGTAAATTGAATAAAGAAGCAGAAGAAATATATATATATAATAATATATATGTATATTAGACAGATAAAAAAAATAAAAATATTGATAGAACTGCGCTTAAATAAGATAAAATAAAGTAAAACAATAAAATAAAATAAAATAAAAAAATAGAGTAAAAAAAATAAAACAAAGAAAAAAAAAATTGAATAAAACAATATAAAATAAAATAAAATAAAATGAAATAAAGTAAAACAAAGTAAAATAAAATAAAATAAAATAAAATAGAATAAAATAAAATAAAATAGAATAAAATAAAATAAAAGAAAACCTAATGGAAAAAATAAAATAGAATGAAACAATATGAAATAAAATAAAATAAAATAAAATAAAATAAAATAAAATAAAATAAAATAAAATGAAATAAAATAAAACAAAATAGAGCTAAATAAAATAAAATACAATAAAATAAAATAAAATAAAATAAAATAACGTAAAATAAAATAAAATAAAAGAAAAAAATTAATAAAAAAAAAAATAAAGTAGAAAAAAATAAAATGAAATAAAATTAAATAAACTAAAATAAAATAAAATTATTCAAAAACAAAATAAAATAAAATAAGATAAAATAAAATAAATAACACAGTATAAAAAAATAAAATAAAATAATATAAAACAAAGTAAAATAAAATCAATTAAAATAAAAAAAATAAAACAAAATAAATAAGATAAAAAAAATAAAATAAATTAAAATAAAATAAAATAAAACAATATAAAATAAAATAAAATAATATGAAATAAAATAAAATTAAATAAAGTAAAATAAAATAAAATAAAATGAAATAAAATTAAATTAATTTATATAAAGTAAAATAAAATAAATAAAAATAAAATAAAATTAAATAAATTAAAATAAAACTAAATAAAATAAAATAAAATAAAATTAAATTAAATAAAATAAAATAAAATAAAATAAAATAAAATAAAATAAAATAAAATAAAAGAAAATAAAATAAAATAAAGTAAAACAAAATAAAATAAAATAAAATAAAATAAAATAAAATAAAATAAAATAAAGTAAAAAAATAAAATAAAATAAAATAAAATAAAATGAAATAAAATTAAACTAATTTAAATAAAGTAAAATAAAAAAATAAAAAACAAAATAAAATAAAAAATAAAGTAAAAAAAATTGTTAAAAAAAAATTTTATAAAATAAATGGAAATAATATTAGATAAAATAAAATTAAATTGGATAAAATAAAATGAAATAAAATTAAAAAAATTAAATAAAATAGAATAAAATAAAATGAAATAAAATGTAATAAAATAATATAAGTAAAAAAATAAAATAAAACAAAGTAAAAAAAAATAAAATAGAAAAAAAAAATAAAAAAAAATTAAATTAAATTAAAAAAATAAAATAAAATAAAAAAGTTAAATAAGGTGAAAATTTAGTTCATCTTCACTTTAATAATTGAGTTACGGCAAGCGAATTTACTTAAAAAAACCTAGTTCCCTTAGTGCAAAAGTGACTTTCAGTGCACTATAAACTTCATTTTTGATTAAAAATTTTGATAACTAAAATACAATTTCTCTTCTACTTACCATTCCAACTAATTTCCACTGTTCGTTGAAACACAGGTATCGTTGTGTTTCTTTTGCGTACAGTGCTATTTTGAGATTGTTGTTCACATAGTCCGGGAGGCCGACTATCGTTATATTTTCTGTAAATAAATAAAAATAAAAGATATTATTTATGTATTACAAAAAAAATATTTGGATGTAAAATATTTAATATATATCTTTGGTCATAGTCGATAACCGCCTAGACATTACACTTTTACATGGAACCCAGGAGATTATCTGGTGTGACCACAGACATCTGACTTTATAGCAAAATCTCTGTGGTCCGATTGCACTGCAATTGCGTATTTTCTATGACCGGAGTTAAATGATCACGCTAAACCTGATTAAGTGCTTCTATAAAAATAACCGCAACATACGTGACTTAGCTAACAAGCTGATGTAAGTTGGTATAAAGTGGTATTTTCAAATATCATAAAAATGTTAAATAAAATGTATATTTGTACCTATTTCCTCTCATACTTTTATTTCGTTGTTTTCCGAGTTCTTTGCTACTACGCTTTCGCATATCATAACGAGTTTATAAATCGAATTTTCTACAATTTGTTGGAAGAGATTAATGATAGACACCTACCTAAGTGCGTGGCCACGCATTCGTAGTGAAAGCCAACACACTAACGAATTTGTCAAATATACTTATTTGTAAGGGTCCACTTTGACTGCCGTCTATTGCGCATGCGTGCAGTTGATTTACCTTTCCCTTTCTTTTTATTATTGTATTTGCTCTCAAACTTTGTTTATATGCGCACTTCTTTGACATCTACCGACCAAGTAGCGCAGCAATATTTTTATTTCATTAAAGATGCACAGACGCAGACTTTTTAAGTTATTTTCACTCATAGCTGATGCTTTTTTTTGACTTCATTAGCTTATCCAGAATATTTTCTTTTTTGTCTTTGGTATAATAATGCGACCAAACAACAAAGCATTATATTCAATTCAGCTCAATTTCCTTGGCCTGAAAATCTCTAAAGGAAAGAATTAATATCTAAAAGATATAATATCACGCTTTGCTGTATCTCAGAACTTATAATAGGTGAGTTCGAGTTTGTATGACTCCTTCGCGAGTTTTGTTGTTGTGACATAAATGCTTCCATAGTCAGTTAAATTGAAAAATGAAATTTGTATGGAAGGTGACATGCCCACTTTCCCGTTATCCGCCATTTTTTGGTATATATTAGCGACTAAATTCATTTAACTCCTTAGCGAATTTCAACTTTTAATCATGAATACTTCCAAAGATATGCAGCATCAAAAAATTGATCGGCTAAGCGATGCCACGCCCCCTCAATATATTGAAATAAAAAATATCCTTCCTTTTGAGTTGAACAATCTTTTAAGTCGGTAGCAAATTTGATCGAAATGGGTTGAGTAGTTTCAAAGTTTATTGCGGTCAAAGTTCGTTACAAAAGAAATATTTATAATATATATATAAGCGCCTAAATATATGCAAAACAATGTGCATTTCAAAAATTATCTACTAAGATATTTATAACCAAGGTACACGGTATTTTAATGGGATGAGAGAGAGTGCATGTGAAATTTCATAATAAACTTTTACAATTTCATTGATGACAATTAAACTCCTCCGTAGTAAAATACTATATCCACCACAAAACAATTTTTTCAAAATCACATACTTTTAGGCGCATATGATAACACACTTCCCTGCCAACCACGAATCGTAAGAATCTGAACAAACATTGAGTCGCGCGAAATAAAGAATTGGCAGAAAAGTGGTTTTGTTTGCTCAGAGAGGCTCACTTTTTAGCTTTTGCTTGCTCGTGTACCTGTGAGTCCTGAAGGGTTACATACTTCTAGGCATGTGTTGTTTTCCATGCAAGTTCCATAAATATGACTCATAGATATGAGTTCGTGTTGGTATTCAGCACACAAAACTTGTGATGGGTGTGGAGTCCAAGTTTTCATCTCGCAAGAAGTCGTTGGCTATAGTTGGTAGAGTCTAGTTCAAGTGTGTACTAAATCTTGCATACTTTTAGGCGCAACCATTATAAACGGTTTTCTGCAATTTTGCATAGGCATATTCTACTTTTATACTTGAAATGATTTCTAACAGAGAAATCGAACAAACGCGCTACCTCGAAAATATAGCAGAACCCCAAGTTTTCGGCTTCCCACAAAGAATTCTGATTTCATCAAGAATTCGCAACACTTTACTAGTTACATCCTTAAAAATTGTAAATCCATTTTCCGCAGTCTCTATGCATCCTCTTACGTAGTGGATTTATGTACTGACTGACATGCCACTTAAATGGGCAAATATATGCATAAGTCATACACATCTGATACACCGAAGATATTAATAGCTGACATGCAGGTATTTGCATGTGAGTGCGAATGCGGTAACACCCGCGCCAATCAAAGAGCTTACAAGAAAAAGAAAAGAAGTAGCAAAATGGAAAAAAATTACTCTCAAAATAAAAAAGGGCAACCACTTGCCAAGCTTCAACTTCAACTCGAACTGGATACCTGCACAAGTGCATGCAGTGGCTACAAATGACACCAGCAAAAGCTACAAAAACAATAATAACCAAATGCACGCGTATGCTAGTCGATGTTTGTTACATTAAACAGCAGGAGTTCGGTATATGAAACCACTTCACTTTTGAAGAGTTTCCAACTAAAAAGTGACGCATCACTGCCAACTGCCAACGGCCAAAGGCCGACTGACGCTGACGAACTGCCAAGTGACTTAATGCTGCTTGCTCTGTGTCCAAGGGTTTTGTGTAAATTTGTGACTGAACACAAGAAGTGGCAATGCCAGCCAAATATTAGGCATTGTTGGTAGAATAAGCTGTCGTATAGGCAAAGAGTCAAGTCAATCAGTACGTCAGGCAGATACCTAGTCAAGCCGCTTCGCCGCTACGTCGCTCAAGTGGAATTCGCACGCCTTGAAAAATGCGCCAAACGTGCAACAATAATAATAGTAGCACCTTCGCCTTCGACTTTGACTATGCAACATTCATAAATAACGTCATCTGAAGAGGTATTGCTATTTTCCAATTTACAGTGTAAATGCAATACTGACACACAAACACATATGCACACATTTAGCACTTGTGCGAGTGTGTGTATATGTAAAATAAATTTCTTTTGAAATATGAGCTCACTGATTGTTGGAAAATATGAAATAAAAAGCCTACTCTAGTTAGAGCAACGAGCATAAATTTAATTACCACCAGTAAAAGACGCCGTCGAAGTTTTGCTGCTTGAACGTCGGTTTGGTTGACGATTGGTGCGCTGTGCTTAGTCTACTAGGCCAGTGTTCTAGGTAGATAGGTGCCTGCTATAGCGCCTTTTGTTGTGGGGGCATACACCTTGCTGAGCATGGCTTACGGCAGCCAAGTTTCTGACAGTTGAGGGCCACAAGCACTCATTGTATGCCTAAAAGCTCACTGAACTTGCAGCACAACTTGAAAGTTGCTCTTATTCCGCCACAAGTATACTCTACATATTTAGTCTTACGTGCAACAATAATTTGCGCAACAAATAACAAAAATATGAAAGAAGCAAATGCGAAGAAGAAGAAGACTTTTTGCACATAAAGCTCAATTTTTAAAAATTTAAAAAAAAAAATTTATAAAAATAAATGCAAATTGCAACAATAACAAAACAGCGCTCTGGACCATCAACGAACACTCGCACATTTGCTTACTTGCTTGCTTGCTAGGCTGGCTGCCTATCTCCGCACTGCTTGAAATCTTGCTTAGTTGGCTTGCTTGTGCGGCTAGGCCAGCATTGTTGTTTGTATGAATGGTCTGTGTATTGAACCTGGTATGTAGTCACCTATCAATCTATCTCAAGTACCTTTTCAAGTGCTTCACTTATTGGAGTGTGGTTGCTGGTTGTTCGGCGCTGCTGGTAAGGTTCTTGTGCACTTGCGCTTGCTTCTTGATGACTTTTAGTTGCTTCCTATATCACCACATATTGTTATAATTATAAATGGTATTGCTTTTGTTGCTGTGCTATTTTTACTTTTTATTTTATTTATTTACTTATCCATGCTCTGGTGCGCCAAGTGACGGCGTTTGCAATTGAGCCAAAACGGCGCGAAGTTCAATACCCCACTCGTGTTCATTGAACAATGACAAAACAACAACTTAGAAAAAGGAAAAAATATTGATAACAATTAAAAGCAAACAATGCTGCTTGTTATGGCACACCTTCGCCACCTTCACTAAGGGTATGTTGCACAGTGGGACAAAAGGGATAAGAAAGTGATATAATACTATTTCATTTAATGAATTTTGTAGAAAATAGTCAAGCTGCTATTTTTAGCACAAAAAAAATTTAAATATTTAAAAATTTCAAAACTGAATGACGAAAAATATAATTTGCAGCTTAGCACTTTTTAATGGTTAAAAGAAAATCAAAAATTATATTAAGTTACCATATTATTTTTTATAGATTTTGAGAAAAATGCAAAATTTTTTTTTTTTAAATTTACGATTTTAAAAAATCACAGAGCACATTTAAAAACAAGTTAAAAAAATTTTGGATTCGTTTTGAGCACGATGTTCTCACTGAGTTCACAATAAAATTTAGTTGCTACTTGAATTTATTCTAGGTTTTGAGATACATTATGAAAATTTATGATTTCTCCAATGACATAAAAAACCATTTCAAAGTTTTAAGAAATAGGAAAAAACATTTAATTTGTGAGAGAGTGAAAAAATTTAACGATTTTTCAAAATATCAACAAAAAAATTTCTAAACTTTATTTTTTTTAAATTTTGGAAATTTGATTTTAAGAAATAAAAAAAAAACCATGATTTTCCAAAATATCAACAAAAAAATTTCTAAATTTTTGTTTTTCTTAAATTTTGCTTGTGAGAAACAAAAAAAAAACTTTAGTTTTTGAGAAAGTTAAAAAATTAAAAAAAAAATTGCGAAACTTTTTTCCCAAAACTTCGAAATTTACATTTTGAAAAATAGAGAAAAAATATTAAGTTTGTGAGAAAGTTGAAAAGTTAATAATTTTTTAGAAATTCCAAAAAAAAACACATTTCACGTTAACAAAAAAAATTGAAAGTTTTTCGAAATAAAAATTAATTTCAATTGAAAAGTATTTGTTATGCTTATTTTTAATTATTATGTAATTTTTTTTTTGTGCGTATGTTACTGAATTTAAAGAGTTTTCAAAAGTCCCAAAAAATTTCTTACATTTTCGAAATTTGGTTTTGAGAAATGGGGAAAAATTTTTAGTTATTGAAAAAAAAAAGACATTTCAAAACGTTTTAAAAAAATTTTTGCAAACTTTTGAGTATGATATCTCCGCTATAAAAATTAGTTGCTACTTGAACTTTTCATTTATTATATATTTTGAGTTTCATTATGAAAAATTACGATTTTTCGAATGTAATTTCAAAATTTTGAATATGAAAACAAACAAAAAACTATTAAGTTTTTGTGAGTAAAAAGCGATTTTCAAAAATATCTTAAAATTTCAAAACGTATTTCCCAAAAATTTCGCTACTTAAAAAAAAATACAAAAATTTTTAGAAATAAATTTTTTTATTTATTTGAAAGTGCCATTTATTATACATTTTGAAAAGCATGAAAGAACTCTTTTTTTATTTATTTTTATTTCTTTTGGGCTTATACAGTTTACGAGTTTTCAAAATGCCCAAAAAGAAATTAAAAATTTTTTACAATTTGGATTTTGAGAAATAGTAAAAATATTATTAGTTTTTGAAAAGGTTAAAAAACTTAAAAAATTAAAAAAAAAATTTTTTTTTAAATTAGTTTTTAAAAATTTCCGAAACTAATTGTGTACGCAGTTTTTAATATATAGTGTAGTACAAAAAGTTGGCAAACAAATAATTTTTGTTTAAAATTGCACTTTATTATAGTTTTTACATAGGCAGACATCTTTTATTTTTTGATTGAAAAAATTGAAAATATTTCAAAATTCCTAAAAAATTTGTTTCAATTTAAACAAGAACAAGTCTGCAAATCAATCACTAAATAAAAGTCTAAAATCATACTCAGTATCAATAAATAACACTACTGACAACATTTTCCTGTATTTCGCCAAGTTTGCCCAACTGGTTCCTTGTTGAACGACTTTAAATCAAATGCTTATCACGCAGGCACAAATAATTTATGATCTAACACTCCTCGGGAGTTCTGACAAGAGTTCGATTATTTGCTGAATTATAAATTAAACTGATTGAAGTGTGAACCTATTTAAAATTCGGAAATGATTTGTTTAAGTGAAACTTCTTTGCAAGTGATTTGGTTAGGGGCAAAAGTAACATGAAAGTTACAACTTTGTGGTTATTGAACCGAGATTCGTTTAAGGTCTGGTTAATCTAAGAAACAGTTAGTGGGTTTAAACATAGTTTTTTACTTCTTTCTTTAAAGAGTCACAATTTCGTGATTTACAAAAAATGATTCAATCAAAAATTTTACCAAATGCTTCTTTTTCTTCCACTTACAATAGAACGAACTTTTATCAAACCCCAACTTCAGCCGCAACTTACAAAACTGCGTAGCAAATGACGCACTGTTAGTAAATGTGTAACTAAATCAGTTGTCGACACCTGTTTATATTTTTGAGATACTTGCGGTCAGCATGCTATTTAATTGTGTGAACATTAACAACAAATGCATGACAGTGAGCTGCGAATAATCGTAAAATTTACATGTAAACTTGTTGACGCTTTCGCTACAATGCATAGTGCTGCCGGCAGTGAACATTTTTTAAAAAATTACGCACTTTGCATGCAATAAAGCCATTACACAACTTATATCGTGCAAGTTTATATAATAAAAAAACTATTTTTATATATTCATAATTGCGACTTGTTTTGTTTTAAATTTCAAAAGAACTATAACAATTTAATATGAACAAAATGTGGTAAGAAAAAGCATGTAATTTACAAGTAAACAAATAAATGGAGTTTATACGCACGCAATGCTGCAGTGAGATATGGTTTCTTGCTGAATGCTATACTAGCGGTCTGAGTGAGTTGTAAATTTAGCTTGCTGTTAGAACTTTACTACGAATGTAGTAGATTTAGTACGCTTTTCCAAACATATAGAAATCTAGTACGTTGCTATGGGTGGCTTATAATCTACGTTTTAAAAAAAATATTAACGAAAAACTACCTTTTCTATTAAAATAATATTTGTTTAAAGTTGCCACCTAATCTTAATGTTGCTGTTTTTGCTTCTGGAAATCATAAATGCAACTCTGCTGTTTACTCTTTATTCTCATATTTTCTTTTGTTAATTTTTAATATGTATTTAATTCATGATGTATATAAAATAAACTCGCTCTCGCACGTTTTACTACATATTTATATAAACTACTACACTTTCTAAGCCTTAAGCATTTTTTAAATGGTTTAAAATTTATATTCAATATACTTCCTATATTGAAAAAAATGTTTAAATATTTTTTTACATTTTTGTTTTTACATTCTACTAGAACGAAAATAAATTTAGTGACCAAATTTGAATAATTTTTTGTTTAATTAATTAAACTCGACTGGAAAGTTTAAAAAAATAAAATTAATTTTTTATTTTAAATCAAAAAACCACGTTTTGAAAAAAAAAACAACCTTCTAATAATTTCAGTACATCTTAAGACAGAAGAGAGGTACATCACAAAAAGCTTTGAGTTCAAAATATAATGGTGTACTTGAATTTTTTCGATTTCGAAAAATTTAGAATTTTCTAAAATTAGAAATTGAAAATTTTTATTTTTTCAAAATACTTTTATTTGGGACCTCTCCCACCCCCTTTAAATGTACCAGAGTTTATTATTTTAACTACAGCAGTTTTCGAAAAATTTAAAAAATTAACTTACAAAACAAGAAAAAAAAGAAAAACTTTTGAGTTTGCATAAATTTTGAAAAAATAATTTTAAATTTTTTTCTATTGCAGAACTTCCTTTTATGATAAAAAGAAACTCCCTACCAAGTTTCATTCAAATGGAAAAGTGTCGATTCCAACTATTTGAAAATTTGACATGGAAAGACCAATATATAATTGCAAAATTCTTAGGGAGATATTCTCGGAAATTGCTTCGCGAAGTAATAAACCTTTTGTATATAGACAAATTAGTGGAAAATTCTAGAAAAACTTACATTAAGAACTCAAGATATTTTTTTATCCGTCGTTCTGAACCTCATGTTCCAAACAATTATTTAAGATTTTCAAAATATTGTAAAGATAAATCGACTCCTGAGTGGAGTCAAAATATTTTTTAAAACCACGCTATTTCTGAATTCGGTGGACAAACAAAAATTCAATACTTTCTTAGCGAAAAGGAGGTTATTTTGAATTTAATTTTGAAATAAGAAATTTTTGAAAAAAACCGAAGCAATGCGTTTTTAAAGAATATTTTGAAATAGTTGTCGGGTTTTCTTAAGCGAAATATTCAGAGCTCTTAACAAAAGTAAAATGTCTCTTTTGCTTTCGCAGTAATATTCTATGGGAATTTCTCGCTGATGAAAGTGTTTCGATCCGTTATTTTAGTTATCGTATGCTTTGTAAAAGAATACTAAAAAGAAAACGGTTCAAAAAGCTCTCGGATAACGGCAACAGGAGCTATATATTATTTAGAAAAGAAACATGTGATAAGGAAAAATCATTTGCCAGGGCTCTGCAGCCTGAAACTAAAAGAACACGAGAAAAGTCGTAAGCTAGGTAAAAAAAATTTTAAATTCCTTCCAAACTTCAACTTTACACTACAAAAACTAAACCCACATTTTACTTTGACTACTCATAGCCTATAATTATCTTTAGTTTTCAAAATAAATAAATATTTGTTAATTATTTTTGAAAATATATTTCCATATTTTGTAAGTATAACGAGCTCAAGACCAGTTGCTAATAATTTCTTAGTTAATTATTACTATTTTTATTAGAGGAAAAATTGAAAGCAACAAACATATACAGGCTATAGTTATAGTACTATTTCGAAAACAGCCACGATTTCTCGTCGGACTAATTCGTATAGTTTTGCTATTTTCAGAGGATCTTGTGGAGATCGAACCCACTCACTCTGATTGCCAGCGCAGCCGCCTAACCCATAGGCTTTGCTGCGTGTAGTTTTGCAAGCTGCTTAATTCAAGTTTTCCTGTATAAATTTATTTTGTTGTTGGTTTTACGGTCTGTTCATTTTTACATATTTTTGTAAGTATAACGAGCTCAAGACCAGTTGATAATAATTTCTTAGTTAATTATTACTATTTTTATTAGAGGAAAAATTGAAAGCAACAAACATATAGAAACTATAGCCTGTACAAGAAAATATATTTCTTTAAAAAATATAATACAATTTTTACTGACACTTATTCCATCATTTGCTAAAATTTTTCTTACAAAGTTCGAACACTGTTGATATTGCAACAAGTGTCAGTGCAGTTAGTCAATTTTATTCAATAAATTTTACACATTTGCAAGACATAAATACATGCTAAACTACTTAGTTATGTATATCATATGCTCAAACGTCTTATTTATGCTGTCCACCTGCACATTTCAAACTAAATTTTAATTTTTTTTTTTTAATTTTTATGATTGTGGCAAATATTTTATTAATTAAGTGCAAACTTGCCAATTTAACTGCCAGCTGGCGACGCCACAATAAATTTAAGCTGGTAATGCTATCTGCTAGTTACAAGTTTATTTTGCAATCGCCAAATTTGTTTGTGCTTTTTGTGAATGCTTTTGATAAGATTTTAAAAGTGGCGCATCTGAATTAACTAGAATTCTTCAATATTGCCGTCTTTTAGTTGTCACTTCTTTTGAATAAATGTTTGGATGTTTTGAAAAAAATAAAAAAAATAAAAGAAAATATTTAACAAATGGCAAATGATTGAAACAGTTAGAAAGGCTTTGAACTGATTAGGGATTTAAAACAGAAACGATTTCAATTTGTTCGAAATATTATTTTTTTTAGGTTAAAATTTTATACATTTTTTTATTGAGTTATAATATTAGCCGTCCGTCCGGTGGATTTTAGGGCTTCTTATGGCGCTTTAATACAGGGTGGCTGATGAATTTTGCTACATTAAGAAACTCAAATAATTTTTTTTTCAGTGTATGGAATTCATTTTTCTTTTATTCATGTTAAAGCTCATTAAATTTTATTAAATATAGCTTAATTAGTTTTAAAAATAATGGAATTTAAATGCCCCCCCTGCTCGTCGATGCATGTGCGGCATCTTACCAAAAAGTTGTTCATTACTGCTTGGAGAGTTGAGACAGGAATAGCCGCAATTGTTTCTCGAATGGATTGCCTTAGTTCATTCAAATTTGTTGGTTTTGCTTTGAAGACTTCCTGTTTGCAATAACCCCACAAGAAAAAGTCAGGTGCAGTAAGGTCAGGCGACCTGGGTGGCCAACGGAATGTGGAGTTTCTGGATATCAGCTTATTGGGAAATTTTCGTCGCAATTCTGTCATAACAGGTTGGGCTATATGAGGAGCTGCACCATCTTGCTGAAACCACACAGAGTTGAAAGAAATTCTCATTCGGCGTAATTCTGGATAGAAAAACTCTCTCAACATGCTCAAGTAACGGTCTCCAGTAACCGTAACGGTGTGACCGTTTTCTTCGAAGAAGTAGGGCCCGACAATGCAGCGTGATGAAACTGCACACCACACTGTGACACGAAGTGGATGCAATTCCGTCTCATGGAGTATCTGTGGGTTGGAAGCACTCCATATTCGACAATTTTGTTTGTTTATGTTGCCGTTTAAATCGAAATGGGCCTCGTCAGACATGAAAAGACAGTTCAACATGTTTCCATCCTCTTCCACCATTTGAAGCATCTTCTGGCAAAATTCCAAGCGAATCGGCAAGTCTGCAGCGTTCAGTTTGTTGGCCATTTGAATTTTATATGGGAATAAGTCCAAATCTTTGTGCATAATTGACTGTAATGACTGTCTGCTTACACCCATTTGAGCAGATAAGCTTCTTGTCGAAACACGTGGATTGTTTTGTATGGCAGCAGCTACAGCAGCGATTGTTTCCTCCGATCGAACTGAAGGGTTTCGATGGTAAGGTCTTCTGTTGACTGTCCCATGCTCGGCAAAATTGTTTACAAGTCTTATTATGGTCCATCTGCTCGGAGGATTGCCGCCAAACGTGCGCCTATACTCTCTTTGAACCGAAACTACGGACTCCAGTGCGTGATAGCGGCGGACAATCCAAATTCTTGTTTCAGTGTCCCAGTTATCCATTTTTGTTAAATGTAAAAGTCAATCTGCAAAATAAAAAAAAATTAACCAGATTCATTAAATAGAAAAAAAGTTATTTAATTTTTTTTTTGGTAGCGGCTTTCATTAGCCACCCTGTATCACGTGAATACTACGGATCATTAGTAGACTTCAGAAGTAGATGTCAACGCTTCTCATTTCATAGAGATCTGATATAAAAAAAAAAAGTTAAATAAAAACCCTGAAGGATTTTTGTTTAGTACTAAAATTCAAGAAATTTAAAATTTCAATTTAAATAATATATATATATTGAAATAATAATAAGTAAATTAAAGAAATCACTAAGATGTCTATGTTCTTAGAAATGACACAACTTCAATAAATTGAAATGTCTTTAGTACAGCCCGCAGAAGCATGTTCATCATAGCGCACCATCTATTATTGAAAAATTTGGTTTATCAATAGGTAATGTGTCCATACTAAAGATAAGAAACAAGCAACATTATTTGGCTTACAAATTTAACTATTCGTGTATCTAGATTTAAGTGATAAAATCGTTATTGTTGTATTAACATGTACAATTTTTATCTAGCTCAGGATCACGACGACCGGATGACGCCTATTGATTGCTGCCTCTGCATTAAGTCGGTTGAACCAAAAAGCGCGCAAGAAATTTTTGTTTAATAATCATTTTTTGTAGTTCTTAAAAATGAAAAACTTCATTTTCATATCTAAATAGAGCATCCAATCACTTTCGACTCTTAAAAACGCGCATTTGTCACTATATATACAGTTGTGTTCAATATAATAGTAGTGAAACGAAATAAGAAGAAGCTGTGTTATTAATAATTTTCATTAACGATATAGCGAACTCCATAACAAAAACCATATAAAAAGAAATTTCAAAGTTTACACAAAGTTCAGGAAAGTTAATTAAACTTTAAAAAAATGGCCATCAAACTCTTAAAATTTTTTGGCAGAATTTCTAGAAATTTTTTGAGTAAGCAGCTTTGTGCCCAATAAATTTTAGCATAATACTGTGCAAGCTTGAACTCGCTCAAAAATTTCGCTGAATTTTCAGAATTTTTTTCTTCAAGGCTGATGAGTGATATCTTCTATACAACGCGTAAAGAAATATTAATGGAAGGTATGGAAAAGAATACCAAACATCCTTGACAAAAAAAATGCTAAAAATTCAAGGGAAATTTTCAGGTACTTCTAACTTACACATTATTATACTAAAATTGAATGGCCTATAAAACTGCGTACTCAAAAGTTTTCTAAAAATTCTGCAAAAAATATTGAAATTTTGTGTGGTTTCTGTTTCGGAATTCGCTATATTTAAAATGGAAATTCCTAAAAACACAGCTTATATTTATTTCGTCGAACGATAACTTTAGATCTATATATACGCATGTATATCGCTACATAAACGCCCAAATGCATTTATTATTCATTTCAAAACTGACACATACTTTAGAGATTTTTAATGGTATGACAGCCAACTTGCAACTGCATTTGCATTTGCAAGTTGTTGCAATTTGTAGATCTAAATGAGCTTCAGTAGACAGACTGAGCATTAAACGCAATTTATGCAAAAACTGGCATTAATAATGCAATAAGTAAAATTTTATCTGCTTAATTGAAATGCACTAAAAATACTTGCTTTTAACTTAAATTGACTTTAGCTTTTATGTAATTCTTACAATCAATATGAATGGCGCGCTAAACATCAACGAGCTTGCGCGAATGTGTAAGAAAATGTGGCGCGAATTGTATTCCAGCAAATAATTTTTTATGCATTAAAGCTAACAAAGCAAAATAAATAATTATAAGCAACTGCAAAACTAAGCTTAAGAAGCAGACAAGAAAAATTGCAGAGATTCCTTAGTTTGCATTATTCAACGCATTCCAGGAAATTTAGCACACTTTTAGGCGTGAACGCGCGGTGATTTGGTAGTTACAGCAAAAACGATGGTAATAATTGCTTACTGCGTGTGAAGTGAATCTTAGAAGAGAAAACATATTGCAAAAGAAGAATGCATGCCGCAGCATGTAAGAAAAGCGAAATAAACAAAAGCAGCGAAAACTGTCGCATAACCCAGTAAAATCATCTCCAAACTCTCACCCAGAGTGCAGCCTTTTTTTTTTTTTTCAAAAATGCAAGTATCAATATATAATCAAATACTTGTGTAGATGTACGTTTTTACATAAATGTATATATAAGAATTTCGCATTTGTGTATATGTAAATCTATATGCATTTATGTTGGCCTGTCTATGTCTTGCTAGTTATATTTCGCTCTAAGTTCGCTACGCTGCCTGCAATTTTTGTTTTGTCACGTTTCCAGGAATTCATTTGGAAGCTGAGATTTTTTAACGATGTTCAGAAATTAATAATTTTCAGCACTGCATACAAACGCATACTAGTGGGCAGACTTTTTGCCTTGTTCTTTTGTAAGCGAGCTGCAAAAAAAAAAAACCCAAAGTCGCTTATATGATTTGCTGAAAACAAACTGACTATTTTTTTAACAGAATAGCAGAGGTCCCGAACTGTTCGCCAATAGATGAGTCAAGCTTCGTGGCACTGGCAGCTTCTTTGTTTAGAACAGCGCTGTTTGTCAATTCCTTCTCCTTTATCAAACATTGCTTCAATGCAATTTACTTACTCCCATTGATGCTGTTGCTCTACATACTTTTCAACATTCGAGCTTGTGTTCTTTTTTGCAAAATGATTACAAAAGAATAGGGCTTTTGTGTTAAGTTCAGCGCATAGCGCTTCAACTTTTTCTCTCTTCACTAGCAGACACTTGCTCTATTTTGTTTTGCTTTTCATGACTGCTCATTCTACCCTAATGCATATATTTGCTCGTAAACACAGAGTTGTATCCATATCTTTTAAAGTTGCTTGCTCTATATCTACGATGATAAGTATGTTCTATTTCTAATACGCGGGCATGCGCTAATTGAATTGCCACGATCTGCACTTGTATTCACCACAAGCACTTCCTCCCTATTCCCTTCTCGTTTGGTCCGCTTCTCTTGTCACAATTAGCGCCATTTAATTTGGAACGAAAACTACTCAGCTCCCACGTATGCAACAGATTATGTGCCTCCGCTGACGCAACAATATATCCAGCAAAAAGCAGCGCTACCTCGTCACATTCATCAACATTTTCAATTATTCACTGACACTTTGCGGCATTATTTGTAATTAGGGTGGGTTGATAATTTTTGTTTATAAAAAAAAAGTTTTTATTAAACATTTGGAGGTAGCAAACTAGATTAAACATTTTTTTTTAAGTGCCCTATAATCGGAAGAATGCCACCTCGTCAGAACTTTTGCAAAAATTGCCTCGTATTATTTCTGTAATTCAAACAGAAACAAAAGAATTTCTGCTTGTTTTTTAAGATTTTAGACCAAAAAGAAATTTTCCGTTGGAATTATTATAAAGAAAAATAAATTTGCATCTCTTATAGTCGTAGTAGAGTCTTGGGTACACTATGGATGGCATAGGTTTTATAAATTTCTTCATGTATTTTGTCTAAATTAATGATATTTGGATATATGTGTCAATATTTACACAATTTTAGAGAAGCGGACAGTGCCACACCCAATATTTTTGTGGGTGGTTTGTTGTCTAATGACGACCAAACCTCATTACCGACCCTTATGAAACTTTTACAGTGGGTTCAGGGGTCCGTAAGGAGGAAGTAAGAGGAAGGTATAGGGATAAATGAAGTGGAAGCGCCAAATAAAGGGGGGGGGCAGAGTACAACGTGTCAAATGCAGTTAAGTAAATTTTTGTGCAGTACAACTTCTGCCGGGTCCTTGGTTTAGGAATAAAAGTAATGATTACACATTTTTTTTAAATTTCTTTGTGAAGTTTAAATTCTGCACCCTTCTCAAGAATAACACACCCTAGTTTTTACAATTTGCTTAGTATTTTTGTTTGCCTTGGACTTTTTTCCTCTTTCTTTTGGTACTTTTATCATTATTTTGGCACTATTTCAAACTGCCGTTATTCACGATTGGTTGACGCCACATTATGAGTGGTGGTGATTGCCCAGCAAGGCAGAGAATTTCGTAAAATAAAGCGAGGGGCGACAGCTGACTCATTGTCGCCCCGAAAAAAGCTGTAGTGATCGCCCCTATAAATAAATGTCCCAAAACAGTTAAGTAGCGATTTTATTGTAGACCAGTAGACTCCGCCGCCGCTTTCCTCTTATTAACATTTCACCTCCTTGTGTGGCGCGTATATAGCATTTTAAAATTAGAGTTCGTGAAATAGGCAAATTAGATTGGCTGTTTTACTCTTACGAAAATTTTAGTTTAATAGATATCAAGAAATAATTTTAACATATATGTATTACCTTTAAACACTTTGCAAGGCGTTCAGCCGAGATTCACAGACCCTCAATCCTGCCTGGGTATACAGAAATAAGTACAAACATATTTATAAAAATGCATTTACTCCCTGACACTAACAAGATTCCAACGCGACTGTCTCCCACGCAATCGGTCATTTCGCATTCAGTGATCAAAAGATAAGAAGTGGACACTCAAATGTCAATTCACACAGTCTACACTCAATGGTTGTTAGCCTTCAGCATTGACCGTTGCAAATATATGCGTTTAAGTTAATGATTCAATTAACCGCCGATGCTTAATGGACCCAATGACCTTTATCGCATCATGCGTACGGACAGTTGAAGAATTTATGAGTCTGGAAAGTTGTTTTTGTTGTGAGTAGTTGAAGATGTTGTGTGTAGTGTGAAAATCATAGAAATCTTCTTGGAGGTGTGCGCTATTGGCAACAGGAGTTGTGTCAAGTTTTTCACATAACAAATCGATGACTGAGTGCGAGATCAGTCTCCTTGAAAATATTTTTAAAGAACTCCGTCTCTCAAAAGTCTTTCATCGACACCATATTTGCAAATTTTATGCAAAAATGCCTTATCTCAGGTGAAGATATATAGAATTTTCAGTAAGTTAGAACGATTTCGAAACTCATTAAATAAAATTCAGAAGTACGGTTTTATTTAAAAAAAAATTTGAGATGAGGCGTTCTTCAAACAAATTCTTAGATAAGGCTTATCTGAAAAATATTTATAAATAAGGTGATTTTCCAGACGTTTCGAGTAGTTTTTCGTAACTCTACGAAAACTACTTCGAAAACAAAAGAAAATGTAGCGGATTTTCGTTAGGGTACTTTTTCCCAATTTTTTTTTTCTGGCAACATTTTTTTAAACAAATACAATTTCTTTTTTGATACAAGAAATCGAATGCTGAATTTAGAAAAAAGAAATCTTATTACAAAAATTGAAAGAAAAGTAAGATGATGATGGCTAAGAGCTTGAGCAAAAGTATTACCCACTTGACTTTAAGCTTCATATTGAAACTTGTGTGAATAGATCAAAGGCTTTTCGGACCATCATTAAAATATGGTCTAAAGAATTTAACAATCCTTACATTACAAAATCGCTTAAAACGCGCTTGGTATGAGCTATATTAGAATATGCATCAATTGTTTGGAACCTTTGGTATCAGATTTATCATGACAAACTCGAATCGGTCTAAAAACCATTTTTGATTTGGGAATTGGAGCACTTACCCTGGAATCCAACAGAGAATCTTCCCTCCTACAAAAGTCAATTGAAACTTATAAATTTAGCGTCTCTTGAGAGTCGTAGGGAAATGCTTGGTGGCTTACTCATCGTAAAATAATAAGATGGAAGATGAATATATTAAGTTTAATGTGCCCATGCGGCCATCAAGACATTTTCTCCCCTTTTTTTGAGCACATGCAGGTCGAATTTTGAAGTGCACGAAGCTTTGCGTTCCTTGTGTTTCGATTTTAATAAATATAATAATTTTGATATCTCAGATTAGCTATTCTTAATAAAAAAATATGTAGCTATTAACTTAAACTAGATCTATATCTCACATTTTATCGATTAATGAAGGATTGGAAAGACAATGCTTTTCAACCTTTGGACTGCCAGTTTCAGATTTGATTGGAATCGAGTGCTTTCCAACAACGGTAAAGCCATCTTCGGCGCTGATCGCTATCTCTACGCATTCCGACAGCGTTGTAGCAGAGTTCTGACTGCATGCTAATTTTTCTTAGATATATTTATTAACCACATTATTTTTAAGTTAAAAGCTAAATTCAGGGAATTAGCATTATATAAATTTGTATCTAAAGTATTAAGTTAATATTATCGGTATTTCCATGTCAAATAGCCATATAATCGGAATCGACCCCTTTAAAATTTAATACAAGTTGGGGGAGAGCTTCGTTTTATCATAAAAAAATATACTTAGTCACTTTCAAAGAGCATACTTAGAGATATAGAAAAAATATATTTTGAAAACAACTTTTTTAAATTTCTAATTTTGAAACATTTTTGACCTATCAAAATCGAAAAATTTCAATTTCGCAATTAAATTTTGGACCCAAATTTTTTGCCTCTGGTATATCTAAAGATATACTGAAATTTTTGAAAAGGTTTTTTGTATATGTTTTTTTTTCAATAATATGAATTTTTGAATTTCTTAAAAAAAATTCAATTTCGCAATTAAATTTTGGAGAAAAAAATTTTTTTTTGTATTATACCTCTGAAATATCTAAAGATATCCTGAAATTTTCGGCCGCCGTGGTGTGAAGGTAGTGTTGCCGGCCTACCACACCGAAGGTCCATGGTTCGAGCCCTGGTACAGGTAACATCAAAAATGATTTGAAAAAAGTTTTTCAAAACGGGGTCGCCCCTCGGCAGTGGTTTGGCAAACTCTCCGAGTGTATTTCTGCCATGACAGGCTTCTCAGCAAAAATTCGTCTCCTTTGTAGATGCCGTTCGGAGTCGGCAAAAAACTGTAGGTCCCACCAATTTGTAGGGAAAATTCAAATCGGCACACCACAAATTGGAAGAGAAGCTTGGCGCAAAAATCTCTTAGGAGGTTTATGATGATATACCTGTTGTATATCGCGCCATAGAGAGAGAGATCCTGAAATTTTCAGCAGCGCGTTTTTTGTTGCTTTTTTTTTTCAAAAATGTGAACTTTTGAATTAAAAAAAAAATTTTTTTTTTACTTTTTTTAATTCTTTAGTCGAGTTCAATTAGTTAAACACAAAATTACTAAATTTAGATGTGTGAAAATTTTTCTTTGCTGCTAGTGGAATATAAAATTAAAGTAGCATGATTCGCAAGGGCTACCTTCACAATTTAATAAGGCCAGTATTCATACTCCAGAAAAAATTGAAACATATGATTCATGCTTTAAATATTTTACGGCGCCAATAATTCTTTGAAAATGTAAAAAGCAGCTTGGTAATTAATACCGCTTCTGAATTACACAAAAAGCGGAAGCTTCAGTTCCACAAAACAAATAAAAATATTAGTTAAATTTCTTGATGTTTAAACAATGATACAGCGACTTCGTTAAAAATCCATAAAATAAATTTAACTACACATATTAACACTCGACAATGTTGCAGCTGGTTTTTACGGACTTAATTGTTTTCCGTTGTTGTTGCTTATAAATACATTAAATATTATCGTGAGTGTAATAAATTAATCAACAAATCGAAGTAACAAAAACAAAAAAAAAACATAAAATAACACCAGCAGTTCATTATCATGATGAAGACACAGCAGGGCCACAATGTCAATGCAGACGCAGAGGCGACATTGTTGCAAGTTCACCCACATGCCCAATGTAACGTTCATGTGTTCTACAATGTGAAGCGCACAATTGTCTACCACTAAATAAAAACAAATGAAATGTAAACTTGATATTAAAACAATTGAACTGCCCAAAAATGTGCAAACGAAATAAAGTACACAAAACGCTGGAGCCATGCAATTTCCGTAATGCATTTGCAACAGTTGCAAGCCGTGTGTGGTGTGGCCTCAGTGTGAGGGATGAATGATTGAATTTACACAGGGCAACTACCATGGTACGAGTAGAATATTTATTGGATTTACTCTTACTATTAATTCATGATGAGCTCAATGCACTGTTGAGGTTGTTTATGGATGGCGCACTAAGTAAGCCAATAAAAGGCAATTTTGTTTATTGATTTTACACTCCAACGTGACTATGCATATGTAAGTTCACAGTGTAATTTCGTATTGTAAATAAAACAACAATTGGTGGTGAAGGAGTTTTTAATTAATTTTCTATTATGGCAAATTTTGCAAATAAAATTTTCTTCTAACCTGCTTTTGGGGTTCGTAGGCTGGTGCAACATTATGCAGCATCATGAACTGTTAAGCCATCAAGCATTTTCGGGGAAGAGTGGGAGAGTTGTTTAAAATTGATAACGATTTTATGTTTATTGAAAGGGCTTAAGTACATATGCTGTAATGTTTAATTATGGTAAGTCAATGGAAGTTGACTGATTATTTTCACAGACATTCACCCGAGGCACCCAGGGAAGGAGAAAGTTTACTGCGTTGAAAAAACTTGTAGGGAATGACGTGTAGTTCGTTGTTGTAATTTTTTTCAAAATTTAATAGAGCATAGATATAATGGCTTTTTACTAAATAGAAAAACTGATTTTTGAGAATCAACCACTTGGGCTTAAACTAAAAAAATGTCTAATTATAAAACTCCTCCAACTGATTTTTTTTGCTTTTGATTTCGAAAAATTTTCGAAGAACAAGTTTTTAAGAACTAACGAACGTTTCTAAGTTGAGTCCTGCATTCGAAAAATTTTCACCCAGGTTTTCTGTTCCTAAGAAACCTTTCCAGGGCTAGGTTAGCTTTTTGTTTTCGAAATTTTTTCGCAGACCAAGTTTTATGACCTACCGAATATTTTTTGGTCGAGTTTTGCTTCGCAAAAATTTTCGAGGACCCAGGTTTTCTGTTCCTAAGAAACCTTTCTAGTGATAGGTCTGCTTCTTTAGTTCGAAAATTTTTCGGAGAAAACGGTTTTGTGTGTAATGCTTCCATGTGTAGTTTTGCTTCTCGTTTTTGAAAATTTTTCGGAGACCAAGTTTTTATGACCTGTGAAGTTTTTTTTTCGACATTATTTCGGAGATCGCGTTTTTATTACCTAACAAAAGTTTCCGGATGGAGTTTTGTTATCGAAATTTTTAGGAAGCCAAGTTTTACCCTAACGAAAGTTTATATGTGGAGTTTTGTTTTCGAAAATTTTTCGGAGACTTAACGAAAGTTTCTAGGAAGAAGTTTGTTATTTGTTTTGTAACCTTATTCAAATACTTAAAGAACGTTTCTAGGTCGAGTTTTGTTTCCGCAAATTTTTAGGGGCCCAGGTTTTGTATTCCTAAGAAAAATTTATAGGGATAAGTGTTGCCTTTTAGTTAAAAAAATTTTCGGAGACAATGCTTTTTTGTCCTAAGAAATTTTTCGGACACCAAACTTTTATGAGCTAAGGAACGTTTTTGGTGGAGTTTTGCTCTTTGATTTCGAAACTTTTTCGGAGACCAATTTCTTATGACCTAAAGAACCTTCTAGGTCGAGTTTTGTTTCCGAAAATTTTTCGGGTAAAAGGTTTTGTATTCCTAAGAAAAATTTCTAAAGATAGCTTTTGTGTCCAAAAAAATAGAAAATCTATATATAATGGCAAAGCTTTGTTTTTTGTTTTCCAAAAATATTTTGCTACCAACGTTTCTAAGGGGAGTTTAGAGTTATTCAGCAAAGGTTAGTTTCTATAAAAATAAGGCGCACGCTAATCTACCTATTGTATGTGTATAAATATAAAAGAAATATTAAAAAAAAAATTAAAATTTGATTTGAATTTTGTTCAGATAATTTCTTATTGCATTTAGTTAGTTTTTACGAGTTTTTCGAAACCCACAACAAAAATTTACAAAAATAGCATTAAACTAAACAAACACCAACCAGCAAATAAAAAGGTAAAATATTAACTAAAGAAACAATTTATTTATGCGCAATGAAATCGTTGTGTGGTCGCTCGTTCAAAATGTCGCAATAATCGGCGAAATACGATTGTTTGTGGGAACCCCGCAAGTTTTATATGTTTATAATTTTTTTTTAGTTTATTTGAATAGTTGTTGTTGTATATTGTAGATTTATTACAAGGCAGTTTTCAAAACATTTTCTATAAGTTTTTGACTATTTTGTTTGCGCTTTTTGCATTCGACTGGCTTCAACATTCATCGCACTTCAACTGAACGCGTGTGGGCTTTCGACTTTAAAGAATAAAAACTACAATAAAAGAAAAACAATAAATTTGACAACATTTGAAAACAAATCAATTCCAATTGTAATTTATCATTTTGCGTGCCTACTCGCACCGCTCAATCGCACATTCCACAACGTGCGCTATTTTCTTTTTGAATATTTTAGTTGACATTTGGCGCACTGCGCGCTTCTTTTTGGGTATTGGGGGAATTCCTTGTGACAGCAGGGTCGCTCTTGCAACGATTTGTCAAAACTTAATATTTAATGTGTAATTAATTTAAATGAAAAAATACACCTCAGCCATATTAATTCGGTCTCGAAAATTATGTCAAAACAGCTGTCGCTACCTTAGACGCTCGCTTGTGTGGAATTAGGTGAGGCATTCACTGAAATCATTTGGAAAATTAGTTTTATTGGGGAGAGTTTTCACGCATATTTTTATTAGATGTGTCTTTGTATTTGTTTTTGATGCGCATGAGAATGGTGCATGATCGAAAAATTCATTGTTGCTAAGTGGAGTGAGAATTTTTTAATTGTGAGGGCGAAGCAAATTGAAATTATTTTCAGCTCAGTTTGGGAGTTTTTGAAAAAAATTTGAGATAAATTGTTTTCGAAACAGCTGCCAAGATAAAGTGAGCTTCCACTTCGGTATTCTGACTATCTCTGTCTTTGTTCATATCTCAAGAAAGAGCGTTCTAAGATAGGATCTGGAAGTAGCTGTTGCTTTGAACCAATGGGTTTGGACTTTTTGGCCCTCGTAATGGTCCTGAGTTCTGGCTTCGGTTTAACCTCTTCCCTTAAGGAGTAGCTGTAGCTTTGAAACATTTCTTATCATCAATAAGAAGTGCTGGTTTAAGCAATGAGGTAGATTGAAACTCTTTTTTTCATTTGTATTAGATTGAAAGAGGATAGCAAAAAAAAAACTTATTTGAAAACTTTTGAATGTTGCTTACGATTCTTGACAAAAAAAAATTTTTATTTCTTAAAATCCTACTTCCATGCCATGCAAAACAAAACAAAGTCAACTCCCACTCTGTGACGAATTTACTTAAAAATAATAAATACCCTATCATCAGACGCCAATTTTTCTAAAGATAAGACTATTTATTAATGCCAGGCTCTTTATCATTAAAGCGTCGACCATTGACTAAAAGATCAGGACACCTACACAAACTCTCTGTCCAGCAAAGCTTTAAGCTTGCGAGGTTGCGTGTTGTTGCTTGAGCGTAAATCGCTTTAAAAAAATTAGTCAAAACACACAAAATTGTAACACAAGATTAGCGGAAAAAATTGGCGGGTTAATGCAAAGCGACAGGCCAAGCGCCATGAGTCACAAATAAATAAATCCATTACAACAACACACACGCTTTATAAAAATTACTGTGCCAGAGATATTGTGGCGCTAATAGCAGATTGTCAAACGTTTAATTTTGAGCTCGCGGGAGAATAAGAAAAGTTATATCATAAAATACGCCACAACAATCAAACTGGCAACTGACTGACAGCCGAGGCAGCCATATCTAACTGTGGAACACCTAACGCCTAATGCGCGCGCCAACGCTTAGCCGGGAGGAGCATTAAAAATGTTTTAAAGCTTAAACAAATGCCATTTAATAACCGCAACTAATAACTAAATTAAGAATGCCAAGAGGGAAGGTAGCACATAGCACACACAATCATACAAATGCAGCATTAGAAGTCTAATCGAAAAGCATAACAAATGCTCTGTGTACTTTTGTGGTATGTAAATATTTAAGACTGACACCCGGTTATGGGCGGGGGCAACAGTTGATGGCTTGGAGTGAAGAAATTCGCGCGATCGCATGTTTATGTGTCTTTGGTTTGATGGCTGTTAAACTAAATTATTCGCAACAAAAGATAAGTTAATAAAAGTCACATATTTGTTTATGGACACATGTACATTAGACCTTTTAAGAAATATTAAATTTCTACCACAAGATTACTATCGCGCTCATTAAACCCTTATTCACATAACATGGAATAGCCAAAGGAGAGATTTTTTGGTGTCTAGCGAGAACAAAATATTTTAAAAACTTTAAGTTTCACATCTATCAATCCATCGGCGAAAATTTCAACCAATTCTATGCAGCGGGTTTTGTGTGATGCGCGCACAAACATACAGACAAAAATTCTTAAACCCGTTATTTTCGGATTTTATTGCTCTTAAAAAGATCCCCAGCATGATTTTCTTCCTAAAACAGCCTAATATATCTCCATTTGAATATTCAGCTGAGTTGCGCTTCCATCGTTGAAACCCAAGCAAGCTACAACAACAATAAAACACAAAGCAATCGCGACTTAACGTAGCATCGTTGTGGTAATTAAACTCGCTGGAATTTCTTTGTCAATTTTGCCATTGGCCCATTTGACCCAAATGTTAGCCAAAATTAATGCTCACTAATGTCACCCCAATACAAATACTTCCTTTCCCAAACTAATAGCAACAACACTAGCATTAGAATATCACGCATATGGGAAATTTAAGCTTCACACATTTCGAATGGATGTGCCATCAACAGCCTTCCAACAGCCTCCCATCAGCCATGTGGCAGCTTTAAAATGCGACACACGAATTTTGTTTTTTGTTTTTGTTGTCATTGAAGTTGACACCTTGTTTGTTATTTGTGGTTGTGTTTTATTATTTGCTTGCCACAGACAATGCGGGTGTCGACGGGGGCGTATCTCTGTGACATTGCTAAATGTTCCCCATTTGTCGTTTTTAATTGATTGGCTGCGCTTTGATAGTTGGGTGGAAAATGATTTTGTGTTATTTTTCTTAGATTTTCTGTGAGGCGAGGGAATTAGGTGGTGGACGTCGATTAAACTTGGAAAACTGTATCAAAACACTAGCGCAAACCATATAAAAATAAGATTTTTTTTGTTAAAATTTCGCTAAAGTAAAATTGTAATTTTTAATAAATACAAATGAATGTTTGGGTTTGCTTGTTCTTGATAGATGTCAAAACTCCGCCACAGATTTTTAAGTAATTTTGATAATAGATTCATATAGACGCTACGTATAATATAGGCTATAAGAGTTTCGAGAAACGGAAATAGAAAGAGGAGAAAACGAATAAAACGAGGAAAGATAAGGCGATCACTAATCCAATAACTTCCCTAACCTATAGTAAGAGATGGTAGGGAGCTCGCATTCCTATTCCGAAACGTCGAAACTTACGATGCATTCCCACGTTTGATTCCAATTTCGTTTTCGATTGCTTAGAATAGAACTAGAAAATATATCTCACCGTAATAGAATGGAAAATCGATTGAAAAATTTAACAGACAACTTTAGGCGTTTCACAAGTGTTAGCCCAACTTAGACTGAGTTTGATTTGAATCATTATATCTCCGAAACCAGTTGAGATATGAAACTTTATAACATCGTTAATTGCAGCACTTATTAGCACCTTTCGTTTGATACCCATATTGCACTAAGACATTTTGGGTCACCCTAGTCCACATATTGGTCGAGAACTCTCAAAATCGTGGAGTTATCGAAACAATGGATACCTAAAAGTTTAAGTTAGACGTCTAGTAATGCAACGTTTAAAGACCTATTCAGTTCCATTAAATAGTTTTTGAGTGATGCGCGGCCAAACATACAGACAGACGGACAAAAATTCTAAAATCGGTTGATATGGATTCTATTGACTTAATAAGGAACCCTCTTGTCAATTTTTCTTGTATATCTGCAATGATGTGCTTTGCTTGGCAGCCCGATTTTGTTTCTGATTCTGTTTCCGATTCCGATAACTCTAATATGAATAGCTCATTTTCGGTTCCGGTAACCTCACTTCCGTAACAACCCTAGTTTGTTGGAATTGGATATGTTTTAGCATGATTTTGTCATTCCGCAAAAGGTAAAATTATAGTTTTAATATTAAAATATAAAACTCAAGAGACTTGTAATAAAAGTACTCCTTATATGCAATATGTATTGCTAATTTATGAAAAATATATGTTAATTTGTATTTATATTTTTTATATATAGCAGCCAAAATATAATGAGTAACATCTGTTCATGTCTTCAGAACCCCTAAAAGACCATAACTTACCTAATAAAAAAAATGTTTTTTTTCTTTGATTTTCACTTACAGTTCGAAAACACTAAAACTGCACCTGATAAATACAAATATATATGCATATACATATATAACTAAATATTTGCATAAACGTTGCAATTAAATTAACATAAAAATAGACTGTAGCGACTACATGCTGAGCTTTTATTGAAAACAAACCAAAAAAATAGATAATAAAAGCGCAGCAGGAACTTGAAATTTTCTTTTTGTAAATCAATATCTAAATTACCTCACAGATCACCAGATAACAATCAAGCAGCGAACAAAGCCAATAAAATACAAAAAACTTTAAAAAGTATAACACAAATATAGCAAAATCAGATGAAAACTAACAAAGATAAAGATCTATGAACAACCTACGCATAACAAAAAAAATTTTATTTGAGAAATTAATGCGCGCATAAATAAAAAGATATCGATCAGTAATCACAGTTTCGTATAAATAAACCAAGCAGAAATTTCTGTAGTGCCAGCGAATTTAAAAAGTAAAGTTTTCAAAATTGAATTATTTATGCATGAAATACAAGTCATCAGCATAAAATTAAGCGCTCTTAATCGATAAATGCTCAGCATGACAAAAATATTAATGCGTGCGAGTTGTTAAAATGAACGAGCGTGCCTTCCAGTCATTCCTACAAACATGCAAATGTTATATGATGATTACAAATATAAAATACAAAAATATTTTTAACGATAAATAAAAAAAAAAAATTACGATTGATAGATGCGTTCATATACTCGTACATGTGCAGTAGATCATATCGAAGAATCCAAAGTTCCACTGGAACCCTTAATACAAATAATTTTTTGGGCAGCTGGGAAACGTTTTTTTCTGATGAGACGAGGCTCACCATTTTTAAGAGAATTAAAAACTGGTATAAATAAAGGGAAGATAAAAAGACGAACGGTGAAGAGAAAGAGAACTGATGACTAAAAATAGAAAACAAACAGGAAAAGGAAACTAGTGACTCAACATAAATCAAATTGGAAGTAAAATAAATTAGTAGAAAGAAAATCGGAAATAGAAGTAATGTAAAGCGAAAAGGAACAGCAAAAGGAAAATGGTTTACCCCAATAAAAGTTGCTGCCTAATTTTAACTCTGTTACGCCCAACAACAATTGCAAATAAAATAAAAGAAAATATAAGAAAATAAAATAAAATAAAGTAAAAGAAAATAAAATTACATTAAATAAAATAAAACAAAAAAAAAATAAAATAAAATAAATAAAAATTAAATAAAGCAAAAAAAAAAACAATGTAAAATAAAATGCTATAAAGTAACACAAAGCGAAATAAAATAAAGTAAAATAAAATAAAAGATATTAAAATGAAATGAAATAAAGAAAAGAAAAGAAAAGAAAAGAAAAGAAAAGAAAAGAAAAGAAAAGAGAAGAAAAGAAAAGAAAAAAAAAGAAAAGAAAAGAAAAGAAAAGAAAAGAAAAGAAAAGAAAAGATAAGAAAAGAAAGGAAAAGAAAAGAAAATAAAAGAAATGAAAAGCGAAGAAAAGAAAAGAAAAGCAAAGAAAAGAAAAGAATAGAAAAGAAAAGAAAAGAAAAGAAAAGAAGAGAATATAAAATAAAATAGAATAAATAAAAATAAAATAAAATAAAGTAAAAAATAAAAAATAAATAAAATAAAATAAAATAAAATAAAATAAAATAAAATAAAATAAAATAAAATAAAATAAAATAAGATAAAATAAAATAAATAAAAATAAAATAAAATAAAATAAAATAAAATAAAATAAAATAAAATGAAATAAAATAAAATAAATTAAAGTAAAATAAAATAAAATAAAATAAAATAAAATAAAATAAAATAAAATAAAATAAAATAAAATAAAACAAAATAATATAAAATAAAATAATATAAAGTAACAAAAGAAAATTAAATCAAATTAAATTAAATTAAATGAAATAAAATAAAATAAAATAAAATAAAATAAAATAAAATAAAAAAAAAACCAAACAAACTTATTGCTTTTTTATACCAACAAAATAAAATAAAACAAAATAAAATAAAATATAATAAAATAAAATAAAATTAAGTCAAATTAAATTAAATGAAATGAAATATAATAAAATAAAATAAAATAAAATTAGTCCAAATTAAATTAAATGAAACGAAATGTAATAAAATAAAATAATATAAATAAAAATAAAATTTCAATTTTTCCTCTAATCAAAAAATAATAATAATTAACCAAGAATTATTATCAACTGGTCTTGAGCTCGTTAAACTTACAAAAATATGTAAAAATGAACAGACCATAAACCCAACAACAAAAATAAAAATAAAAAAATAGAAAAATAAAATAAAATAAAACAAATTAAAAGAAAATAATATAAAATAAAATAAAAAAATTAAAAAAGTAAAAATAAACAAAAAATAAAAAGAAGCAAAATAAAATAAAATAAAATAAAATAAAATAAAATAAAGGAAAAGAAAAGAAAATTAAATAAATAAAATTAAATAAAATTAAATTAAATAAAATTAAATTAAATCAAATTAAATTAAATGAAATAAAATAAAATTAAATAAAATTAAATTAAATTAAATGTAATAAAACAAAATAAAAAAAGAATAAAAATAAAATAAAATATTATAAAATAAAATAAAGTAAAATAAAATGAAATAAAATGAAATAAAATTACGTAAGATGAAATAAAAAGAAAATTAAACTAAAAACGGAACCGTGCTAATTCTTTGATTATTGGATTTCTTTATAACTCTTCGGAATACCCTCACAACGAAGTACTTAAGTTAAATGAATCCAAGCCAAATCGGACGCTTAGTGCCAAAATATGATAAAACATTAAAACCAATTAGAAACTACTGCCTGAATGACCTAAATCGGCTGTTTTGTAGTTCTATGGTTTTTTTTGATAGGGTCCAATATACGTCACCTCAAAAAAACAATTTCCGTACATAACTCAAGCCAAAATTAAACTCTAAATAGTACATCTAAAAAAAAAAAATTAGTTTAAACTTAACTGAAGCGCCTTAAGCAAAAGTCGTGAGTAATAAAATTATTTTGTAATAAATTTTGTGCACATACAGTGTGTCGCATATTAATAGCTTCAATAGGTATTCCCTAATTATAGTGACAAATTTGTGAACTCATTAGCGACAGACAACCAACCGGTTGAATTCTCATTGTTGGCTCATCGGTACGTGATCAAACTTTCTAGGAAGATATGTATGTATGTATAAAGGCAAGTATGTATATCACGTTTTATAATTATTTGTAGTTCGTGATAGTATGGATTGGATTTTAAAGATGCCTAAATATGTGAGCATTCATTGAGATAACTACAGAACATCAGTTGGAAACAAAATAACGTTTTAAAAAACAAGAAAAATCGCAACGAATTCGACATTCCGTCAATATGCTTCTTGCTTGGATTTTCATATATTCGACCGACCTAAATTTATAGCAAATGTTCAGATACCACCCTAAATGTAGATTGTAGTCAAGACGCTATTCTGCTCGTTTCTCTCCCAGCTTTATCCTTCGAGTCCATATATACTTTCATGGAAACAGTTTACTCGATCTGCAACAAGATACCTTAAGCGCTACAATTAACTCAGAAAAAGGAACTCATTAAATCAGCTTTATAAAGGAAGTTTACAACAGTTTTGTAAAACATAAAAAAAAATAAGGTGGACAGCGTTTCAAACGTTCTACATACGCACAAGAGTTCGCAGAAGAGCAAATAATTTACATAATTTCAGCACCTACAACAACAAAGCGGAACATAAATAAGGCATCTATAAAGACATACCAAATCGATAGCTGACAAAGAAATAGAAAATCGTCGCGTACGGCAAAATCTTACCAAGTGATTTATAACTTTACCTTGAACAAATAACAACAACAAAAGAAGAGCTATAAAAAGCTGCAATTATTAGTTTTGCGAAGGTGGCAATAAATGTATGAAGAAAAGTGTAGAGCAAACGATAACTATTTACGATCGGTTATATCGTTCTTGTGTGTTGAAAAGAGGGGAGACAGCTGATCTATTAGCCACCTTAGAGTGAGTTAATGAAAATTATCGAAACTTGGAATGTTATGCCTCCGTTTTATTTTAGGAAACTCAATTACAATAATTTAAGAAAATTTACCTTATAGCAGTATGAGTGGAATATCGCCCTATCTCTGTTAACGATTGAAAAACGTGCTCTCTCGGAATTAGCTTGACGAATGCCATATTACATATTGAGTTTCTAGAACTCCTTACCTCAACGGATGCCAATAAACTAAAGAGAGTGTGCAGGTTATCAATGACTAGTATAACGGTAGCTTTGAAAACCGTCTCGACAGCAGGATTAAATGTTACTCTGCAAATCCCACCCGTAGACCTAGTGGCCAAGAACATGGGATTAACAACTGCAAATAGGCTAAATACCTCATGGCAACTTGAACGAAGACCGTACGACCACAGTAGTATATCGCCATCTGCACTTCGAAAAGTGTCCTGAAGCTACAATAGAGGTAGATCGTTGGCGTAAAGGTGGGGAAATAACGGCAAGCATCACACACGTGGACACCGATGGTTCCAAATTAACGGAAGGTGTGGAGTTTGCTGTGTACTGTCCTGATCCGGAAATAAACAGATCTTAGAAGCTGCCAGAACATTGCAGTGTCTTTCAGGCGTAGGTTGTAGCCGTAACGAAAGCAACGGAAAACTTGGAAAAAAACTTCCCTAGCTAGCAGCCGCGTCAATTTCTACATTGACAGCCAGACGGTTATTAAGGCAGAGCTAAGAAGGATTGCGACGGAGAGGAACTTACATCTATATTGGGTCCCCTGTCATGTGGGCAAAGATGGAAATGAAAAGGCGGACCCTTTGGGCAAGAAGTTGGCGTCCTTGGACGAGTATACGATAGATGCCCCGATCAGGATGGGAGAGTTGGAACGCAAGCAAGAGTTGCAAATGATCGACCAAGCAAAAAAGGCGTGGAATCAAGCGCGGGGTTGCACAGTCTCCAAGATTATGTGCAAAGCATATGACATGAGGTCAACTAAACTACTCTCATTTCTGGAGAGGGAGGACTGTAGGCTTATGATGGGCGTACTGACTAGGCACTGCCTTTTGGCTTCGCATGCGTATAAATTAGGTCTCGTCGGTGACAACAGATGCATGAAGTGCGGGCTGCAGGAGGAAACTGTTGATCATGTTTTGTGCTTCTAGTTTTTGCCAAGAGGACGGAGTTATTCTTTAACGTGGATCCTGGTTCTTGATAGAGTTTTTGTTTCTGGTCTAAGAAACTTCTGGTAGCACTATGGGCTATCAACCTAACCTACCTCAACGGAAATTCCATATATTTTCAGCTGGCACTCAGATTACCTCAAAGCAACATACCCTAAACAGGCCGAGCTGAAATACATGTTCTCAAGCGCCTTACGTCTTAAGACTTATGCAACCAAACTAAGAAAACGTGATTATTTGAGGTATTGCAAAATATCCAGGGAACATAAACAAAGTACCAATTAAAGAGTCCCAAGGCTCAATAGCCAGGACCACATCACTCTAACTAGGCAAAAACGCCTGCAAGACACATTTATTAAAAGCGCGTGAACTGCACTGAACAACAACTAGCAGCCCGTCAGCAATTCGTAGACTGACCGAAGGAACGAAAACCTCCTTGACATAAATGCTGCTCAAACAGCTCAATAAAAATGTCAAAGCGTACCTTAAGTAATCTCTGTTGCCACAAAATGCAGATGGCTTTATTTATTAGTCGACCCAAGTATGCGAATCTTTTCTAGCCGCATGACTGGACGTGCGTGTCCCGTGCTGCCCGCCGGGTGGCCTACAAAATTTATTTGCACGCACACACACCAAAATTTTTTTTTTTAAATTTTTTTTTGTTGATTTACAATATTTTTCAACGCTGCTTTGTTTGCTTTTACCACCTTTTCTGTTTTTTTTAATATATTTTTTGCCGCTTCCTTGGGATTGTTCGCATAGGTATCCTTGCTTGGCGACGTGGTCCTGTCAGTGTCGGAATGGTTTTCTATTTTAGCTATTACTTTTTTTGTTTCTATTTTATGAATGTAACAGTGCTGTTGTTGTAGGGTTTCATTATTCTTGCGTGCACTTTGGTTGTTTTTACGAGCAAACTTTGCTGTCGTCATGATTGTTATTGTTGTGTTTTTGTTCATTTTATTGTCTGTTTGTTTTTGGCATATTTGCACCTTTAGAGCCCCCGCCTACCGGTCATTCAACATCGGCGAAGGACGGTTGGTAGTGCATAAGTATACATATGTACATATTGAAATATATTATGTATGTGAATATTTGTACAGTGTTGTGCAATGAAATAGCAGCAAAATGAGTTGAGGGGTTCAGTTTTGTAGTTCATTGAATTACAATTGGAAACATCACCAGGATTTTCATAACTTGTTTTGCGGTCATGGAATAATAAACAAATTATGCAGAATAACCCCCAAGAAGATTAAGCCCGTACATCTCTTCACACTTCAGGCATTTTAGTTTAATCTTTTTCCTAAAAATTGGACTACTTGCTACATGTTTTATGCCGATTCTAAACGTCGTCTGATATGGCAAATGATGCATTTTTTCTGAGAAGCTAAATATGTTTGATCTTACTTTTTCACACCAACCTCACACGAAACTTAATGTAGAAAAACAAAATGCCGTCTTCTCTGCACAGAAAACAAGTTGACGTGTTTCAGCGATAGTTTAGATCGAAAATTAATATAAAAACTATCCAAAAATTGTGTGAAGAAAGTGTAAGTTTTCAATAACTTGACAGTCTTTCGGGTTTTCATTTGCCCGCCTTTTTTTTATGTTAGTAAGTAGCCATAACCTTTGAGGGCACTAATCCGGTGCTATTATCTATCTATTTTTGAAACTAACTTCTTAGATGGCAATGCAATGCTTTGATTTGAGTAGAACACCAACTAGTTTAGGACGTTTTCGGCACCTTTTCGGGACTGCTTTTAGGACTATCTCGGGATCACTGCAGCATATTTTCGGAATAGTTTTTTGGACTTTTTCTGCATCATTGCAGGATCATATCATGAATTTTTCGGGACTTTCTCAGAATAATTTTGCGGGACTTATTTGGGTTCATTTTAAGATCATTTAGCGATTTTTTTCGGTGCTATTTTGTGTGTGTTTCGGGATCACTTCGTTATTGTTGTCTTGATATATTCCGGATCATGTGGAAATATTTTTAAGAATTTTTCGGGATTATTGCAGGATAATTTATTGATTGCAGCATCTCGAAATGGTCGCTAAACCATCCCGAAAAGATTCCGAAAAGTAAGAAGCACATTTTTAGCATGTGTGCTGTCCTATACTGAATTTTCAAATTTATAGCTGCTTTTTCCTTGTACTATGGGTTTCTAGCAGTGTTGATAAATGTATGCGATGCATTTGACACTCGGTCATTTTTATTATTTCTGGTTTTAGTAGGTATGCCAGCAATAGCAATGTACTCGTATGTTGCTTGTTGCTATCTTGCTAAGTTTTCTAAAGCTGTTTTTAAAATAATAAGCGCTAAATGTAGTATAAAATCTTGAAATTGTCGATATGTGGTACTGCTATTTTGTTGCACACTACTGTATGTATGTAAACATGTATTTTTCATATATAAAATGGTACGCTTGACGTTTGTTTATTTTGACATCTGTGCCGCGCTGTCATTTTATGTGACTGCATGTTTTGTCGTACGTTCGTGTGAGCAATCGTGTTGACTATGATTATTAGCATGTCTGACATTGAGTGACATTGTATTACAACTGCCAATGTTTAATGCCTTAAGGTGGCGTCCCACCTTCGCTATGTGTTACATACCTACATATCAATAGCGACTTTACATATATAAGAACTTAACCTTTTGAATTGTTTATGTCTTAAATTTTTGCGTGCTTTTTCTTAACCACTTTTATGGTTCAAAGTGATAAATAAATGAGATTGAGGCTAACCTCACAGCCGCTAGTGCACAGACCTGCAAATGTGCCCGCATCTCTTGTGTCGGCAAAAGTCAGTCAGTCAATCAGAAGAAGTATGGGTCCTAAAATAACAGCATCTTATGTGGTAATAGTTGTAATTATGGCAAGACATCGAACCCACACACGTTGGTTTTCCAAGGAATCAATTGACCACTGCCACACCTTCCTTTCTGCTTTTTGTTTTTATAGTTTACCTCTTTAAATAAATCGAGTGTTTGTTTGTACCATTTTTAAATGTTTTGGGCTGCGTGTGGCAAATGACTAAGTACTCGTATTATATGACGATTTTGGTTTACGAGATACAGAAGGTGTACCAAAAATGATGAAGGAGATACCAAAAATAATGTAGTAGAGCAATCGTGGTAACAGAGTGCTTAAAAATTATTATAGATGTTGTGTTTTATGAGAAATGGGTCGTAAGTTTGGAGAGTTGGGGACCACTATTCAGCTGACTGAGAAGATAGCATCAAACATACTATCTACTAAACGAGCACAGGCACCTTGAAACACCTTCAGAGATTGATAAAAGTCTAGAAGATCTCAGCTGCCTCAGAGCATGGCTGGTTAATCGGCGTCAATTCAAATCAAGAACTTTCATAGTACAACTCGGTCTTGATCTCAAATGCAGTAAAGAAGCCACTATAAATAAGTAAAAAGGAATTTAAATTATCTTACAACCATCAAACGAAATGCTTTAAAACAGCGCTAAGCAATGGCTAAATGATAATCCTTCATCACAGCAATCAGTATTATTTATATAAGACCATAATGAGTATATCAGGAGCAGTCGAAAAATGAGAAAAAATTCACATCAAATAAATCTACAATATAAAAGGCTCTCACAAAAGCACCAAGCCATACACCAAAGCTTCTACAAATGTATAGTGGCACAACCCAACCAACATTTTAAATCATTATTTGTGTAACTTTTTTGTTGCTTCTAAATACTCAAGTGCAAATATTTTTGAGCTGGTTTTTGAATATGGTTATCGAGAAGAGTTTGCGGAAACATTCTGTTTCTTCTCAACTCTTGAACCCATGAAACACGACCAGAACGGAATGGAATCGAAATATTATTTTCAAATATTTCTAAACCTTTTTAAAAATAATTACCGAGAATAGGGAACACACTTAGTTTCTACACAATTTTTGAAACCCATGAAACATGTGTGAAATGGTATGGAATAGAAATCGTTTTAAAAATATGTTTGACATAAATGGAAGTAATTGTCGATCGCAGTTTAAGAAAATATTTAGTTTCTTCTTCTTCCCGAGCTCATATAAGATGACCGGAACGGAGTGGCATCGAAATACTGCTTTATAATTTTTTTAAACTTTTCGAAAATAATTAGCGAGAAGTGTTTGAGAAAACACTTAGTTTCTTTTCAATTCTTGAGCACATGAAATATGACCGGAATGCAATGGAATCGGAATGTTTTTTTGAAGTGTTTCTAAGCTTCTTGAATAAATTTTTGAGAAGAATTTTAGAAAGCGCTTTGTTTAAGATTATAAAAAGACTATAGATCGCATTGCGCACTTACATTCTCTAAAATACGAGTATGTTATGATTTTTTTCCATTTTGTTTCTTGGGTTCGCGCCACGATCTTTACCTTCTGCCACATAAACTCATTATTTATGTATGCTACATATTGCAATCAGTCACCTAAATACCCTTTAAATTGAACTTAATTCCTGTTGTATCGAATACAAACATACATACACACATATACATAATAAATATCTGTTCATATATCGATCATGTATGTCTACCGCATACGCTTTCATGGCCTCGTAACCAAAAGCAAGAACGTTCAACACTGATCGTTTCAACATAAAAAGCCATTAAAAATTCTTTTTTTTTTCTCTCTCAACTCATTTATTCTGCTTCTGTATGCCTGCACTCCTTCGCTTCTGCGTTTTTTGGTTAGACGTCAAATGCTTTAACAGCCAACTAAATACCAATATTTAAGATGATCAATTCGTATTTTGGTTATGTAGCACGTTGAACGTGTTGTCGAACGAGTGAGGATCACTCATTCAAATAATATTCAAGTTTTTTTGGTTTTTAATGCTGTATTGTTCGGCTGATTTCAAAGCCCTTTTAGCATTTTGATGGTATTATTACTTTTTGTTTGAAAACCTACAATCTTTGCTCTTAGATCGATCAAAAAAACCCTTCCTGATCTGATCGATCATATCACTTAGGTATTTAACATTCACCCATTCAGTTAATGTTTTTTGATTTACAATTCTTTTGTCATGGTTGTTATGTTCTACTATTATTATGGTCGATATAGTGGTTGTACGGCTATTATGTTTTATTTTATTTGATCGTTTTTTATGGTAGCAAGTGACTGTTTGAATATGATTTGTGTTGTGATATGATCATTCCGCTGGCGGTATTTCATATGTTTACTACCAAGCTTTTTTTATGTGCGAGTAATAGTAAAGGTTTATTGTGCTTAGCGCCAGTTATATTTGTTCTAATTTCCGGTAAATAATTGTTCTATATTGATTTCGTTTTACTTTTCAGCTTGCTTGGGCGTTGATCTGTTAAAGTGATCTGATCGATCTTGGCGTGTCAAGAGTTGGTTTATTGTGCTGTTTTGCATAGAAATATGGGAATTAGCAATAAAATGGGTTTTGATATACATATTTAGAAGGATTTTTATTTATTTTATTTAAAATTACTTGGTTTATGGCTTTATTGCTATTTTCGTTTTAAATCGCCAGAACAAATCTATTATTGCTTATTTCATTCAGTGGTTTCAATTCATGTTCTATGTTCAAAGAGCCTGTTCCTAATGTTGCAGCAAGGTCTTTTAATAATTCTAAATTAAGAAGTTCAAAGGTCAATTTGTTAAGGTGGTTTTTTTAGCTACTTATTTTCTGTGGTTGGGGGGGGTTTGACAGTCGAAAGAGTGTTGCCATCGCTTTTGCTGCTTAACGTTGGTTTTTTTAGAAACTGGAGCTCCCTCCCTTTTGTTTAAGGGCAGTACGAATGAATGAAGCGGCATTGACCCTATGCCATTAACCAACAGTCGTTCCTGTAGGAAACTATGGCAGCTTCACCTAGAGCGAATGGTTGCTTCGATAGGAAAAACACATTCATTGATGGCTATAGTTAGTCTGAGAACACTGAGCTTGTCGCTACTTCGTGTATACAGATTTTACTAATTGAATAAATCATTTAGATGTTTATTTCTTATGGGGATTTTAGTAATTTGAACAACTTATATAGGCCCTTGGGTTTTACAAAATCGTTGACCTTCATATTTCAAACGAAAGGAGGATTGTTTTCAAATGAATCTTTCTCACAAAATTTAAAAAGGCATGGGGTACATATACTCGAACTCCACTGATTGAAAAAATCTCATATCGTTTAATACACAATAGGTCCAATCCCACACTTTGCGTACTAAAACTTGTAAAACTGTCAAAAAATAGAGGATACAATTTTATAAAAATTGAACTAAAACGCGTTCGACCACACAAAACATTTGCAGGGAGAGAGCGCATTTTGAAATTTCATTGGGAGAGAGAGTTGCAAGTTTCTGCTGGGAGAATTTTATTCAGTATAATTTACATGTGAAAAACAGCTGATCGTGGCATAGCAAAACAACAACAAAAACTAAAAACTTTGAATTAATTGCCAATGAAAACAGCAACAGCTGTTTTGCTTGCAAGTTGTTACAAATGTCTGTTCGGTCGAAACTTTTTACTGTTTGTGTTTCGAGAGATCTTTACATCATTCTCTCTTTGTGCTGACAGTTATTTGCAAGTTTCGTCGTCGAACACACCTAACATATATTAGCTGAGAGGGAGAGAGTAACATTAAATGTACCGGATTGATTTTTAATAAAATTTTTACTTTTGTCAACTTCAAACTAATTATTAAACTTGAGAAATTAAACCACAAGAAAATAGTATAAAAAAGAAAAATAGAATGAAATGTTCGCCAGATACTTTTAAATGCCTTTAAGATGTTTATTTCAGACATTTTTTTTTGCCAATATCTAATTTCAAAATGCAGTTTTTCGTTTGTTTTCGTCAAATGCATAACAGCTGATCGTTTGAAAGATGAATTAAACTTGAAACTTATGACTGGGTAAGCACTTTCTTTGTTCCCTCATTTACGTTCCTGTACTTTTTAGACTAAAACTAGTAAAACTGTGAAAATATAATTATTAGCATAGAGCGAGATGTACGATGGTATGGATTTCCAGTAATTTCTGACTATATCTGACTATATCTGACTACTTCTGACTAGTACGTGATAACAATTTATATTTAAACCAATTTTGGCGTGCGCTTAACTAACGGTTTCCCCACTTTTATTGCACAATTACTCACTTACCCCTTTTTAAAAAATAATTAGTAAAAAAAAATATTTAAGAGATTCTTTAAAAATAGTACTGACACAACTAGTTCAAATGTTGTGGCTAAATTGCATCTGAACCGTTATACCATGTCTGTGGTCCGTACGCCGCTTGAAACATGGCACTCTGACACGCAATGTTTCTTAACTGACGTCTTGTACTTAAAAGTGTTTAATTTTCTTGTTCCTTAATTTATTTTTACGTGTCTTTAAATGATTTTGCATAACCAAGGGCAAACTGCATATAAAAAAGGAAGAGGATGAGTTTTAGTTTACAATCAGCGTTGTGTAAGCAGAAAAATGTATTCAGTTCGAAAAATAACTCAGCTGTTTACAAAATATATGTATTCAAAAAAAGAAAAAAAAAAAACCAACGGAAGGCATAAACTGTTTTTTTTTATATAATAGGATTACAAAAGCAAAAAAGTATGTAGTACGTACTGTGCAGTTATTTTAGCGCCATCGGCAAAATCATTAAAGAAAGGTGGCAGCTAACTCCTGCCAATTTAGGCACGTTAACACGCCACTAACTTAAATTTTTCTTAGTGTTTTCTTTTTTTTTGTTCTTACAAACATATACTGCTCTAACACGCAGTCTGTAAATAGCTATAGTAAAATTATAGAACGCATACATGCACTTCGCACCCATGGGCTTATTGCAAAAGAGCTTAAGAGCGGAGTAATTTTAGCTCCTTTTTTTGTTTGTGTTGGGAACTATTTGCATGCCGGCACGCGAGCGATATATCCATTTGGAAATATTTAAGTACGTAATGTAAAAAGGAATTGAATTTTATCGAACTACAAGTACACGTGAAATAATATTTAACTTAGTCATTAATAATTTCCAAGTAGAAACATTCAATGTTCTATGGGCGAGGATACAATTAGGTATGTAATTTCTAATAAAAGAGTATCGACCCAAGTTAGGGAACTTGCACGCTATACATATGCGATTTTAAATGGAGTCACAAGAAGAGGCTTGTAAGGGAGAACTTTTAGGAGCAAACAGACGTTATGTTTCCAAAGTACTATTTAGCTCGTCCAGATTTTAAAAAAGTATGCAAAATTCCAACACTCTTCCAAACCCAACAACATTGACTAGAAGTCTCCGGTCCAACCCTATAGAAACCAGACCCGTTGAATTTCTATTACAATTGTGTAATCAACTGTTGTGTGGCTCTTTCAATCCATAATGATTATTTTAAATGTTTTCAAAAATCCGCAATTACTAATTGATTCACTTGGAAAGAAATAAAAAAATATAGAAAATCAAAGACCATCAAAAACAATAATCAAAAGTAAATCAACAAAATCAAACATTTTTTTTTTATATCAAATCAAGAAAAGTTCAAAACAATAAAAACTTTTTTTTTGTATTCTTTAATTAATACTAATAATATAACAATTTGACTACTTCTGATTATTTTTCATTACTTTTCGGTATTGTTGTAGACAAATATAATCACATGCTGCAAAATAGCCAAAAAAAATTAAATCATAAAAATAATCAAAAGTAATCAAAAACAATCAAACAAAAATTTTTTTTTTTAAATCACAAAAAATTTTATTTATTGTTTTTGATTGCTTTTGACTATTTTTCATTTTTATTTATTTTATCAAAATCAAAAAAATAAAAATTTATTGTTTTTGATAATTTTTTAGTTTTATAATTTTTTTTTATTGTTTTGCGGCATGTTTGTCTATACCAATAAAGAAAAGTAATTAAAAAGAACCAAATGTAATCATGTTGTTAAACTATTATTAATAATCAAAAAATCAAAAAAAATTCTTTTTATTGTTTTGGACATTTCTTGATTATTTAAAAATTTTTTTTTTAATAATTTTTTAAAGTAATCTTTAAAACCGGAAAACAAAGGGTAATCAATCATTAGTAGGCTTTTCCATAAAATAATCAATCAAACCGGAAAGAATTACCATTAGTAATCATTACTTTACAGGTCTGATTACAACTAACCTTTTCCTGTGACTGCCGTTAGAAGCGACCGATGACTACTTCGGAAATATACGTGGCGATTAGGTAGGACGCAGTACTGCTACGGCAACAACAACAATAATAAGCCAACATTCTATCACACAGCGTGTTCAGGGTAACCACAGGACTAGGGTTTTACCCGAGGAAAGGCAGTTAATCCCATATGACACCTTTTAAGCCGCATCCATGAGAGGACATGCGGATCAAGCAGAACGAAGCACTGCTGACACAACTACAATATGTGTCTAAGCTTTATGGAGAGCGAGAAGTTCTTAAAGTTATTTTATTTGTATATTTTATTATTTATATTATATTATTGGTTTAGAGAGAAAAAATGGGAGTGCGGAGCACATGTTTAATAGGGACCCTTTCAGTAATATTTATTTAATTATTTTATTTATTTAAATTATTTGTTCTATATAGAACGGGGGTGCGGGCACTTTTACAACTTGTATGCATTAATTGGGGAGGCGAGCACTATTGGCTCCGAGGCATTGCGCGGGATTAGTTTCCTCAATTTCGCCGTGAAAAATCCCGCTTTGGGATAACAAAACATAAACTATATCTTCGAAATATTTGATAAGCTGGTTGCGAATTACAAGAGAGTGCAACACAAATGAAATAAACGAAAGAAATAATTATAGCTTATGTCGCTTAAACCACACGTAAACCGTTGGCTTTCAATGTCCGCACCTTGCTTCTCTAAAACAGATAATGAAGGTGAGACGAACCGAAGAATCGAATAAATTATTCCTGCTACAGGTGAACTAGCACTAGGAGGTGCTAGTATGGATCGTACTAGAAAAATCAATTTGTCAAAGTTCATAAACATTCGTTCAGTATTTCCTCTAAAGAATACAAGGAAAAACCATATCCCGCTTAGAGCAGTTTTCGGCTTCATTTCAAGAGTCTTTACTGGGACCATTTATCGAATCAAAAGCACTCATGCTGCATATAGCCACGAACCGGACCCCAACGCAGTTTTGTAATAGTCAGGGAAAATAGTTGCTTTTGCTGAGCCTGTTTTGCACCCTCGTGTAATGGTTGTTGTATAGGCAAAAGATCAGCATAAAACTACAATTCCCCTTGGCCTCAGGGAACTTAACCTAATATGGTGTACTCGTACATTGTCGCCACCAACAACGTTTTACTCATTCCACTTAAGACCATACGTACTTGTCTTCACTTCGCTGATGTCTAAATAACGTCTAAAGCTTCATTCCCAGAGCCCTTGGTAGAGTCTGTGGTAAAAAATCGGTTTACCAGACATTTTAAACTAATGAAAAATCCTAATGAATATCGAAAGAACTGTAATTATTTTCATGTTCCTCACGATGCCATTATCCATATATACTCGATACCAAAATATATCGGTATGAAATCACTGAGTAAGAAATATATTGTTTAGTATCACACTTGGAGTATAAACGAAGCTGTGTGGCCTATCAAGGGAGCTATATTACCCAAGCTTCCCTTGCATTATAAAAATGAATTAAATTTGTGTTAATTAAACAGATTTACAAGAAAAGTTCAAATAAGCCCAGGAAAACAGTGTATTTGGTTATATGTAAGAGTGAATACTCCAAACTATGTTTATGAAATGCTGGTTGTATCTATACGGAGAGAGGTGCATAAAACTCCTCAGAGCATATATTTAATGAAGAAATTAACAATTCATTCTGACGCCAGCAAAATAACAAAGGCAAATATTATAATACCCCAAGGTATCTTTTATGCGTTTAATATTGTTTATTTGCTATTGTTATAATGATCAAGAATAAGTAGAAGAAGTTGCTAGGGAAACGGTGTTGATGTGGTGTTGTAATAAGTTACGAGTTACGTTTAGAGAAAAAAGGGTAAAACGTCTGAGCAGTTATTTACTTTAAATGGTACCTTTGGGTGGGAAAACAGGAGTTGTTAGAATATTTTATTTGCTGTTCTCACGGAAAATGAAAATTTATCAAGAAATGAATGCAAGAAATAACTTGTATAATTTAGGTGTTTGCACTTGTTGAAAAGTATTGCATATTTTAAAGTATTCAATGGCGTTCGGAATATTTTGGAGATGAGCGGTTTTTACAAAATAGCATTCTCATTTTTCTTGATATACATTTTTGTCGTATTTTTCTGCGAAAATCCACTTGTGATATTAAAAAACTTAAAAAAAGAAAACGAGAGAGCAAAATGAGGTTTAAGAGAGCAATAAAGTAAAATTTTTTGAATTGCTTTTGTTCCATTTTTAGTTGTAGTTCAATTACAAATAGCACTTAAAAGTTGTTTTTAGTATCGAAAAGTTGCAAACAGAAAATAAAAAGCCAAGGCCGTTACAATCAATTTTTGAAAATTTTGCGTTCAAGTAAAAAATTACAAGCAGCTCTCATTGAGCGAAAATAATTAAAAATCCTTAGTAATTTCGTTCCTGGATAATTCTTACTGGACTTTTACACGAGTATACCTATTTTCTTTAGACTCCCGACCCTGTTGATAATTTAGAATTTTTATTTATGAAATTTTATGCACAATTTCTAAAATCTTGAGAGAAAGCAATGCCACTAAAATTCTATCGAGACAGTATTCATACAAAAAAGGACTTTTAGGACGAGTCAAGGCTTTGTAAAGTCATATGTATACTTCCGTTTAGTAAAATTATACTCTTCTCAATTTACTTATAATGACGTATTAAAAAAAATAATAATAATAATAATTAGCGCGATATATACCACCGAGGAGATTAAGGCCGAGCTTCTCTACTAATTTGGGGTGTGCTGAAGCTATCCGATACCAAACGGCATCCGCAAAGCAGATGTAGTTTTGCTGAGAAGTCTCCCATGGCAGAAATGCATTCGGAGAATTTCCCAAACCACTACCGCGGGGTGACCCCATTTTGAAAAAACAACTTCAAACCACTTTTGATGTTACAAGTTCCAGGGCTCGAACCTTGTACCTTCGGTGTGGTAGGCCAGCAACACTACAGCCACTCTACGGCGGCCGTATTAGCTATATGTTTATTTGTTTCTGGGGTTGAAAGGAATGCCGCTTAATTTTCCTTTTCATTGGTGATGGTTTTATTAGTTGCAGTGAACTCGCGATAATATTAACATCCTAATATTTGAACATCCCAAAATATAAACACATTTCCACTTCCATTCAGTACTCTAAAATATATACATTATCGATTCTGAAACAATACAATGACTTGAAAGCATAATCAAAGTTATATAGACTAAAAAAATATCAAAAAGTAACGGAGCCCCGTACCGCCACTTTTTTTAAAGACATCGCCTATCTTCCCTTTCAGACTATGAACTATCTGCGCACTAAATTTCGTTCAAATCCGTACTGCCGCTCTCAAGTGATTGAGTAACAAACTCAAACCTCTGGACATACAAACATTCAGCTGTATAATTTTAGTGACCATATTTCTATAACGGTGGGAGCTTTTAGAATCGTATATATCTTGTTACCTATTCTATATTCCTGAAAAGAATTGTAGACAATTTTGTAGATATTGGTTCCGTAGTTTAGACTTGAGAATGTGATTAGAAATAAATGTCTAAAAATTTATTAAATATAATAATTTTCAAATTATTAGCCTTTTGTAAATATGCACAAACTCACAAAAATTAGCAGACCTGCTTTTAATTGGTTCATATTATCGCGAGCTCACTGTATATGTATATTGTGATTTTGTTGCTTTTACCGCAAAATTTAAAAAAGGGGAGGAAATTAAAGGCTACAGCAAAACATAAAGTTAATTGAGATGTCAAAATTCGTTAACGGTATTTAAGAAAATAATGTTGTTGTACAAAACAAATGTATACATATGTTATGATTTGTGGTTAAGCGCTATTTAAACCTACGATAACGTTTTGATACTGACAAAGATATGGTATAGTTTTGGTTAAACAAAAAGAAATTAATTGAAATAAACTCTTTGGTAAGTTCTTTTAATAGTGCGTGGTATGCCGGGCGGACCAAGTTTGGCCCGGAACGTTGACTTGTCTTGTACACTATGTTCAGATGAGTTTTGTGAAAAATATGTTACGAGCAAAAGTTTCGTGTGCCACTGCTGATTGCAAAGGAACATGCCTACTTTCAATGCACTTAATTGAAGGCGTCGAGTTTGGTCGATTATAATCTATACATGAAGGATCTTGTTTACTAACTCTTTAAAAACCTTAAACTTTGGCTATATCAAAGGACATCTTCAGTTAGTTTAAACATAGCCAAACGTATTGCATATCATGTCCATATGTGTAATTAAATATAATGATTTCATAGTAATGCATTGAAGCGCGGTTTTCCTTGAGAATCTTTATTTTTCTTGGTACCGTTGGTTCTAGGGATTGGGATTATTAGTTTTGTTCTTCAACAAAAAATTGTCAATGGATGTTACGAATTCTTGTCATTTATCATACAATAAAATTGTAACAGGTCGATGTCTGTACATTGCAGATATTTAAGAAAAATCAACAACAACAACAACAAATCAATAGCTTTTAGAATTTTTGTCTGTCTATCTGTATATTTGTGCGCGCATCACTCAAAAACTTCCAAATGGAATTGAATTGAGCTTCCAACATTACATTACTGGACATCCAACATAAATTTTAAAATATCTCTTATATCGATAACCCCAACAGTTTCGGAGATATCTATCGATATGTGTATCAAGGTGTCCCAAAATAAGTTAGTACAATATGGGTATCAAACAAAAGGTGTTAATGAGTGCTGCAATAAGCGATATGAATAAGTTTCATATCTCAACGGATTTCAGTGCTACGATGATTAATTTCGGACTCACGCTATTAAAAGTTCTGAGACAAGCATGGCCTTTTCTTCTACTTTCTCATATAAAAAAGCAAGAATTTTTATGTTAATGAGCAAAACTATCTTACGCATTCATTGTCTTGATTCTGTTTATTTAAAAGAGAAAGAAATATAAATAAACTTTATGTCTCCTCTACCTTGTAATAGAACACTTCACTTGAACTGTTGCTTCTATTCCCAGCTGTCAATCCAACTTTGTGGTTTTGCTCATGCAACATTTGTAAAAAGATCATTGCAATTTTTAAATTTTCTTTGCTATTTTCATTAGTAAATTCTGGCACTGCGTCTCACATTTCATATTAACTTAATCACATTCCAGTTAGCGTATTTGCGGTTACTACGGAAAAGCAAAAGTAGGTTAAAAGGGGAAAGAAAATGTGTAAATAAAAGTCGTATTTTTTTGATTCGCGTTGTATTTTTTAGATTCTATAAAGTCTATTCAGGAAAAGATCACCTCAACCTGCAAACCTATAGTACGTAACGAGCTAAGAACAATTTAAAGACATATTTGTTGTTATTCCTTATATCAAAACTCGAGTTTCGTTGTTTTGCTTCCACAGACTTTAGTTTCGTGTTGAATTCATACAAAAAAGTTCCCACAGAACTGCTTTCCGAAAAAATATGCAGGCCATTATTCTCAGAATTTATCCTTAACTGGTAAGTAATATTAAGAATTTTAAAGCGACACTTCAATGTGCTGCATTGTCACCTTCAAGCACATAATTGCTGGTCTTCAAACGTGCACAAACATCAATAACCCTCAAATCATGACAATCAAAGAAATTATCATATTCTAGAGACAGAAAAAAAAAAACGAAAAAGCGTGTAACAAAACAACTACAAGCTCGTAACGGCTGCCATAGAAGTTCAACGCTACAAACAATTTGACATGAACAACAACAACCACAGCAAACAAGCACAGCAAGTACAAATGTAATCATCAAGCAAACGAGCGCCGAGGATCAACAATCAATAAAAACCCAGTAAAAATACTTTGAAGCTCAGCGCGTTCATTGTTATTTAAATTTTAAATTGTTTAAAGCAAAAACATTCTACTCAGTTAAAGCAATAAAAATAAAAATAACAAACAAGAACGAAAAATGTTTATGGAAATGTTATGAAAGTAACGCCAAAGCAACAACGATCGACCCTTTCATGTAAACTAAGCAAGTGCCACTTGACTATCGGGAGCAATATGGGATAGTTGCCTACATTTCGACAAAATAGTACAACGTCAAAGCAACCAAAAAATAGGCGCTTAAATATTTTCTTCCCAATGAAGAAACGTTTAACGCATGAAGATCATGAAAAAGGTGGGAAATGAAAGAAAGAAAACTTGAACGATCGATTTTGTTGATCAACATAGAATAAATGAACAACCCATTGATGACTGTTACTTTCGTAAACATTTTTGTGTTGCATATACATAGGTATAAATAAATACCTATGTGTATGTAAATAATTGATTTAACAGCGTGCTTTATAAACGCAACAAAAAATTGAATGAAAAACACTGTGTGCGTTGTTTGTAGGCCTTAACTCTTTTAACGAGTGTGGGAAATAATAATAAATGCTTTTATTTGACACTCAACGAGAAAAAAACAAAGTATTGTCGCTTTCTAAATAAGCATGAAAAAAAACGTGTGTCACAGTGAAAATCCAGAATTCAAGTGAGGCCAGAAATAAATGCATCACTTTTTACTTAGGGCCAGGCAAAAAATCAATGAGCATCGAGTGAAGTGTACTTGAAAGGTTTGAAGCTGGGACTGTGTGTATTTGGCACTAAAAGCTAAATATTTTTAGGCTCATTGGTACTTATTTGTGTCGTTTGTTGTTGTATTGGTGCCAACAGCGGCTATGCGGAAAGTGATCAGTGATCAATAATCGGTATTGCTTTCCGCTTTTCGCTTTTCGCTTGTCACTTCGAACGCTGGTATTAGATTTGCCAGCCCCGAGTTAAATGTGTTTTGGTATTTTAAGACTTCTATTATATTTGGAGTAGCTTTCAACTCGAATATGTTAAGTTAACTTTAAGATGATTAGTTCTAAGATACTGACCTGAGCTGTAGAAGTATTCGGAATGATCGAAAAACTCTATGACTCTGTCTCTCTCTAAATTTCTAGATCTTGCTAAGGGTGTTGTAACTCCAAAGTACTTCCCTAAGCATTTGCGAAGTAGTCCCTACATATGTGGTCCTTTATCGGAATGAATTCTGGCAGCAGTCGCCGGTTATGACAGGAATACCTAACCCACTCTCTCACTCTTCGTTTTGTATCCTTTGTTATTAGCTATCTGACGTATTGTCCCTCCTTGCTTCCCTAGGCATTCCTTTTAGTCTTTTTCACATTGTTCCCAACTCTTTTTCTTTCTCTCCATATTAGCGCTCTCTTTAGCCTTCTTTTTCTTTATATGCCGTTGCTTTTTGTCTCACACTCCCTAAATTTCTTTTTCCTCTCTCTCTCTCTCTCTCTCTCTCTCTCTCTCTCTCTCTATTTGTCTTGTTTCCTTCTAAGGATCAGTAAACCCTTTGCCAGTTCCTCATCCTCCTTCCGCGATATATGTGTTACACTCTCTGAATAATTAGGGGAGTGTCACGAGGTCGGCAGTTCCATGATCTAACTAACAGGTCGTGGCATTAGGTCAGCTGATTGAACATTTTTTCTCGAATTTTGACAGTACGCTCATTCTTAAGTACATTTTTGACACTAAGCTCACAAATTACAGCAACAAAAATACATGGAAAATGTATGTATGGATGTATGTAAGGCGCCATACGTTCGCTTTATTGGTTGCGCCATGGGCAGTTCTTTCAGGTTATGGCCTGCCGCTGTAGAGATTTGCTTGAACCCTAGGGTATACCTTACAGAGGATGTATACCCCTCTGTGGATTTAGCCCACTTCCATTCTATCCCTCCCCAATCACCTTCATTTTCTCGCTCTTAACACCCTCTTCATAAATAAAAAATTCTGCATCTCTTCTTGAAAGCCTCACTGCAATGCTTGAATTGCAAGCCAAAAGATATGACTCTTTCGAAAACCGTGTGCTTATTTCATCCAAATCCTCCTTTTGAGATTGACATCCCTAGTAACTAATACACTGACTCAGACGCTGACCACTATCGAAATGCACCCGTCTTTTCTGCTGTCACTGCCACTGGTATTGTTGCTGCTTCTGTTACCGCATTGAACACGGTAGCGGAATATGCGCCATTTTCTTTACAATAAACCGTTTTTATTTGTCTAAATTTTGTTTTTGTGAGTGCATTGCTCAGTTTTCTCTCTATTCATTTTTAACTCTAATATTTGCTCAAATAGTTTTCAACGCCCTTTATAGGCATTTTTTTCGTTAACTACAAAATATCAAATGCTTCACCTTTGACGTAGCAGCGAATGAAACAGAGAAAAGCGAATGAGTTTGCGCAATGCCAGCGAGTTTTGTTTACATCTGCTCTTCCGCTTACCGCGCGCTGCTCATTCATCTACAAATTTTGTTCATCAAATTCTGTCACTTCTACATACAATTTTACGAGTCTTCGATAGCTCTTGGCTGTTTGAATGACTTTTTTGGTGATTTTCTTTTTAATGAAGTGTGTACTTCCGCTCGTTGGTTTGTTGGTTGTTTGACTCGTTAATTGATAAATAGTTGCATTGCCATTGTTTGCTTTCAATCGCTTTTTAACGGTTGCCGTAACAGGTTCAATGGTGTTTTGTTATAATTTTTTTTGTTGTTTTTGCTTTTAAAATTTTTAATCAATTGACTGAGTTTTTTTTCTGCTCTTTAGATACTTTTCTAGCCGCTGTTTTAAAATATTTTGTTGTTACACTTATATGCGATTTCCCAGAAATATATTGCCACACCGATAGACCGATAAAAACAAATTCAACAACAACAAACCCAAAAAACGTTCTGAATATCTTTGGTTTGCTTTTGTGTTTTTTGTTGGGTTGGCATCTTTTACCCTTCGTTTAGTGATTTTCTTTCATAATCATTCTTCATAATGAAGGTGCTAAATGTTTTCCACATTATTAACACCTCTTTATAAACTATTGTTGGTTGTTAAAGGGATAGAAATTTACAACGAGTGGAAAGCATTGAACCGGATGGATATTTTTCGTGTTGGAGTTAGAGTTAAAGAGAAAATGGAAACTTAGTGGGAAACTGATAGTTATTATAAAGCAAAAATAATTGGGTACCAAAGAAATGTGATATTGCATAGACTAGCCCTATTCCTCCAAGCGGCACGGGCTCTGTAAAAAAAATCCGTAATCTCCATTGTTTCTTACGCTGACGACTGTACGATTATTGCTCCGGGTAAAGGACCCTCCATTGACGAACTCTGTACTAAATCGACAGCGACTCTCTTTACGACATGGAGTGCGTAGATAGGGCGCCATCAGAACTGCCACGGGTTGTCTTCTTATGTCATTTGCGTCCCACCTTCATAATGGCCAATGTTTTTGATCACGCGGAACTGTTGAGCAGACAGTTTTACTGAACCTGCCAAACCTAGTCATCTAAAAAGTCATCTATTGGATGAAGCTCCTAGAGACATAAGAACACATATTCGTGAATACTATGATGAGATCCGTCACCACATTAGCTTGCCGTAACCATAGGCGGACACTAAACGACCTACACACCGCGTCGGTAGACAGATCCCTCAGCAATCGCATTGTAGGTGCTCCACAATCCATCTCTTGAAGATTGTAACCAGACCGGTTAAATTTGTTTAGTAATTAGAAATCAATTAATTTGACGGCTTTTTAATTGGTAATGATTATTTTAATTGTTTTTTAAGAAAAGGCAATTATTAATTGATTACGATTACAAAAAATCAAAAAGAATCCAAAACAATAAATAAAAATCAAAAATAATCAAAAAAAGTTGTGTAGAAGCACATAAATATACTTATCAACAATATTGAAAAGAATCAGAAATAATTAAAAGTAATCAAAACAACTGTTTTTGATTATTTTTTGATTATTTTTAATATTTGTGGAAAAACATATTTTTTTCATTTTTTTAATTAATTGGAAAATAATAATTAAAAATTTAAAATAATAATAATCAATCATTAAATGAAATCTCAAAAAAACAATTTATCAAACCAATAATCATTACGAATATTAATCATTATTTAACAGGTCTGATTGTAACTGCGACATTATTTGATGTATTTTGAGTTCGTTTCTCGTGGAATGAAATAGCGTGAACCCGCTGGAAAATGAGTAAAACAGAAATGAGTAATCTCGTGGATCTGAGAGCACAGTGTAGTCAGTGTAAGTCCGGTCATTGGGATGTTCGTCCATAGGGATTCGCTCAAGACCGCACTTCGAAATATCCCGAAAATCAGAGCATAAATCGTCTGTCGGCTAAAACTATCGAGAGTAAAGTACATAAGCTTTAATCTTGTAAAAAATGCCCTAAGGCCCCTTATAACCGAAGTCCGCATAGAATGTTGATCAATAAGATAAACCAAGTAATAAAGCAATCGCGAGCAGTATATGAAAAATCTTGTTCTCACAAACATTTTTCAACTCCACCAAAAACCGGTTATATTTTCTCTTCATCAAAAATCTAATTGCCAGTCATGCTTCGGGTAATCCCAAAAACATACAAAAACTTATTGAGATTGTAAATCACAGTAATGAGCTATTCAAAATATCGCTTAATACCATAAAGGGAAACCTTAAAACTACCGCCTCCACTCCGTTATGCGGAACTTCATTATGCATATTTCCAATTTTTCCAAAGAAACCTTAATTATTTATCGCATAAACAAATTGGGATTAACCAAAGTAAATAGTGAATTTTCCAACTATTTACAACGCCCCTGAAAGGCAATCCCTTGGAAGAATCAATTGTGCAGGTAGAATGCAAAAAAACAAAAACAACAATAAATTTGCTATAAAACAAAAGACAAAGAGCCGTTAGCAACAGCCAAACTATGGAAAACAGTCAGTTGGACACATTGAAGGCATTGAGGCGCACAAATTGACATAAAGACTTTTCGCACATTAGTATTAGAGTCAAGGCGGAACAACAGAAGCAGCACAAACATCAGCCTCTGGGTGCAATTATTTGCTGATCTGCTGTGCAAACGTGCAGTCGGCGGGTTTTTCCTTTTTAAGGATAACATCTGCACCTGTTGCTTACCAAAAAGTATTTTTTTGTTGTTGGTGGCGCAATTTTGGGAAACCGACAACAAAATGTGTGCGCTCTCTGGATTTCCCAGAATTTTTGTGCGTTTTTCAAGGGAGAACCGACGAAACAATGCATTTGTTACAAAAGGTAATAGAGATAACAGGGTGACCGCATACAGAAACAACAACAATAAGTGAAATAAATTAAATGCAACAGAAGGCACATACAGCTGGTATTGTTGCATGCAGCGCGTGCTGTCCATGCATACATATGTACGTACATGCACTTAGTAGGGGAAATAGTTTCAGGGCAGCGCATTAGACCGTTCCGAAAAAAACTATTACATGCAATCTTTGTTAAAATGATCAGTGATCATTAAGACTTCTATTGAAAAAAAAAACATTTATATCTTACTACTTTATTTTTAGAGTTTCTACAAATTTAATTATTAATAGTAGATCTTATATTATATCTGAATCAATATTTTTTTAATATGAAAGTAAATTTTAAGCATTCTTTTGAAGAAAAAATTTCGACCGAAAAATTATTTTCAAAAAAGTAATTTTCTGGGTCATCGGACTGTGCTAATTGAGTTTTCTCCATATAATAATTAATAATATTACAAACAAGCGAGAAATTATTAATTCTCATTAATCGCCACTGATTAATTAAGTTATCGATTTTTGATTTATCTGGATGTTTATTCAATTGATTAATCAAACTATGCATCAGTATATTTCTTAAAACAATAAATTTAAGTAAATAAATAAAAACAAAATATATTGAAATAAAATAAAATTAAATTAAATTAAATTAAACTAAACAAAATTAAACAAAATAAAATAAAATAAAATAAAATAAAACAAAATGAAATAAAATAAAAGAAAGTAAAACAAAATAAAATTAAAAAAATTAATATAAAAACAAGGAATTAAATTAAATTAATGGAATGAAATGAAATGAAATAAAATGGAATAAACCCAAATAAAATAAAATAAAATGCAAAATTTTAATTAAAATAAAATAAAATAATTTAAATTAAAATAAATTAAATTAAATAAAGTAAATAAAATAAAATAAAATAAAATAATATAAAATAAAATAAAATAAAATAAAATAAAATAAAATAAAATAAAATAAAATAAAATACAATAAAATAAAATAAAATGAAATGAAATGAAATGAAATTAATGGAATGAAACGAAATAAAATAAAATCGGCTAAACTAAAATAAAATAAAAAATAAATAAAATAAAATGAATAGATTAAAGCAAATTAAAATAAAATAAAATTAAATGAACTAAAATGGAATAAACTAAAATAAAATAAAACAAAATAATATAAAATAAAATAAAATAAAGTAAAATAAAATAAAGTAAAATCAAATAAAATAAAATAAAATTAAAGCAAGTAAAATCAAATAAATAGAAAAATATAAATAAACAAACTAGTTAAGGAATCAAATCAAGACTAATTCACAAATTTGCTTAATTTATGAATCGAATACTCTAATACAAGTTAATTTGCTTTTATTGCGGACTTATAATGGTGCGCAATATATCCTGTTTAACTCGCTTCAACCCTTGAAACCTACGATATGTATGTATGTGTAACAAAATTCAGAGCTCGGACGGAAAAAATTACTTTCCCAGCGTAATGAGCTTAATGTAAAATTTCAACAAAATATAGTATAATTTGCTGACAAAGAGACTGAACGTGAACTGTCCGCATAAAATATCAGAGAATAGCTCAAAATGTAAAAATTCAAAACCTACTAAATGGATAAAATTTTTATGGTCGGTCCAATGTGCAAAGGACAGCGTGCAGCAGCAGCGTTCTACTTTCCTGTTCTGATGCCTGTGATTTCCCTTTGAAAAAAGGAAAGAAATGAAGGGAAGGAAAAATGTGACAGATGCGCACAGCTGTTTTTGGGATCATAGCTCGTGTTAGTATTGTTGTTGTTGCTGTGCATATATTTTATTTGCAGTCGCACTTTTTCAAGGCTCAATTTCGCTTGTCATCTTTATCATGTGGCTTATAAAAATATGTCAGGGCATGTGGCAGGCGGCGTGTGAACAAATATATTGGGAGTTCATTAAAGGTTTCTTGTTCTGCCTACAAAAAAAAAAATACACACTTTGCCGAGTTTTTTTTTGGACGTGCCTAGCTCATTGGTACCACTAAAATATCGAATGTGCAAATCTTGGGCACATAAGGCAGCTATAGGCAAAAGTAGCTTCTTGGTAAAACATAATTTTGAGACTATTTAAATATTATAAAAAATATTTTATATTAAATACAAGGTTTCAATCTTTATCGGGTTTTCTCCTTACAAGTTTGATAGTTAGTTCCGATTTAGCCTTTTCTGTTGTAGTTGAAGGAATTATTCCATATCAAAGCTATTGATTGATATGCTCATCACAGAAAAACCTGTGCCGTGGGTTTCGTCTATGAAGAACAAACGCCCACTATATTTTAATGCAATATCGCTCTCGTATTAAATAAATCTCGCTCCTTTCTTGGAAAAATATATATTTGTTTGAACTTACGTGTCTGTGAAATGTCTGTCACTGAGACTGTTCCTTCCGCAGCTACATGTATGGCTTTGTTGTGTGCACACTGTGACATTATTACATAATCTTCTACTGTACATAATGCACCCGAAATCACCACCTAAAATGATAAAATGCATAACGTTGAGATATTTGATTGAAAAGCTTACGTTTTATAAGCCATTGTCTTAGTATGATAATTGTAAAGCTCAGAGGGGTTACTCTCTATCGCAATTGCTATTCGAAAGCTGTCAAATTACATACACATTTTTTTTTCAAATGCGAAAGTAATTTCATTCGCCTTGCGATACAGAGTAACCCCCCATGTTAAATGCCTAGATATTCATATGAAAAAAGAAGCTTTGGACTAAGTAGCTATAAAAAGAAAAATGATATACAGTGGCTCATAGTCAAAATGATCCACCTAGTTCTTTTAATATATCACGAAAACTTCTTCAGCTAAAGCTTACAAATTGAATCACTATGGCAAGCTCATATGGAAGAAAATACCAAAAAAATTTCCAAAAATTCAAAAAGAAAAATGTTTCGGGGGCTTTATTATACTAGAATTTAACTGTTTACAAAATTTCATACTCATTTCCAGGAATTTTTGCTTAAGCTTGGCAGCACTGATTCAAAAGAATTATATGAAAGAACTTTATATATTTTTATATGAAATTAACAACGAAATTTAGCTGAATAGTATGCTAGAAGAATCAAATAGATCTTCAGTATTCTTCGAAAAATTACACTGAAGATGCCACAACATCGAAACAGGTTTGTTTTCGAAGCAAGTTTGATGAGACATGGCGGAGAGTCGCTAGCATTAAAATCCACGTTCCAACCTATCGGAAAGTCAACAAACCAAAACGAATTCAGGAAGAACGTTGAATAGGGATTTTTAATATTTTCTATAAAATATGAGGTAACTATAACAAAATACTTTCGCTTAGAACGATAAATTTAAGCTAAAAAACTTTTCATGCCGAAAACGCGCTCAAAGTTTCTAGCCGTGCTGCTTTGTAGAAGATTTTTTTTAGCTATTTTTACATCATGCATGTATTAGACTTCCGCAACAACAAATTACGATCATTGTAGGTTTTCTCAAACGGATGCAAATTCTTTAGGAGCTTCTTATCAATAAAAAGCCTTACGTTCAAATAAACACTAGTAGCGAGTAAGACCAGTGGCGCAAGAGAATTTAATCTTTACCGCTTTTTATTGATGTATGTAGAAGATAATTGATAAAAGGTATGAAACAACTTCATATCAGTGTTTTTTTCAGTTGCTGTTATGAAGATAAAGGTCTAGAAAATGTTTAACGGAAGATGCTGGTAAAGAGATAAAAACGTTCATGTGCACTTTTTTCAAAAAAAAAAAAATAATAAAAAAATAAAAATAAGTATGGAAGTATAAATAAGAAAAGATAGGGATATCATTTTACTAAAGATTCTAATGAAAGCGCAAGAACAAGTTTTGATTTGTATAAAGTATTTTCATTAAAACGATTACACAACTCGCTGCCTGTTGGAATTAAGAAACCTTCTGCTATTGAAATGCAAAAGTCATTCAAAATTTTCGACTTAGTTCGCTTTAGTTCTAAGCTATATTAAGTAAGCTATATTAAGTACACAAATGCTTAATACCTGCTCACACTCTTCAAGCACTTTACACGCGTTAAGCGCATACGCCCTGGCGGCGAATGCTAAGTTAATTTCCCATTTAAAATGTTCACACACAAGCTCGTTTGACTGTCACTGCAATAAAAATTGCGTTTGACGTCTGCAATTGTCAGCAACATAAACAAACTCTTTTTGTTGTTGTTGCACTTATCGCTGGTTTATGATTTTAAATTGTGCCTTTTATTATATACGAGGTGTGTTCAAAAAGTATCGCGAATTTTGAATTTTCGCAGGTTACGTATATTCGAATTTCGAATTTTTTGTGGCGTTATGTTGGTACTCATGTCTCTCACTTATGCCGACAAGCTCGGCCATTTTGAATGTTCAGTTAATTGTTGACAGCTGCTTTGCTTGCACGTGTTTTGCATCGTCTTCGATTTTTACGCGAAATTCGTACCAAAGTTGCTCAATTGTGACCAAAAATAGCATCGCATGAACATTGCTAATGAGATGTTAAACTCTGTCCGCGACGACCCAAATTTGCTCCAGAGGGTCATAGCTGGTGACGAATCGTGGGTTTATGGTTATGACGTGGAAACCAAAGCTCAATCATCTCAATGGAAGCTGCCGCACGAACCAAGACCGAAAAAAGCGCGCTAAGTTCGGTCGAATGTGAAAGTTTTGCTGACAGTTTTCTTCGATTGCAGGGGCGTGGTGCATCATGAGTTCTTCCCACAGGGAAGAACGGTCAATAAGGAATATTACCTGCAAGTTATGCGCAATTTGCGCGAAGCAATCCAACAGAAACGCCCGGATTTGTGGAAGAACAAAAATTGGCTTTTGCACCACGATAACGGCCCTGCTCACGCATCGTTGCTTGTGCGCGACTTTTTGGCCAAAAACAACACACTAATGATGCCGCAGCCACCGTATTCCCCAGTTCTGGCCCCCTGTGACTTTTTCTTGTTCTCTAAACTGAAGAGGCCCATGAAAGGACGACGTTACGCTTCTCTTGACGAGAGAAAGACGGCATCGAAGGAGGAGCTGAACAAGATACAAAAAAATGATTTTTTGAAGTGCTTCGAAGATTGGAAAAACCGTTGGCACAAGTGTATAATATCTCATGGGGATTACTTTGAAGGGGACAAAATAGATATTCATGAATAAATAAATAATTTTTGAAAAAACACAAAATTCGCGATACTTTTTGAACACACCTCGTACTTTTATTGTTGTTGCGTGCTGTCTGCAGTGGTTTTGCTATTATTAAATAATAATTAAGTTGAAATATGTCGTTCAGCATTGTCTTCACATTGGCTTGGAAAGTCTTTGGTTGAAATGTTGTGTATTTGATTGCTGTTTTCAATGTTTAATTTTTGTTGTTGTACTTACACTAACTAAGTTGTTTATTTGATGTTTGCTTGTTGTTTGTAAATGCCTCTTTGCTTTGGTTATAATTCCTGCATTTAATTGCTTTTCGATGATTTATTGCATTTTAGAATATATCTTCAAGTGAATAATTAATGTCCTAAAAGGACCGCGAGGGTATGACAGTTAAAGCGGAAGTGTCTGTAAGGGTTGTGAAATTCTATCGGGGTGCTTTAGGGGGTGTTGATGGGCTGAAAATCCTTGGTGTGATATTAATCCTGTTGACTTGGATACTAACACCAATATCACTCTGACCCAACTCTGTTGAAACTGCACGTTTCCTTGGACTTCCTTTAGAAGAGCTTGATGATAATTCTCAGCGTGATCGCCCCCATTAAGGAGGATGAAGCACTGTTAATAACAACAACAACAACTTTCAGGTAATAGCCAAACATTCGTGGGAACAATTTGTTGTGAACTCTTTGAGTCTTCCAAGTCTTTTCAGCATGTTGCAAATTCATATTTGGAGTTTGAAATTGATAGTGAAAGGTCAAAGACGCCATATCCATCATATTCAGCAATGTTTAGATTATTCAAAAAATCTTGTACAAGTTAAGCTCTTTGTTGAAGTTCATATGAGATCAAGGAAAAGTCTTACAGCCTTACAGTTAATAATTAATAAATCAAAAATGATTATTAAAAAAATATAAAACAATAATAATTTTCATAAAATTAAAAAAAAAAAAGTGAAAAATTAGTATCCTTGGCCTTGAGCTCGTGTCATGAATACTTGAAAATTTCTACAGCTAAAATTTATTTGTTAATTTAGTTTAAAAATATAGATTTTTCTGTAATAGACGTTGTCTGAACTGGTTTTTCCAGGTTTATGAAAAAATTCCAAATATTTTTGGGAATTCAAATTTTGTTGTATATTTATGTATAGCTATTAATCGTTAATTCTGTGGTGCTTTTGTTGTTGGCATTAGAGGTTGGAGTTGCATTGGAGATGGACGATTATTCAATAACTTTCAGCATAATATTTAACGATAAAATTTGACAACCGAAAACGAATAATTAATCACTACTAAACCGGTGTTCCAGTAAAATAATATGTGACCGAAAAAAACATATTTTTGTTCGAAATGAAATTAAATACTTTTATGGTTAGGTTCTGAATAGTTCTAGAGTTCCTAAAAAAGGAGCAGAGGAAAAGTTTTGCACAGTTTACCAAAACCGAAAAATGTTACTTCCCAACACGTCTTAAAGCACGCATTCTGAAACTCTTCTGGTTAGCATTTTTGTGGTCCTATTTTGCAGAACTATTTATTTTATACATTTTCAGAGACGCTAGAACTATGCAGAATCTACCCAAACCATTCTTTGTTTAAATTTTTTTGACACTTCAAATATATGCCAACTTCACAGACATAACATATTTGTTCACCTCAAAGTTAAACTTTAAAGCTTACATTAGAAAACGGCCCTTGGTATAAAAAGATTACAAAAAAGAGCAAGAACATGAACATTTGCGGACATCAAGTCAAAACTATGCAATTAAATTGACACCTAACGTCATAATAAATTCAATAAATGAACTTATAAAAATTAGACAACTTTCAAAAAAATTGACGTCAATTAAATGTGTTACATGCTTTCAGCCTAACGTCATTCGTTTATTTTTATAAATTTTTTTTTTTTTTGCAAGCAATTAACTAAACGCATACCAAATCGGCAGTGCAAATTAGACGATAAACAATTGACGTGACGTCACACCTACACATGTATTTTTATGGTTTTTATCATTTAATAGCAATTTATGCATACAAACATATTAATACTTCAAATATGCAAAAGTTCGTTATGAACATAAAGTAAATTAACTTGACGTAACTATCCGCTGGTATTTCAAACTTTGCTGTATTCGAAAACTATGCCGAATCATTAAATAGTTTGTGGCATGCGGTGCGAAAG